>CM044013.1:36203317-37403317 GCA_024085815.1 Flaveria linearis
TGAGCTTCATCCATAATCCTCATTCGCAGATTCCCAAGACGAGGAATCCACATACGCCCAAACCGAGTTCTAACACCCGTTGCGTTCTCACCCAACTCCGCGACCAGACCTCTCATGCGTTCAGAGTTAAGATGTTCGTCTTTCAAAGCCTCATCTTGGAACTCTTTGACCTATTTCATTACGTCGGAGGTCATGATTAGCTGGTACGCCTTCACCCGAATTGGCTCGGGCCTCTCTTTTCGGCTAAGGGCATCCGCCACCACGTTGGCTTTGCCCGGATGGTAATGGATCTCACAGTCATAGTCCTTTATAAGCTCCAACCATCGCCGTTGCCTCATATTCAGATCTTTTTGCTCGAAGAAGTACTTCAAGCTTTTGTGGTCCGTGAAGATGGTACACTTCGTCCCGTATAGATAGTGCCGCCAGATCTTCAACACGAAAACCACAGCTGCTAGCTCCAGGTCATGAGTAGGGTAATTAACCTCATGAACTTTCAGCTGTCGGGATGCATAGGCTATCACCTTTCCTCTCTGCATTAATACACACCCCAACCCCGAGTAGGAGGCATCAGAATAAACCACCAAATCTTCACTCCCCTCGGGTAACGCCAATACTGGAGCTTGGGTCAATCTCGTCTTCAGTTCTTCAAACGCCTTTTCTTGAGCTTGACCCCATACAAATTTCACATCCTTCCGGGTCAACTTTGTCAGTGGAGAAGCAATTTTGGAAAAGTCTTGGATGAACCTTCGGTAGTAACCCGCCAAACCAAGAAACTACGGATCTCGGACGGCGTCTTCGGAGACTTCCATTGCATCACTGCTTCCACTTTCGTCGGATCGACCATAATTCCGTCCGGATTTACCACATGACCCAAGAATTGAACTTCACGCAACCAGAATGCGCACTTGGAGAATTTAGCATACAACTTCTCCCTTCTCAACGTCTCCAGAACTTCGCGAATGTGACCGACTTGCTCAGTCTCACTCTTTGAATAAATCAAGATGTCATCAATGAATACAATCACTGATTTATCCAACATCGGCCGGCACACCCTATTCACCAGGTCCATAAAAGCAGCTGGCGCGTTGGTCAAACCAAATGACATAACGAGGAACTCATAATGACCGTAGCGCGTACGAAAAGCAATTTTAGGGATATCCTGCTCCTTCACCTTCAGTTGATGGTAGCCTGATCGAAGATCTATACGTGAAAACCAACTAGCACCCTGAAGTTGATCAAACAAGTCGTCGATCCTCGGCAAGGGGTATCTGTTCTTTACTGTCAGCTTATTCAGCTCGCGGTAGTCGATGCACATCCTCATACTACCGTCCTTCTTCTTTACAAACAGGACCGGAGCACCCCAAGGTGAGATACTCGGTCGAATAAACCCCTTATCCAACAGCTCTTGTAACTGCTCCATCAACTCTTTCATCTCTGTCGGGGCCAATCGGTATGGTGCCTTGGCAACAGGTTGGGCGCCTGGTACTAAATCAATCTGGAACTCGATCTCTCTGTCAGGTGGCAATCCCGATAAATCTTCCGGGAACACGTCTGGGAACTCACACACAACCGGAACATCAGACAGTTGTGGTGCTGGCTTCTCTACATCTTTCACATAACATAAATAGGGGTTACATCCACGGCTCATACATTTCCCCGCCACTGCCATTGAGATCACCTTCGGAATCGTAGTAACCCGATCCCCATAAACTGTCACTGGACTACCGTCAGGCGCTGTCAAACTGATCATCTTCTTGCGACACACAATGTTCGCCTCGAAATCTGCCAACCAATCCATTCCAAGCACCAAATCGAAACCACCTAACGTCATCGCAAAGGGTTTAACTGGGAATTTGTGACCCTCCAGTTCTACATCGCAACCCTCAATTACCTCTGAAATCCTGGTGGTTTTACCTATAGCAGTCTCTACATCAAACAGCACATCCACACGCCTACTACTAACGGGCAATTTGGCACAAAAAGCAGCAGAAATGAAACTCCTACTGGCACCCGAATCAAATAATACAGAGGCTAAAGTTTGGTTCACCAGAAACGTACCGGACACTACATCGGGGTCCGTCCTCGCCTCTTCCTGCGTCATCGTAAATGCCCTGGCACTCGCTTTCGACCCTTCACCCCCTGTCTTCTTCACGCCGGAACCCTCAGATCTCGGCTTCTTGCAGTCTTTATTCATATGACCACTTTCCCCACAGTTAAAGCACCTCATCCCTTTACACTCTTTGGCCATATGACCGGGCTTTCCACACTTGAAACATACATTCAGCCCCCATCTGCACTCACCACCGTGCTCTCGCCCACACTTCCCACACTTTCTCGATCCTGCACTTGTCACGACCACACGGCGTTCATCAACCCGTGCCTTCTTACCACTTGTCGAAGTATCACCCCGACCAAACCTCTTTCCCTGCCACTTCCTCTCATCACTTCCCTTCTTACTGCCCTCAGATTTCACCAACGCAGCTCGTTCATCGTACAACCTTCCAGCTAAATCCACCGCCGACCTGAAAGTACTCGGTCAGGCGGAAATCAAATGCCAACGAATTTCAGCTGGCAACCCCTGAATATACCGGTTAATCTTGCGAGACACCGGCGTCACTTGCTCTGGCACCAACCGTGCCATGTCGTTGAACTTGGTGGTGTATTGTTGGTGGGTCATCGTTCCCACCTCCAACTGCAGGAACTCTCTCTCAACTCTGTCCATCTCTCGACGAGGACTAAACTCCTCGATCACCATTCTCTTCAACTCCGACCACTTCATTTTTCCAATGGCCCTGCTACCCTCGGCCTGGACAATATTGTCCCACCAGCACAATGCCGTCCCCGTAAACGAGTGGGTAGCAAACTTTACCTTTTTATCCTCCTGGCAGTCACTGATATCAAGGACCGCCTCCATCTCTCTCACCCATTGGTGAGCATCAGCAGCCGTACCTGAACCATCAAAAGTCGGAGGCTTGCATCTCATAAATTTCCCGTAATCACAACCCCGGGCTGTCTCCCTTACCTGTTCTTCCTCCTCTTCCTCTTCGTCATCGGACAATATCGTTTCTGCCTCTGTCTGTTGCTGTCTACCGGAGGACCGTTTCCTCCCTCGTCTATCATCCTCGCGTACTGCCTTTATCACTTCGGTCATTACAGACGGTAAGATCGTCTGCATAGCCTGGTGCACTTCCTCAATCACTGCCTCTTTTACCGAGGCTCTCAACTTGGCGCTTTCATCCGTCTCTTCCTGATGAGGAATCTCGTTCTCCTCACGAACTACTTTTTCTTTCCTAGATCTTCCTCGCGTGATACGCGGCTCATCACCACGTTCACCATCACGGGAAGCATCAGATGATCTATCACCGACCATCTTCTATCACACTGAAAGATTAAAACACCAACACGGTCATTCAAGGAAATAGCTCAGTTTATGTTAAGTACAGTAAGTCCCTAATTACAGTGGCCAGTTGTGATTAGCCACTTACTCTACTCTTCGTACCCCGAGCATCACCTATCCTGACTACATTAGTATCTCAGTCTAACAGTACACATAACTCACATCACATGCGCACATAATAACCAGTTAATCTTTAAAAAAATACCTGATGGCACGCGACTACTCAGATGGCATTCTCATCCTCCCTGTCCCATTCTCAGTTTAAGTTTAGGTTTATTATAAAAATTTACCCATTTTACTTAAACTTTTGCTCTGATACCAACTTGTAAGGCCCCGCTCACCGGGCACCTTACTGTTGGTCATCATCACACGTAAAACATACATTTAATACATGATCATAAAATACGCAGCGGAATTAATAAAACATGCATTCTCATTTCATCATAAAAGCTTTTACATCACTGTCTTGGTTACAAAATACAAGCTTTTCCTTACATTGCTTAACTATACTATGATTGCTGCTGATGCATATTCCACAGTAATCATAGGGTCATACAGCGACCTCTACTGAAAGAAAATAATAAAAAGAAAATATATTCTTCTTCCTTGAGAAGATATTAAGTTCAAAAATATATTTTCTTTCATAAACAAGATTTCTTAAATAATCATGTTTATCAGGATTATCAAGAAATCTTGCACTTGCATGCAACATGATGTGTTGCGCGCATTACGGGCCCACAACACATGATGTGGAAGCATAATCAAAAGTGAATGCCATCCCAAAAGAGCTGAGTAGTCGCCTCGTGCCATCCTCAGCAACACTACCTGCCAACTGGAAAACACATAAAAGTCAGCGTTGCTGAGTGAGTTCTAGTTTTATAATAAAACATACTTTCATTCTCATTAACTGTTCTTTCATACATGTGTTCACACATCATACGTACACGTAGATAATATTATTATTATCTCATCATTCATACTTACTTTCATTCGTGTACACTTCATCATTTTCGTTTACTTTCATACATACATACTTTACATACTTTCGTACGTACTTTACTTTCATTCATACCTTCATTACTTACGTTCGAACATTCATTACATTCATTCATACTTTCATTACTTTCGTTCGAACGTTCATTACATTCGGTGACATGTACAATACCCCCTTTCATCATACATACTACTGGTGCTGGACCTGTGGTGATTAGCCACGAACGTTGTGCACAAATGCTGATCCAGTCACCTGGGTAGGTACATGCACCACTTATCTTTTCACTTTACTTCTGGATCAATGCCATATGCTATACCCCGAACGTTGTGCACAAATGCGGGTGCTGGACCTGTGATGATCAATCACGAACGTTGTGCACTAATGCTGATCCAGTCACCTAGGGTAAGCGGCAAGGATCCCATACATACTTCTGGTCAATCACAAAGACTGACCCCGATGTGCATCCTTCGGGGTAGCTAACCCGCACACCGTTGAGCTAACACCTGCCAGGGGTGTGCACCTCCTTTCATTTGCTTGCAAGCCTTTCTTACTTTCTTTCATTAATGCATGCATTCATTCATCATGTTCCTTCTTTCATTATCTTTCACTTTACGTTCTTAATACATTCGTTTCATTCGTTCATTCATTCACGTAAAGATATTAAAAGATAAGACACATATACATAAGGAACATAAATACTTACATATCATCAGTATTCACCATCTATCATGGCAACATCATATTAACATACATACATCATACATACACTTCTACATTCACTCACATCAGCCCTGTTCGGGCGACTGAACTATCACCAGTCGCATGTCCTCCATGCGACTGGGCCATGCGATTGGGCTATCATGCGAATGGGTACTCAAACGTGCGATTGAACTTCCTTCCGTACGACTAGACACTATGCGACTGGGCTATATGCGACTAACTCTTAACCGTACGACTGAACTACTTGCGATTGAACTCATGCGACCGAAACCCTCAGTCGCATCACCTATCGTGCGATTGAGGCTCAATCGGGCGTCTGAGCCTCAGTCGGGCGATTGGACATCAACTATTACTCATTCGGCTGAATGGCCCTTCAGTCGCACAACCCTAACTGGGCAGCGACTGGAGTTCTTCATGAACAGCAGTCGCGAACCCCCGCACCCAAACTCATCTTAAACCCATTTTTAGCCCAAATCGACCCTCCCTAGTCTCAGGGATTCATGCTAGGACATCATACAAGCATATTCTAGTCCTAATTCATACCATAAACACATTACTCAAGAATTTACCCAAATGGGTCAAACTTTCACTATTTCAAAAATAGGGTTTATATGTGAATCCAGCCCCAAAATCGTTAGAAAACATGTAAATGAGGGGTCCTAGAACTCACATTATCAGGTAGGAGTTGATGAGCTTCGATTTGGCTAGCTTCTCGACAGATCTTGAACTCGGCAGCACTTTCCCTCTTTTCTTCTCTGCTCTCTGTCGTTCTCTGCTCTCTCCCCGACTGAAAAATGGGAGGAGAGTGGAGCCGCCCCTCTTTTATACCCATAGCCCAGTCGCGTCTGGTCCAGGGGCGACTGGACCTTCAGTCGCATCAACACTATGCGATTGGACCCCAATCGCACGTGTTCCATGCGGCTCATACTTCATTCGGGCGGTTGAACTCCAATCGTGCGGTTGAGATTCAATCGGCCGAATAGCCATGCGGTTGACCTCCAGTTGCATAAATCACAGGCGACTGAGGCTCAGTCGCATAGCCTACCAAAAAGTCAAACTTCCGGGTGTTACATCTTAAGTGCAAGCCCAACCGCCTGAACAGTGGTCCATGCGTCCTAATAGTGACCATGCGTCTGGACTTTCCATGTGCCTAAGTGATTCATGTGTCTAGGAGGCCCACGCGTCCGAACAGGGCCCATGCGCCTGAACAGGGCCCATACGTCTGAACAGGGCCCATGCGTCTGAACAGGGCCCATGTGCCCAACACTTAGAATTTATTTTTCAGGAATTTTATGGGAGTCTGTGCAATTAGGGTTTGGAACGATGTTTGACTAGGGTTATTAAATGCTCAATTCCATGATCATGATGGTCTCTATGATTACTTATTATTATTATTATCATCTTTATTATTATTGTTACTAATATTACTACTGTTGTATGATTTTACGTGGTATGTTTATTATCGAAACGTAAAGTATTATCATTAATAAAGTGAAAGATTAATGATAAAGAAAAGTGGAACGTAAATGAATGGATGAAAGTCTTGCAAGCAAATGTATGGAGGTGCACGGCCTTGTTGTCGTTAGCTCAACTGTGATGTGGGTTAGCTACCCGAAGGATGCACACAGGGTCAATCATTGAGATTGATAATGAGGTGAGCGACCCTGTTATCGCAAAAGACTGGTTAAAGTGCAATCATTGAGATTGCTAATGAGGTGAGCGACCCTGCTGTCGCAAAAGACTTGGAAAGATAACGATAAAAGTACGAAATGAATGAAAGAATAAATAAGGTTACGAAATGAATGAAAGAATAAATAAGGTTACACCTTGTTGTATGTATGATGTGTGCTCATGTATGGAAGTAAAAAGGAAAGGTTTTATGAAATGAGTATTTTTATGTAACAACTATACAAGGAATTTTTTTAATTCTTTTAAAACAAGAACTCACTCTGCAACACTGACTTTTATGCATTTTCAGTTGGCAGGTAAATTGTTGCTGAAGATGGCACGAGGATGAAGCCACTCGGCAGGGAAAGTCTGACATCCATTCTTAATCCCTGATATTGTTGTTTTGTAATGCAATTAAGCAATCTTTTGTAACTTTAACATTGTTGTATTGCTTAACAACAATATCTTTTTAATAATAGAGAATGGTTTTTGCTTACATAATTCTGCTATTTATTTAATGAAACGTATATTAATTTGTTTATGTGTAATGAATAACCAACTGTGAGGTGCTCGGGAATGGGGCCTTACAAGTTGGTATCAGAGCCAAAGTTTAAGTGAACTGGGTAAATATTTTCAAAAGAAACCTAAACTTAAATTGAGAATGGGACAAAGGGAAAGGATGCCAGTCCGAGTAGCTACGTGCCATCAGGTTTTTTCTTTAATGTTAACCAGTATTATGTGTGCATGTTATTTGATCTGTTTGCCCTTAGTAGATTTAGATACTGATGTAGTCAGGATAGGTAATGCTGGGGGTATGAAGAGTAAAGTAAGTGGCTAATCACAACTGGCCACTGTAATTAGGGACTTACTATACTTGACATAAACTAAGCTATTACCTTGAATGATCGTGTTAGTATTTGAATCTTATAGCATCTAGGAAATGGCTGGACAAAAATCTTACAAGGCTGCTAGAGGAAAAGGTCGGCCACGTGTGACTAGAAGTAGTGCTAAGGCTCCTGAGACGACTCGTGAGAACCCTGAGGTTCATGGCCGAAGCGAGGAAAATGAGAATGCTAGCCTGAACGCCTCAGCTAGGGAGGCGATTGTGATGAAGTGCACCAGGTCATGCAGACAGTTTTACCGTCTGTGATGACTGAAGTCATCAGGGCTGTGAGAAGCGAGGAGAGAAAGGAGAAGGAGAATAGAAAGGGATCAAGGGCAAAGGGAGCAGAGGGGAGGAGGAACGACCAGAGCCTGAGACGGTGCTGTCTGACGAAGAAGAGGACGATGTAGTCGGGGTGACTACCAAGGGGTGCAGTTACGGGGCATTGCAAAGGTGCAAGCCCAACCTTCGATGGCAATGGCAATACGGCTGCCGCTCACCGCTGGGTAAGGGAGATGGAGGCAGTGTTGGAAATCAGTGATTGTCGCAAAGACCAGAAGGTGAAGTTCGTGACTCACTCCTTTGTTGACTCAGCATTGTGTTGGTGGGACAACATTGCCCAAGCTGAGGGTGCCAGAGCCATCGGGAAGATGCGATGGAAAGAACTGAAGCAACTGGTAATTGAGGAATTCTGTCCTTACAGGAACTCGATAAGATCGAGAGGGAGTTCCTGCAACTTGAGGCGGGAACCACGACCCACCAGCAGTACACCACCAAATTTAACGAAATGGTGAGACTGGTACCAGACTAGGTGACGCCGGTGTCCCGAAAGATCAATCGGTACATCCAAAGATTGCCAGCCGACATTCGTAGGCACTTGATCGCTGCCCGACCAAGCACTTTTAGGTCGGCAGTGGATTTGGCTGGGAGGCTCTATGATAAGGGACGTGACGGTGGTGAAGGTGAAGAAGGCTGGTGGTGGTTACCCGAACTGGAACGGAAAGCGATTCAGGCGTGGTGGTTTCATCCCGAACAACAAGAGCATGAGAATGGATGACCGTAGGGTTGGGTCATTAAGCTCGGGACCCAGGGGGTGTGGCAAGTATGGGAAGGAGCATACGGGGGAGTGTAGGTTGGGGTTCAACGTGTGTTTCAAGTGTGGGAAGCCGGGCCACATCCCCAGAGACTGTAAGGCGTTGAGGTGTTATACCTGCGGCGAGGAGGGCCATATGAGCAGGGACTGCAGGAGGCCGAGGGCGGTGAGATCCGGGGTGAAGAAGACAGCCAGAACTGAAGGGCAGAAGGTGAGCGCCAGAGCCTTCACCATGACCAGGGAGGAGGCTAGGACGGACCCCGATGTTGTGTCAGGTACGTTTCTAGTAGATCAAACTCTTGCTTCTTTGTTATTTGATTCTGGTGTTAGTAGGAGTTTTATTTCTGCTACTTTCTGTGCTAAATTGCCTATGAGTAGTAGACGTATTGATGAGCCCTTCAATGTAGAAACTACTATTGGTAAGTCCACTAGAGTTACTAATATGATAGAGGACTGTGCCATAGAACTAGAGGGTAGTAGGTTTGCTGCTAAGTTACATGTGATGCCCCTAGGTGGATTTGATGTGGTACTAGGGATGGATTGGTTAGCAACCTACGAAGCAAAAATCGTGTGTCGAAAGAAGATGATTAGACTGATAGCGCCCGACGGTAGTCCGGTGACGATATACGGTGATCGAGTTACGACGATTCCGAAGATAATTTCGATGGCGGTGGCCGGAAAGTGCATGAGGCGTGGATTTAGTGCTTATTTGGCCTACGTGAAGGATGTAGACACGTCAACACCATAATTGTCTGATGTACTGGTGGTATGTTACTTTCCCGATGTGTTTCCAGAAGATTTGCCAGGTGTGCCACCGGATCGTGAAATCAAATTTCAAATTGACTTGATACCCGGTGCTCAGCCTGTTGCTAAGGCATCGTATCGTCTAGCTCCCTCCGAGATGAAGGAATTGATGGGGCAACTGCAAGAATTGCTGGATATGGGTTTCATTCGACCGAGCATCTCTTCATGCGGTGCTCCGGTCTTGTTCGTGAAAAAGAAGACGGGAGTATGAGAATGTTTATTGGCTACCTTGAATTGAACAAGTTGACGGTGAAGAATCAGTATCATTACTGAGGATTGATGACTTGTTTGATCAGCTGCAAGGTGGCAGTTGGCTCTTGAGGATTGATCTTCGATCTGGTTACCATCAGCTGAAGGTAAAGGAACAAGATATTCCTAAAACAGCTTTTCGCACGCGTTATGGACACTACGAGTTCCTCGTTATGTCTTTTGGTTTAACCAACGCGCCAGCTGCTTTTATGGACTTGATAAATCGAGTGTGTCGGTCGATGTTAGATAAATCAGTGATTGTATTTATCGATGATATCCTGATTTATTCTAGGAGCAAGGAAGAACATGCCGATCACATACGCGAGGTATTGGAGACACTTAGGAGAGAGAAGTTGTATGCTAAATTCTCTAAGTACGCGTTCTGGTTGCACGAAGTCCAGTTCTTGGGTCACGTGGTAAATCCCGAGGGGATTATAGTAGACCCAGCAAAGGTGGAAGTGGTAATGCAATAGAAGTCTCGAAATACGCCATCCGAAATCCGTAGCTTCTTGGGGGATATTATCAAAGATTCATCCAAGACTCCTCCAAGATAGCTTCTCCATTGACTAAGCTGACCCATAAGGATGTGAAGTTTGTATGGGGTCAAGATCAGGAGAAGGCTTTTGAAGAGTTAAAGATGAGGTTAACTCAAGCTCCTGTTTTGTCCTTACCTGAAGGAAGCGAGGACTTGGTAGTCTATTCGGATGCTTCTTACTCAGGGTTGGGTTGCGTGTTGATGCAACGAGGGAAGGTTATAGCCTACGCATCCTGACAGTTGAAAGTTCATGAGGTTAATTATCTACTCATGACTTGGAGCTGGCAGCTGTGGTCTTCGCCTTGAAGATTTGGCGGCACTACCTATATGGGATGAAATGCACTATATTCACTGACCACAAAAGCTTAAAGTACTTCTTTGAGCAGAAAGATTTGAATACGAGGCAGAGACGATGGTTGGAGCTCATAAAGGATTACGATTGCGAGATCCATTACCATCCGGGCAAGGCCAACATGGTGGCAGATGCCCTTAGCCGAAAGGAGAGACCCAAGCCAATTCGGGTAAAGGCTTATCAGCTGATTATGACCTCTGACGTGATGACGCAGGTCAAGGAGTTTCAAGACGAGGCTCTGAAGAAGATCGTCTTAACTCTGAAAGAATGAGAGGTCTAGTCGCGGAGTTGGGTGAAAACACTCTCGGTGTTAAAACCCGATATGGGCGGATGTGGATTCCTCGTTATGGGGATCTACGTAGAAAGATCATGGACGAGGCTCATAAGACTCGATACTCGATTCATCCTGGTGCTACCAAGATGTATCACGATATTAAGAAAGATTATTGGTGGCCGGGTATGAAGCATGACGTAGTGGAGTATGTGAGTAAATGCCTTACCTATTTGCAGGTGAAGGCGGAACACCAAAAGCCGTATGGGAAAACCAACCATTGGATATACCCGAGTGGAAGTGGGAGCATATCACCATGGACTTCATTACGAAGCTACCACGTACTCCGAAAGGGTATGATGCTATATGGGTGATAGTTGATCGTTTGACGAAGAGTGCTCACCTCCTACCGATCCGAAAGGGATTCGCCAAGACGTATCTCATGGTGTGCCGGTGTCTATTGTGTCTGATCGTGACACTCGGTTTACATCCAAGTTTTAGAAGAAATTCCACGATGTGATGGGGACAAGACTACATATCAGCATGGCTTATCATCCTCAAACTGACGGTCAGTCTAAGAGGACGATCCAGACACTCGAGGACATGCTTCGAGCGTGCATGATCGATTTCGGAGGAAGTTGGGATGACCATATGCCGTTAGCAGAATTCTCGTACAACAACAGCTATCATGCCAGCATTAGCATGCCACCCTAGGAGATGCTATATGGTAGGAGATGTAGGACACCCATTTGCTAGGGTGATATTGGTCAGAAGGAGTTAGGGAGCATTGAAGTGATTGAGGCTACGATGGAGAAACTCGAAAATATCAAAGCCTTTATGAAGGCAGCTAAGGATAGACAGAAGTCGTATGCCGATAAGAGGCGTAGACCGATTGAGTTCCACCTTGGAAAGTCTCACCTTGGAAAGGTATCATTCGGTTGAGAAAGCGGGGCAAGTTGAGCTCAAGGTATATAAGGCCTTTCCGAATCATTGCTCGAGTAGGAGAGGTGGCCTATAGGTTGGAACTGCTGGATTAGTTGAGTGGAATTCACCCTACGTTCCACGTATCTTATTTACGAAAGTGTTTAGCAGACGAAGATATGGTTGTACCACTGGAGGACATCGAAGTGGATGCACGGCTCAATTACTTGGAGCAACCAGTGGCGATCATTGATTGTAAGGAGAATAGCTTAAGGAATAAAGTGGTCCCTCTTGTGCGTGTACAGTGGAAGCACAGAAAGGGATCTGAGTCTACGTGGAAGACTGAAGAGGAGATGAGACAGCATTACCCACATCTGTTTGAGGAATAATAGGTTTCGGGGACGAAACCTATATAAGGGGGTGGACTTGTAACACCCGGTTATTCTTAAAGATATGAAGAAAGAATAAAAGTAAAGGAAAAGAAAGAAAATATAAGTTAACCTAAGTAAAGGGGTTAAAAGTGTCAAAATGGCAAAATGTCAAAAGTTGGTACAAAAGTGGGCATGGCCGCCCACTCTTACCTGCACACTTCTTTCATTTTGTTCTAGAGAGAGAGAGAGAGAGCAAAAAAACTCTCGGAAGTTTTAGAAGAAGCAAGAAATTCAAAGTTTTTGGTAATAATTATGGTGTTTGTGATGTTATAAATAGTTCTAGTCTCGGTTATGTGCTTATATGTTTATGTGTGCTCGGGTGTGTGTGTTTATGGTGGGTTTTAGGTGTTCAAACTCATTGCACATGGGTTTAAAAAGGAAGACACACCCAAAGTTGCACAAAGTGAGTTATAGACCCTGTATTTTACTTGTTTTAAACATTTTGGGGCTAAAAATGTATGCAAAACTATTTTTACAAAGTTACTCGAATACCCATATGTGTCTATGTATGAATGATGATGTTTCTATGATTGTTATATGATAGTTATGCTTTAAATAGTGCTACTAAGCCTAAAACATGTAAGAAAAAGGATTGGGATTTATTATATGTAAGAACATGCTAAACAGGTGCCCAACCACCCAAACAGTACCCCCAACCGTCTGGAATTTGCCTTAGAAAATGCTAAGTAAGCCCCAAACATCTAAACAGGGCCCAACCGCCCAAATAGTGCCCCAGCCGTCTAGAAATGCCTTAGAAAATCTTAAGTGCAAGCCCAGCCGCCTGAACAGTGGTCCATGCGTCCTAATAGTGACCATGCGTCTGGACTTTCCACGCGCCTAAGTGATTCATGCGTCTGGGAGCCCATGCGTCCGAACAGGGCCCATGCACCTGAACAGGGCCCATGCGTCTGAACAGGGCCCATGCGTCCGAACAGGGCCCATGCGCCTAACACTTAGAATTTATTTTTCAGGAATTTTATGGGAGTCTGTGCAATTAGGGTTTGGACCGATGTTTGACTAGGGTTATTAAATGCTCAATTCCATGATCATGATGGTCTCTATGATTCCTTATTATTATTATTATCATTACTGTCATCTTTATTATTATTGTTACTAATATTACTAATGTTGTATGACTTTACGTGGTATGTTTATGATCGTAACGTAAAGTATTATCATTAATAAAGTGAAAGATTAATGATAAAGAAAAGTGGAACGTAAATGAATGGATGAAAGTCTTGCAAGCAAATGTATGGTGGTGCACGGCCTTGTTGTAGTTAGCTCAACTGTGATGCGGGTTAGCTACCCCGAAGGATGCACACAGGGTCAATCATTGAGATTGACAATGAGGTGAGCAACCTTTTTATCCCCAAAGACTCGGTTAAAGTGCAATCATTGAGATTGCTAATGAGGTGAGCGACCCTGTTGTCGCAAAAGACTCGGAAAGATAACGATAAAAGTACGAAATGAATGAAAGAATAAATAAGGTTACACCTTGTTGTATGTACGATGTGTGCTCATATATGGAAGTAAAAAGGAAAGGTTTTATGAAATGAGTATTTTTATGTAACAACTATACAAGAAATTTTTTAATACTTTTAAAACAAGAACTCACTCAGCAACGCTGACTTTATGCATTTTCAGTTGGCAGTAAATTGTTGCTGAAGATGGCACGAGGATGAAGCCACTCGGCAGGGAAAGTCTGACATCCATTCTTAAGCCTGATATTGTTGTTTTGTAATGCAATTAAGCAATCTTTTGTAACTTTAACATTGTTCTATTGCTTAACAACAGTATCTTTTTTATAATAGAGAATGGTTTTTGCTCACATAATTCCGTTGTTTATTTAATGAAACGTATATTAATTTGTTTATGTGCAATGAATAACAAACTGTGAGGTGCCCGGGAACGGGGCCTTACACACATAATCACGAACTATTAGAAGATGATAAAAAGTACTTTAGTAAAGCAAGACAAAAGCTGGAATACGCTGAAAAAAGGTATATCCTTAAACTGTCAACTACTAATATAGGACCAAGTATTGCTTACAGACTTAGAACATTGTCTAATGGTGGACATAGCCAGGTGAATGAAATGTGGAAGATTTCAGAAACTTTAGGAGAGATATGAACATTTACATTGGATCAAGAGATGCACAAATGCTAATAAATAGAATGGAAAAGCGAAAAAAAATCCAAACTATGCATTGACGTCAAAACAAAAAAAAATGAACTGGTTCTTTTATTTTGGGCGGATGAAATTGCAAAATCAAATTATGAAGCATTTGGAGATGTAGTTGCATTTGATGCAACATATCGTATGAATTGGTACCACTATTATCAATCATACTTTTATTGTTAGTTAATTTTTTGGAATATCTTAAATGAATAATTTTGAATTGGTTGAGCATGAAGGTACAAGATGGTGTTTGTACCATTCACAGGTGTTGATCACCACATGAAAAGCGTTACATTTGGAGTAGCTTTGATTAAGAGGGAGAACATGGAGTCATACAAATGATTTTAGAAGCACTCAAATATGCTCACGGCAAGCAACCTAAGCTGGTTCTTACTGATCAAGATCCGGCAGTGAAGGTAGCAGTTGAGGCAGTCCTTCCAGAATCATCTCACCGATTGTGCATGTGGCACATAATAGACAAGTTGCCAATTAAGGTAACTAATATTTGATTTACCTTATGTATTTGGATTACTGGCTTATTAATATTTTGATTAAATAAATTTATTTGATAATATATTTTCCCACATAAACAGATTTCTGGAGATATTTTGGCAAATACGGATCTAAGAAAGCGTATCAATAAACTAGTTTGGAACACAAATCTCACACCGGCTCAATTTGAGACAGGCTGGATAAAGATTGTGGATGACTTCAAGTTGCATGACAACAATTGGTTACAAGATATGTTTGATATAAGAGAACGGTGGATTCCAGGATTTTTCAGGATCTCCCCTTGTGTTGTTTGATGAAAACAACATCAAGATTAGAGAGCGCAAATGCATTTTTTAGGATATATGCTAATCTAGAAAACACGTTTCTACAATTCATGGTTAGTTTTGAGGCTGCTATGGATGACCAACGATACAAGCAGAAAAAACTTGTACATGCAACAAAGGATAGCAGACCATCTTTTAAGACCAATCTAAAATTGGAGAGGTACGCAGCAAAGGTATATACGCGTGAAGTATTTTTAGAAGTCAGAAAGGAAATTTTGAAAGGTGACGTGTCGTGTGCAATTAAAAATTTCACCAACGAAGATGGTATTGATGTATTCACAGTTAGGCATAAGGACAAAATATTAAATTCAATGGAGGATTTTAAGGTATTCATGAAACTGCATCATATACTTAATATTCAATTATTATGATGTTACATCTTATCACAATTGAATATCTAAATGTATAATATTTTATGACATTGAGCAGGTTACTATAAAAAGCAATGTCGAAGAGATGGACTGCTCCTATCTAAATTTTGGCAGGATTGGGTACTTGTGCAGACACATATTCTACCATACCAAGTAAATATGTTCTGAAACGATGGAGACATGATGCACTTTCTGAGAAATTAGTGATGCAAGAATCTAACATAGGGGTGAAGGATGAGCGTGAAGAATTATTTTGTAAAGCAGTCAGTATTGTGGAGATGTGTGCTGCAAGGTTAAAGGGGATGTCATTGAGATGAGGTTGTTTATGGATAGGCTAAATAGAATGGAGCAAGAAATACAAAACATGATTCCAGATGAACCAGTTGAAAACAACAACGGGGAATTATTCAACACATTTTTTGATGCTGAATCACCGGATAAGGTGACGGTTACTGTATGACAAGGCGCACGAAATAAGGGTTGTGGTACAAACAAACAAATGATAGGGCCGGGAGAAAAGGCTGTGAACAAATAAAAAAATTAAGGCATTGCAATATATGCGATGAGTATGTGTATCATGATACATGAAATTGTGACTTAAACCCAAAAAACATCAATAAAATGAAGAGCTCAAAAAGAAGAAACGCGGGAGACCACCAAGAAGGAACACATAGAATGGTAGGGATAGAGATTAGGGGATTTGAGTTATTGAATCTTTGTATGAACAAAAATTTGGGGATTGAATGCGTGAATGATGTGGAAACCAAACGTTTAATTAAACGTAATGTTTAATTTAAATATTGTAAGGGAAAAAAATATGGATTACAATATCGTTATCGCGTGAACGTGGTTTGAATTCAAAGTATAT
Source organism: Flaveria linearis (assembly GCA_024085815.1). Classification (NCBI taxonomy): domain Eukaryota; kingdom Viridiplantae; phylum Streptophyta; class Magnoliopsida; order Asterales; family Asteraceae; genus Flaveria; species Flaveria linearis. Next base: position 36,219,889 of record CM044013.1, read on the forward strand.
CATGCATGCGACAACATGCATGAGCGACACATCTCGCGCAACAATATATGCATGCGAAAAGTAAAAGAAAGAATGTGATATGGAAAATATGCAAGCAAAATTAAGCAGGCGAAAATATGCATGCATACTACATGCATGCGACAACAATGCAGAAAGCAAATACATGCGAATGGAATTCCACGTGGAACATTGAATGAATAATGCATGCTGCGAAAGGATATGAATACTGCATAGCTTGTCGCATGCTTAACATGCAATGCGAAAACTCTTTTGTTGGCATGCGATTTGTTAGTGTATGCATATATATATGTTCTTTATAGTTAGTGGAGGGGGTGTGCATTTTATTTACAATTCAACCGAGAGCTTCATTATATTTTGTAGTTTTCGCTCAATATTGAGCAGATCACATGTGTGTGATTTCCACCTTCGGGTGAGATCGATCTAGTATCGATTTTCGTTGTAATCATTTGACAATATACGTTTGATATACAATGATTTGTGCTGAATGATTTTGTTCTCTCGGTTGATACATTCAAACCGCGCACCCGTCTTCGCGTATTATCAAGTGCAACAATCAAACGAAGTGAGATCGATCGATTTTCTGGACTTTACATTTGGTATCAGAGCATTAGGCTCTTGAACCACGATTTGGAGAAGAATTGGATTGTGTTCTACTTGATTTTTGAAGAATTCATCATTGATTACTTTAGATTCTGAGATGGCAATGTTATGCTGCTCGATTGTGAAGGATCTGGACTGATTTGGACCAAATTGAACTGAATTAGTGGACTTTAAGCTTAATTTTGATTAAAAATTGACTTAAATTCATTAAAATTGGATTAAAATGGGTCTAATCAAACGTAATCAGTGAATTGGAGGTGACCTTCGCGTGAACAAACAGGTTGGTAATTTGATTCTGCACAAAATTGAAGTTTTCACTCGATCTGTAATTTTTCGCGTGCGAAAACAGGAGTTTTCACTCAGTTAGGTATTTCACCTTTTTTGTGCGATTCGCGTGAAAAGGTAATTTTAGAAATTCACTCGAAAAGCTCCATCGCGCGCGAAAACTAAGTCCGCGCGAAATCACTTTTCGCACGAATTCTCTTCTCGCACGAAAACCAGATTTTTTGACTGTCTGATCACTATGGTTTCAACAACACCGAATTTGAAGCATCTTACTGCTTCACTTCATTTAGACACGGAAATTGGAACTGGTAACAAGCCACCGAGGCTTCTCTGTGAAGATGATTATTCTGATTGGGCTTTCCGATTCGAGAGATATGTTATTTACACAGAACCGAAGATGTGGAGATCAATCCAGTACGGTCCTTACATTCCGTTGTACAAAAATGACAAAGGTGAGATGATTCAGAAACCTGAACATTTGTGGGATGAAGACGACATCAAGAGATGGAACTTGATGATAAAGCGTATGCTGCAATCACAATGGCTCTTACTACTGAAATCTCACAAAAGTTTCAAGAGTTCAGGGGTGCTAAAGTGCTTTGGGATGCTCTGGAGTCTCAGATTATGGGAAACAAAGACATGAGAGAGAGCAAAAAGGATATGTTGAATCAAGAGTTCAACATGTTCAATCATATTGTTGGTGAAGAGCTGGAAGTTCAGATGCCCAGGTTTGTTAGACTGGTCACGAAAATGAAGAGTGCGGGTATTACTCTGGAACCCATAACTGTGAACAAGAAGTTGCTCAACTCACTTCCATACAGTTGGAATAACAACTGTACTTTGATAAAGAGAACCAAAGACTTGTATACTCTACAGTTGACTGATCTTATCTCAACAATCAAGTCTTATGCTATGGATGATAAGCAGCGAGCTGCTAATCATCTCAGTTCTCTGGGTGCTGAAGGAACTGCTCTATATGCAAAGATGGCTAGTAATCTGAATTACTATGTCAGTTATACGCAGATGTGTCAGCAACAACAATCTGGAAGTGCAGCATCTTCTTTTATTCAACCAGCAGTAAACCACCAAGTTCATGTTCCAGCTGCTCAACATTATTCCCCCATCATCCATCAACAAGTCTCTCAATCTCAAGATTCTTAGAGTAGTCAACATGCTTATGTTGCTACCACTAGTCCATCAAAACAAACTGTTCAGATTGCTGAGGAGCATCTTGCTCTTTTCACCACTTTCATGTCGAGTTATGAAGCTTTTATGGCAGGAAGACTTACTGCTCCAAATGTTCTGGTTGATGATCTTCAACAAGTTAATCCGGATGATGTTGAAGAGAATGATATCAAGTATCAAATGGCCATGGTAGTTTACAGGGCGAAGAATTTTGCTAGAAGAACTGGGAGGAAAATGTTTGGCGTTAACAATTCTAGCAAAATTGGTTTCGATAAATCTAACCTAAGGTGTTACAACTGTGACAAACCAGGTCATTTCGCCAGAGAGTGTACTGAACCAAAAACTGGTCAAAATGAAGGCCCGAAGAAGATGGTGACTGTGGAGATAGAGCCAAAGAAGGATAAAGCAAGTACTTCTGGTGGTACTAAAGCTCTAGTTTCTCAAACTAATGCTGAATATGATTGGTCTGATCAAATGGAAGCCCTTGATTTACATTTGTCTACCGCCTTGGTTGAAAGATTGTTCCAGAACCAGAAGAGGAGGAAAATTTGTTTGCTGAATTCGTGTCTGATGATTTGTTGGAGGGTCTGTTTACTACGGTGGAAGAAGAGAAGGAGAAAGGTGAAATAGAGGATGAGAAAGTGATTGAAGATAAGGAGACTATTGTGAAGGAAGATCAGGTTGAAAAGGTTGCTGAAGAAGAAAGTGTGAATGATGAATACACTGTTGAGCTCACAGTCAAAAGTCCATGCATTGATCCAAAGACTGTTGCTAGTGCTCCAGTGGAAGAACCAGCGGATGAAATGAAAGCATTCATGGTCAAGAAGGCAGAGAAAACAGAAGGGGAAACTTCTGAACCAAAGGTATATGATAGTCTATGTAAAAATACATGTGTTGAGAAAGTTCAAAGATACAGAGTTCACAATGAGAGCCTGATAATGGAAGTTGAAAAACTTCAGTATCAAGCTAGCAAACACAAGTCAAATGAAAAGATTTTTAAAGAAAACTTGAAGGTTTAAACAAAACAATATATAATTTGAAATTAAATCTTCATGATAAAGAATGTACTAATAATGACTTGACAAATAGAAACAATGAACTTGCTCTAGAAATTAATCGACTCAACAGTGAATTAGCCACGGTTAAATTGACTGTTGAGAAATTTGAACTTTCATCAACAATGGTTGAAGGAATAATCAAGTCACAAATGACTCAGAAGATCAAAGGAGGAAAGTGTGGTGTTGGATTTTCTAACATTGCTCCTCCAATTAATCATGATTACTCATGTTTACCATCATCTGATAACATTTGTGATTCTGATATGGTCTATGGAATTGGATTCTCTCCATCTCAAGACTTAAAACCTTCTATCAAAGTAAATTTATCTGTTGATCCTATCATAGTACCCAAACCTAAACAATCACCTGAAAATCTTTTTGCAGATAAAATGAAGGTGGATGGGTTGGTTGAAGATTGGGAAAGTGAGAGTGAGGAAGAGAATGAGAATGAATGTTTGAAAAATAAGAATGTGAAAGTTTCACAATTTGCTTGTAAACAAAATTTGTCTGGCAATGAAAAGAAGGTTGATTTGAATGAGTGTAAATCTAATAGTAAAAATAATTTGAATGCAAATCTAAGGGTAAATCAGAAAGAAAGAATGGAAAAGGATTTTAAAAATAGATTTGTTTCAAAAGGGCTAGTTGAAAATGAAGAACATATTTTTAAAGATACGAATTCTCGATTCTTTAAAAATAAACTACATTATAATGCTAACCTTGTGAATCAAGATGTATGTAGCCCAGATTTGCACGTGAATGATTATTCTACATTTAAGCTGAACATTCAAAAGCCTGGTCCTTCTCCAGCACCAATCCGTATATCTAAGCCTGGTCCTCATCCAGCAAATTCAAAGTCTGGTCTTACTCCAGCAGAATCAAAGACTGTTCCTATTTCAACACCACCAATTCCAAAAGTCAAAACTGTCAAATCTACAATCCAAAGTGGTCATAATTCATCAATTTCCTCGAGTCTGCAAAAGATGAATTTGCAATTGTCAAACGAGACAAAGATTCGAGAGACTGTGGAGAAAGTTAAACCTAGTCAATCTGACTTTGGTTTTTATGACAATTTTCATAATTGTCATCCACAGTTTGTTTTCCACACACAACAAAAGAGATGCTTTCAGTGTGGAAACACAAATCATTTGGCAAATAATTGTCCTTTTAGACAAAAATCATTAAGCAAACAAAGATTTCATAATTCTATTTCTCATAATAGAAATTATTTTTCACTCGTGGAAAATTTTCAAATAATATGAAATCAAAGGTTGTTAATGATTTTAATGTCAGATGGGATAAGAATTTGACTAATGATGTAATAGAAAATGTCAAGATTAAAAGCATAAATGAAAAGAATGATGTGCAAACCAAATATAAAAATATCAAATCATTTTGTCTTGCTGCAACTCAAAGTATGCTCAAGTCTTGCTTGACTTGGGTACCAAAATCTAAGTAATTTTGTTACGAATGCAGGGACAACCGCAAAAGACAACTGAAAGTCTATGGCATGTAGATAGCGGTTGTTCAAGACATATGACGGGTAACTTATCATTACTACAAGATGTGCAATCATACAACGGAGGGAGAGTGATATTTGCAGGAGATAGAGGAGGACGAATTACTAAACGTGGTACAGTTACAAACGGCGTCCTAAGTTTTGAAAATGTTAATTTTGTTGAGGAATTAAAACATAACCTGCTAAGTGTGTCTCAAATCTGTGACAAACAATATTCTACACACTTTACTAACAAAGAATGCTTAATTTTAAAACCAGGTTTTGTTGTTCCTGATGAATGGATTTTGATGAGGACTCCGAGAGACAATGATACATATCTTCTTGATATGCATTGTTCTAGCTCTTTGGTAACAGCTTCGTGCTTACTATCCAAAGCCTCGGAGAATGATTCCATGTTATGGCATCGTCGATTAGGACATGTTAATCTTAAAAACATGAATAAACTTGTACGTGGAAATCATGTTATTGGTTTACCCGAAAAAGAATTTCAATTAATTGAACATTGTTTGTCATGTTCAAAGGGTAAACAACATAAACTTCCTCACAAACCAGTTGCACACAACTCAGTCGAATCAATCTTACAACTCTTACACATGGATCTTTTTGGTCCAGTAAGTGTTTTAAGCTTGGGTCGAAGATCTTACTGTCTGGTTGTTACTGATGACTTTTCTAGATTTACTTGGGTGTTTTTCTTAGCATCTAAGGATGAAACTCCACATCTTTTGATCAAGTTCATTACTTTGGTGGAGAATCAGACAGAGAAAAAGGTAAAATGCATCAGAAGTGACAACGGAACAGAGTTTTGCAATCAAACTCTGAATGAGTTTTGTGAATCCAAGGGAATTGCCAGACAATTCAGTGCTGCTGGCACTCCACAACAGAATGGAGTTGCAGAAAGAAGAAATAGAACATTGATTGAAGCTGCTAGAACAATGATCTCTGCTGCCAAATTACCTTTGTTCTTTTGGGCAGAAGCAGTAAATACTGCTTGTTATGTTCAAAATCATGCTTTAATCAACAAAAATTAAATAAGACTCCTTATGAAATATTTTATAAACATAAACCCAAAGTTAAATATTTTAAAGCCTTTGGTTGTTGTTGCACTTTGTTGCATACAACTGAATCATCTTCAAAATTTTCTGAAAAGGCGGATGAATGTTACTTTGTGGGATATGCTGCCAATAAAGTAGCATATCGTGTTTATAATAAAAGAACTAGACAAATAGTCGAGTCATATAACATTGATTGGCACGAGCTTAACATAACTGATGCAGGTTCAGCTCCTTCATGGGTTTATGATTATGAATCTTTGTTTATAAATTTTAAAATTTCTAAACCTTCTTCTGCAGATTCTACTTCTCAAGCGATCTCCTTGGACAACAAAATCATTGAGGATATTTCATCTTTGATATCTGATGATTCTGCTGTTGCGTCATCATCCAAAGATATTCCTACAAATTCTGTACCTGTATCTGCATGTTCTGAGTCATTAGATGTTTCTTCAGAACAAATTTCTAATCAGGATTTGGAAGAATCTTTAAGTTCACCATTATCTTCATCTTCGTCAGAGACTATACATACACCAATAGAAATCATTCAAGTTCCATTTGAAGACTCTCCAAATGTGTCTACTGCTTCTGAAACTCATGTTTCAGATGACACACTTGAAGAAACTATTGTGTATCAATCTCAACACTCTGAAGAAGCTCATGATAATGTTGAACATATTACAAATTTGGAAGATGGAATGGTTGCAGATGAGATTCCTCAATTGAGAATACATAAAACTCATCCCACTGAGGCAATCATTGGTCCGTTGCATGAAGGTGTAATTACCAGAAGTCAATCAGGGGCAATCAACACATGTCTTTATGCTTGCTTTCTATCACAAATAGTGCCCAAGAATGTGGAAATGGCACTCAAAGAAAACAGCTGGATAGAAGCAATGCAAGATGAGTTGATGCAATTCAAGAAACTCAATGTTTGGCATCTTGTTGAACTTCCAAAGGATAAGCTTCCGATTGGAACAAAGTGGATTTTTAGAAACAAGACGGATGAAAAAGGTGTTATAGTTCGGAATAAAGCACGTCTTGTCGTGCAGGGATTTTATCAAGTTGAAGGATTGGACTATGAAGAAGTGTATGCTCCAGTTGCAAGACTAGAAGCAATACGCATATTCTTAGCCTTTGCTTCATACATGAACTTCAAGGTGTACCAGATGGATGTTAAAACTGCATTTTATACGGAGAAATGAAGGAAGAAACCTATGTTTGTCAGCCTCCTGGATTTGAAGACCCAGATCATCCTGACTATGTATATAGTTGGATAAGGCGCTATATGGGTTACATCAAGCACCTCGTGCTTGGTATACTACTCTGACTGAACATTTGCTTGCAAATGGTTATTCAAGAGGTGCAATTGATCAAACCTTATTCATACGAAAATCAGGTGATGATATCATTTTGGTTCAAATCTACGTCGATGATATCATTTTTGGTTCCACAAATGATAGAATGTGCACGGAGTTCGAAGAGGTGATGAAGAAGAAGTTTGAGATGAGTTCCCTTGGGGAAATTTCATTTTTCTTGGGTATTCAGGTTACTCAATCTGAGATGGGTATTCTCATTCATCAAGAAAAATATGTTCAGACAATTCTTGAGAAATACAAGTTTCAAGATTCCAAAGTAGCTCCAACTCCAATGGCCTCTCGTCCTACTCTTACTCCGGATCCATTAGGAGAATCAGTTGATCAACATCTTTACCGATCGATGATTGGTTCCCTCATGTATCTCACTGCAAGCAGGCCGGATGTCATGTTCCCTGTTTGTCAGTGTGCCCGCTATCAAAGTGATCCAAAGGAATCACACATGAAAGCTGTCAAGCGGATTTTCAAGTATCTCAAGGGTCAACCTAAACTTGGTCTTTGGTATCCTCGAAATTCCGATTTCAATTTATTTGCTTATACTGACAGTGATTATGGTGGTTGTAACTTAGACAGGAAATCGACCACAGGAGGATGTCAATTCTTGGGTAACCGACTCATTTCTTGGCAGTGTAAGAAGCAGAACACTGTATCCACATCTACTGCCGAAGCTGAATATGTGGCTGCTTCGAGTTGTTGTTCCCAGCTTGTCTGGATTCAGCAACAACTTCTCGATTATGGTCTCAACATTTATGACACACCAATTTGGTGTGATAACACGGCAGTTCTAAACATCGTGAAAAATCCCATTCAACACTCAAAAACTAAACACATTGACATCCGCATCCATTTTATCCGCGATTGTTTTGATCGTAAACTTATTCATCTAAAACAAGTGCCGTCAACTGAAAATATCGCTGATTTATTTACCAAGGCGTTTGATCATTCTCGATTTGATTTCCTTGTGCAATCATTGGGAATGATTAACTTTGGATAAATTGGTTTAATGAATCTTCACAAAAAGATTTTTTTTTAATAAAGAATAAAATTGCAATTGTTTCTTTTTCTCAAAAGAACAATCACAATTTTAGGGGGAGAAAATTAGAAAAACAAGTTCTGAAAAATATTTTTGGTCTTAGGGGGAGTTAAGATCAAAGGATTGCCAAAATCAATAGAAGAAATTTTCATGCTTAAATGAGAAATGATATTACAAAGTTCAAAACGAGTATAAGTACTTTCAAAGGCTTAAATACGAATACACTTGGATTATGTTTGATATGTTGATAGGCTTTGCTTTCAGAAATGAAAAATCATAATTGAGTGATTACACTTGAATTAAAGAAATATGACTTAGTGGGGAACATATCAGGATTCTGTGCCAAAAATGTTCTAACACAGACTGAGAGATATAATCTTGTCATACTCAAGCCTGTATATGATTGATTCAGTGATTATCATAACTATATATATGTATATATAAAAAGATAGAAAATACAAAAAGAAACAAAAAGAGAAAAACACAAAAAAAAATAATTGAGCAAAAAGATGCCAAAAGGAAAAGGCCATATAGGATATAAGATGCCAAGAAGCACAACAAATCAAAAGATATGTCTAAACGACATACATACTATATGGTATATATTTTCTGATTTTGAGAATAGTTTTTAACTTTGGAAGGCAAAATCGAAAGATGGGGCATGTAAGTCCGAATGGCTTGTAAGTCCTAAACATCTTGAGAGGGCAGACGTAAGTCCGGATGGCTGTCAGTAAGTCCTTAAACTTGTTAATATTCCGGGTTAAGAAATATTTCTCAGGCTAGTTATGCTCAAATAGTTATATTTAGGATTACAATAAATGGTATCACTGATCATCAATGCATGGTTTAAGTCAAATTGGGGTGACTTGAAAAATCTCAATAGTGTCTTGAAGGATAATAATTACTTTACAGAAGTTCTGATTGTGGGATCCACTGACTTATATTAAATCAAAATATGATATATATCACTCATTATGTTTCTGAGTAAAACATGAAGTATAAGTTTAAAATGGACAACAGATATTGACAATCAACTTAACCAGTTATTTTAAATAAAGCCGGACAGAGTCTTATCTTGACAAAAGAACTATATGATCTCATTATGAAAATTTATACAAAACAAGCAAATCCAATCTTGATTCTTTAATTGTTTTCATTCTTTTGTTATTATGTTTGTAAGTGTTTATTTTTATTTCACTTTTATAGTGTTTTATTTTTATTTTTATTTTTAGGACAAATAAATAACAAGAAAATTTTTGAACATTGAAGATTCGTTAAATTAATTGGTCACTTGGTAAATAACATTTTATGTTGACTTGATTCATTGAAAATAAAAGGATTTAAATTGTGTAAAGGTTTGAAAAGATTTAAAAAGTTGAAAATTTGAAATTCATTAATTCGCACGCGAAATGGAGAGTCACGAGAAACAGAAGGAGTTGCGAAATTGGTTCTCGCGTGACTTCTCAGGGTTTAAATAACACACTGTTCAAGACAGTTTCACTTTTCGCTCAAAACCACAGCCGAAAACCCTTTTCGCTCACCTTCCGAAATCTCCTCTCGCATACACCAAACATTACACCATTTCACTCCTACTCTGTTATTTTGATCCACATCTCATTCTAGTACGTGCATAGTGTGATTTTGAAGGTATAAACGGTTTGATTTGGTTACTGTAGCAGTACTATGCTAAGGGAAACTTAACATCTTGACATTAAAACCTTGAAATGGACTTTAAAGTTGAAATTGAACAATAAAATACTCCTAATAGACTTAGGCGACAGCAATGATCTGGATTTTATGGATTAAAACAAGTTTTGAAATGTTAATTTGAACTTTGAGTTGTGCGAATCGCACAAGAATCTGAACAGACGCGAAAAATGGATTTGTCGCGTGAACTTTGTTCTCGCGTGAGTCTTGTTTTCGCATGACACACAAGTTTTTGCTTAAACTAAGTTTTCGCAAAGTAATTTCGCGTGAACATTACTTTCGCATAAAACAGTGTTGTCGCATGAATTGTATTTGTCGCACAAATTTAGTTTTCGCATTGACAGTTTTGTCGCGTGAAATGTGTTTTCGCATTAACACTTGTCGCTCTTTGTTCATTTTTGCAAGTGTTGATTTTTCGCATAACAGAAAGTTGTAAAATTTTCTAAGTGTTGAAGCACTTGTGTCTCAATTGTACTTGTACACAATAACTTTTTGTTGATAAATCTTAAATGTAATAAAACTTTGAGATGATTAAGTGTTTTCAAGTGATGAAATTTTCTAAGTAAAAAGTTTGTGGTTCACATGTTCTAAGTGTTGAAACTATTTTGACATAACTAAGTTATATTCTGAGTGTTCTAATCTTGATCTTATTTGACAATGCAGATGGCACAAATGATCTTTAACAAGAATCATAATTGCGTTGCATATTTGGATGAGGTTCCGGAAGGAAAAGAATTATTTTCTTCTATGATTGAGGGGCTGAAGAACTCAAGGATTGTTTATTCTATTTCTGCTGATCCAGCCATCTATTCCGAATTGATAGATTCTTTCTGGAGCACTGCTGCTCTAGAAAAGGACGAAGCTGGAAACCAGATTATCACAGCCACTGTAAAGGATAAAAGGGTGATAGTTTCTCAAGCTATACTAAACAGAGTTCTTCTGTTTAATGACCAAGAGGGAGCACCAACAAGACTAGATGATGATGTAGTCATGGATTGTCTATCTCGGATGGGATATGAGTATAGATATCCAAGTTTGGAGAAGAAGTGGTTACCACCATACTGGAAATATTTATTTCATGTGGTAATTCACTGTTTGAGTAATCTGAAGGCTGGGATGGACAGTCTTAGTGCTGTATTTGGATCCTTACTGGTTTCTCTGGTGGATGATATTCCATTCAGTATCTCTGGAGTTATATTTCAAGAGATGGTGAAAAACGCTACGGCCAATCCAGGGAGAAAGTTTATCATGTATCCCAGATTCATTCAGCTGATCATCAATGATGCTTTTCCTGAGCTTGCCACTCAGAGATCTCCTAAATACGTTGTTCAGACAATTAAGAAGGAGATTTTTACACACCTTACTGGAGCCAGAGGAAACAAATGCTCTGGTGAAAGTTTTGCGAAGATCGGCAAATTTTCTGAGATTGTTGAACATGTTGATGAGTTTGATGAAGGTGCTCATGCTGATGATGCACAGACTGGTGCTTCTACTTCTACTACTAGAGATAATATTGATGAAGAGATTGAGAAGCTATTTGAAGATGAGCCTGCACGTGAAGGAGGAATGGAAGAAGTTGTACACTCTGCTTCCAGTTCCGAGACTGCTAGTGATCAAATAGGGAATGTTCCCTATGTGATCCAAACTGATCCAACCCCTTCTACTCCAACATCTTCTCGACCAAATGAGGAAGACAGGGATACTGATTATGTCCCTGAAGAGTCACCAAATACCTCCTCACGAAGAAAACGGATGGCTAGAAGGAGAGATTTTCCGGCAAGAAAGAGAGGCCGAGGTATTGTACCAAGGAGACCCAGAACACATGTGGTTGTCACCGAGACCTAGCAAGATCAGGCAGCAAATGTGACTTCTTCTGCTCCTGAAACAGAAACAGTTCCTGTTTCTGGAGCAGCTAATATTTCTGGCTCAGGTTTTTCTACTCCACCTCATCAAGAAAATCTAGAGTTTGATGTCGATACACTACTGAATACTCCTCCTGAGTTTCAGAGGAGAGAGGAATCAACAAGCACTCCAGGTTCTATCACGTTGGAAGAAAGAATAAAGAACCTGGAGAAAGAAAATTTTGAGAATATGAAGTTGATTGCTGAGTTAAAGAAAGGCAATGATGAAAAGACAAATCTGATCAATATGATTCATCTCGACTCAGCTATCAAAGACACAAGATTGGCATCTCTTGAGCAGCAAATGAAAAGCATGTTTGACTACACTTCTGGGTTGGAGAGACAACTGAACGAGCTGAGAGAATTTATTTCACAAACGTATTTTCATCAGCCCCCTATCATAAGGTCTACTACAGTAATTGGTGAATCAAGTAGACGCTCTCCAAGCCCACCTCCTACTGAGACTGTTCCTGAGAAGGAAACGGTCAACGAAGCACAAGCATCTGTTGTACAGCAAAGTGGTAGCACTACTGAAGATGTTCCTGTTTCATCTGAAGTACCTATCACCGAAGCTTACACATCTACAGCTTTCGTTGAGCCGGAACACATGATTTCTATGCCTATTATTCATGAAAGGGAGGATGAAGAGTTAGTTGATTATGGTGATTCTGATGATAATGAAGATGATGATGATGAGGATGACGATGAAAATGATGATGATAATGATGATGACGATGGTGGAAATGATGTGATGATGATGATGGTGGAGATGATGGAAATAATGATGGTAATAATGATGATGGAGATGATAATGATGGAGGTAATGCTACAGGTTCTTCTTCAAGTCCTACTGGAGAGACTAACACTGACAATGTCGATAGACCAAGTGTTAGTGATCCAGAAGGATATGATCCACTGGATCCTGCCACAGAAAGTGTGTATGAAAAGGAATTGTATTCTTTTCAACAAACTTCATCTGAAACTGTTGAAGAAGAACTTGATATTTTTGATGATCTGGAAGAGCAGAATGAGTATACAGACATTTTTGGGAACAACCTTCAAGAGCTTTTCAAAGACATCAATCTTGAAGAAGGAGAAATTCCCAATGAGACTGTGAGTGGTGAAACTCCTACTGATACTACAAAGACAAATACTACTGGTCAGATTGCCTTATACACTAGAGGAGGTTTACAATTCAAAGCACCACCACCACCTACTGAAGCTCACTTTCTGTTTATATCAAAGCCAAAACAAAAGTATGGTGAAATGTCTCACGTTATTAGCTGGGCTTATGATGGTGAGAAAAGGATGTATGTCATAAAGAGAAGAAATGGAGAGATTGATTATTTAAAGAGCACTCAAGACTTCCATACTTTACGTGCTGCTGATTTATACTCCATGGGCAAAGCTCCATTCTTCAATGAGAGCAATTACAGTGAAGCTGAGCTCATGAGATCCATGATAAGAAGGGAGATGCGCACAAATTTCAAAGACTTTAAGACTGCAAAATCAAAGTTGATTGATGACTCAACAAGAATTGATGAAAATACTAAAGCTCCTATGAAGATACGAGTCTATCAACATCCCAAATTTATTAGAAAAGTCCCTGTGCATGCTCCAGTTCCTCCCAACTCTTTGAAGCAACTTCTATCTTGGAGATGTGAAAAGGATTCAGGTCACGCTGTGATCAGATGTATAGACAGGTCTTATCGAATCATTGATCCAGCAGACTTAATGAAGTTTGGCAAAGACGACTTATTCAAGCTGTTACACTGCCCTATCTCAGCTGATGAGTCTGTTTATTTTCTATCTTGCCAGTACGTATGGATGATTGACCGGATCCTGAGAAATAAATGGTATGCCTATGCTGGCTCTTACAAGAAGGCGAATATTGACTTTGATTGATTATGTTTCACCGAGCCTAGGGGAGATTGTAGAAGACAAATCAAGGCTCGGCAAAACATCATATGCGAAAGCAAGAATCCACGTGATTTGAAAAGTCACGCGAGAAGCAGCTCTCACGCGAGAACAGCTTCCACGCGAGGTGAAGTTCCACGCGAAAGCCAAGGCCGCGCGAAAGGCATCTCGCGCGAGAACCATGTGTTTAGTATAAATAGCTAGATTTCGTTTTGTAATTAAGCTTTTGATTCATTATCTTACATTTCTGTGCGAAATCGCGCACAAGACCTGTAATAGGTTGTTTGTTTTAATCGAAGAAGCATTTCTTGTTCAATCCAATCTTCTTTTCCATCCAATCACGTTTACATTCCGCATTCACGTGATTGAGATCGTGTGTTACTGATTTCTTGGGAGTTTTCAGAGGTTTTACAATTGTAGAAGACAAATCAAGGCTTGGCAAAACACCATATGCGAAAGCAAGAATCCACGCGATTTGAAGAAGTCACGCGAGAAGCAGCTCTCACGCGAGAACAGCTTCCACGCGAGGTGAAGTTCCACGCGAAAGCCAAGGCCGCGCGAAAGGCATCTCGCGCGAGAACCATGTGTTTAGTATAAATAGCTAGATTTCGTTTTGTAATTAAGCTTTTGATTCATTATCTTACATTTCTGTGCGAAATCGCGCACAAGACCTGTAATAGGTTGTTTGTTTTAATCGAAGAAGCATTTCTTGTTCAATCCAATCTTCTTTTCCATCCAATCACGTTTACATTCCGCATTCACGTGATTGAGATCGTGTGTTACTGATTTCTTGGGAGTTTTCAGAGGTTTTACAATTGGTATCAGAGCAAGGTGTTGCTCTTGATACAACGGATCATTATTCCGCGATCTTCCGTTCGAGGACGTTAAATTCCGGTTTCATCAAGGTTCAATCCGAAACCGAGACACACACTCAAGTTCATCTTAATTCAATTCAGATCGTATGATTGGTTGAAGAAATTGAAGACTAATTCGGTTCAAACGAATTGGTTGAGATGATGTATTGATGTGCACACCAAGTGTTTGAGAAAATGCTCAAGTGACAAAAACGATATCATAATCCAAGGGGGAGATTGTAAGGGAAAAAAATATGGATTACAATATCGTTATCGCGTGAACGTGGTTTGAATTCAAAGTATATCATGCATGCGACAACATGCATGAGCGACACATCTCGCGCAACAATATATGCATGCGAAAAGTAAAAGAAAGAATGTGATATGGAAAATATGCAAGCAAAATTAAGCAGGCGAAAATATGCATGCATACTACATGCATGCGACAACAATGCAGAAAGCAAATACATGCGAATGGAATTCCACGTGGAACATTGAATGAATAATGCATGCTACGAAAGGATATGAATACTGCATAGCTTGTCGCATGCTTAACATGCAATGCGAAAACTCTTTTGTTGGCATGCGATTTGTTAGTGTATGCATATATATATGTTCTTTATAGTTAGTGGAGGGGGTGTGCATTTTATTTACAATTCAACCGAGAGCTTCATTATATTTTGTAGTTTTCGCTCAATATTGAGCAGATCACATGTGTGTGATTTCCACCTTCGGGTGAGATCGATCTAGTATCGATTTTCGTTGTAATCATTCGACAATATACGTTTGATATACAATGATTTGTGCTGAATGATTTTGTTCTCTCGGTTGATACATTCAAACCGCGCACCCGTCTTCGCGTATTATCAAGTGCAACAATCAAACGAAGTGAGATCGATCGATTTTCTGGACTTTACAAATATCGCTTACTTGGATGTGATATTACCACAGATTTTGATTAATATATGAATGTATATACGTTGATGAAATGTTGATTACTCATATGTCGGTAAAGATAACATGATCACTAATGAATTGAAATTGTGTGATGTAGTATTTAGTACATATAGTTTTTAAACATTAAAGATAAAGTTAAATAAGTTTCTATTCCATGATATAATTATCAGAACAATAACTCATGATGGTGATATTGTAATTATTCATAAGTAATTTAACAATTATCAAAAATAAAAGAAACATATTTTATTGCAATATTAAGTCATTGAAAACTGCTGCTATTTTCATCAATAATAATAAATATTCTATATAATATATCAAAAAAATTGGTTATGCATATTGTGCATTACCGCACATGTTTTGAATTTTATGGCACATCCGCATATTATGCATTACTGCCCAACAATTGCCATGCATACAAAGGTGATTTAGCTAAAAACATATATAATAATATACTCAAATATCACTAACCAACTATTATTAAGAAAAAATTGAATATATCATGTGTTTAATAAGTTAAAATAAAAATACTATACCAATTAATTAACTTTTTCATGATAAATAAACAAAGGATATTCATTGAAATTTTCAAAAAGAAATAAATCACTTGGAAACTTCAACAGGGTGCAATTGTAAACAAAAGATAATTCACCTTAAAGATCTACCTACGGATATGACAAAGCCCAAAAACATCTACTTAACCTGTCTTATAATATTTTCATTTTTTTGGCTTCACAACAGCCTTTACTTTGTTACGTGTTACCATTGACTTGGAAGATGCATCTTTATTGTTTTTAGCGGACGCCTTCATAGCTTGAGTTTCTTCCCAAATTCGACCAGCACACTTGGTCACTTCATGCCTATAAACATTAACCTCAGATAGTAGAATCTTGGCTGCATACTTGCATCGCAGCCTTCTAATCTGCGTTTTTTGCCTCCTCCCCTCCTCCTAAAAAACATCGACCCACTCCCTTGAAATCCCTTTGAATGATTCCATGTGCCTCATCAAGAAGATCCCACAATCATTAATGTTCTTTTTCGTCCCCCAAGGAAGTACGGGCTTAATTATCTAGGCATCCTTCATCTTAACACCTGCTGGATGACCCACAGAGTCCAGAAAATTTGCAAACATTACACGCTACAAAGGTTTAAAATAAATATATACACAATTAAAATATAACAGTTTAGGGCATTAAATGATAACACAATGTCAAGGTAAGAAGTTTGCTTACATATTTAACAGTAGTGGGTGTCTCGTCCTTAATAAGCGTGGAAATGCTCCCATCACGATTCTCGACCACCGATGTGATATCTGGGAATTCAGCCTTAGAACTATCGGGTGATATGTTATCAATCAAAATAAGGGATGGGCTCAATGGTCAAAACAAATAAGATAAAAATGGTTAACTGCATGGACAGGGAAGAATACGAAATCATATTCGCTAATGTTTAACTTCTGAACATTGTTGTCAATAATCCGTGACATGTTTTGCCTGAATACGTCTAACTTTGCATCATCAGACATTTGCCCCTCCTCGAGCATTCCTAGAGTCTACATGAGAATTAATTTTCAACATTCAAATATATAAAAATTAACAGATGCAAATATTATAAGAAAATTGCACAGACACTTACTATTACATCCGTCATGCAGAACAGGATGTGGGGGGATTCAGCAGATATATAGGCCTCCTCGTGGTTCAAGACAATAGCCCAATAGTCATTAACACTGTTCAACAGCCATGTATCGGGTTCCAGCGACTCAAAACATTCAAAATCCATTTCAAATCCTTCTTTTGTACGAAAAATGATTTTACTACAAAAAGGAAATAAAAAATACTTATAACAAACTTAGCTACTACGCATGTCTAAAACCATACACACGAACCTGTACAATAATAAAACTGTGAACATAAATGCATATATGTTAAGTTGGCATGCATAAGGAACGTAACACGTACAAATTACATAAATAAGAAACTAATCATAATGTACAACATAAAAGATGTAGGCTTACTTGTCCAGTTCGGGTCGGCCAAACAAATCACCATATCTTCTCTTCTAAAGCCGTTGTTCTTTGTGACACGTAAACAATATGATTGACATAAGGAGATTTGGCCAAAACTGCCTTTGTGATTTTCCCTTTTTGACGGACCAAAGGAGTTTTTAACTTCATTTCGTTAAGATGGTCGGCTAAAGGAACATTGTCTAAATCATCTCCATCATGCGTCGCTGCAACCTTATCAAACAACCGGGGTAGACCCAAGCTGAAAGACGGACAACCCATTTCTATTGTACCTTTCTTATCTTCTTTGTTTTTCTCTATTTGATCCATCTAATCAATGATTTAAGCCATAACCGCAGGATCAGACCAGAACGCTTCATCTTTGGACATCTCATTTACCATTTTTTCTTGTTCTTTATTGCAATTATCAGGATCTTAGGATCCTTTTTAGGGGTTTTGGAGGGCAAGTTATCCTTTGGATCAGGGACTTGAGCTGGTTGGTTAAGATCACCTTATGATGTAACGGTTGGGAAAAGATCTTTAAACTTCTGTTGATACTGGGTCCAATCCTCGTCTTTGGGGAAATCTTTAATTGCATCCCTTAATGTACTATGATATAGGTTCCTATATGATATCATCCTCTTAATGTATGTATCTAAGGTGTCCTTGAACTGCTGCATAATAAAAAAGATAGGAATTAGCATCAACTAAAACGTGACTTGAAATATGTGCATTAATGCATGATTACTATCCACGTTACACAGTCTTAATATAAAGAGATTATATATGCATATTGATATACAATACCCATGATAAAATCCAGTAATAATAAATCAGTTATGATGCGATACCAATTTACCATATGATAAACACTACTGAGAAAACCATACCATGAAAAGATGCTTGGGAAATTATACATAGAAAAATACTATATTTAGTGTTACAATCCAAGAGACCAACATCTGTTGTTCATTAATCATAACTGAAAATAAAACCAACCAAATCTACAACTAGTACAACTTCAGGTGATATAATTGAGTACAAATGAAACTTCAGCAATAATAATATATCAGAATAATAAAATAATAGAGTGATATGATATGGCAATTTAGTTATACAATAAAATCAAAATTTTGAAGTAAAAATCTCAAGCCACAATGTTAATCAAATCTTCGTTTTATAATATACAATTACTATGTTACTTGAATTAGATGTTGATACCTGTTTAATGACGATATGGACTTCTTCCCTACCATCAATCAACCTCCCCTTCCAAACCCACCCGTTGCGGATCTCAATTTACTCACGAACCCGTATATTTCCCAATGTCCAGGCACAACTTGGCAAAAGCCGAATATTTCGATGCAATCCTTCAACCTCAACTCCGTCCAAGTATATTAACTGCGATGATGGACATGATTATATAGTTGATATGTAAACTTAAAATTTTTGGAAAATGTAATCAACTACAAAGAAATAAAGGTTTAATCGTACCATCAAAACAGCCACAGAACCAGTGAAGGGACGACCCTTGTTGAGTACCCATTTCTTTTTACAGGTCTTTAGTTTTTTTAGTACGAAACCACACCAGTCCAGATGACCCAGATCAGATCCTAACTTATGGCTCTTTAAAAGCTTCATGTTGATAAGACCAGATTTTGTGCACTCATTCATAGTAGTGTAAAACAACATAATGAGATCAAGCTGAAATTGACTGTCATCAGATCCATTTATAATGATATTTTCCATAATATCGTTAGCGGTTAGGTTATTATGGCCATAAGCTTTGAGCCATTCATCAAAACATCATGCGACGATTCTGGATCTTCAGCATTAGTAATGTCTCTGCCTCCAAATGGTAACCCAATAACATCATGAATAGTATGGACGGTAACCGGAATTTGACCATGAGGAAGACAATTCGACATCGATACAGGATCAAAGGCATCAACTACAAAATATGCAAGCCTAGCCAGAATCCCATCAACTTTAAAGTACCTTAATCGCTCAGAACCAATCTCACGCAGGCTATCTTCTTGAGAAGGTTTGATAATCTTCAAAGTTTGACAAAGAGGACGTGGACTAGTACGTACATGTAGGGAAAGAAGTTTTTTAGATCCACCCTTTGGTTTCTTTAGGATTGGAGAAATCTTAGCACCCTTCAGTGGTTTTGACTGAGTACCTTTACCCAGAATGTAATAAAATACGGAAGAAACAAAAACAATCAATACATTAACTGTGGACACAAAATTAGAATATTGTATTATTTGCATCACTGCACATTCACTAAGAATACACCGGGAACCCATGCTTAAATGAAGCCTTAGAAGACAATTCTAATTTGACATCATATGGGACATCAACTATGACATTGGATTATAGAAACCAATATATATAACATAAAATAGACATTTACAATTGTGACATCTATCACCATAAGGTCCGTCAATTAACGTAGCACTTGTTAGCTTTCTTGAATATTCGACGGTAACTCATAACCAAGTTGCCTTAGTTTTAAAGGTTGTTTCCCTAACTATGTGAATTATCCCAAGTGCACATAAAAACCTAAACGTTAAACACTTAGTGAAACATTTCCCCTACTACCATTACTAGCATAAATACTATGGTTAATATCATCATCACAATTACTATTATCATTATTGTTATTGTTATAATTTTTATTAAAACTAATATAAGAATTATTACTAGTATCGTCATGAATACTAACACTTAATGCCAAGGATAAATTAAAATGATTAATACTAACAATGTTGTTATTAGTATTACTATTAGTAAAATCGTTCTTAATATTGAGGTGGTGAAATCATACTAATTAACGCTTGATTACTAAAACAATTAACAAAGTTAAGATTCAAAGTGTAATTAGCCAAATTAGGAGGGGAAATAAGTGAATTAAAGTCCGAGGGACTAGAATTTCCATTCCACAAACTCGAAAAGGGTATAAAAACCCCCTTTTCACAGCCATTCCATTTTATCCAAAACCCTACCCACCACCAATCGCCTCTCCCTGCTCCCGGACCTTTCTCACTGTTTCTCCGGCCAAAGCGCCGCTACAGGCTGCCCAAGGTCGACCCCACGAAGGTAGACCACCTTAGTCGTTCTTTTCCTCTTTTGTTTTTGTCCTTTTCGCCTTGATTTGGGTGCCCGGGGCCGACCCGAGCTTATATGACCGTGTGGCCACGTGTAATGTCCATTTTGTGTGTCCTTCTTACTTGTGTGTATGCGAAATGCATTTCTGGAAGTGTTGGTGGTGTGAATCGAGTGCACGCAACAGAAGAAGGCTGCTCTGCACCTTCTGCAGTTGCGATTTCTGCACAAACGACTGAGTCTGTCATGCGACTGAGTCGTGCGACTAACTGTGTCGTGCGACTGGGTCATGCGACTGAGTGTGTCGTGCGACTGAGTCATGCGATTAAGTGTATGTATGCGATTGAGTCATACGATTATGTGTGTCGTGCGATTGAGTCAATGCGGATGAGTGTATGCATGCGATGAGTCTATGCGGATGAGTCTATGCGGATGAGTCTATGCGGATGAATGTGTGCGATTGTGCGTGTATCGTACTACTGAATGCTGAGTCACACGAATGAAGGTTCATTCGTACGAATGAAGCTGATTCGTACGAATGAAGGTTGATTCGTGTGTATGGATGTTGAGTCGTGCGATTGAGTATTGTGTGGTACGACTGAAGGCTGAGTCGCACGAATGAAGGTTCATTCGTACGAATGAATCTGATTTGTACGAATGGAGGTTGATTCGTGCGGATGGAGCGTTGAGTCGTGCGTCTGGTCATGTCATGCGTCTGGTCCTATCGTGCGACTGAAGTTATTGTGTGTGTATTTCCTTCTTGTGTGTGTGGTGTGTATATGTCGTGTGATGTTAAGGTGACATCGACACGGTTACCATTGCTAATAACATTATTAACGTTAACACTATAAGAATTACTAATATTATCACAAATCAAATCAACTATAACATTTTTACAATTATCAATAACTGATTTGTAACCACTAATGTGTAACACCCGTAATTTCTTTTAAAGAATAAAAGAAAAATGATAAGAAAAGAAAAGAAAAGGTATCTTGGAAGAAAGTAAAATGAACAAAAGTGGAAGGGGGCTTTGTGTAAAAGTACAAAAGTCAAATTATTTTATATTATTATGGGTATGGTCGCCCATAAAGCCTCCATTCCATCTGCTTATGTCGACCAAGCTAGAAGGAGAAGAAGAAAACTGATATTTCTTCGGTTCTAGAGAGAGAAAGAGGCTGATCTTCAACAAGGTAAGCATTTGATGCACAATTAGTTTGGTTTTGTTTGTGTTTTGACTAAGAAACTGAGAATGTATGTTCTTATGTGTATGTGTGTTCGGTTTGTGTGTTTTAGACACATCTAGGTTTTTGAATCCTTTGGAAAAGCTCAAGCAGAAGAGTTTGAACTTGAGAGCAACTAAGGTGAGTTCTAGACCCCTTTTTACTGGTTTTTAACTGTTTTGGGGCTGGAAAATGCATGTAAGTATATTTTTATAAAATTTGGGTTGGTACCCGTATGAAATGAATGTATGTATGTTTATGTTTATGTTAGATTTATGCCTAGAATCATGTGTATATGTTTAGAACTAGGCATTTTGATGTTTGGGACTTAGAAATATGAACAGGTTACTAATACATCTGAAATTTGGACTTAGAATAAATAATTACAGGTTGATGAGTCCACCAGTGCTCATACGACCAACAGTGTGGTCGTATGACCAGGATATTTTTCTAAGTGTTGAAGCCCAGTAGGACTCATACGACCAACAGTGTGGTCGTATGACCAGGTGATATATATTTCTAAGTGTTGAAAAGTCCAATAGGACTCATACGACCAACAGTGTGGTCGTATGACCAAGTTATATTTCTAAGTGTTGGTCCAATAGGACTCATACGACCAACAGTGTGGTCGTATGACCAGGTGATAAAATTTTCTAAGTGTGTTGAAGAGTCCAATAGGACTCATACGAACAACAGTGTGGTCGTATGATCAGAATGAAATTCTAAGTATGGGATGGTACGACCAATAGTTCTCATACGACCAACAGTGTGGTCGTATGACCAGATGATAAATTCTAAGTATAAGATGAAAAGTCCAGCAGTGCTCTTACGCCTAACAGGGCTCATACGGCCAGAGGGCTTATACGCCCAACAGGGCTCAAACGCCCAGGACACTTAGAATTTTTCAGAAATTTCCTGCAATACCGAAGTTCGAGGTTTTGACCAGGGTTGACTAGGGTTAACAAATGATGATGTTTCATGCATGTAATGATGATTATGGTTAACCCTTATTATTACTGATATTATTATCAGTGTATTATTATTGTTAACAATATTATTAATAAAATATTGTTAAGTATGGTATGATGCTATGTATGACGATGAAAGTATGATGATGAATGTATGATGAGAAACGTATGATGATGAATGTATGATGATGAATGTATGATGAGTATGTATGTTCCTTGTGATTGTGTATGCCTACTTTTCTGAAACTTTACGAACAACGAGAATGAACTAATGAAGTATTATGTATCGTAAAGTGAAAGATAATGAAAGAGGAACATGATGATGAATGCATGTATTAACGAATGAACGAAAAGAAGAATGATGATGAATACATGCATTAATGAACGAACGAATTATGTCTTGCAAGCATTGAATAACACGATTGGTCCTTCTCTGTGATTGACCATGGTCATGGTACCTCTACCGCTTGCCTCTAGTACCGTGGCATACGTTTTGTTGTTCATATGTTGACTTCGGCCCGGTAGCTAATAACGATCGGGGTGTAGCATATGGTATTGGTACAATTCACCTTTCAATGTGCAAGTAAGTATGAACGGGATTCTTGTCATTCGACCACAGTAATCATAGCCAAGTGCTATGAAGTGGGTAAAGCCTGACAGAATCCATACGAGAAGTTAAAGATAACGATGGATAACGAATGATGAAGATAATAACGAATATTATCTCTGTGTACGTATGATGTATGAACGCATGCACGAAAGGATACTTATAAATAAGTAAAAGTATGTTGTATTATAAAACTAGAACTCACTCAGCAACGCTGACTTTTATGTGTTTTCCAGTTGGCAGGTAGTGTTGCTGAGGATGGCACGAGGCGGCTACTCAGCTCTTTTGGGATGGCATTCTTTTGTTAATGTTTTTGTATTGTAATGCAAACAAACGATATTTTGTAATGGGTGTTGTATTACTTTGCAAAAGCATTTATAGTAAATTCAAAGTTTCCGCTGCATGGTTTTTATAAGTTATATTAAATGTAAGTTTTATGGGTAATGACGACCAACTGTGAGGTGCCCGGGAGCGGGGCCTTACAAGTTGGTATCAGAGCCAAAGTTTAAGTGAAAAGGGTAAATTTTTTAAAAATGAACCTAAACTTAAACTGAAAATGGGACAGAAAGAAAAGAATGCCATCTGAGTAGTTGCGTGCCATCAGGTATTTTCTTGAAAGTTAACCAGTGTTACGTGTGCATGTTATGTGTTTATGTGTACTGTTAGACTTAGATACTAATGTAGTCAGGACAGGTAATGCTCGGGGTATGAAGAGTAGAGTAAGTGGCTAATCACAACTGGCCACTGTAATTAGGGACTTACTATACTTGACATAAACTGAGCTATTTCCTTGAATGACCGTGTTGGTGTTTGAATCTTCCAGTGTGATAGAAGATGGTTGGTGGTAGATCATCTAAAGCCCCACTTGGTGGAGGCAGTGGCGGAAGTGGTGCGGAACCACGAGCCACAAGAGGAAGGCCTAGACAAGAGAAGAAGGTTCCCGAAGAACCTAATACTACTCCCTCTGGGGGAGTGGATGAGAGTGATGATGTGAGAGCCTCGGTGAAAGAGACAGTGATCGAGGAGGTGCACCAAGTCATGCAGACGATCTTACCGTCTGTAGTAACCGAAGTGATAAAGGCAGTACGTGAAGATGAGAGACGAGGGAGGAATCGGTCCTCGGGTAGACAGCAACAAACAGAAGCAGAAACAGTATTATCCGGTGATGAAGAGGAAGAGGAAGAAGAACAGTTACGGGAGACAGCCCGGGGTTGTAACTACGGGGCATTCATGAGGTGCAAGCCCCCAACTTTTGATGGTTCTGGTACTGCTACTGATGCTCACCAGTGGGTGATGGAAATGGAAGCTGTCCTCGATATTAGTGATTGCCAGGAGGACAAGAAGGTGAAGTTTGCTACCCACTCTTTCACAGGGTCGGCTTTATGCTGGTGGAAAAATATAGTCCAAGCCGAGGGTAGCAGGGCTATAGGAAAGATGAAGTGGGCTGAGTTAAAAAGGCTGGTGATCGAGGAATTCAGTCCTCGTCGGGAAATGGATAGAATTGAGAGAGAGTTCCTGCAGTTAGAGGCGGGGACGATGACCCACCAACAATATACCACCAAGTTTAACGAATTGGCGCTATTGGTGCCGGAGCAGGTGACGCCAGTGTCTCGAAAGATCAACCGGTATATCCAGGGGTTGCCAGCTGAAATTCGTTGGCACTTGATTTCTGCCCGACCAAGCACTTTCAGCTCGGCAGTGGATTTGGCGGGAAGGTTGTTCGATGAACGGGCTGCGTTGGTAAAGGCTGAGGGTAGCAAGAAGGGAAGTGGAGAAAAGAACTGGCAGGGGAAGAGGTTTGGTCGGGGTGATACTTCGACGAACAACAAGAAGGCGAGAGTGGATGACCACCGTGTGGTCGTGTCTAGAGCTGGGGTGAGGAAGTGTGGTAAGTGTGGAAAGGAGCACTCAGGGGAGTGCAAATGGGGATCCAACCTCTGCTTTAAGTATGGGAAGACAGGGCACATATCAAAAGATTGCCGGATGGGCAAGTGCTTTAACTGTGGAGAAAGTGGCCATATGAGCAGGGACTGTAAGAAGCCGAGGGCTGAGGCTTCAGGGGTAAAGAAGACGAGAAGTGAAGGTCCGAGAGCAAGCGCCAGGGCTTTCACTATGACGCAGGAAGAGGCTAGGACGGACCCCGATGTGGTGTCAGGTACGTTTCTAGTAAGTCAAACTCTTGCTTCTGTGTTATTTGATTCTGGTGCTAGTAAGAGTTTCATTTCTGCTACTTTCTGTGCTAAATTGCCTGTTAGTTGTAAATGCATTGATGAGCCCTTTGAAGTAGAAACCGCTATTGGTAAGTCCACTAGAGTTACTGATGTGATAGAGGACTGTGCCATAGAATTAGAAGGTCATAGGTTTGCTGCTAGATTACATGTGATGCCCCTAGGTGGATTTGATGTAGTACTAGGGATGGATTGGTTAGCAACCTATGAAGCGAATATCGTGTGCCGAAAGAAGATGATTAGGCTGACGGCGACTGACGGAAGTCCGGTGACAATATATGGCGATCGGGTTACGACGATTTTGAAGGTGATCTCGATGGCGGTGGCGGGAAAGTGTATGAGGCACAGATGTAGCGCCTACTTATGTTATGTAAAGAATATAGAGACGCCAACACCACAACTATCCGACGTTCCGGTTGTGTGTGAGTTTCCGGATGTGTTCCCGGAAGACTTATCGGGATTGCCACCTGACCGCGAAATCGAATTTCAAATTGACTTGATACCCGGTGCCCAACCTGTCGCAAAAGCACCGTATCGCTTGGCTCCGACGGAGATGAAAGAGTTGATGGAGCAACTGCAGGAGTTGCTTGACAAGGGCTTTATTAGACCGAGTATCTCTCCTTGGGGTGCTCCGGTCTTGTTTGTGAAGAAGAAGGACGGTAGCATGAGGATGTGTATCGACTACCGTGATTTGAACAAGTTGACCATAAAGAATCGGTATCCGTTACCGAGGATCGATGACTTGTTCGACCAGCTCCAGGGTGCCAGTTGGTTCTCGAGGATAGATCTTCGATCTGGCTACCACCAGTTGAAGGTGAAGGAGCAGGACATTCTAAAACAGCTTTCGTATGCGTTATGGACACTATGAGTTTCTCGTTATGTCATTTGGTCTAACTAACGCGCCAGCTGCTTTTATGGATCTGATGAACAGGGTGTGCCGGCCGATGTTGGATAAATCAGTGATTGTATTCATTGATGACATCTTGATTTATTCGAAGAACGAGACTGAGCATGCCGGTCACATTCGCGAAGTTCTGGAAACGTTGAGAAGGGAGAAATTGTATGCAAAATTCTCCAAGTGCGCATTTTGGTTGCGTGAAGTTCAATTCTTGGGTCATGTGGTAAATCCGGATGGGATTATGGTCGATCCGGCGAAAGTGGAAGCAGTGATGCAATGGAAGTCTCCAAAGACGCCATCCGAGATCCGTAGTTTCTTGGGCTTGGCGGGTTACTACCGAAGGTTCATCCAGGACTTTTCCAAAATTGCTTCTCCACTGACCAAGTTGACCCGGAAGGATGTGAAGTATGTATGGGGTCAAGCTCAAGAGAAGGCCTTCGAAGAACTGAAGACAAGATTGACCCATGCTCCAGTATTGGCACTACCCGATGGGATGAAGATTTAGTAGTTTATTCTGATGCTTCCTACTCGGGGTTGGGATGTGTGTTGATGCAGAGGGGAAAGGTGATAGCCTATGCATCCCGACAGCTGAAAGTTCATGAGGTTAATTACCCTACTCATGACTTGGAGCTAGCAGCTGTGGTTTTCGCATTGAAGATTTGGCGGCACTATTTGTACGGGACGAAGTGCACCATCTTCACGGACCACAAAAGCTTGAAGTACTTCTTCGAGCAAAAAGATCTGAATATGAGGCAACGGCGATGGTTGGAGCTTATAAAGGACTATGATTGTGAGATCCATTACCATCCGGGCAAAGCCAACGTGGTGGAGGATGCCCTTAGCCGAAAGGAGAGGCCCGAGCCGATTCGGGTGAAGGCTTATCAGCTGATCATGACCCCCGATATGATGACACAGGTTAAGGAGTTTCAAGACGAGCCTTTGAAAGAAGATCGTCTTAATTCCGAAAGGATGAGAGGCCTAGTTACGGAATTGGGTGAGAACACTCTTGGTGTTAAGACCCGATTCGGGCGAATGTGGATTCCTCGATACGGGGATCTACGTGGAAGAATCATGGATGAGGCCCATAAGACCCGATACTCCTTTCACCCCGATGCTACCAAAATGTACCACGATATGAAGAAGGATTACTGGTGGCCGGGTATGAAACGTGACGTAGTGGAGTACGTGAGTAAGTGCCTGACTTGTTTACAAGTGAAGGCGGAACACCAGAAACCCTACGGGAAGATCCAACCGTTGGATATACCCGAGTGAAGTGGGAGCATATCACCATGGATTTCATCACGAAATTACCACGTACCCCTAAAGGGTATGATGCCATATGGGTGATAGTGGACCGTTTGACAAAGAGTGCCCACTTCCTACCGATCCGCGAGACGTACTCATCTGAAAGATTGGCGGATCTGTTCATCAAGGAAATTGTAGCTCGTCACGGTGTACCGGTGTCTATTGTGTCTGATCGTGACACCCGGTTTACCTCCAAGTTTTGGAAAAGATTTCATGATGCAATGGGGACGAGACTACACATTAGTACAGCATATCACCCTCAGACGGACGGTCAGTCTGAGAGGACGATCCAAACACTCGAGGACATGCTTCGGGCGTGCGTGATCGATTTTGGAGGAAGTTGGGACGACCACCTGCCGTTAGCAGAATTCTCGTACAACAATAGCTATCATGCCAGTATTGGCATGCCACCATACGAGATGCTATACGGTAGGAGATGTAGGACGCCCGTATGCTGGGGAGACATTGGGCAGAAGGAACTAGGAGGTGTTGAGGTGATTAAGCAACGACAGAGAAATTAGAAAAGATCAAAGCCTTCATGAAGGCGGCGAAAGATGGGCAAAAGTCGTATGCTGACAAGAGGCGAAGACCGATAGAGTTCAAGGTTGGTGACCGAGTCATGTTGAAGGTCTCACCTTGGAAGGGAATCATCCGGTTCAGGAAACGAGGCAAGCTAAGCCCGAGATACATAGGACCTTTCCGAATTGTCGCACGAGTAGGAGAGGTGGCCTATCGACTTGAGCTGCCAGATGAGTTAAGTGGAATTCATTCCACATTCCATGTATCTCATCTGAGAAAGTGCTTAGCTGATGAAGATATGATTGTTCCACTGGAAGATATTGAAGTAGACGAACGGCTCAATTACGTGGAGCAACTAGTGGCAATCATTGATCATAAAGAAAAGAGGTTGAGGAATAAAGTGGTTCCTCTTGTGCGTGTAAGTGGAAGCACAGGAAGGGATCCGAGTCTACGTGGGAGACTGAAGAAGAAATGAGACAGCATTACCCACATCTGTTTGAGGAATAACAGGTTTCAGGGACGAAACCTATATAAGGGGGGTGGACTTGTAACACCCGTAATTTCTTTTAAAGAATAAAAGAAAAATGATAAGAAAAGAAAAGAAAAGGTATCTTGGAAGAAAGTAAAATGAACAAAAGTGGAAGGGGGCTTTGTGTAAAAGTACAAAAGTCAAATTATTTTATATTATTATGGGTATGGTCGCCCATAAAGCCTCCATTCCATCTGCTTATGTCGACCAAGTTAGAAGGAGAAGAAGAAAACTGATATTTCTTCGGTTCTAGAGAGAGAAAGAGGCTGATCTTCAACAAGGTAAGCATTTGATGCACAATTAGTTTGGTTTTGTTTTTGTTTTGACTAAGAAACTGAGAATGTATGTTCTTATGTGATGTGTGTTCGGGTTTGTGTGTTTTAGACACATCTAGGTTTTTGAATCCTTTGGAAAAGCTCAAGCAGAAGAGTTTGAACTTGAGAGCAACTAAGGTGAGTTCTAGACCCCTTTTTACTGGTTTTTAACTGTTTTGGGGCTGGAAAATGCATGTAAGTATATTTTTATAAAATTTGGGTTGGTACCCGTATGAAATGAATGTATGTATGTTTATGTTTATGTTAGATTTATGCCTAGAATCATGTGTATATGTTTAGAACTAGGCATTTTGATGTTTGGGACTTAGACATATGAACAGGTTACTAATACATCTGAAATTTGGACTTAGAATAAATAATTACAGGTTGATGAGTCCACCAGTGCTCATACGACCAACAGTGTGGTCGTATGACCAGGATATTTTTCTAAGTGTTGAAGCCCAGTAGGACTCATACGACCAACAGTGTGGTCGTATGACCAGGTGATATATATTTCTAAGTGTTGAAAAGTCCAATAGGACTCATACGACCAACAGTGTGGTCGTATGACCAAGTTATATTTCTAAGTGTTGGTCCAATAGGACTCATACGACCAACAGTGTGGTCGTATGACCAGGTGATAAAATTTTCTAAGTGTGTTGAAGAGTCCAATAGGACTCATACGACCAACAGTGTGGTCGTATGATCAGAATGAAATTCTAAGTATGGGATGGTACGACCAATAGTTCTCATACGACCAACAGTGTTGTCGTATGACCAGATGATAAATTCTAAGTATAAGATGAAAAGTCCAGCAGTGCTCTTACGCCTAACAGGGCTAATATGGCCAGAGGGCTTATACGCCCAACAGGGCTCAAACGCCCAGGACACTTAGAATTTTTCAGAAATTTCCTGCAATACCGAAGTTCGAGGTTTTGACCAGGGTTGACTAGGGTTAACAAATGATGATGTTTCATGCATGTAATGATGATTATGGTTAACCCTTATTATTACTGATATTATTATCAGTGTATTATTATTGTTAACAATATTATTAATAAAATATTGTTAAGTATGGTATGATGCTATGTATGACGATGAAAGTATGATGATGAATGTATGATGAGAAACGTATGATGATGAATGTATGATGATGAATGTATGATGAGTATGTATGTTCCTTGTGATTGTGTATGCCTACTTTTCTGAAACTTTCGAACAACGAGAATGAACTAATGAAGTATTATGTATCGTAAAGTGAAAGATAATGAAAGAGGAACATGATGATGAATGCATGTATTAACGAATGAACGAAAAGAAGAATGATGATGAATACATGCATTAATGAACGAACGAATTATGTCTTGCAAGCATTGAATAACGCGATTGGTCCTTCTCTGTGATTGACCATGGTCATGGTACCTCTACCGCTTACCTCTAGTACCGTGGCATACGTTTTGTTGTTCATATGTTGACTTCGGCCCGGTAGCTAATAACGATCGGGGTGTAGCATATGGTATTGGTACAATTCACCTTTCAATGTGCAAGTAAGTATGAACGGGATTCTTGTCATTCGACCACAGTAATCATAGCCAAGTGCTATGAAGTGGGTAAAGCCTGACAGAATCCATACGAGAAGTTAAAGATAACGATGAATAACGAATGATGAAGATAATAACGAATATTATCTCTGTGTACGTATGATGTATGAACGCATGCATGAAAGGATACTTATAAATAAGTAAAAGTATGTTGTATTATAAAACTAGAACTCACTCAGCAACGCTGACTTTTATGTGTTTTCTAGTTGGCCGGTAGGGTTGCTGAGGATGGCACGAGGCGGCTACTCAGCTCTTTTGGGATGGCATTCTTTTGTTAATGTTTTTGTATTGTAATGCAAACAAACGATATTTTGTAATGGGTGTTGTATTACTTTGCAAAAGCATTTATAGTAAATTCAAAGTTTCCGCTGCATGGTTTTTATTAAGTTATATTAAATGTAAGTTTTATGGGTAATGACGACCATCTGTGAGGTGCCCAGGAGCGGGGCCTTACATAATGTTTACTAAGTACTTCTCTAATAACAATGAAACCTTTACACTAATATCATCGGCAATGGCGACGATTCCAAGTACTTGGATCTATATAAGATCTAATACTTATGTCTGCTTGTGTGTGTTCCGCATGACCGAACCGATACAACCCGAATCGACCGAATGTTACTATTTTTATTAAACGTATCATTAATGCTTAACGATAACTGTTAATAGGTGTTTGACCTTTTATTGCATACAACATTTGGAACTTGATCATCCATACTTTCCACCGAACAAGTGAGTTTCATGGCCCTTTTTTATGCTTATTCAATACTTCAATCATTTACAAACTTGGGGGAAACGTATGCTCACCCATTTTTATGCTATACAACTTACATTCTTGGAATCAACGTGTTACTATTTTATGAGTACTTATCTGATACATACATGAGTTCGCTGTGTGGTACTTTCTTTACAACCATTTAATTCTGGTGTTGGAACCGACGAATAGGTATTGGTAGTACTACTGGGTTGACACCCCCACCTTTGATTGTTGGTATACTAGTTAGTACCAATAGTGGCCAGGAATGGGCCTTGGGTGAATATATTCCGATAAGATTTTGTGTGTACGTCATTAGGTTTGGTTGTGAAGCTCATTGTCATGTGATTTTGCTTACTTATAACTGTATTCATGGTATTCCGCAAAACTATTATACAACATCAATTTACTTACTATTTAAACCTGCGAGCTCACCAACAATTTTTGTTGACTATTTTGAGCATATCATTTCAGGTGACAATGCTAATTGAAGATCTAGGTGTGCTGCCTTAGTGGAGACCCTAGGATGCATTTTTGAGACTATACGATACTTGACAAACATTCTTTTGAAACATTGTTGGTCTGATCACACATCATTATTCTTTTGGATACTTGTTCCCGGGTTGTGGGAATTACATTACAATGATATTATTTTTGGTTATGTGATTCAATTACAATGTTTATGCTTATGGCTATGTTGTCGTGAATATTGACTAAACACGACACAAGTCTCCTTTGTGTCGGGTGTCGTCATGACACGCTTACCATTATTTATTTATATTGCATCTCTATTATTTACAATGTGTTATGACGATCCCGTCTCGTTACATCCCCGTGTTTCCGCTCTCAGCGGGGGTGTGACAACAATCAATTTAATTGAATGATGATAAATGAAACAAGAATAAAAATTCAATCAAACCAGAAAATATAAAGGTTGCACATAAGAGTTATAGATAAAGCGTGCACTTAATAAACAATATAATGATATAAACAATATTTATTGGCTAAAATTAAAACTATGGACATCTAGAAAACAAAGATAATTATAATAAGAAATAAAATAAATACCTTGATAGGATCAATTAGAGCAATCTGTAATGATTAATGATAACAATTCAAAGAAATACAAACAATTGTAATCAAATCAAGCAATATCAACAAAATTCTGAATTCATTGATAAGCAAAGACAATTACAAGAGTTAGAGAGCAGTTTATGCACACAAACCTTTTTAATCTACTCTAAGTCTAAGCCATTTATACTAGAAACTAAGGAACTAACATTTACAAAACTAGTCCCTATACTAGTATAAAATACAAAACTAGACACTAAAGACTAAATGTTAATCTTCTAAGGGACCTAACAATACTCCCCCTAAGATTTACATTGTCTTCTGTCTTCATTTCAGCTTCATCCTTGCTTTTCTTCTTGACCTTTGTCTTTGTCTTCATCTTTGACAGCATTATCTTCATTCTTTTGTTTTTATCTTCTTTAACCAAAGAATTCTTCAGGTTCTTCTTTAACTGTGAACATTGGCTTTTCCTTGTAAATTTCTGTTTCTTTCAAAGCATTCTCTATTGATGACTTAAATTTCTTTGCTAGGACAGCTTGCTCTGGCTTTGACTCATTTGTTTTTATCTCTAACTGCTTCATTCTTTCCAAAGTGTTCTTTGACAAACAGGCTATGTCAACATTTGCATACAGCTCAATAGGAATTCCGCAGTCTTTTGTATACACTTCAAGCACACCTTTCCTTGAAAGTCTCATAAATTCAATATCAGGAATATCTTTTTTTACTATGTTTGCATAAGCCAGTGCTTTTCTTAATGTAATTCTCTCCATGGCAGCACTCATAACATTGATAATTGACACAAAGTATTTCTTATCTTGCTCTGCTGTCTCATTCGATAGCTTTTCAAACTTTTGTACAGATAAGAATGAAATGTAACTTGGGTGTAGCAATCTTAGTTCGAATGCACCAAACAATGGTATCATATCTTCATTCCAATCTTCTAAATTTCTCACAAGCTTAAGTTCAAAAGTTTCTGAATTGTAAAACCATGTATGAATTGGTTTTGTCTTTTGATTCCCATCAATCATCTTTAAGCCAGGAGTTGTCACTTTTTCCACATATTTGTCATAGAATTCAATCATAAAGTGATCTTCATCTGATTGGTTACCTTTCTTACTTCTCTTCTTCTTCATCGACATGAAGTATTCTTTATCCTCTTGTTCACATCTTGTTCTCAAAAAATTACTTGATCTTTCTAACCCTGTTCTCAACAAATCCACCATCATTGTTCCTCTCTTTGCATTTGAATGATTAATCAACAATAATCTATTCAACTCTTTTAGATCCCGCACTGGAATTTTTATGATGCTTGCGTACAAGTGATAAACATCACATACTGCATTTACTCTTTTGATCAGAAAAGCATCAAATACTTCATCATACTTCCATGCTATTATCTTTACTTGATTTGTGAAATCAGGTGCAATCATAGCATTCAACAATTCAGCAACTGATTGACCTTTTTGTAATACATTCCTCACCAAATCACCAGTGGATCTTGACTTATCAAAAATTTGCATTTGTTCCTCAGAAGCCTTATAAGCTTGCTTTTCAGATTCTAGAAACATTTTCATTAACTCTTTTCTCTTTCCATGAGCAGTTGATTTCATTGCCATTTGTTTAATCTCCTGTGGCTTCAATACTCTTGTTCTTTTTGTAATTTCCAAGTATTGAGGATTATCAGTATCCAATATAATCATCTTTTTAGTTTGTTTTTCTGTCTCTTGGAAACTTTTAACTAGATTCCTTAATGATACAGATTGGAGTCTTTTCAATTTCCTCCAAGGATAATTCCTGGCTTGCAACCATGATCTTAAAGCAAACACGCTCATATCTTCAGGATCTGGATGGTGCAGCTCTGAACTTGAAAGTTCATCAACATTAATACTTTCTCTTTCTCTATTCCATTCTCCATGTTCAATCACTATTTCGTTTGGATCTATTGGAGCAACAGATTCTGCAGCTATACATTTCTCATATTCATCGTTTATCTGAGAAACTGTTAGCCCATCTAAAAAGACTCTGTTATATTTCATGTTCACAAGGTAGTTATATCATTCTTCAAAATCTGTTGGAATATCCTCAACCCCTTGATCATGCTCAAAAGTAGGATTTGCAAATTCTTCATCCACATCTTCATCATCAAGTACCTCATTATACCAATCATCATTAAATTCATCTTCCAAGTCTTCCAAACCACTAATTTTGTCTTGAATAACTGGTTCTTGGCTTTCTTGAAATTCTTCTTCAAATGACTCTTTAGTTCTTTGAGCTTTTGATGATGATTCAGGTACAACTTCTGCATCCATTTCATCTATCTTCCTCTTCCCTTTCTTCATTTCAGAAACCTTTTCAACATCTATTGGAATATTTTCTGAAATAATCACAATTTCAGGAGAATTGGGTTTTTCAGATTCTTTGAACTTTAATTTTTCTTTCAAACTTTCATTTTCTTCAGACAATTTCTTGAATTTCTCTTCAAGAAGATCATAATCTTTTATCATCACCTCAAAATTTTTAATCACATCTTCTTTATCTTTAGCATTAGTCACAATCTTTTCATCTTTACTTAGACTTTCTTCTTTCAATTTTTCATTCTCTTCTTTCAACTTTTCAAGCTCATCTTTAAGATCTACAATCTCTTTCTCTTTTGCCATGTTATCATCCTTTATTCTTTCAATTTCATCTATATCCAAGATTTTATCAGTTTGAACAGACACATTATGTGTTGTAACAACTGACAATTCTTGATCAACGTGAAAAGCATCAATAAAGTCATACTCAAAAGTTTGATTTTGCATATCAACATCATGTTCATCTTCCACATCTATATTCATTTCTGCAACTTCATTCTCAACTTCATGACTAGATTCATCATGAATTACATCATCTATATCTTCAGATACTTCATGCACACTATCATCTTGACCTTCACCACCAATTGTTTCTTCATCTTCATTTTGAGCTTCATTTGCATGCTTAGACATTGGTGTATCAATACTTAAAGATTGGTATGTCTCAGCTACATCACCAACATCATCATTATTATCATCATCATCATCCGAACTAGATGAGCTATCATCATCAGTTTCTTCATCATTCTCATCTTCCTTATTTTGATCATCATCTTCTAGAGGAAATGCATCTATCAACTCAGATGGATCAGTAGGCTCACCTTCTAACAAATGAAAATGATCCACAGTGATATCCACATTATCATTTGCTACATTCCTCATGTAGTCAAACATAGGAACATTCTGAGCACCAGTTAACATTGTTAATTTCTTGTATGTAATCTCAGACATGTTTTCCAAGATAAGTCTATCTCCCCCTATTCCATATACATGGATATCTGGATATTCCTCATTAATGATCATTTGAAGGAATCTGGGGTACATCAGATATTTATGTCTTATTCCTTTCTCCAAATTGAATATAAATCCATTCAAGATCCATTTAGCCATATTAAATCTTCTATTTGTTGCAATGGCCACAATTGGAGATGCTATATCTACTGGGAATGAATTCCACCCAGCACTCCTCTTTGACATACAGTGTTGTAAGATATAACACAGAAGCTTCCAATGATTGTATACTCTAGCTCTGAAGAATTGTTTCTTCGGGAAATGATCAGGATGACCCATTTCCATGAATGTCTCTCACATTCATTAAATGTTAACTCAGCCAGATCTTCTGGATCATTGTGACCCAGTCCCAATGCAGTTCTAATGGATTCTTCAGAAACTTCAATCATTCTATCTCTTGTCACAAATCCTCTGACAACTTTCCTTCCTTCATCATCTACTTCAACTCTTGCTGTGCTCCAGAACTGTCTGATGAGTCTGTCATAAATCACTGTCTGGTAACACATGGCATACACATATTTGGTTCTTAGAAGAAATCTTATCATCTCTTCATAAGAAAGTGCATCTTGAACTTCATCATTGAGCAAAGCAACAATGTTATGCTTAGGCACAAACTTTATGTAAGACCCACCTTTCTCAGGGGGACCTCACAGTTGGTCATTCACAGCTTAACATTGGTTTAAGACAATCATTTACTCATATATGTATAATATATATATATATATATATATATATATATATATATATATATATATATATATATATATATATATATATTGCAGCAGAAAATACTGTAGTTTCAATTCATTACAAATAAAATATAAAAATTGTCTTTAATCCTCAAAACTATTTAGGAGTCCTTTGTTTAGCTTTTCTTCTTCAGGGATGCCAGTCTTCTAGTGCCAAGAAGCTTCAATCCCATGCCTCTATTCCATAGCTCTACTCTAACCTGTCAACTGATATGCATACGAAAGTCAGCTTCGCTGAGTGAATTCTAGGTTTACTTTGCTAAATAACTTTCGTAAGAGATATTAGCTTTATCAGTTGAAAATAATCATTGTGTATCACAATATAAGTACACACAGGCTATCACTTTATCAATACTTTATCATTTATTGTTATTTATTACTCTTCTTTATCCGTCAATTTTCTCTCACAATCGGTGCCTAGGCTCACCTAGGACTTTACCGACATGCCAATTAAGGGCTTACTGTCGTACCCGATCAGGCCATTATTGTCATGCCAATTCAGGACTTACTGACCTGCCTGTTCGAGCATACTTTATCACTTTATCACTGGTGAGGGCACAATGAATGCAACCCTCCTTTATCAATTGCTTGCAAGGCTTTACTTTATCACTTTATCAAGGTACATGTTATGGGCCTCATAACCTTTCTTTAAGTTTCACTTTCATGCTTATGTTATACATAATATAACACAACACAATACAAGGCAATTCATTAGAAATCCCTATTTTCCATATAAGATAGTGTATAAACTTTACTTTAGAAGAACTGTTAATAAAGGTATGTATTTAGTATGCACACCGCCCCAAAACGTTTAAAACATGTATAAAATAGGGGATCTAGAACTCACCTGAACTTGTTCAATAGCTTAAATTCTAAGCCTCTTAAGCTATAGCCTGAATACTCTAGCTGCACGAAAGTTAATATGCAAAAACGTCATTTTCTTCATAGTTTCGCCCACAGTTTCGCTGGTAGTTTCGCTGCCAGTTTCGCTGGCAGTTTCGCTACCAGTTTCGCTGGGCAGCACTTCTGTCAGTTTCGCTGCACAGATTCGTTGGCATGAGCGCCCAACTTTCGTTGGAATTTTCTAGTTTCGCAATGTCTAAGGTCAGCCTAAGTACTTAGCGAAGCTATCAGCAAAACTGTAGTTTCTCTGTAGCGAAACTATAGTTTCGCTAGGATTCTCCTAGTTTCGCTGGATAAATGCACAGTTTCGCTGGATGAATACTTAAATTCGCTGGATCGGGGCCCAGTTTCGCTGGATGAACAAAGACTAAGAACCAGCCCATTTTTAACCCAAAATCTTAACTTTTTACGTCCAAATCCTTGGTTTACCTTCCATGAAACCAAATCTAAGCTTTTTAGACGTTTTCATATGTAAAAATTTGACCTTTATGTGTTTCTTTGAACTTTTCAAAACCCCAAAACCCTAGAATCCGGGTTTGATCTACAGAGGGCCTTAGAGGTCGATTCTTACCTTGTTTTGTTGCTCTTTCCTTAAGCCTTGATGCTCCAATCAACCAGATCTTCACTCTTCCACCTTTGAATCTCCAAAACTTGAGTTTTCTTCCACTTTCTCTCTCTACTTTCTCTCTCTACGAATTTGGTGGCTAGGGTTAGAATGATGGAATGGATCTGATCATGCATGGTTTAAGGGCTGATTCAGGGCCCTTAAACCCATCAAACCTAGCCCATTAAGGTTTCGTCCTTATTTAGGTTTCGTCCTTGAAACCTGCCTCGTCGTTAAACAGATCGGGGTATTGTCGTCCATTTCCTCCTCGGATTCCCAGGTGGCATCCGACCCCTTTCGATGTTTCCATTGCACCTTTACTTGCTTGACTATTTTATTTCTCAATCGTTTCTCCTTCCGATCCAGTATAGCCACTGGTTGCTCTACATAATTCAGCTTCTCGTCCACCTTGATGTCACCTAGAGGTACGACGACCTCATCCGGTGCTAAACACTTTCTTAAGTGCGACACATGAAAGGTAGGGTGAATCCTACTTACTTCTTCTGGAAGGTCTAGCCTATAAGCTACATCCCCAACTCATGCTAGTACCTCGAATGGTCCGATGAACCTGGGACTCAGTTTCCCCCTCTTCCTAAACCGGATGATTCCTTTCCATGGCGACACTTTTAACATTACCCTTTCACCCACGCTAAATTCTATTGGTCTTCTTCTTCTGTCGGCGTATGACTTCTGTCTATCCTTTGCAGCCTTCATATACGCCTTGATATTCTCCAACTTTTCCGTTGTGGCTTCCACGACTTCCAAGCTCCCTAGTTCCTTCTGACCGACATCACCCCAACAAATAGGAGTTCTGCACCATCGACCGTACAATAACTCGTATGGGGGCATTTTAATACTGGCGTGGTAGCTGTTGTTATAGGAGAACTCTGCTAGTGGCAAATGATCATCCCAGTTACCGCCGAATTCGATAACGCATGCCCGAAGCATATCTTCCAGTGTCTGGATCGTTCTTTCCGATTGCCCATCGGTCTGCGGGTGGTATGCGGTACTAATGTGCAACCTCGTACCCATTTCTTCATTGAACTTTTTCTAAAACTTTGAGGTGAACCGCGTATCTCTATCTGAAACAATCGATACGGGCATACCATGCCGCACCACAATTTCTCG
This sequence comes from Flaveria linearis, assembly GCA_024085815.1. Classification (NCBI taxonomy): domain Eukaryota; kingdom Viridiplantae; phylum Streptophyta; class Magnoliopsida; order Asterales; family Asteraceae; genus Flaveria; species Flaveria linearis. Next base: position 36,259,227 of record CM044013.1, read on the forward strand.
GATAAACATTTCAGCAAGCTTTTCTGAACTAATTGCTTCCTTGATTGGAAGGAAATGCGCACTCTTAGTCAGTCTATCAACTATCACCCATATCGCGTCGTGGCCTTTTGTCGTGCGCGGTAATTTAGTTATGAAGTCCATGGTAACATGTTCCCACTTCCATTCTGGTACTCTAATGACTGAACATAACCATAAGGTCTTTGGTGCTCAGCCTTCACCTGTAGGCACGTGAGACATTTATTTACATACGCAACCACATCTCTCTTCATCCCAGGCCACCAATAATCTTTCTTCAAATCGTGGTACATCTTGTTTGCGCCTGGGTGTATTGAGTAGCGGGTCTTGTGCGCTTCATCCATAATCTTTTCCCGCAAGTCACCATGCTTCGAAACCCATATCCTGCCATGGAAGGTCTTAACACCCAAGGTGTTCTCTACCAATTCATCCACTTTTCCCACCATCCTTTCCTTATTGATTTGCTGCTCTTTTAAAGCGTCCATTTGAGCTTTGCTTATCATCCTCATAACATCTGGGGTCACTATTAGTTGGCACGCCTTAACCCGGATTGGTTCATATCCTTCCTTTCGGCTCAGGGCATCTGCTACCACGTTCGCCTTACCCGGGTGATAATGGATTTCACAGTCGTAATCCTTTATCAACTCCAACCACCTCCTCTGTCTCATATTTAGGTCCTTTTGCTCAAAGAAATATTTCAGACTTTTGTGGTCGGTAAATATGGCGCACTTAGTTCCATACAAATAGTGTCTCCAGATCTTCAATGCGAACACTACTGCGGCAAGTTCCAAATCGTGAACCGGGTAGTTAACCTCCTTGTCCTTTAACTGTCTGGATGCGTAAGCTATAACCTTTCCTCTTTGCATCAACACACAGCCTAACCCGCAGTAAGAAGCATCAGAGTATACCGTTAGGTCTTCATCTCCCTCCGGTAGGGTTAGCACAGGAGCTTTGGTTAGTCTATTCTTCAACTCCTGAAACGCATCTTCTTGTTCTTTTCCCCAATCAAACACCACATTCTTCCTCGTTAACCTTGTTAACGGGGAAGCTATCTTTGAGAAGTCTTTGATGAACCTCTTATAGTAGCCAGCCAATCCCAAGAAACTACGGATTTCAGATGGCGTCCTCGGGGAATTCCATTGCGTAACTGCTTCAACCTTCACTAGATCAACCATAACTCCCTCGGAATTTATAATGTGCCCTAAAAACTACACCTCCCGTAGCCAGAAGGCACATTTAGAGAACTTCGCATACAGTTTCTCCCTTCCTAAAGTTTCTAACACCTTTTTAATGTGACAAGCATGGTCTCCTTCGTTCTTTGTGTATATCAAAATATCGTCAATGAAGACTATCACTGATCGGTCCAACATCGGGCGACACACGCAATTCATTAAGTCCATGAATGCCGCAGGAGCATTGGTTAGCCCGAAAGACATAACCAGAAACTCATAGTGGCCATAGCGCATTCGTAAGGCCGTCTTTGGGATATCTTGCTCCCTTACCTTCAGTTGATGATATCCGGATGGGAGATCTATTCGGGAGAACCAGTTTGCCCCTTGTAATTGATCAAACAGATCATCTATCTGGGGTAGAGGGTATTGATTCTTTACGGTCAGCTTATTCAACTCCCTATAATCTATACACATCCTCATGCTGCCATCCTTCTTCTTTACAAACAACACAGGAGCGCCCCATGGAGAAATGCTGGGCCTAATGAATCCTTTATCAAGGAGTTCTTGCAGTTGTGACATGAGCTCCTTCATCTCGGATGGAGCTAGGTGGTAGGGTGCCTTGGCAATGGGTTGGGCTCCTGATAGTAAGTCAATCTGAAACTCTATCTCTCTATCTGGTGGTACTCCGGGCAGATCCTCCGGGAATACGTCAGGAAAGTCCCGCACCACTGGTACATCGGACAACTCTTTCGCTTTATCTTTAACATCCTTGACATAGGCTAGATAAGCTCCGCACCCTCGCCTCATACATTTCTCCGCCTTGATCATGGAAATGATCCTTGGAACCTTACAATCGTTATCACCGTAGATCGTAACCGGACTACCATCTGGAGCCGTTAATCGGATCATCTTTTGTTGGCATACTATGTTAGCATCGTGAGCAGTTAACCAATCCATCCCTAGTACGACATCAAAACCTCCTAAGGGCATGGCAAACAATTGTGCGGGGAAGTAATGACCTCCTAGTTTAATGTGGCAATCCTCTATCACTCTGACTATTCTTATGGACTTACCATCGGCTATTTCTACTTCGAAGGCATCATCTATTTCCTTAGTTTGGGCATCTAGTGTAGCACAGAAGGATACAGATACAAAACTCTTACTGGCACCACTATCAAATAATATGGAGGCACAAACATCATTGACAAGGAACGTACTTGACACTACGTCCGGGTCTTTCCTTGCTTCCTTCTTGTTCATGGTGAAAGCCCTTGCCCTGACCTTGGTCTTTCCATCCTCCCCCTTGTCATTATCCCCGCTTGTTCCCGAGCCTCCCGGCTTAGTTTTCTTGCAATCATGCTGCGGTGCCCCGACTCGTGGCAGTTGAAGCACTTGTCCACTTTCGGGCACTCTCTCACCAGATCACCAGTTTTCCAACACCGGTAGCACCCAGGGCTACCCATTCGGCATTCTCTGGGATGCCTCCTCCCGCACTTCCCACACTCCTTGACTTCTTCGACCCCTTTCACAACCACTTGCTTTGCATCCACCCTTGCCTTCTTGTTCCCTGGTTGGTAGTTACCGCTTCCACACCTCTTCCCATTATTATTCCACACTTTCCTCATCTCACCCACTGTCACAGGCCTGCGGTGATCGTACAACCTTCCACTGAGGTCCACTGCCGATCTGAAGGTACCAGGTCGGGCAGTGACCATGTCCCTACGAATGTCCAGAGGCAACCCTTGTATGTACCTCTTGATCCTCTTGGATTAGGGGGTCACCAAGTTAGGCACCAGACGTGCCATTTCATTAAATTTTGTGGTGTATTCCTGATGCGTCATGTTTCCAGCCTCCAGACTCACAAACTCTTGTTCAATCTTGTCAAGCTCCCTTTCCGGGCAGTACTCCTCTATCACCAACCTCTTCATATCCGGCCACTTCATCCTCTCAATAGCCTCCTCTCCGTAAGAATCAGCAATGTTATCCCACCAACACAGTGCTGGATCCAAAAGGGAATGGGAAGCAAACTTCACCTTTTGGTTTTCACGGCACTCACTGATCTTCAGTACGGCCTCCATTTCCCTGATCCAACGCTGGGCAGTGGCAGCGTTACCAGTGCCATCAAATGTTGGGGGCTTACACCTCTGAAAATCCCTATAGTTGCACCCCTTAGCCCTCTCTTCCACCTCAGGACCATCATGGTTACCCAGACGATCTCCCTCGTCGCTCAACTCCTCAGTCTTGACCGCCCCTTTCTTATCAACTTTTTCTGAAGCCGTACTCTTCTTACTGTCGCCCTTAACCTGCTCCACAAATTCCGCAAGCAGAGCGGGCATCACTCCAGACAGGACCTGGTGCACCTCTTGGGCAATTGTTTCCTTTACTGTTTCCTTCAGTTTTGCTTGGTCAGTGGTAGGCCTCTCGGCTCCCGTTTCTAACTCAACCTCCTCCTCCTTAACTGGTTCGTCAACCGGCTTTCTGGTTGACCCTTTTGTTGGCTTCACAGTTGCACTTGCAGTTTCTTTTGCCTTAGTCGGGGGCCTTCCCCTAGTGCTTCTCCGGGTGACCATGGTTGGAACTGCTTTCTTTGGTGCCATTCTTTCTACTTCTTATAAGATTCAGAATGTTAGTATGGTCCTTCAAGGAAAGTTCAGTTCACGACATGTTTTGTAAATTTTTAATAACAGTGGCCAGTTGTGATTAACTACTTACAGAACTTCTCGTGCCCTAAACTTTCCTATCCTGGACCACACTAACACCAGAACCTACTATACCTAATCTATGCACGTATAAGCCATATAAATTCAGATAGGCATCACAGATATCCTTATCATACCCTACCTCGATTCTAACTTAAATAAGAAGGCACTACCCATTATAACAATACTTACAACCTAATTGTTACCTCTTGGCATGGAGCTTCTTGGACTGACATCCTTGACACTTGGTCCCATTATCTGTTTAAGTTTAGGTTTATAAAATAGTTTTCCCAAATCTCTTAAATATTGGCTCTAATACCAACTTGTAAGACCCACCTTTCTCAGGGGGACCTCACAGTTGGTCATTCACAGCTTAACATTGGTTTAAGACAATCATTTACTCATATATGTATAAATATATATATATATATATATATATATATATATATATATATATATATTGCAGCGGAAAATACTATAATTTCAATTCACTACAAATAAAATATAAACATTGTCTTTAATCCTCAAAACTATTTAGGAGTCCTTTGTTTAGCTTTTCTTCTTCAGGGATGCCAGTCTTCTAGTGCCAAGAAGCTTCAATCCCATGCCTCTATTCCATAGCTCTACTCTTACCTGTCAACTGATATGCATACGAAAGTCAGCTTCGCTGAGTGAATTCTAGGTTTACTTTGCTAAATAACTTTCGTAAGAGATATTAGCTTTATCAGTTGAAAATAATCATTGTGTATCACAATATAAGTACACACAGGCTATCACTTTATCAATACTTTATCATTTATTGTTATTTATTACTCTTCTTTATCCATCAATTCTCTGTCACAATCGGTGCCTAGGCTCGCCTAGGACTTTACCGACATGCCAATTAAGGGCTTACTGTCGTACCCGATCAGGCCGTTATTATCATGCCAATTCAGGACTTACTGACCTGCCTGTTTGAGCATACTTTATCACTTTATCACTGGTGAGGGCACAACGAATGCAACCCTCCTTTATCAATTGCTTGCAAGGCTTTACTTTATCACTTTATCAAGGTACATGTTATGGGCCTCATAACCTTTCTTTAAGTTTCACTCTTATGCTTAAGTTATACATAATATAACACTACACAATATAAGGCAATTCATTAGAAATCCCCATTTTCTATATAAGATAGTGTATAAACTTTACTTTAGAAGAACTGTTAATAAAGGTATGTATTTAGTATGCACACCGCCCCAAAACGTTTAAAACATGTATAAAATAGGGGATCTAGAAGTCACCTGAACTTGTCCAATAGCTTAAATTCTAAGCCTCTTAAGCTATAGCCTGAATACTCTAGCTGCACGAAAGTTAATATGCAAAAACGTCATTTTCTTCATAGTTTCGACCACAGTTTCGCTGGTAGTTTCGCTGCCAGTTCCGCTGGCAGTTTCGCTACCAGTTTCGCTGGGCAGCACTTCTGTCAGTTTCGCTGCACAGATTCGCTGGCATAAGCGCCCAACTTTCGTTGGAATTTTCTAGTTTCGCAATGTCTAAGATCAGCCTAAGTACTTAGCGAAGCTATCAGTGAAACTGTAGTTTCTCTGTAGCGAAACTATAGTTTCGCTAGGATTCTCCTAGTTTCGCTGGATAAATGCACAGTTTCGTTGGATGAATACTTAAATTCGCTGGATCGGGGCCCAATTTTGCTGGATGAACAAAAACTAAAACCAGCCCGTTTTTAACCCAAAATCTTAACTTTTTACGTCCAAATCCTTGGTTTACCTTCCATGAAACCAAATCTAAGCTTTTTACACGTTTTCATACGTAAAAATTGACCTTTATGTGTTTCTTTGAACTTTTCAAAACCCAAAACCCTAGAATCCGGGTTTGATCTACAGAGGGCCTTAGAGGTCGATTCTTACCTTGTTTTGTTGCTCTTTCCTTAAGCCTTGATGCTCCAATCAACCAGATCTTCACTCTTCCACCTTTGAATCTCCAAAACTTGAGTTTTCTTCCACTTTCTCTCTCTATTTTCTCTCTCTACGAATTTGGTGGCTAGGGTTGGAATGATGGAATAGATCTGATCATGCATGGTTTAAGGGCTGATTAAGGGCCCTTAAACCCATCAAACCTAGCCCATTAAGGCTAATTTGGTCCATAGCCCACTAATTTACCCCTTTATTTCTTAAATTAACCCTTAAAAGCCCATTATTAACCCTTAAAAGTCTGCACAGTTGAGACACAGTTCTCAAACGCCTGAACACTTAGGCAAATTTCAGTAATTTTCCAACCCTAATACGCCACATTCATCATGTTCTTATGAATGTAACGAACTCTGAAATTTCAAAATCCTTCAATTGTTGATGAATTGAACTGAAACTTTGCAATTAGTTCATTATGATGCCGATAATCAATCTTCTAACATCAATTTCAGTAATTATCAACAATTTTCACTCAATTTCAGAAATCTCAGTTCGTAAACTCATGAACAACTTTTCGAACACTTTTTCACTGATTCAATCAATTTTGATGTGATATACTGCAATTTGTGATTCAAATCATGTTTCTGATGATGAAACACAACTCTAATTCACAATATTTCACTTGAATTGTCAATCTATTACAGATTTCAGTGGATTTTTGAAGTTTCTATGTTCGACATAACTTCAAAAACACTCAACCGAAAGCTCTGATACCAATTGATAGGATCAATTAGAGCAATCTGTAATGATTAATGATAACAATTCAAAGAAATACAAACAATTGTAATCAAATCAAGAAATATCAACAAAATTCTGAATTCATTGATAAGCAAAGACAATTACAAGAATTAGAGAGCAGTTTATGCACACAAACCTTTTTAATCTACTCTAAGTCTAAGCTATTTATACTAGAAACTAAGGAACTAACATTTACAAAACTAGTCCCTATACTAGTATAAAATATAAAACTAGACACTAAAGACTAAATGTTAATCTTCTAAGGGACCTAACATACCTGCAGTAGCAGGAACCTTTCCCTTCCTCCTTTTGGCATGAATGCCCTTCTTTTTACTTGAAGTAGATACTGACAGAACCTCTTTAAGTTGAACTTCATCATAACCCTTCTTTCGGAGAACCTTTTGGCTACATTGACATAATATTCATATACGAGAAATAATGAGTAATTCATAATACAGACATGGTCTTCAGGATCACATATTATTTTTTAAGCATCCTAAAATAAGAATCATAACAAAACATGGATATTACAAAAAATAAGACTGACATAATCTATGACAGTCAAACATACAATGCTCGTAGAGTAACATTTTAATAAGATATATGCTTGGAGGCACATTTAAAAAATAATATCGTGATCCCAAGCTGAACCAGGCCCTTAAAACAAATATGGTAATTTACATCAACCAGTGATGCACTGGCCCCCTGTAACAAATCATACTAAAACCAATGACTTAGACAGTAGAATAGGATAAAGAACGAATAACATATCAAAACTCGTATCTGCTCAAACTTGATTTTTGTACTAACTAAGATAAGCAATAAATATGTTACAACATTAGCTAATCAATTTATTTTTGTACTAATTAAGATAAACATTAACTATGTTACAACATTAGCTAATCATATATAACAAATGCACTTTACTAAACATATAACCCAAAACAGTTTACATATTGACATGTTTAAAAACAAATCGTACCTTCTAAACTACTATAATAAAATAACAGAACATTGATTACCTAGAGTATCAGGCATCTTTCTTTTCCTCTTGTTAACATTAACAACGTTCTTTTTAATAGAATCAGTTAGTAAGATGGTCTCAGGAGCTTGGCCTTTATGGTGAGCAAACTTTCCTAGAACCTCCTTGGCTAAATAAACATGGTAAAAAATTGTATAATAATTACATACAATATAGGATGTATGAAACATATGCAACCCCAAAAGAATATTACCAATCATTGCCTTCGTATAACGTCTTGGATGAGTATTATCAGAAGTAATTATGGGAGATGATAGGGAATGGCCTGATTGATAAACATTAAAATAAAAAAATATCAAATTCTAAACTAAATATATATCCTAAAAATTATATCTAGAATATCCAGACCAAAAACCATGTAAAATAATGAGACTATACTAAAACTTCAAAGTTGGGTACAAAAAGAATATTAGAAGTATAAAATTGATAAAAAAGGAGATAAAATATCAATCACTGATATAATCTACTATCCGAAATATATAATCAATATAACATAAATCAAGTGCTCGGGCATTAGCGTTAAATAGGATAAGATTGATAAATAATAACCTGGGGGTGCATCCGGTTCAATTCTTGATGGAGACAGTCTCATTAGGATGTGGTTAATTCTGCAGAACCTTTCCCAACACCTCTTCAGCTGCATTATAACATGATTAATATAATTTACAGATATGAATCTATAGAAAACTTTATGTTTACTCTTCTACGTATAAAAAGTAGACAACACCTATCATTTTTTGGTGTAATGTTTAGGTTGCGCTGAATCTGGAATAATAATCGAAGGTTGATCAGGGCACCCTGTTTTTGAATAGTGTAAGATAACAATGTTATTAGGGAATATTAAATTATCATTGAAAGAAACTATAGAGATTATCAACATAAGGTTTGAAAAAAAATTAGAAATAACAAATTAAGAGAGGTTGGGGATGTTTATGACCTTCTTGGGCAAGGATAGAATCAACAACCGCATTGGAACCTTTAGATTTATCAGATATAATTATCGGACTACTTGGGTCTTCACTTGGTGACTTACTTAGGGCTATTGCTTTAAAAGCGATCCTAGCGCTTTTGCGGGCTGTTGAAAAAAAGAATAAGTGACATGATAAATTCTTCAAACATAAATAGAATATAGAAGGATTAAAAAAACAAAACTACCTGCACTCATGGTTTCGTCAAAAACAACTTCTGCTTCTAATAAGATATTGATATGATTACCTCAACTGAATCAATAAGTTAAAATCATTTATAATAAATGACAAATATTTCAGGCACACAAAAATGAACGCTATGATTAGTCGAAATGAAACAACCATATTATCAAACATGACATATACTTATGATCGTGTATCAAAAAGAAAAAAGTACTATGATTAGGATATAGTGGAATACAAATAATGCCTAGAACTAAATATATACAATTACAATAGAAGTTATGCAATGCAATCATCATGTTACCCAAAAAATTTACTAGTCTGTGAAAGAAATCGAATTGATATTACCAACCTTGAATGTGCATATATGAACAAATAAGCAACAAGGCAATACATGGGAGGTGAAAAACATTGAATATTTAGATTACAGTGGATCTAACTTCATAGTAAAGTACTAAAATGATTAAAATGAAAAGATATACAAGATAACATTGAGGACATTATCACCTTTGCAGGTTGAGAGCTATTTTACTGTTTAGCAATAACATGCCAACAACAAATTATAAACCTAACAACACAGGACTCCATTAACAAAACCTTATAAAATGCAAAGTGAAATACAATTTATACTTATACATCTGCTCACGACATACAAACCAAATGCACAGAACAATCAAACTTGATTTTAAAATGAACAGTTTTGAAGTAACACGCAACATAACAATGAAACATTTGAAACTTGTTACATGACAAGTAAATGGTTGATAAAATTTACATCAACATAGACAACGACCAGGAACATTAATTAGAAAAACCGATATTACAACCTAAGTGTAAACCATAATGAAACTCCATCTTTATGTGACAATGACATATTGTTAAGGGATTAAAAATGAACACTATGATTAGGCGACATCAAACAACAATATTATCAAACATGACATATACTTATGATCGTGTATCAAAAAGAAAAGAAATAAGATTAGGATATAGTGGAATACAAATGATGCCTAGAACTAAATATATACAATTACAACATAAGCTATGCAATACAATCATCATGTTACCCCAAAAATTTAGTAGTCTGTGAAAGAAATATAATTGAAATTACAAACTTTGAATGTGCATATACGAACGTATAAGTAACAAGTCTATACATGGGAGGTGAAAAAAATTGTATAAATCAGAAAAACACAGAAGACTACAGATTAAAACACCAAGATTCTGAAACACTAAAAACGATCAAAGATCATAATCCGAGCCATCGCAGTAATCTAAGCTCACTCTTTAATTATATCAAACCATGCTATTTCTATAACTCATAACTTTATATTGGCATTGTGGTAGTAATATATTAACAATTACTACTTTCTTTCTAATAATATACACAAATGTTACCAATTTTAAAACATCATAAAATGAATTCACCATGAAACTGTAAGAACAGATGGAAGTCGATCAATATCAGCAGAAAACCAACAATCAGCATCAAAAACAAAAATACAGCAAGGCTTTACATGGGAGGTGAAAAACATTGAATAAATAAGAACAACACAAAAGACTAAAGATTGAAACACAAAGATTCTCAAACACTAAAAACATGCCAACAACAAATGATAAATCTAATAACACAGGACTCCATTAACAGAACGTTATATAATGTAAAGTGAAAGACAATTTATATTTAAACCTTTGCTCACGATATACAAACCAAATGCACAGCACAATCAAACTCGATTTTAAAATGAATAGTTTTGAAGTAACACTCAATACAACAATAAAACTGTTAAAACTTCTTACATGACAAGTATTTCGATAAAATTAACAGCAACATATACAATGACCTTGAACATTAATTAGAAAAATCAAAATTACAACCTAAATGTAAATACAATGAAACTATACCCTAATATGAAAATTGCTTAAATAAAACAAAAGAAAACATTGAAATTTATAGCTCTCCTTATAAAAATATTAAGAATACAAAATAAAACAGTATCAAGAAGGTACATTTTCTAAACGAAATGAAGATTAAACCTAAGCCATTACATGTAGGGGTGTTCATGGTTCGGTTTCAAACCGCGAAACCGTCCAAACCGGTCATCGGTTCGATTTCACGGTTGGTTTTTTTTCTAAACTTTCGGTTGGTTGGTTTCAAAATTTTCAAACCGTTGTGAACAGTTTGGTTTACGGTTTGTACCAAAAACCGGTCGTAAAAAACCGGACCGAACCGTATATCAATATATACACATATATGTATGTGTATATATATATTGAAGCCCAAATACATCTTTTGAAGCCTAAATACATCTTTGAAGCCCAAATTGAAGCCCAAATACATAGGTTCAGATATGGATTGATTCATCTCCTGTTAACTCAAGTACTCAAGTTGCAGTCCTAAACACCTAAACACCATTTCTTCCCAACCCTAAATCAACTCAAGTTCTCACTTCTAAACCCTAGATCGACTTCCAATAACACGTTTCATGGATATCAAGTCATGGAATTAGAGTCTTAATCACAGATCCAGGTTTGTATCTTAGTTTTATCAATTTCTGTTACATATTTTCTCTCATGTCGATCATCGTCTCTATCGTCATCTGCTGTCGCAACATTTCGATAAAACCAAAAACAAATGTAGGTTCAGATATGGATTGATTTATCTCCTCTTAATCACCCATGGCTACTCCATCTTCCTATCGCGTCAAAACGGATACATTAGCAGTAGTAACACCACCGAATTTCTTCCAGTTTCAGTTGCTTCTTCCATTTACGATTACCATTTACATCCTTCTCCTAAAACCCTAATTTCACACCTGTCTTTGAACTGGTTAGAAGTCGTGTAATTGCTTCGGGAATCTCCTCGTTATGTGTCTCGAGTTTGCTCTGTTATCTGTGCTCTTATGCCTTTATTCACTCTGTAAGATCCACGAAATACTTTCAAACCACTTAGGAATTGATATACAAAGCTCATGTGAAAGCTTTTTGTTAGTTTTTTATATCTTACCTTAACTAATAGGTTTCTAGCTAATTTAATGAAGATACAAGTTGCTTTTTGTTTGCTTTTGTGACATTTGCTTAATTGCTCATGTTTTGCAGTAACATTTGAAATGGAAAAGGAAAATGTCAATGTCTCTATAAACATAGAGGATGATACGACGAATGAGCCTATGAATATAATCGACGATGATATGGAAGAGGCTGAGAAAGAAGATATTGTAGATTTGGAAGAAACTAAATGTGACAGCAGCAAAGGCACAAAACGAAAGTCTTCAGTTGTATGGGAGCACTTCAACAAACCTAATTCAGTAGGTGGGCGTGCCATTTGTAAGCACTATAAGAAAAGTTATGTTTATGAACCAAGTAGAAATGGTACTAGTACTTTGTTGACTCACTTGAAAAGATTATGCAAGTTTAATCCACTTAAATGTCAACAAGATAAGAAGCAAAAAACTTTGAGTTTTGAAAGAAAGGGGGATGGTGGAAAATTAGTGTGTGGTCGTTTCACAAAGGAGTTAGGTAAACAAGCTATTGCTAAAATGATAGTTATTGATGAACTACCGTTTAGATTTATTGAAAATGAAGGGTTTCGTTATTTCTGTAGTGTAATCCAACCGGAGTTAGAGTTACCGAGTCGGATTACGATTGCTAGGGAAATTTTATTGTGCAAAGGTTCCTAAGGATGCCAAAAAGCATTCCTCTAATAAGAGTCGTAATTTGAATGAAAGTGGTGATGGTCTTAGCATACATGAGAGGCGTATGAGAAAATATAAGTCACACTTGGAAGATGGGTCAACTGGTGAATTAAGTGAGCTAGATAGATACTTGAAGGAAGAAAAAGAGCCAATGTATGGTTCGTTTGACTTGTTACAGTGGTGGAAGATAAATGGGGAAAAGTATAAGATTTTAGCAAAAATTGCAAGGGATGTTTTGGCTGTTCCAGTTTCTACAGTTGCTTCAGAGTCTGCATTTAGCACGGGAGGTAGAATTTTAGATCCATTCAGGAGTAGTCTTTCTCCTAAAACTGTGCAAGCACTCATATGTACACAAAATTGGATTCGGGCAGAGTTTAAAAAAGAAGCAAGTATTGATTACAAAGCTATGTTGGAAGATATTCAAGAACTTGAAGAAGTTGAAAATAGTAAGTTTTAGTAGCTTTTAATTATTATAATTTTTTCTTATTATGTGTTCTAACAAAACGACTTGTGTTTCAGATTTTGCAAGCAAACTTACTATATGCACCGATCATATTGATTGACAGGTACCTTGCTTATTGTTATTATGTTAGTTTTTGAAAGAAATAACTTTAACTTATTTTTGTTGTATTCTAATGTTGTGTTCATTTCAGTTGGTTTGGACATCATGAAGTGAAGTAGTGGACGTTGTTTAGCTTATGTGGACATCTTTGATATGATAGACTGTTTTGGACAACTTGTTTGTGTTTTATTTTAGTGTTTGGACAGTTTGTTTTTAATTATTTTGGACAGCTTGTTAGCTACTTATTTTAGACAGGTTAATAGTTGTATTTTGGCAGTTTGTACACAGGTTTAGAGCTGCGTTTTGGCATGTTTTAGGACCTATTTAAGGCCGTATTTAGGCAGGATTTTGGACCTGTTTAAGGTTGCATTTTGATAGCTTTTGAGCTGTTTTTGACAGCTCAAAGACTTGGCTTAAATGGGCCTAAAAAAGCCCAAACCGCGAAACCAAACCGGAACCAAACCGGTTGCAATGGTTCGGTTTGTTTGGTTTTTACTTTTGATTGGTTCGGTTTTGGTTTTAAGTGATAAAAAACCGTTACTAACGGTTCGGTTACGGTTTGATCTAAAAACCGCGAAAACCGGACCGTGAACACCCCTAATTACATGTACAAAATCGGAAATTTCTAGAAGCTAATACAACATATGACCTCGTTTCCTTAAGAACATTCACAAAAATTGAAATTTAAGATGCAATATATGAACTTACTTCGGACGAAGTTGGATAAAGGATTCAAAGCTTCAAATGATGACGAAGGGATTTGATACTCAATTGGGGGTTTTGTATCAAGAAATAGTTCCCAATCTTCACTCAAATTGGATTTTGGGTGCGCCTGCTTGATTCGGAACTGATAATGCGGACGATTGTTGGTTCGATTGTTGATTGTGGGTGTCAATTAAGGAGAGGTTTGGAAAAAGTTTTGAATTTGGATTCTCCGATATCGATTCGAAGCGGTTATCAATGGGTATAGAGGAAATACCAAAATTACCCTAGTTATAGAATCATCCTCCTTTTTAATTAATATGGTAAATTATAAAATTACCCTTTCAATATAGGTCCTTAGATTTATGGATCTATGGTCCCAATTAGTTTCTTTAGTTTTCTCCAAAGAAAAGGCTTTCATTAGAATGTGTCTATATATATATACACACACACACACACACATATATATATATATATATATATTATAAGTTATATATATATATATATATATATATATATATATGTATATATGTGTGTGTGTATATACATATAATTTATATGTGTATATATAGTGCATAAAAGAAATAAAGTTATCCATGAAATGAAATTAAGAAAATATTTCATAAACGTCATATATACATATACATATACATACGTACATACATACATACATACATACATATATATATGTGTGTGTGTGTGTGTGTGTGTGTGTGTGTGTATGTGTGTGTGTGAGTGAGTGTGTGTGTATGTATGTGTGTGTGTGTGTGTATACTAGTTTTAGTAAGCCCGTATATTATGCGGGTTGAATAAATAAAATATTAAATAGAATAAAAATTATTAATTATAAACGATAGACTAAGACATGATATGATTGAAATTATGTATGAGTAATAACTATAAGTTATAAAAAATAATATGAAATTTTATTATTATTTTTTGTTTTTTTCAAATATAAATTAAACATTTTGTTTTAAAATAACGTTTTAAAAAAATTTTATTTTTAAAAATTTCCTTACTATAACTCATTATTTTAATTATTTTTATTTTATAAAAAATTTACTTTAAAAAAATTGATTTTAAAATATTACATAAAAATAGTTTTATTTTAAAAAAAATCTTTTTATAAAAAACTATCTCTACAGAAATAAAAAAAACTAATAAAACATTCTCTTTCTTAATCTATAAAAAAACTAATTATAATGTAAAAATAAATAGATAATATTATTAGTATTTAATGTGGTTATTTAATAAGGGAGAGAAGCGGGAAAAGTTTGATAAGAATGAATGTGGTGGTGACATTTGTCACACTCATTTACCCTTTTATTAGAGTAGTAAGATAAGATAAGATATATATATATATATATTATATGGAAGAAACAATATTTAATTTATTTGGACACGACAAGATGATTAGCTATTGAAACCGTGTTTGAATTCGTTTATATAAAGATTTATATAAGTGCCATGAAAGACAAAAATAATAACTCTTCTGTTTAGGGCTTTTAGAATTATACATTTATGTATAAACAATTACCGATAAATAAAATGAGGGTAAGTCCTTAGAAATCAAGTTTTTGAAGCCATGTATACAATATGTATATACAAACAATTACGTGGTTATTTATGATCATATACATACATAATTTTATAGGGAAGGGACAAAATATGAAAATTTTGTTTCATATATTTCTAAAACAATGGATATATATAATAATGATATTAACGAATAATATGTTAAGACTTGTAGTTAAATATAAATATGTGTGATTTGTAGTATAAACAAACAAGGTTAAGTTTTTGGTTTATAAAATCTAGTAATATGTGTAGGGTAAGACTTGTAGTTAAATATAAATATCTAGTAATATGTGTAGGGTAAGTCTTGATCTAGACGTAAATAAATTAAGTGTAACCAAGGTTTATAAGATTATACCTCGGGTAAGGCTTGATGATCAAAGTTAGAACTTTATGAAAAACCTTGCAACAAAAATTCAAAAGACTATTTATGGGCGCGGAGGTGGGCTACAGCTTCCAGAATTCATAAGAGGGAGGGAGTAAGTTTAATAGATTTTGCTGATGTGAGTTGAAATTTAAGCTTATATATGGTATTTATAAACGTGTAAATAGGGTGTTGGTACATTGAGTTAATATAAAATAATGGGGTATGAAGGGTTGTGTGCTCAAGTTAACAATATGTTAACGTTAGTAGGGGTTGGTAATGGGTATGGTTTTTTTGGTTAAAATAATATGGTGTGTATAAGAATGATAGGATAGAATTGAGGTTATTGATAACTGATAAGTATGGTTCAGTGTGTATGTTTGAAAAGTTAGCATCACTTTAAGTCATAGGAAGGAAGGAAAGAAAAAAAAAGGAAAAAAAAAAGGAAAAGAAAAGTAGTGTGGTGAAGTAGTGGTTTGTAGGGGTGTTCATTTTCGGATATCCAAATTTCGGATATCCGAAAATTTCGGATAGTGGATTTCACTATCCGAATCCGAATCCGAAATTTCGGATATCCGAAATTCGGATATCCGAAATTTCGGATTTGGATTCGGATATCAGTTCGGATATCCGAAATTCAAAAAAAAATTATATTTTTTAATAAATTTTATAAAAATATAATAAATTTTTATTGAAATTTATTTATATATCCAAAGTTTTTATTAAAATATCCAAAATATCCGAAAATATCTAAAATATTTAATTAATATTTAATATTTTTAAATTTTTATATGGATATTTCGGATATTTTTGATATCCGAAAATTCTCAAAATCACTATCCGAATCCGAATCCGAATCCGAAATTTCGAATATCCGAAGTTCGGATATCCGAATTTTCGGATATCCAAAATTTCGGATATCCGAATTTCGGATTTTCGGATATTTCGGATTCGGTTTCGGATTCGGATATTTTTGAACACCCCTAGTGGTTTGTGGTTGTTTAATGTAAAGGTGTTATGGTGTTTTAATTTAAAGGTGATGGTTTTATATTTATATTCAAAATTATAAATACAGATGCAAGTCCTTATTTTTTTCTGCTCATGAAGATCTTTACCCTTGACATAAATTGTCCACTTCGAGTTGGTTTTTGAATGTAGATCTGAAGGATGGATGTCATTCCTCATAACTTGATGTAATAGTTTATAATTTTGTTTTAAAGATCTATTTGTTAAAAAGATTGTAGTTCAATTGCTTTGAGGTTATAGACACTTGCATTTGGCGTTTATGAAATGCAAAGAATGAGCATTTGCAATTGATATTTTAAATTATTTCGGGTATATAATCGGGTAAGCGGGACGGGTAATAGGCATATCACGTAATCCCATGGCTGTCCCAAAAGAGAGCGGAAGTTATCAAAGTGTAGTACCCGGTCCCATTCTTGCTTATCCAACCCCATACTTGTCCCAAATGTTTCGGGTTTCGGTTATTCTTATCGAGCTCCTGTCACTACAAGAATTAAGAGATTTTGCGGCGATATAGGTCGTCGCAAAAGCTCCCCTTTTCATCGCAATATGTTTTTTGCGACGAAATTTTCATCGCTATCCGTTCGCCGTAATAAAGTGGTCGCAAAAAACTTTTTGCGATGATATTTGCGACGACATATTTATGTGGGGTCCACAGCATTTAAAAAAAGGGAAATTAAATTTTTCTGTTTTGCGACGAAAGTTTTTGTGGCGATTTGTTCTTATTTGCGGCGATATATCGTCGCAAAGTTTTTGACCAGATACTTTTTTGTGGCGAAATTTTTAACTTGGTAAAATATTTTTTGTGACGAAATATCGCCGCAAAAAAGGTCATTTTTTTAAAAAAAATTTGCTGCATTTGCAGCAATCCACCCAGATCCGCCTGGGTACCATACCTGCTTTTGAAATCGCTAATACCATCAAACCATTCCCAAATACAAAATCATTGCATATAAACAAAATATTGTTTAAAGATAACAAGTTAAATATCATACAAACACAATGTTCTAAAATGTTTAAAAATATTCATAACAACCTCAAAGTGAACATTTTATGACGACCCACCTTCATCGTTTCATCATCTTCATCTTCATCATTTGGTTGAGAATGACACTTCTCTTCAACGCGCTCTGGACTTGACTTTGGATTTGACTTTGCATTTTGCCATCATATTAGCCATCATCTGTGACTGCCCATTGTTGTTGCTCACTTGTCACTCTCGCTGCTATCATCTCCTCAACCTCATATTGTGAGAACATCCGCTGATCTGCTCTATGAGGTGGAGGTGGGGGTTGTGAAGGCACGTTGGTATTGGACCGATGCCACATTCCCACCCGAGCCGCTCCCCCAAGACCTGCCGCATGATCTACTTCTCTGACATTTCAGGGTGTTGTTGTTGAAGCGCGACCATTTGCTCCTGTATAGTTTACAAAAAACAATAAACAATGTTACATATATGGTGATGTTATACATTACTTTATTTTTATAAAATTTTAAGATGTGTACATTACTTACATAGTATGCAGCGGGTTCAGGCTGATAGAAATTACCGCTTGAATCGGTATAGAAGCGGCGGTATGCTAATATGGCACTCCCAGTTTCATCAGAACCCTCTTCACGCTGTAAACACATTAAATAGTTATATAATCATATAAAATTAACTTACAAACACATAAAACAAATTATAAAACAAATTAGATTAAAACAACTTACAAAATATAACGACACTGGGCTAGAGATGTCCGACCGCCATGTCCTTTAATCGTCTGCTTCCCTTTGTTTGACTTGTTGGTTGCAGACCGAGCCTTGACTTCAGGAGGTCTTTTGCGGCGACAAAGTTTTATAATTATATTTAATTTTAATTCTTTTTTGCGACGAATATTTTTTGCGACGCCACTATCGCCGGAAAAAACCAAGCGGGAAATTTTTCCCTCCAACTAAATAATTCAGGGAAAATATAAAAAAACTTGAATATATTTTTTGCGACGAAACTGAATTGACGCAAAAAATAACATATTTTTAATCACATAAAATAAATAAAAATATCTT
Source organism: Flaveria linearis (assembly GCA_024085815.1). Lineage (NCBI taxonomy): Eukaryota > Viridiplantae > Streptophyta > Magnoliopsida > Asterales > Asteraceae > Flaveria > Flaveria linearis. The sequence goes on from CM044013.1 coordinate 36,277,978, forward strand.
TTTTGCGGCGATATTATCGTCGCAAATAATAAATTTGACTACAAAAGTCAAAAAGCTAATTATTTTTGTCGTTTAGTTGGTTTTTTGCGACGATACAGTTAGCGCCGCAAAAAATTTGGTCGCAAAAAAACATTTTCCTTGTAGTGTGTTTGACTGTCATATATATTTGAAAGAAATGTTATAACACCTTAATACTGTTCTACTTGTATAATTCATATGTACCCGTAACTTCTAACTATGAAAAAATTATTAGTTATGTAACCACGTCTTCTACTCTTATCATCAGTAGCCAATATTACATATGCATGTCATGTAACTAAATACCTAAAATTAGTTACGTATCAAACAAAATGCTACATATATATCATACTACTTTACATCAATGTCTGTTAGGAGATGTTGTAGAACACTTTTAAATATTGCAAATTATACAAGAAAATAGTAGCATCAACGTAAGTATATCAAATGGACGGACTACACAATCTAATGTTTGGATCAAATTTAAAGGTTAACTACTGTTGCAAGTTTGTTAATCTGTAGTTAATGTTTAAGTCAAACAACATATTAAGAGGCAGTTTGTTTTGAAAGAAGATTAGCAACTATTTCGTAAGATTTGGATCGATGAAAATTTAGTTATGCATTTGTAGTTTTGTATATATTCTTCTGCACGATTTGACCTGTCATTGTAGATGTTTTGAATTTTTATAAATTCTATTGAATCACATGTAGATTTACTCATAAGATTTTCACTTTTGTAAATGTCTATGGTTTTAGCTACACTACTAAACTTAATGGTACAACGTACTGTGTAACTTAAATAACTAATTTTAGTATGTTACATATAACAATAGATAGTTGCATAGTCCTTATATAATAAGAAACATAGTGAAAACACACGTGAAACAATGTTACCAATTCGAAACCAATTTGATGCAACCAGCAGTTACCGCAATGGTGCTTCGTTGCGATGTGTTTTTGCATCCATGTTTTAATATTGGCCCTGGTGCGGAGTTTCACGCACAACGATGGGTTGAAATTGACGGAAGATAGAGTAGGTTATATGCATTAAACAAATAAAACTAAACTTTGGGTGGCTTTTCATTTATTTAACTTATTTGAATCGTTTCTTTTTAAGTCGGAATTTTATTTTACATGTCTGAAGTGTTAGAAAAAAAATTGAGCAATTGATGGGTTGAAATTGTCGAGGCAAGAAAAGCTTAAATTGAAGGGCCGAAAATTGTAAGAGATGATGTATAACATAATATGGATCAACTTTTTTCTAATTGGTTCATATTATTTCCTCGTGATAGCATTCCCATTCTTATGGAAAAAAGATTAACTTAATTAATGAATGTGAGTTTTAAGAATAACTCAATCTTAAACATCATTATTTTATCACTATGTTTTAATCTCTTGTAGCTTTATAACCGAACTGTAACCTGTTTTCTTGTGTTTAGTTTTAAGATTGACAGGATCTCAGCCTCTCGTTTGATCAATCAGATTGTTTGCAGCGGATTTAGCACGAAATTAGCAATTAAATCAAGAATACAAAATGTTTTGCATGTAACAGTACAAACATAGAGAGAGAGAAGAGTTCTGTAAAAAATTAATTTTTCTATTACTCAACACGTTTCGGCAATTAAAACGGCATGGTTCACCATCCTTTTATAGGCGGCAAAAGGATGGTGATGATGTCCTTTGACAGGACATTAACCGATTATTAAAATTACAACTGATGGAACATAAAACTACTGAAGATGTCAACAACTGACATCTTCTTACAAAAGTGTTCCTATCTTTTACAAGTACTGAAAAAGTAAACTACTGAAAATCCTACAACGACTGAAGAACAAACTCTTCAGTCGTTTATAACTACTGATACTATAACAGCTGAAGAACAAGCTTTTCAGCTGTTGTACAAACTACTGAAATAAAATTACAAAACTACTGAAAGGGAAAAACCATCACAACAACTGAAGAAGACTTCTTCAGCTGTTGTGACAAACTCTGAATCTTCAACACTTGGTTCTTCAGACTTGGGCTTCAGATGATGTATCAGCTGATGACTTCAGTAGATGTCATCAGTTGTTGTCTTCAGTCTTTGTCTTCAGTTGTTGTGCATCAGTAGATGATCTTCAGTTCTTCAGTTCTTCAGCTTTTGATCTTCAGCACTTGTCTTCAGTACTTGAAGTCTTCAGTACTTTAGATCCTTCAGCTGTTGTACTTCAGATCTTTGATCTTCAGACTTTGCTTCTTCAGACTTTGTCAGAACAGCTGATGGAAGTCTTCAGCAGTTGTTGCAATGGCATGTGGGACTTAGAGGTTTTCCTGATCTTGGCTCATTGGTTCTTTTGGTCCAACAAACTCCCCCTGAACCAATGCAGCCAAAACCTCTAATTATTTGTTGTCCCACTTATTGTTGGCAGAAATATTGGTCTATTTCCTTCTAGATCAGATTAGAAGTTGACCCAGATAAGCACTGGCCTGAGAGGTAGTCTCTAAGGTTTGATTGGCTAAGTATGGATGGGAGCTCTGTTTTGGGGAATTGGACACAGAACTGTTGTCCCATCCATGAGATCTACCTCCATGTACAAGCCGGTAGGATTCTCGGGTGTAGGCCTGAAGAAAGATCATTTGTTCTTCTTTGGTAAGGTCTTCAGGCGCACCATCGAACAATCCCTCCCGACCGTACAGCTCTGAGATGTACTTGGCCTGTTTTCCATTTTTGAGCTCAACTGTTGTTACTTGCCTATATGCAAACTCATCTGGATGTTTTCCTTCTAACAGCAAGTTGAGCTCATCCCTATGGAAGTTCTCAAGCCTCTTATAGACCAACCCTTTCCTAATCACCCTATTATCTAGCATTGTTTGGGGTGATTGGTTGGCTCTATAGGCTTTCTCGAACTCCTCTACTATTTCCCAAGGTGTTATTACAAGAGCCACAGAGATCACTTCATCTACGATTCTCTTAAGTTGGCTCTTGTATCTCACAGGCATAGCCTTTTGAACTATCCTGTGAGCCACCCTAGGATCAGGCCAAGTCCTCACTCTTTTCTTTTCATATTGAAAGGTTTGTTTAAGAGTGAAGAGTCTCAGAGCCTCCTTCTTCATGTTCATGATAGAAGTAGAAGCAGCATATGATTTGTCAATGCTTTTCAGCATTGCCTCATCGTGTAATCTTTGCTGCTCCTCTTCTTCTAGTTTTACCCTCACAGTGTCCATCTGTGAGGTGGGAGTGATGGTTTGGGATTTGGCTTTTGGTAGAGAGATAACCGCTGAAATAGGCAGACTATCCTCCTCATCCTCCTCTTCTTCTTCTTGCAGCCTCAACACCCTTCTCTTCTTCTGCAAGGGTGGATCATTGGCTACGGGTTTTGATGGTGAAGGGATTGGTTTTGTGGGTTTTGGTTGGGTGGTTGATGTGGGAATGTTGGCAGGCACTGTTAGCAATCTAGAGATCAGAGATGTTTTAGTCTGTTTTGCTAACAGTGTCCTGTTCCCAGCACCGGCTTCGGAGAGGGTCCTCAGCGACCAGTTCTTTTGTGAAGTCACCAGCTGAACAGATCTTGGTGGCTATAGCCAAGATTCTGTCCCTGGTCCATGCTTTGACATCAAGGACTGGCCTGCCCAGATACTTCGAAATGAATCTACTCATAGCCTCGAGTCTCTTTTTGTCCTCTTGGCTATAAGTAGACCATCGGTGTTCGATCTCCCTACTCTCCATCTTCCTGAGCTCCTGATCTAGCAATGCTGTGTCCTTGTCAAAGCCTTGCCTGAACAGCTGATCAATGGCAGAGTCCATTGATCTGCTTTGTTCAGCATCAGCCTCCTTGACAAGGGCTGCTAGATCGGAGTCAGCCACCTTCTTTCCCTCCTCTCCCTTTTTCTTATAAGTGACACTGAAATCCTTTTGGATTCCAGCCACTTCTATATGCTCAACCTCCCTCTCTTTCCTCTTCCCTTTCTCCCTCACCCTGCTACTCTCCTCAGCCCTCTCCCTCTCAACCACCACCTCTTTCTCTGCCTCTAACTCCTCCTCTCCCCTCTTCCTCTTGGCTTGCACTGATGTCTCCCCCTTTTTGGGTGCATTGGTTGGGGTTTGACTATCAGCAAGCGCCTTAGTAATGGCAACCTCCACCATAGGTTGGATATAAGTGGGAAGCCTCTCATCAATGGTTTGAATGACTATATCTTTTAGTATGGGTGTGATGAGAGGCAGGGATTTCTGGAGGATAGCATCCAGCTGCTCAGGGGGGTTCTGACCCTGAGAGCTAGTGACAGAAGCAGGGGCTGGTGGCCGAGTTTGTGGGAGTGGCTCAGTGTTTGCGAGACCTTCAGGTGAAGGTGCCATCTGTGGGGTTGTGGTGGTAGATGGACTTCTATCTTGAGTCATCTGAGCAAGCAGCTCTTTGAGTCTGCTTATCTCATCCTCTAAGATAGTGTTGTGAGCTACAACGTCAAAGAAGAAGCTCAGGTCATCATCAGTATGAACTGAATCACCTGACCTCCTGACAATGTCAGGATGTACATGCTCTGAGTGTGGCTCAGTAATAGCATGTGCCCCTTGTTCATGGTACTGGGGACTTCCAGCCTCCGGATTGGATCCATCATCGGCAGTTGCCTCTGGTGAGGTCTTATTGATGTTACCAGCTTCACCCTGCTCAGATGTTTATGTAGAGAAAGTGGCAGCCTCACCAGATTGTCCTATCTCCCTAGCCACACTGGGAGATTGGACTTGTGATTCTCTGTGCTGTGGGCTCCCACCGGCACTTGTATCCACCCCCTCTTCTGTTGGAGTCTCCCCAGTTGTAATAGGTTTTTGGGGAGAGGGTGGAGTGCTCAGATGGGTCAGCACTTTGGCTATCGCCAATGTAGGGCTTTGTGGGGCGGTCTCAGTGGTTGAGGGGCTTGAAGCAGTGTGCACATGGGAGGACTGTGCTTTTCAATGGCAGTCTTCTCAAGTGAGATAGACCCCAGAAGTGTAGCTGCCCCAAAAGTGGTTGCATCAGGCTCCTGTTGAGAGGAAGCCTGTGCGGTTGTGGTGGGTGGAGTCGTGGTGACTGCTGGGAGAATCAAACCAGCAGGCACATTCTGCCTTTGTGTTGCAGGGGCATCCTCAGGGGACTCATCTCCCTGAGTAGCCTTTTTGGGATTCTTTTTGGCTTTTGGCTTGGTGGGGACTTTGGATTTGGAGGTGGAGGCTGTGGGTTCCTGCTGCGTGGGTTTTCGCAGCCGGCCAGCCTGTTTTAGGGATTGGTCAGAGTTGTGCCTGGAGTATACCTCGGCTAGAACAGCCATGGCAGGGACCCAGTGCCAACAAGTCCCTCAGCCTGAAGCTGGTTCTCTATTATGGCCATGATGAACCGAGGATACAAGATCCATCGGTTAGAAACTGGTTTTGTGGCCATATCCTTGATTTCCAAAAATATAATAGCTGTTAAGTTTAAAGGTTGTTTTTCAAGGATAGAGAACAATACCTGTTGCCACCTTGTTGACATCTGGTCCCATGAAGAGGTTTTGGGAGCCAGACACACGTTCACCATATGAAAAATGAGGCGTTGGGGATCAGGGAAGTGTTTCTTCAACAAGGTTGCGGCGGAGAGGTCACCCTGGTAGTCGTTGGATGTGAAGGATAGATCTAGGGCGCCTTTGGGGTAGGAGGTTGGGTAGGTGGCATCCTCCAGCTTTAGGGTTTGGCGCAAGGTAGCTGGAGTGATAACCACTGGGTGGTTGTTGACGGAGGACCGGAGAGAGACCTCACCATCCTGCTCTCCGGTTTGGACGGTGATGTTCGTCCAAAACTCCGTCAGGGAGTCGGTGTAGATGGTAGGGTTCAAAAGGAATGCCGTTTGGTAAGGTGAGTCGTGCATCAGATCGACGGCATGGTGAAATTTTGGCCATAATGGCGATTTGGTGAGATGAGCGACACAGTTGTGTCGAGGTTTCAGTTGCATGGTCGCCATTAATGGTGTATGGGAAGTTCAGAGGTTTTGAAAGGTTAGGTCAAGTGAGGAGTAAATGCTCTGAACGTTGGGTATTTATAGGGTAGGGCAAAGGCTGAAAGAAAACTACTGAAGGTTTTGGTGTTAGTTATCAGTTGTTGTAACGACTGATGATGTGGTCTTAACCTTCAGTGGTTGTAACATCTGAGGACTTGGTGTTAGTCTTCAGTAGTTAAAACTACTGAAACCTTGGTTTTGTCCTTCAGATGTTGTAAACGGCTGAAGAGTTATTGTCAGTATTCAGTAGTTATGAACTACTGAAGACCTAATATTCTTCTTCAGACGTTGTAACAACTGAAGACTTGGTGTTAGCCTTCAGTAGTTGTGAACTACTGATATCAGTAGTTATGAACTACTGAAGACATGGTATTGCTTCAGTTGTTGTAAAAACAACTGAGGACTTGGTGTTAGCCATCAGTAGTTGTGAAACTACTGAAGACATGGTTTTGTCCTTCAGTTGTTTGGGTATGAAACAGCAGCTGTTGGCATCAGCTGATGAGAAATTACTCATCAGTTGTTTCCGTCAAATCAGTTGTTTCATGCTAGCCTCTACACTTACTCATCAGCTCTTTGGCTGACTTTCAGATGTTTCATTGACCCTTCAGCTCTTGTGAATATTTATGCCTTCAGCTCTTGTGATCAGATGTTCACAAGTGCTGATGAAATACTCTTCAGAGCTGGTGAACAAATTTTGTCTTCAGTACTTGTGTAAGATTACACATCAGTACTTGTGATCAAAATTTGTTCTTTAGTACTTATTTATTTGAAAATCATACATCAGTAGCTTTGTAAATTCATCACACAACTTTGGATCAGAGGATGCAAAGATGATGTCATCTACATAAATTTGAACAAGGAGCTTATGTTCTCCCACAATCTTGATGAATAAGGTTTTATCAATGGTGCCTCTAGTGAACTTATTCTCTAGAAGAAAAGTTAAGAGTGTCTCATACCAGGCTCTAGGTGCTTGCTTCAGCCCATAAAGAGCCTTATCAAGCTTGTACAGCCAATCAGGATGTTTATTGTCCTCAAAGCCTGGTGGTTGACACACATAAACCTCTTCTTTTATTTTCCCATATAGGAAGGCACTTTTGACATCATTTGATAAACTTTAAGACTGTGAAAGGCAGCATAAGCTAAGCACAGTCTGATTGCTAGCAGTCTGGCCACAGGAGCAAAGGTCTCATCATAATCGATGCCTTCCTCTTGTGCAAACCCTTGAACAACCAGCCTGGCCTTGTTCTTGACAATTTGGCCCTTCTCATCTGTTTTGTTCCTAAATACCCACTTGGTGCCTATAGCACACTTACCTTTGGGTAATGGAACAAGCTCCCACACTTGCTGTTTCTTGAACTGAAGAAGCTAAAGCTGCATAGCTTCCACCCATCCATTGTCTCTTAAAGCAATATGATAGTTCTTTGGCTCTTGCTGACTGATGAAGAGAGCATAGAAACAAAGTTGGACAATTGATTCCTGGTTGAAACTCCAGCATGGATATCACCAATGATTTGCGATGTGGGGTGATTCTTGAGCTCTTGATAGACTATGATATCTGTGCAAGTGTTTGTAAACCCATCAGCAGCAACAGATGGTGATGGAGATTCCTGAAACCATGTAGAAGATGGCAGCTCAAACGAAGTAGAGCAAGCAGAAATCTCATCAGCATTTGTAGTGGATGGAGCTGCTGAGGCTACAGGAGCATCAGGTTCAGTGGACTCAGGCAGGTTGTCACTAAACCTGAAAAGGTGAGTACTGACTACATCATCATCAGTACCACCAGGTGGAGATTTGTTGACAGGCTCAACAGCTGGAGGTTGATAAGGAACAAATTGCAGTAGGTCAGATCAAACAACTCCACAGGGTTTTGTGGAATCTTGTCCTTTGGAGATTCATTGAACTTAACATGCAGAGTTTCTTCAACCACCTTTGTTCTACAGTTGAAGACTCTGTATGCCTTGCAAGTTGATGAATAACCAACAAAATACCCTGCATCCACCTTACTAGCAAACTTCTGGAGTGGGTTGCTAGTGTTGAGAATGAAACATGGACACCCAAAGGCTCTAAAGAATGAAATCAGAGGAGCCAAATGATGAAGAACTTCATAAGGAGTTTTCATCAACCTCTTATTCACTAAAGCTCTATTCTGTACATAGCAAGCTGTGTTGACAGCTTCAGCCCAAAAGGTCAGTGGCAACCCTGAGTCAGCCAACATGGACCTTGCTGCTTCAATGAGAGTCCTGTTCTTTCTCTCCACCACTCCATTCTGCTCAGGAGTTCTAGAATACTAAACTGCCTTCGAATTCCCTTGGACAGGTAGAAGTCATCAAGTGTGTGGTTTCTAAACTCTGTTCCATTGTCACTTCTCACACACTTGACCTGTAGGGAATACTGCTTTTCTACAAGTAACACAAAGTTTATTATAGTCTTGGCTGCTTCATCCTTGGAGTGCAAGAATAAAGTCCATACAAACCTGGAGTAATCATCCACAATTACCAGGCAGTATTTCTTCTTTGCCATGCTCATCACTCTGACAGGACCAAAAAGATCCATGTGCAGGAGCTGCAAGCAGGCAGTGGACTTTGGTTCTTCTATTGAAGGGAATGAAACTTTGTGTTGTTTTCCTTTCAAGCAAGCAGTGCAGTCATCTTCACACTTGAACTCCTTCTGAGGCAATCCTCTTACTAAACCATGGCTTATCAGCTGATTCATGTTCTTGAAATTAACATGACCCAGCCTTCTATGCCATAGTGTAGACTCTTGAGGAGAGGCCTTGGAGAATAGGCAAGGATGGCCTTTTAGATCTATCTTTTTGGAAAGATCTAAGGCATACACTCTTCCTGTCCTGTTGGCCTTCAGGAGAGTGTGTTCATCCAATGCCTTGTCAATCAAACTCAGAACTTTGGATGACAGAATCTGACAGTTCTGGCTTGTGAAAAGGGCAACATGGCCTTTGTCACACATTTGACTGACACTCAAGAGATTGTACTTGAGATTCTCCACATGGTTAACATCATCAAACCTTATTTCCCCATTGGAAACAAAGCCTTTTCCGATGATGTAACCCTTTGCATCATTGCCAAAAGAAACAAATCCCTTCTTTCCTTGAGAGTAGTCATTAAGAAGGGAGTTGCTTCCTGTCATGTGCATGGATCCTCCACTGTCTACATACCAGATGCTTCTATGGCATGTTGAAGAACCCTGTAAACACAACCATGTGTTAGTTAGTCTTAGAGACCCAAACCTGTTTGGTTTTGGGTCTGTTTTCAACTACAGGTGCAGCACTAACAGGTGTGTTATGTGTGACAGCCTGAGGTGAAGAAGATGGTGCAGAAGAGGAACCCTTTGGCTTGGACTTCCTTTTCTGTGGTTTCAACACAGGAGCATCTAAGTGGTTGACTCTTCCCACTAGTTGCTGAACTATCATCGCCAGTTGTGTCTGATTTTGTGATAAAGCTTTCAGTTCTTCAGACACATTGGAGTTTGCTGATGATGGATCCCTATGTTGTACCATCTTTTTCTGAGCAACCTCAGCTGTTGCCTGAGTAACCCCTACCTTCTTTTTAGATTTACCTTTGGGCTTAGGGATTTCAGGCTTGGATGTTGCTAGTACAAACTTGGTTTCAAACTCATTCTTCATTTTATTGATGTCCTCATTGATTTTCTCCTTCTGTTTGAGTTTGGAACCCCTTTTGTACCAGCAATCATCAGTAAGATGATTGAACAAGCCACATATCTCACATGGCTTCTTCTTCATCTTATGCTGATCATCAGCTGAAGAGGATGTAACTACTGAAGACTTGTTCTTCAGCTGTTTGCCATCAGTACTAGCAGTTTTCTTCCTAGTGCCTGCTTTCCTGGTATCTCCTCTAGCTGTCTTCAAACCTTTCCTACTGTTAGTTTTCTTCTCTTTTGTGCTAACAGTATTTGAGGTTTGAACTTCAGATGTTGTCACTTGCTCTCCAGTACCTTCAGTACTTCTAGTGACAACACCTGAGTTGATCAGCCTTTTGGTCATGTGACAGTCAGCATTTGAACCATCAGCTGTTGTAGAATCAGCTGATTGGTTTTGGCAGGAGTTAATGCTGACTTCTATCTCTGATGATGCTGATTCAGAAGATAGTAGGTCACATGATGAGAAGGATTGGTTATTACTCTCCCCATCAGATTCAACTTCTGCTCTTGAAGTGAAATCTGTAGGAGGAGCAGTGTGATTATAACCAATGCCAAACTTCACATTGGAAGCTGATTGCTTGCTAAGAAGCATTTCAAAACCCTTGCATGATTGCACCCATCGATCACACTCAACTTGGGTGGTTGCAAGAGTTTCCTTGAGATCTCTGTACTTCTCTAGAAGTACATCTTCCCTAGCTTTATCATCTTTGATTTGGCATTTAAGCTTGTAAATCTCATCATTTTTATCTTTGAGTATAGCCTCAAAATCAGCTTTTCTTTTGGAAATAGTGTGCTCAAGCTTAAGATTTTTATCTATTAAAGCTACATTTGCTTCTCTAATAGAAGCAAATGCTGCTATGCATGATTCTGAACAAAGCTTGGCTTTTGCCTCAGTGGATACCTGAGATGAGGCATTCGATGATGACCCCTCAGCAGAATCAAGGGCCATCAGAGCAAGATTTCCAAAAGGTTGGTCACCACCATGTTGACCAGCACCTTGGAGTAGTTGTTCCTGACCAGATAGCTCTTCTGGTAGACTACTCCAGTCAACAACGCTTGAGGTGAAAAAGCTATGTTGTTGAGGTTGTGTGTGATGATGAGATTGGGAAGATTGAGGCTCAGGAAGAGCATGAGGTGGTTGAGCCGAGGGTGTTTGAGCTTGACTAGGCTGAGGCATGTAGTAACAGGGGTAAGGATATGGCATATGACCCTGTGGCACAAAATAAGCAGGTGGTGCCTGTGCTTGTGATGGATGGCCAGAACTGGAGGAATGTTGCCCTCTGTGCTGTGAGCTATTGCTGGGAAAAGTCACAAAGGGTGCAGAGGAGTTAGATTTAGACGATCTACACTCTCTTGCAAAGTGTCCAAGCCTTTGGCGCTTGTGACACCTCAACTTGCTCTTGTCAAAACCAACTTTGGTTTTGCCAGAGAGTTCAGGGAATTTCCTACCAGTTCTCTTGTAGAACTTTTGAGAGCGGATATTATCATTGCCATTTGGTTCAAAATATCCATCTCTTCCAGATCATCATCTGGAATGCCCTTCAAGTCCTCCATCAGAAAACACAAGTTGTCACCACCACCTCCTGAACTACTAACACCAACAAAAGCTTGTTCTGAGTTGGTAGAGAAATCAATATGCTCATCATAAGAACTTTCTGATGAAGCATATTCTGACTCATGACTTATCAAGGCAGCATTACCTTGGACAAAGTCATCAGCGAGCTTGCCAGAAGAGGACAACTTCCTCTTTTGCTCTATCTCTCTCTCAAAAGTGAGCAGTTTCCCATGAAGTTGGGTGAGAGATAGAGTTTCCAGATCAGCACTGGAGCGTAGGACAATGGTATATGTGTCCCATCTCTCAGGCAGTGACCTGAGGAACCTGTTGTTCATCTGGCTGTTGGAGTACTCTTGTTTGACCATCTTCAGCTCAGAGATCAAACAAGAGAACCGCTCAAACTGCTGGGTCAGAGTCTCACCCTTTCTATATGAGAATGTCTCATATTGTTGGGCGAGGATTTCCCTATTGTTTGCTAAGACCGAATCAGTTCCTCCAAATTGTTCCTTTAGAGCAACCCATAGGTCATGAGCAGACTCATGATGCAAGAGCCCTGAATAAATCTCATTAGGAATAGCCATGGCTAAAATTCCATGGGCTTTAGCATCAATTTCGAACAGCTTTAGATCTTCGTCCGAATATTGTTCAGGTTTCTTCGCAACCTGTTCATTACATTCAGGGACGCTCACCATAGGCTTGTATGGTCCATGCACCACTGACTTCCAACAACCAGCACTGTTGACAGCCAAGTGGTGAAGCATACGTCTTTGCCATATGTTATACTCGTTCCTAACAAGCATCGGAGGCTTGGTTGAGGAACCAGTATTGTGAGGATCATTAGTTGGTGTTCATCTCAGGTTTTAGTCAAAAACAAGTTTAAACAAGATAAACGTAACTCAAAACCACCAGAAGACCTCAAGATTTTGGCCAGAAATAGCAGAAACTCACTCTCTATGGCTAATTCTTCCAAATTGCTAATTCGATCAAACAGAGAGATCAAAAGAGCAGTTTCAAATGATCAATAGTGAAATCGATCAATGATTAACCTGCTCTAATACCATTTGACAGGATCTCAGCCTCTCGTTTGATCAATCAGATTGGTTTGCAGCGGATTTAGCACGAAATTAGCAATTAAATCAAGAATACAAAATGTTTTGCATGTAACAGTAATAGTTTCGGCTGCATGGTTCATTAAAGGGCAATGGTGATGATGTCCTTTGACAGGACATCAACCGATTATTAAAATTACAACTGATGGAACGTAAAACTACTGAAGATGTCAACAACTGACATCTTCTTACAAAGTGTTCCTATCTTTTACAAGTACTGAAAAAGTAAACTACTGAAAATCCTACAACGACTGAAGAACAAACTCTTCAGTCGTTTATAACTACTGATACTATAACAGCTGAAGAACAAGCTCTTCAGCTGTTGTACAAACTACTGAAATAAAATTACAAAACTACTGAAAGGGAAAAACCATCACAACAACTGAAGAAGACTTCTTCAGCTGTTGTGACAAACTCTGAATCTTCAACACTTGGTTCTTCAGACTTGGGCTTCAGATGATGTATCAGCTGATGACTTCAGTAGATGTCATCAGCTGTTGTCTTCAGTCTTTATGTTCAGTCTTTGTGCATCAGTAGATGATCTTCAGTTCTTCAGTTCTTCAGCTTTTGATTTCAGCACTTGTCTTCAGTACTTGAAGTCTTCAGTACTTTAGATCCTTCAGCTGTTGTACTTCAGATCTTTGATCTTCAGACTTTGCTTCTTCAGACTTTGTCAGAACAGCTGATGGAAGTTTCAGTAGTTGTTGCAATGGCATGTGGGACTTAAAGGTTTTCCTGATCTTGGCTCATTGGTTCTTTTGATCCAACAAAGTTTCATCACCATTTAACAAAGATTCATCACCATTTTAAATTAAGTGTGAACTTCAAATATGGTCATGACTTTATGAATGTCTATCATGGAAAATCAAGGAAATGTAGAAAATAATAAAATACAAAAAAGATAGCATACGTGGAATTCTAAAAACCTTGGAAGTACCGAAACAACAATCCACTAACTATTCAACTACCACTACACCTAAGGATGCATTTTCATCCAATGCGAAACATGTTTTTTCAAAATCCGAGTCAACAAATATTTAGAAATTTGACCAAGGAACGAGTTGGTAAGGTGTCACTCACTGGTAGAAAAATATTAAAAGATGACGCGTAAAAGATGACGTACGAAAAAAGATGACGCACGAAAAAGATGACGCGCATTTACGTGTATCATAAAATATATGCCATATTTTAAAATATTTTTAAAAAGGATGACACGAATTTTTGCGTGTCAGCTTGGTTCCTCATCTTTTAAAATTTATAATTAAACGCTTTATAATATATCGACTGCCCACTCCCCCCCCCCCTTTCTCTTATTTTCGACCCCCAATTTCTCAGCACCCCCAATCGACCTCCGGCCACCCTTCGACCGCCAATCCCCTCCACCGCAGTCCCTCCGCAGTCGACCACCGCCATCGCCTTCGCGCAGCCGCAGTCGACCCCGCCAGTCGCCGCAGACCCTTCACCTTCTGTCTTTCTCCGCCTACAAGCCCATCGCAGGTGCTACATTGTTGTTTTATTTGTTTTGATTGCTAAATTGTGGTTGATTGTGGATGTGTTGTAAATTAGGGTTTTAAGTAGAAATTCTTGGATCTGGTATATGTTTTAGGTAGTAATTTTTGTGAAGTGTTGTGTTTGTTTTTTTAGGTTTTTGAAGGTTTATTCATCTTGTTTAGGTTGTGTAGAACTTTGTGTGTCTTGTTTTGGTTGTGTTGAAACTAATGACATCTTATTTAGGTTGTGTAGAACTTTGTGTGTCTTATTTAGGTTTTGTAGAAACTAGTGACATCTCGTTTAGGTTGTGTAGAACTTTGTGTGTCTTGTTTAGGTTGTGTAGAAACTAATGACATCTTGTTTAGGTTGTGTAGAACTTTGTGTGTCTTGTTTAGCTTGTGTAGAAACTAACGACATCTTGTTTAGGTTATTATAAAACTTTGTGTGTCTTCTTTAGGTTGTGTAAAAACTAATGAGTAATGACATCTTATTGTAATGTGGATACTTTAACCCTCACATAGAGGTGCATAATCGAGTTGGATTTAAGAACATTGTGTGTCTTATTTAGGTTGTGTGGAAAACTAAATGACATCTTGAGTTGATGGTTGTTTGTTTCGTTGGATTAGTTATTTTGTTTTAAGGGATAATTAGGCCATTATTTGGTTTATTTTGTGAATTGGGATGCATTTTTTGAGACCTAACTATTGTCATTAAATTTGATTCTAGTTTCTATGATGGTGACAAACTAGAAACAAAGGTCATGGATAAATCATGGATTTCAACTAATAGATTATCAAATGCATATGACAAAGGTGTGGAGGACTTTTTAAAGTTTACGCAAAGTAATAATCCAAATTCAGATGTTATTCCATGTCCTTGTGTTAATTGTATCAATTTGTGTCACCACTCAATTACCAATATGCGTTATCATCTGTTTGCCTACGATATCAATGATATAAGGTTTGGTCTTTTCATGGAGAGACACTTTCGAAGGTTGATTCTAGATGCCCTGATACATCTAGACCTTTTGAATTTGATTATACAAAGGAAATGCTACATGATGTATTCACACATGTAGATAAAGATCATGATTCATTAAAATCACTTCTTGAAGAATGTAATAAACCACTTTATGTATGGTCAAAGTATAACAAACTTAGTGGATTATTAAGATTCTAACATTTGAAGAGTCAATTTGGTTGCTTTGATTCAAGTTTTCATGCTTTGTTTGGCGTCCTAAAAGATATCTTACTGTGACAACCCGGAAAAATTCGTGATTTATTTCGTGTAGTATTTATATGATTTTTATATTTTATTATTATTATTATTAATTTGATAATAATATTGAAAATAAAATAATAATAACAATAATAATAATAATATTGTTGATAGTAATAATAATGATAATAATAATAATAATAATAAATAATAATAATATTAATAATGAAGTCCAGGGGGTTGAATTGCCAATTTGAAACTTTAAAACAAAGTTTGTACATGAAATAATAAACAAAACAAACCTCAGGGACCATTTGTGTAAATTTATTTAAATATCCCCTCTTTCTCTCTCCCCGATCTCCGGTCACCGGACTTCCGCCGCCGGCCGCGGCTCCGGCGAGGCCACGACACCCAAAACACTCGATTTTGACTCAAACAAATGCTACCGACACAACCATGTGGAAGATTCGAACCAAAACCCCACATCAATTAGAAAAATGTGAGTGCGATCGATCCTAACCGATCCACTTTAACTTTCGGCCACTTTACAGGCCAACAATCGCACTACAATTCTATAATATTCGAATTAACACTACCTAAACAATTGTATAAGTGTTACTAATCGAACACAACCTTCAATTACACCTGTAATCCACAAATCACACCGTTCGATCCTCTCCCTCATTCGCGGACCTGCAACTGATCGAACACCCATATTCGAGTTACAAACCTTGAAATTTCCAGAGGGCTTTTGATCATTAGGGTTATTGGAGACTTCCTGTGAAGTTAATTTCATTTTCATCTACGTTTAATCATCGTTTGGATTCAAGACGAACATCGACCTGTTCTTGGATTGTTCTTGATATTCTGAATAACGAAACAGGTAATTGAACATAGCAACAAACTCGTTTTCATGCAGGGATTAAAAGCCCTATGCTTAATTTCATTATCATAATCGATTGGTGGATCAATTTGATCCAAGATCGATTTAAGGTTCATCGATTTGGGGAAAGGGATTGAAGTTGTTTAAAAGAAATGGAGCCGTGAACCATTGCGGCTGTATGCCTTTGGTTCACTGGCTTGGGTGTGGGAGTGTGTGTTTGTGGTCGCGGGTTCGAACCCGGCCACCAACATATTTTTTAAAGCCTTTTTGAACCATTTAAAAATACAGAAAAATAACTAAAAATTATAAAAATAGTTTGAGTAAATTACTATTTTGGTCCCTGTGGTTTGGTCATTTTAACCGTTTGAGTCCAAAAATGAATTTTCTAACAAATCAAGCCCTATGGTTGTATTCTATAACTATTTCAGTCCAATACACTAACAGAGTTAGATTTTCAGTTAGTTTTTAATAAAATGACCAAAATACCCTTGGACTGAAATGGTTATTTTTAATAACCTCAGGGACCAAAAATGAAATTTACTCTCTCACACAAACATATATATATATATATATATATGTTATATAAGGAATTTTTAATTTTATTTTTCAAATTTTTTTACATTTTAATTTTAAATCGCTCGGTTTTAAACGTCGTATTTAAACCATTCATTTTATCTAACTGAAAAATTAAAATCGTTTGGCTTATTATACTTTTTATTTAAACTGTTAAGCTACTTAAATGTCCTTTTAATCTATTTGTTTTATTTAAACCGCAAATTATTTTTTAATTGTTATTTTATTTAAACGTGTTTTTTTAATCGCTCAAATCTATTACGCTTCTTTTTAAATTTTTTTGTATTTATACATGTTTTTCATTATTCGGCTAGTTTAAACGTAATTTTATCATGTTCTTTACTATTCGTTTATTAAAATGCTTTCTTTTTCAACAATTCATTTTATTAAAACATCTTTTTTCTCTTTTGATTCTTTGTCATAAATTTATGTCATTTGTATTATTTTAAGGATTAACTTGAGTTTTGATTATTACAATTAGGGCTTTTACGATATAAAAATTATATGTGTTTAGTTTATTTAAACTTTTTAAGTTAATCGTTGCGTTAAAATAACAATCGATTTGAAGACGTTCAAATAAGGCAAACAAGTTTAGAACGAAGATTAATTTGTTGAACGGTTTAAAAAGCTATTTAAATAAACATTTGAAAAGCGAAAAGATTTTAAAGACATTTAAGTAAGATGAACGATTAAAAAATAAATTTAAAAAGCCGAATGATTATAAAATATGTTTAAAAAGCCGAAAGATTTTAAAGCCGAACAATTTGAAGATTAGTGATTTTAAAAATTGTTTAAAAATCCAACCTTTTAAACTTTAAAAACAAATTGTATAAAGAGTGATGTTTGAAAACCAAATGGTTTATAAACACTTAAAAATGTTTTTAGTAATTAAATATCAGTTTAAAATCCAAACGGTTTAAAAATATTTTAAAACTTTAAAAAATAAAAATAAAAAATATTTTAACATATACACACATATATTAGTCAAACAGTTAAATAATTTTAACAGGTTAGTTTGAAAAAGAAGCTTTTTAATAACAATAGTAAAAATACGTTCAAATAAAGAACGATAAATTTACGTTTAAATGAGCGAAATATTAAAAATATTATAAATACAAAAAGATTTAAAAAGAAGCTTATAGAATTGAACGATTAAAAAATATTAAATAAAATAACAGTTAAAAGACTTTGTGGTTTAAATAAATCAAAAGATTAAAAGGATCAAGGAGTTTAAGTAAGTTTAACCGTTCAAATAAAAGTATGATAAGCCAAACGCTTTTAAATTTTCCAGTAGATAAGATGAATGTTTAAATACGACTTTATAACCGAGTGATTTAAAATTAAGCTTAATATTAAAAAACTTTAAAAAGTAAAATAAAACATTTCGTGCATCTATATATATATATAATATAATATATATATATACAAAATAATAATATAATAATTTTTATATAATATAATATAAATATATAAATATATATAATACAAAATAAATAATAATATAACATATATATATATAATATATTTTTATATAATATATATAATATGTTTGTGTGAGAGAGTAAATTACATTTTTGGTCCCTGAGGTTATTAAAAATAACCATTCTGATCCAAGGGCAGTTTGGTCATTTATTAAAAAACTGAAAAATCTAACTCTGTTACTGTATTGGACTGAAATAGTTATAGAATACAAACCATAGGGCTTGATTTGTTAGATAATTCGTTTTTGGACTCAAATGGTTAAAATGGCCAAACCACAGGGACCAAAATAGTAATTTACTCAAATAGGTTTTATAAACTTTGTTAATTTTATAAGTTACTTAATTATCTTCTGGAAAATTATTTCATTAAAAACCTTATTATTTATTTATTTATAAAATTATTACAAATGTTATAAATTGTTATTTTTATAAAAATAGATTTTAAATAATGATTTAAATCATCAAATATTAATGGACATTATATTATTAATTATGGATTGATTATGATTAGATAAATACAAATTAGATTTTATAAATTTAAATATTTATAAAATCTTACAAAATTAAATATAAACTTACATGTTTAAATAACGTCTACAATTTATTTAGAATATAATGATATGTTAAAAATCATTATTAAACTAATTAAATTTTATGGAAATCTTTAATTATTAAAGGATTAACAAAGATGATTAAATGATTAGTTATATGTTTACAACAAATCCCCGAAAACCAAACCTTAGATAAATTGAACGCCAGGTTCAAGATCTAACTTATTTAGGTTATGGATTTGTATTTGTTTGCTTATGTGAATTATAATTCCTTAGGAGGAATTTACTAGCTTGTCAACACCACACAAGGACTGAGGTGAGTTCATAACTATTCCCCTTTTTAATCATTTAAATATTTTGGGGCTGGAATACATGTTGTAATTGAAATTACAAAATATTTGTGTATTATGTTAAATAATAATTGAATCACATTTATGATTACGTATGGTTACTATGAAAATCCTTCTCTGTATACTGGACTATAAACAAGCAGGGATCTTTTGGATAGTACTATCGGGGAGTGACTTACCCCCACAAAGGTTTGGACATGTGGTCCTTACCAAGATGCACTAAGATCTTATTGTCATTCGGGATGCCTTGTTCTGGTGTGAGAAGGCAGATGTGCATTATATAAAGTTTGCCATTATAGTTACACTTATAACCCATATGAGGATAAATGTAAAGGAGGATTTGCTCCCTCTGATTTGAAATTATTATGATAATATAATATACACATGAAAAGAATATTAAACTTTGGTACATGGACAAATCCTATGTGAAGGATTTGTTGGGCTTGTACATAGTGAGTATATGGGATAGCGGGTTCACCTTAATAAAAAGGGTTCCGACAGGCTATTCATATACCGGTGAGTAAATTAAACTCACACTTTTACAGTAAATCCTAATTGAGGATAATTGATGATTTATCATTATGTTTTACTTACCTATGAACTCACCAACCCTGTGTTGACACTTGATTTACATGTATTCTCAGGTATCTACTAGGAGCTTATGGACATGCACGTAGGATCATATAAGAGCTCAAGATACCTATTGATTATTATCTGAAATATGATTAAGACGTGTTGTCAAAAACAATCTATATTTATTTCCGCTACGCATAATATTACTCTGAACATTAATGTAATGATTATCTAAAATCCATCATATAGATAATTGCATCTCATGTGCAACTACTGTGTTCGATCCTGTTTGCTCACCCCTCCGTGATAAATTTCAGACCCGGAATTTGAGGGTGTGACACTTACCGTCAAACAATACAATCCCAAGCTCGATATACAAGCCAAGAAGTTGCTAAAAGGAGTTAGTCTAGAATATAAAAAGATTCATGCATGTGAAAATGATTGTCTTTTATTTTGGAAATAATATAAGGATGCTTCTGAGTATCCAACTTGTGGCACATCTCGTTGGAAGAAGAATACCAAGAACGTGTCTTTAAAAGTTTTGTGGTACTTTCCTCCTTTTTCTAGATTTAGAAGAATATTTTCATCTCCATAATTACGCATGACTTAACTTGGCATACGCAAGTTTGGGTCAATAATGGTAACCTTACTCATCCTCGTGATTCACCCTGCTGGAAGCTTGTTGACAACACGTGGAAAGATTTTGGAAATGAAAAATGAAATCTTAGATTAGCTTTGTCCGCTGATGGTATCAATCCTCACAAGTCATTAAGTTTCAAGTATAGTTGTTGGCCTGTTATCCTTATAACATAATCTACCATCTTATTTATGCATGTCAAGAAAATTTATGATGTTGACACTATTAATATCGGGCCCAAAATGTCACACCCTCAAAACCTGATAACGGGGTTTTACCGTTAGGCGTGTAACACACCAGGATCTTAGATAGCACCGGTTACACCAGACTCAATAATTACAAAACATCAAATTAAGAAATCCAACTTTTAAATCAACCAGAAGTATTTCATGCCGGTGGAAGCGATTTGAAAATAGAAGTCAACAGTAAATTGTATCAACATGCATTTAAACTATAAAGATAAAAATGTTTAACAAAACAAACTAATTAGGTTGTAATGTATGCCATGAATGCATCCCTAGCTGAGTTCCTAACTTTGTGCGTTCATGTTTCCTGAAAAAACATGCTAAAATGTGTCAACATAAAGTTGGTAAGTCCACAGGTTTAATCAACAAGTAATGTGTCAGAAGGCATTTCATATAGTTTAGTATATAAAGCATATTAATAGGTAGCTAGCCTATAAACAAGTTACTTAGTGTTTCAAACCGAAGCTGACTGTGTGTGTTTTATGCCTTTCCACCATGTCTATCACAGACCGTGGCAATTGTTAGGTCAATTTTACACCCGTTCGACCTCCAATAAAGCTAGCGCGACTAGCCCAGGCGGGGTTTGTCAAATCCAGTAGTACTATCAATACTTGTCCGTTGGCTCCAACACCAGAGTTAAATAGTTGTGATTAAAGAACCACACAATAACTCATGCATAAGATATAACTTGTAAAAGTAACACGTTAATCCAAAATAAATTAAGTTTACAACCAAAAGAAGTGAGCATACTTTTCCCCAAAGATGTATAAAATTGTAATGAAAATGGGGTCGTGAAACTCACCTTAGGGTGCACGGCGGACAATGAAATCAATTACCACAAGAGTAACCTCAACCTATTGCACAAATAGGTTTATAAGTTTGTGCACAAAACTTCCTTACAATATGCAAATCATATCACACAATATTCAACACAATCAACGTATAAAATCAAGCCTTGACAACACTTCACACAAGAATTCATTATAAATCTTGTATACATTATTTTGAGTTGAATCTACTTGGAGGTGTTCCAAGACTCATGGGGTTACTTCCCAAATTATTTATTTTAACCATAACCTCATCAAAATAAAAACCATGGACTAAAACACTTGACCATTTGTTTGTTGTCAAAAAAACAGTTTCAACCTACCTTCACTGAAAAGGCAATAACTTGAGTTTTACACGTCTAATTTAAGTGTGTTTGGACTTTCTGGAAACTAGATTAAAAAATACACAATTTGACTAACAGAATCTGCCAGAATCAGAACAAATCAAGTTCTAAACCTAACTTCCATCGTAACTAAGTTCAATGACTTCACAAGACCATGTTATTAACTAACAAAAGTTTGGACACTCATCCAAGTGTTTTTACACGTTCATAAGTTTTAGAGAAACCCAAACCACACGACTTATACCCAGCCCTTTTTCTATGATCATTACCTGAATTGGACTAAATACGAATGGAGGTCGAAACTATATCAAATGAACTCGAAATTGAGTGATTCAAGTGGCCACGCATCCGTCTCACTAAGCTCTACCATCAGCACTACTTGCAGCCACTGGACGTTGCTGGATCTATCGCAAGGAAGCCGAGCAGTCGCCATAAACTTCCCCGGGAACACTGTTTTGCTCGGAAAAATAATAATCAGTCCTACAGGCCTTAAAATTAAAATGCCAAAGGTGAAAACCTTCGCATAGGTGTCTAGAAGCACCTGTACATATTTGACATCATTTCAATGGTTAGATCTTCGGGGATCGCAGGATCTCTGCTACAATGTTCTTGAAAATGGGAATTGAGATTGGGGTGAATGATTTTTGGGTGAATGGGGGTTAGGGTTGGCTAATTTTTATTAGGTAGTGTAATTAGTAAGTTGGGTGGGCTTTTAGTGGGCTTCAGGTCAGGCTTTTGCTATTTACAGATGTTTTCGTGCTATAAATCCAACTAACGAAGCAAAACTCTCTAAGTTATAAAAACAAACACTCACGCATTTTATATATAAATTTATATATATATATATATATATATCCAGTACATAACTATATAATTACCAAGTATCGTATAATCACGTAACACATAGCTTCACCGAAACAGGTAGCATACAAATCCATAAAATTTATATTTATTTATTTGCGTAAAATATTATCATTAATTTTGATCACCAATGTTCGGGTACAGACTCATGTGTGTGAAATCACGTGACGTGCATCCATAACTTAACCTGATAAAGGGATGTTACTAGCGAAGTTAAAGTAATAATCTAAAAATGTCAGGTGTCACATAATCCCATTGTTGAAAGAATTTTCATCCCGAAAATTTGAGTAACCCATTGTTGAAAGAATTTTCATCCCGAAAATTTGAGTAAAGATGATGCAGGTCTTAATAGAAAAGAAAATTTTATTTTGACATAATCCCTTTATTGAAAGAAAATTCGTCTCGAAATTCAACGAATACAGCAAGATGAGGATACAAGATATTTAAACAGATAAGGGTATTTTTCCTCGCACTCTCACGCGATGCACACTCAGGTTTAAGATTCGAGTCCCACATATTTTGACCACAATGATCTTATATTGATTAAGTGATTTCAATTTGTGATTCATGATCTCCAATGGTTCTTTATTGAAATGTAGTTGTTCATCAATCTTTAGTTCCTATAATGGAACGACGAGTGATTCATCAGCTCTACACTTCTTCAGGTTGGAAACATTAAACACATTATGAACACCATCAAGTTCTACAGGTAAGTCTAGCTAGCTACTGGACCGATCCTTATTACACTTTCAAATGGTCCAACATATCTAGGGTTTAGCTTTTCATGGTTTCCAAAGTGTATCACACTCTTCCAAAGTGAAACCTTTAATAACACCTTGTCACCGACTTGAAATTCTAAAGGTTTTCCCTCTGATCTGCGTAACATTTCTGACGATCACGAGCTGCTGCCATACGCTTTTGAATTTGCATTACATTCTCAGTTGTCTCGTGCACAATCTCAGGACCTGTAAGTTAGCTTTCTCCAACCTCTGCCCAACAGATAGGTGATTGGCACTTACGTCCATACAGTGCCTCAAATGGTGCGGCCTTAATTGAGATGTGATAACTTTTATTGTGGGAGAACTCAACCAATAGTGAGTGAGTTTCCGAACTTATTTCGAAACGAATCACACAGGCACGCAACATGTCTTCTAGTGTCTAGATCATACGGTCACTCTAACCATCGGTTTACAGATGGTATGCACTGCTCATATGCAACTGCGTTCCCAATGATCGCTACAAGTATTGCCAGAAATGAGAAGTGAATCGAGCGTCATGATAAAAACTGATAGAAATTGTCACACCATGCCCAGAGACTACTTCTATTAGACAGATGTGAGTTAGCTTCTCTATTGATCAGTCTCTCGAATTTCCGGGAAATGCACGGATTAAGTTAAGCGATCTACTATCACCCAAATGGTATCGTAACCGCTGGGTGTCCAAAGTAACTTTGTGATAAGGTCCATCGAAATCTACTCCCAATTCCGCACTGGAATTTCCTGTTGCTGGAGTAAACTGGATGGTCTCCAGTATTCCACCTTAACCTTAGAGCAAGTCAGACATCTTCTTACATAGGTGGCAATATCAGCTTTCCTATTCGGCCAACGGTAAAACTCCTTCAGATCATGATGCATCTTGCTTGAACCCGAATGAATTGAATATCGAAACTTAGAAGCTTCATCTATTACCAGCTCTCGTAAATTCCCATACAGTGGTATCCAAATCTTCTCCATGAAATAACCGATTCCATAAGTCTTGATCCCTAATTATTTCTCCAAGTCTCGCATAGATTCTGCCCTCAGATTCCTAACTTTTAAGGCCTTAGATTGAGTAGTCTTGATTTGCACTGGCAAATCAGAGTGGATGGTCATTTGCAATGCACGCACTCGACGAGGTTTCGATGTTCATTTTCGACTAAGGGTGTCGGCTACCATATTCGCCTTACCCGGGTGGTGCTTGGTTGCACAGTCATAATCATTGAGCAATTCTAACCACCATCGTTGTCGTATATTTAGCTTTTTCTGATCATATATGTTCCCGCATGTCATGTGGGTGACCAGGCTTCGATCCCTGGCAACGGCGATATACTTACCACTATACTACAACGAGTTGGTTCATATGAGTAGTGCCTCCAGATCTTCAAGGCAAACACTATAACTACTAGTTCCAGTTCATGCGTTATGTAGTTTTTCTCATGCACCTTGAGTTGTCTAGATGCATAAACTATGATATTGTTACATTGCATCAGTATACATCCCAAACCTTGGATGGATGCATCACAGTAAACCATGAAGTCATCAGTTTCTTCTGGACGTATAAAGCCTTCGTCTAACAGTTTTTGTAACTGTTTCGATGATTTTTGAAGTTCTTTTGTGTCACACCCCAACCTTAACGGCGGAATCGTCGAGATGTGAGGGTTAAGATTGTTCACAACCACATAACGCTATCTTTAAATGAAAATAATATTATTATATGGTTCAAATGGAGATGCAATCATAAGTCTGAATCATGAAATAGTTTCAAACAAAACAAAACATAACATAAGCACTTTATTCTTTAACTAGTCCAAATCCTAGTTTATTGCAATCTTTAAAAGTTGACTTCAAACATGCGTGTTTCCTGAAACATGTTAAAAATAAAGGGTCAACTATAAAGTTGGTGAGTTTCCAAGGGTTTTATATACATAATATATCAAAGGTTACAAGTAGCAATTCATGGCATAGGTTATGAGTTAGCAAGTTTATAGAACATATATAGCTACAATCAAACCTCGACTTAATTACAAGTTTATATGATTGGCTAAGTGTACTTGGTTCCTATGATTAACAAGTCATACGTCATCAGGAGCCGGCAATACATCGGCTTTAGCACCAAATAAGTTTGTCAGGCCGAAAGATCTAAGACGTCACCAGGCTAGCAATAGTTAATGATTGTAAACAAATATATATCTCACATAAAACTTACAATAACACAAATAACCATGACAAATAAAAGTATGAATTGCAAGTGCTTTACAAGATTTAAACGTTTACAAGTGTATGTTGATAAGATTAACATGTTTCACCCTAAAACGGTGTGAATAATATAAAAAGGGGTAAGGAAACTCACATGATATAAATAAGATGATAGTAAGAAATAAACGATGCTTCAACGATTCCTTTTTACAAGATACCTAACGTATATATATTCCAAGGTTAAGTTTAAAGGTAAGATTAACGAAAAAACGTGAACTAGGGTTTCAATCGGAATTTGGGGGTTTTTAATAACTAAATCTAATAAAATAAAGCAATCGATTATGTTTTGGTTAAATAAAGTTGGAATTAATCAAATAAGAATGCAATAATTGATTCATTGAATTATTAGAGATTAGATATGATGTGCGAAAGAAATAATTAATTTAATAATTAATTATTTAAAATTTGATAAAGGTAATTAATTAAATATTTATTTAAATGACCTTAAATTATCTAAAATCATTTTATAAAGTCTTGAGCTTTTATATGATTAGATATAATGGTCTTATAATATCAAGCCTTAAAATAAAATAAAGTATAATAGAAAGTTATATTATATTATAAGTTTTAAGAACTTAAATAAATTTTTAAGGAATAATTTATTAACTAATTATATGTAACATAGTTAGATGAATAACTAATATTTAAATAATTATTAAATAACTATTTCAATAATTAGTTATTTAACATGTAAATTTATAATGTTTAAATTTGAATCTTAAAAGATATTTAGCATTTAAATTACATAAAAGAATTAATAATATTTTATAAACTTTGTTAAATAAATTAATTTAATAATTTCTGAAATGTTTTAGTTAACCAAAATAATTTTTATTTTGATTTATTAATATAATAATAATTTTCTAAATTATAAAATGTTAAAAAACTAATTAAAAACAAAAGATGGTGGAGACCCGGTTCGAACCTGGGACCTCTTGGTCATAATCCATGCTAGTTGCCAGTTGGGCTACAGCCCGATCTGGTTGAAAGCTCAGCTAAAATGTTTAAAACATTAATTACCAAATCCCCAAATTACTCAAGAACCTAGATTGTAATTGTTCCAAATTGTACATGGATTTGATGTTGTTAATGAAATCAACCATATGGATTTTGATCCCTAAACGAAACCGAGCATCTTGGTGTATGAAACTTACGTGATTGCGTTCGGATTTGATGAGATGATAGAAGGGACAGTCGCGACTACATTGATGCCGATTCAAGATGCAGATGTTGTTGATAATCAAATTGCTCTCGTGAGAAGCTTTGGATCATCATCATGAACTAGAATCCTCAATCAATTTGGACTTGAAAAAGTCCAGAAGTAGTCGAACAGTATAGTTACAGGTCAATAAAGAAGATGGAGGTTGTTCGAAAGGATTAAGTGTGTTTTAGGTGAAATTGGGATTGTTACAAGCTTAGAACTAGTTAAACGTTCGTTTATGGTTCATTTAATTTTGTTATTACTCGGTTTTAATTGTCGAACGGTTTACGTTTGATGATCGACGGTTATCAAGCCCAAACGACACTCATTACCGGCCTTAAACTCGAATTAAAGTGTGATTAAGGTTCGAATCTCGTTCTAGCAAGGTTTGGGGACGGTTTTGGAGTAAGAAGCAACGAATTTTTGATGGTTTTAGGGCTGGCCGGAGCCAGCCGGAGTTGTCGCCGGAATGCGGGAGAGAGAAGTTGGTTGGGTTTTTTTTTCAGATTTACACAATTGATCCCTGCAGTTTACCTTTGTTTAATTTCAACCTAAAGTTTGGGTTTTAGTTTCAAGATAAGTTACACTTTAGTCCATGTGATTATTAATGTTATCATTTTATGCAAAAAAATTATAATTGCAAGTTTTAAAGTATTAAAACCTACATATTCTATATTTACCTCAAGCTTAGCACTTATTAAGAATATTATTATTATTGTTGTTACTATTACTAGTATCTTTATTATTATTATTATTATTATTATTATTATTTTCTTACTTTATTATTATTATCTTTATTATTATTATTATGATTATTATTATTAACATTATTATTATTACTATCATTATTATTATTATTAAAAGAGTTAAAGTCAATTAGAGAATAAGCATGAATAGTCCATAAGTTACAGGATTAACAACTTTGGTCCTTACAAGAATAAACGATGCTAACTTTTAATTAACGGAAAAACACAGAATGTTACAGTTTGTTTCCAACCAATACGGCGCTCGAGCGATCGGAGCTGCTCCAGGTGCTAACTCAATCTAGAACTCTACCTGTCTGTTTGGAGGAAGGTCAGGTAAGTATTCAGAAATACTTCCAAAAAGTCTTTGACAACTGGAATATCTTCAACACGCTTCTCATCCGCCTTCTCCTCAGTAACTAGTGTCAGTAGAGCGAATGCTTTTTCTTGAGACATTTATGCGCCTTCACGTATGAGATGATGCCAACCATATCACCAACCTTGTCACCTTCTAGCATAAGGATCCCATCACTAGGAAGAAATAACTTAATCAGATTGTTTTCATAAATGATCTCTGTTTGGTGTTTGGGCAACCAATCCATTTCAACCACGACATCGAAGATACCATGGGTAATAGGAAATCAGATTTATATCGAATGAATGTCTAGACAAACCTAGATTACAACTGCCAAGCACATGGGTGGCGGTTATAGTTCTACCATCGGTTACTTCTATGGTATATTCTGGAACTTAAACTGGTATGAACTACCTCTAGCAGTCCACTTAAGTTACTGGGTATGAAACTTCCATCGTCACTCGATGAGATAATGCTGAAGCAGAACTACCATTTCTACCGGTTTCCAATCTTCTTGAGCATTAGACAGTTTCTCTTTAAATGCACAGGTTGTCTGCACTCATAACATCCTTTATGTGCTTTTTGTGGTTGATGAGACTTGGCTAGAATGTTGACATGATGGTTCTTGAAGGTATGGTCAAGTTTCCCGACAACGCTCTCAAATGTTCTTCTTACATGACCCATGGCGATTATAGTTGCACTTGTTGCAACTTTTGAAGATCTGGCACATTATAGATGAATATTATTGCATGATCACCGAAATGCTAGAATGAGCAACGTCTCATAGAACTAGGATTAATGCCATATATGAATGTCATTAAGGCTCGAGGTAGATGAGAACTTTCATACGAGTAGAAATGAAGGACTGTTTCCATATCAATAGTGAAGTTTTATGAGAATCGTGACTCACATGTCCTAAAGTATAGAAATGAAAATTTGTACTGACTATGACCGTCCGTTATCACCCGACAAAGTTCGCTAGAATTCTCATGCATGACAAATTACAATTACGTGTGCACCCGTGATGGTAATTTGCTTTGCATGGTCACCCCTGGTTCCTCCTATCCTAGCTAACATACCTTGCCAAGTATAGAGTGTTATCAATGATAGAGGTATCAAAAATATAGCTATTAAACCAAGGGTCGATTAACCAGGGTTGTATAAAAGAATCAGTTGAGGAAAGCATTCACTTGAGCGAGAGGTCATCGATGTACTCAGGTCAGATGGGTAAGATAGCCTTATCGTATATAAACCCTGATAAGTTATCTCTTAATGTATATATTAGTCACTAGTGTAGCTATTTCCTGCTCCACAGGGTAGGGGAGAAGTTATAACGTAGGCAAAGAAAGTATAACATAAGGATCTCTCGTTCGAGAAAGCATTTAACAGGAGGCAGGACATACTCCCGATGAACCATCCGAGTCAGGTACCAATGGTATTGTATTTGATTTCGAAATGTATGATATAAAAGGTATGGTAAATCATTAAGCATAATTAACCTTCGCGTGACTTACAGTAACTCGGAGTCACTCGCGCTAAGGATCAGGTGGTAACAATGGAGAATCAGGACGAACTGGTCTTTTCCCTTAGACTTAGCATAAGAAGATGAAAACACCATCCCTGTAATCAAACGCTCATAGGAATACACCAAAGCAAGCAGTTCTTAAGCAAGCGAAGCAAGCAAGCATAACTTAATAATCTATGTGTGTCTCACTAATGCAATCTAGCTATAGTCTAAAATGCAATACATGTAAATGCTCATTTTAGTTCGCTATAACTGGGGCTCTGATACCAATCTGTCACACCATCAAAACCTGGTAATGGAGTTTTACCGTTAGGCGTGTGACACACCAGGATCTCAGATAGCACCAGTTATACCAGACTCGATAATTACAAAACATCATATTAAGAAATCCAACTTTTGAATCAACCATAAGTGTTTCATGCCTGCGGAAGCGATTTGAAAACAGAAGTCAACAGTAAATTGTATCAACATGTGTTTAAACCATAACGATAAAAATGTTTAACAAAATAAACTGATTAGGTTGTAATGTATGCCATGAATGCATCCCTAGCTGAGTTCCTAACTTTGTGTGTTTCTGTGACCTGAGAAAACATGCTAAAATGTATCAACATAAAGTTGGTGAGTCCACAGGTTTAATCAACAAGTAATGTGTCAGAAGGCGTTTCATATGGTTTAGTATATAAAACATATTGATAGGTAGCTAGCCTATAAACAAGTTACTTAGTGTTTCAAACCGAAGTTGACTGTGTGTGTTTTATGCCTTTCTACCACGTCTATCACAGATCGTGGCAATTGCTAGGTCAATTTCGCACCCATTCGACCTCCAATCAAGCTAGCGCGACTAGCTCGGGCGGGGTTTGTCAAACCCGGTAGTACTATCAATACTTGTCCGTCGGCTCCAACACCAGAGTTAAATAGTTGTGATTAAAGAACCACGCAGTAACTCATGCATAAGATATAACTTGTATGTAAGGCCCCGTTCCCGGGCACCTCACAGTTGGTCAAATCATCGCACATAAAACATATATTTATACATTAACATTTAAAAAGAGTTGCAGCGGAATAACTTTTCATTCAATTTAAATGCTTTTGTAATTTAATACAACATTCATACAAAACACCGTTTGTTCGTATTACAATGCAAAAACATTATCCAAAAGAATGTCATCCAAAAAGAGCCGAGTAGCCGCCCCGTGCCATCCTCAGCAACATTACCTGCCAACTGGAAGCACATAAAAAGTCAGCGTTGCTGAGTGAGTTCTAGTTTTAAAGTAAAACATACTTTACGTTCGATTAAAACTGTATTTTACATTCTTACGCGATCAAGCATCGTACGTACACATAGATAATATCATTATTATCTTCATCATTCGTTCGTTAACTTTCGTTCATTCAACGTACATCATTACCATTCACATTCGTTACATTCGTTCACATTCATTCATAAATTCTTACTTTCATTCGTACGTTCATTACTTTCGATGACATGTACAATACCCCGAACATTGTGCACGAAGCTGGTTACTGGGCCTGAGGTCTTTTATAGACCTCGAACATTGTGCACGAAGCTGGTTACTGGGCCTGAGGTCTTTTATAGACCTCGAACATTGTGCACGAAGCTGACTCTAGTACCTAGGGCAAGTACATTCACCACTTATCTCTTCTCTTTCATTACGGATCAATGCCATGTGCTATACCCCGAACATTGTGCACGAAGCTGGTTACTGGGCCTGAGGTCTTTCATAGACCTCGAACATTATGCATGAAGCTGACTCCAGTACCTAGGGCAAGCGGCAAGGATCCCATACATATGGTCAATCACAAGGATTGGACCCCAGTGTGCATCCTTCTGGGGTAGCTAACCAGCACACAGTTGAGCTAACACCCTTTATTGGGTGTGAACCTCCATACATTTGCTTGCAAGCCTTTCTTACTCTTATTCATTCATTCATTAATGCATGCATTCTTTCATTACGTTCCTTTTTTCATTATCTTCCACTTTACGTTACTTAATACTTTTTATTTATTCATAAACATTCGACGTAAAGCCACGGGAAAATAATCATACATAAACAGGAACATAAACATAAATATACCATGCAGCATCATACATACATAACATACATCATACTCATCGACATGCACAAGCATCAATCATACATCATCATACATGCCCAACATATCATCCATGACCTTGAAAGCCAACTTACATGAACCCCCGGGAACCTCCCAAGCCAAAGCCTACATCTATCCATTCCCCTGAAAAATCAGAAAATAAACTATGTCCTTTCGGGCGCATGAGCCCTATTTGGGTGTATGGACACCCTTCAGTCGCATGGCCTCCTAGGCAACTGAACACCTAGGCGAATGAACATCAGGCGATTGGATCCTATGTGGATGGACACTAATCCGGATGAACCTCGGTCGCATGATTCCCATGCGAATGACCCTCAGTTGCACGACTCACGTGTGTATGGACCTCAGTCGCACGACTCACATGCGTATAGACCTCAGTCGCACGACTCACATGCGTATGGACCTTAGTCACATGACTCGTATGCGTATGGACCTCAGTTGCATTCCTTTCGCTCGCATGACCTCCAGTCACATAGCCCTAGCTGTCTGCAGAATGCAGTTCATCCCGAACCCAATCTGCCATTCCCAAACCTGTTCTAAACTCAATTCAACCATCATAAACCTTAGAAACACATACCACAACACCATTCAAGCACACACAAGCTCGGAATCAAACCCATTCGAATCGCACACAAACACCCACACACGGGTTCAACAAACACACTTTAAAAACGGGTTTTGCTATGTGTTCCAGCCCTAAATTAGTTGAAAACATGTAAAAGAGGGGTCCTAGAACTCACACAAACGACACCGTCAAGTAGAGCTTCAATCTAACCCACTTGACTTCGACTCTTGCACCTTGAATCGCAAGAAAACCCGGAGTTTTGGCTATTTTCTCCTCTCTTCTCTCTTTGGCTGATTTTCACAAGTGTGGGGGAGGGTGTGGGCTGCTCTCCCCTCTTAATCCCCCCACTCTTCCAACTTTCTCCCATTTTGTCAAGTTTGGTCCCTCGACTTTGGGCTTTATTTCTTTTCTTTCTTTTTCTTTCTTCTTCTTTTGTCTTTGGATTCAAAAGAAAATAACCGGGTGTTACATTGTATAAGTAACACGTTAATCCAAAATAAATTAAGTTCACAGCTGAAAGGAATGAGCATACTCTTCCCCCAAAGATGTATAAAATTGTGATGAAAATGGGGTCGTGAAACTACCTTAGGGTGCACGGCAGACAATGAAACCAATTACCACAAGAGTAACCTCAACCTATTACACAAATAAGTTTATAAGTTTATGCACAAAACTTCCTTACAATATCCAAGTCATATCACACAATATTCAACACAATCAACGCATAAAATCAAGCCTGGACAACACTTCACACAAGAATTCATTATAAATCTTGTATACATTATTTTGAGTTGAATCTACTTGGAGGTGTTCCAAGACTCATGGGGTACTTCCCAAAATCATTTATTTTAACCATAACTTCATCAAAATTAAAACCATGTATCAAAACACTTGACCCTTTGTTTGTTGTCAAAAAGAACAGTTTTGACCTACCTTCACTAAAGGCAATAACTTGAGTTTTACACGTCCAATTTAAATGTGTTTGGACTTTCTGGAAACTAGATTTAAAAAAAAAATTTGGACACAAGAAAATCATTGATTTAATATATTATCATCACGTTACAACATACACAAGTTGGCTAACACAATCTGCCAGAATCAGAAAACATCAAGTTCTAGACCTAACGTGCATCGTAACAATGTTCAATGACTTCATAAGACCATGTTATTAACTAACAAAAGTTTGGACACTCATCCAAGTGTTTTTACACGTTCATAAGTTTTATATAAGCCCGAAACACACGACTTATATCCAACCCTTTTTCTATGATCATTACCTGAACTGAGCTCCACCATCAGCACTTCTTGCTGCCACTAGACGCTGCCGGATCTATCGCAAGGAAGCTGAGCAGTCATCATAAACTTCCCCGGAGCACTGTTCTGCTTGGAAAAATAAGAATCAGGCCTACACGTCTTAAAATCAAAATCCCAATGGTGAAAACGTTTGCGTAGGTGTCTAGAAGCTCCTGTAAACATTTGACATTGTTTCAATGGTTAGATCTCCGAGGATCATCGGATCTCTGCTACAATGTTCTTGAAAATGGAAATTGAGGTTGGGGTGAACGATTCTTGGGTGAATGGGGGTTAGGGTTGGCTAATTTTTATTAGGTAGTGTAATTAGTAAGTTAGGTGGGCTTTTAGTGGGCTTCGGGTCGGGCTTTTACTATTTTACAGATGTTTTCATGCTATAAATCCAACTAACGAAGCAAAACTCTCTAAGTTATAAAAACAAACACTCATGCATTTTATTTATCAATTTTATATATATCTATATAGTGCATAACTATATAATTACCAAGTATCATATAATCACGTAACACATAGCTTCACCGAAACAGGTAGCATATAAATCCATAAAATTTATATTTATTTATTTGCATAAAATATTTATTATTAATTTTGATCACCAACATTCGGGTACAGACTCATGTGTATGAAATCATATGACTTGCATCCATAACTTAACTGGATAACGGGATGTTACTAGCGAAGTTAAAGTAATAACCTGAACATGTCGGGTGCAACACAAAACAACCTGGTAATAATATTAATGTCTACTTGGCACCATTGATAGATGATCTAAAAGTTTTATAGAAACCTGGTATTAGAACATTTGATGCTTATAAGAAAGAATACTTCAATCAAAGGCCAGTATTACTTTGGAATATAAATGACTTCCCCACGTACGGTAATCTTTCGGTGTGTGTTACCAAAGGTTATAAAGCTTGTCCAATATGTTCAGAGGATACTTGTTCACATTGGTTGCCAAAGTCTAAAAAGGTATGCTTCCTTGGGCATAGAAAATTCCTCCCACCTGAACATCCTTTTCGTAAAATAAAAAACATTTCAATAATCAACAAGAGAGTGGTGTTATAGGAAAACCATTATCAGGTGAAGAAATATATGATTACCTGTTGGGGTTTGAGAATACATGGGGTAAGAAGAAGAAGTCAAAGAATAAAAAAGAAAGTATCAATAAGATAGACAAATTATGGCACAAGAAGTCAATTTTTTTGAACTGGAATATTGGAAAAATTGCTTGTTCCTCATCAGCTAGATGTTATTCACATAGAAAAAAATATGTGCGAGAGTGTTTATGGAACATTGTTGAATTTACCTTAAAAGACTGTTGGTACACATGTCCCCAGTTCTAGTCTAGTGAGCTTAAATGTAATAGACTTTCTTTTCTTGTAACACTTATGTAATGTTTGATTAATACAAATGAGAAACTCTTCTATATATGTTTAAAAAATATATAAAAAAACACTTTGGATATTTATAACCCTAGTCGACCCAGAGCGCCCTGTCGTCCCTTCCAAGTTCATAAAACGTTTCAGTTTATTCCTAGTTCGTTCTTAACGTTTTCTAATCGTTAGGTTTAATCTTGTTAACGTTTACCCTGATTGGATCGCCAATCAAATAGGATTCCGCACTATTTGATCTGGTTTAGCGTAGAATCAGTTAGTACTCTGTAAGTACATGGTCCTAACAAGTGGTATTAGAGCCTTGGCTCTTGATTCTTCTTGGATTCAATCTTGTTTCTGAAAAAGTCAACGTTTTTAAGCGAAAAAATCCATTCTTCTGCTCAAAATCAAGTTTTTACGTGTGCATGTTCTGAAATTCAATCTTTTTCGAGTTTCAGCCGTCTAGGGTTTAAAAACTTGCGTTTTAGGTCAAAGTGTGTGAAAAACCTCGATTTCAGCAGTCTCAGTCGCACGATTATCTCAATCGTACGACTGAAGTTCAGTCGCCTAGTTCAATCGTACGATTGAACTTTGTCGCTTGTTCAATCGCCCGGTTGAGTCAGTCGGTCTGTCCAGTCGCTCAAGTGTCATAATCGCATGTCCAGTCGTACGATTGAGTTCAATCGCACACTGTTTGTGTTAGTCGCCTCTCAGTCGTACTCTCCAGTCGCCCAAACAGTTCACTCTTCAAGTTTAAACTAAGACAAAATGGACTCCGAAAATTTTGCCTTCTAAGCTGAAAAGGTAAAGACAGAAAGACTGGAAATGTGACTCAGCAAAATGGAAAGTGATAGTACACAGACGTCGCCTTACTTGGAACACCAAAAAGAGTTTCTGTTTGTCAAGGTCAAATTAAATCACAGAAAATTATAAATCAGAGAAGTTTAGGTCTAACATATTGGGAAAATGATAGTACGCTTGGTTGGTATTGTACTACTCGGAGAAAGTAGATCTAGGGTGGTGCCAGTGCATTAGACGATGTGTCGGTAGATTCAACACAATAGGTCAGTAGACATCATCAGTGATTTGGCTTAAACTTAAATAATTCAACAAGTTGTGGGTCTTCATGGTATCCCTGGCCTGCACAATCAATCAATTTCCAATAAGGGGTGAGGAGCAAGCAAATGCCACAAATGTGAGCAAAGACCTGAAAAACAGAGCAAAAGATGACAAATGTCACTGAAAACAATGTATATTCAAATATACTACTCTAAGAAGAAGATAGGTATTGCGCCTCTCTGCTGTGCGATGGCACTGACTTGAGGTTAGCATAACCTATCCGTTCTAAGAATTCATTGCTGTTTGCGCCTCTCTGTTGTGCGATGACACTGACCTGAGGCTTAGCATCTCTTTGAAAATTCTTAGAGCCAAATCTTCTAAGTCCCAAGACCGCTCAAAAATCTCCTGAGGAAGATTGATTACCATATACCTGTGGAACACACAAACACTTATTGACCTAATTCATCTAATTAATCACTGATGCGTGTCAAAAGTCTGTGTATAGATTTAAGTGGACAAGTATACTGACAATCGTCATGCCTGCTTCATCTGATGCTCAAAATCAATGGATGTTACGTATCATATCAAGCATGATTCCCAGTTAGAACTTAGAAGTCTTAGATGAGTGAAAAACTATGATATGTAATTTATGCAAGTGTTTAAAGTTCAATACAGATAAACGGTTCCAAGTAATGGTGTTTATGCCTGTCTGATTCCATATGAGTCTACCCTTGATATGATGTCAATACTAATAGGCTACACTAACCTGCCCTAACAAAAATCATAAAAAGATGTTTATTTTGTTCGTAGTTTAAAATTGTCAAGTTTTATGTATAGTGTGTCAGTGTCGAACTGTGCATATTATTCTTTGTGAACATCACCAAATGAGCTTAATGTCTATTCTAAACAAATTGTTACTGAAAGTGTAAAAGGATCATGTCTGAGATGATCGGGTGGATAAATGGATCATGTCTGAGATGATCGGGTGGATAAATGGATCACGTCTGAGGTGATTGGGTGGATAAATGGGTCATGTTTGAGATGATCAGGTGGATAAATGGATCACATCAGAGGTGATCAAAAGGTCGTATTTTAAATGGTCATGTCTGAGATGATCAACCGGCTCATAATGTTTATCTACTATTAAATGGAACTAAGTGTCGTATGGTAAGAAGGTCAAAATGTCACAAGTATGGCCAGTCGCACGACTGAACCATAAGTATGATCCGGTCGTACGATTGGAGCATACGAATGAGTCAAGTCGTACGAATAGACAATACGACTGAGCCCAATCGCACGATTGGAGGTGACCGACTGTGACAGTCGTACGAAAGACCCTCAATCGCACGATTGGAGATGACCGAATAGGTGAAACGCACGACTGAGACTCAGTCGCATGATTTACTCATGCGACTAGGCTCAGTCGCACGACTGACCTATGATAGAGCTCAGTCGCATGACTGGAGTTGCCCTAGTATAAATACAGGTCGAATCGGACTCAGTCGCCCATTCACCCAAATCGCCCCTCTATACGTACGACTTAAAGAACCGCTGCCAATATTTTGTTTGATTCACTTTTACCATATATTCGTGTGTTCTGACATTCTATACTGCTTGTACAGGTAATATTTGAGGTGGTTCATCAATAAAACCGAACAATGACAACACGAATCACTCGAATTTTGACCTAATAGTAACCGGGACTTAAAAGAATCAAAACATCATCAAAACTAAACTTAATGATCAAATTAATGGTACAATAGGTTTAGTCGGCGGTTTCTGAGTGTAATGAGCCTATTTTCGATGTTTAACATCAAGTATAGCTCAAAACACGAATTTGAATGGACAAACAGTCAAATGAACGACTGGACACGCTGATGAACTTCAATCGTATGACTAAGCTATCCGATTGGCTCAATTGTACGACTAAGATAGACGAATGACTCAATCGTACGACTGAACCATGCGTATGAGTTCAAGCGCACGACTGAGATAGACGGATGAGAAGTCATATGACTAAGTCCAATCATTTGACTCAGTCGTACGAATGAACTCAATCGTACGACTAGATCTCAGTCATACAGTTCAAACGCATGACTGGAACTCAGTCGTGTGTTCAGTCGCACGACTAAACCAAAGTTTAAAGTTCATTAACTTACTTTAGCTATCTTCAACATGTTCTAACGTGTATTTGGTTTATGTGAACAGATGGCAAGCAGATGGCCCATGAGCTCTAAGCACAACATCTGTGCTTATCTCGATCTGACTTCACGCAATGCGGCAGATTTCACAGGGATCATCAGCTTTCTAAGACGCTCGAGGATATACCGAGCGATCTCCACTCAGTGTACACCTTATCGATCGATACAGCAGTCGTTCTGGGAGAACGCTGTGGTAGATAGGTCGACCGATCACCACTTCATCACGATCTCTATATTTGGGGAGCCCATACAGATTACCGAGGAGGACATATGGACGGTCCTTGAGTTTGGGGATGACGCAGACTACCCTATTCGACTACATCCCCTGACTGTCTGTGGCTGCTTCATGAGGGCCAAGTATTCTGGGATATCAATACGAGCATGCTCAACAAGAGCAACTTGTGCCCCTAATTTAAATACTTGGCACATGTACTTCTACGCTGCATAGCCTCCAGAAAGGGTGGATTTGACGAGCTTTCAGACCAGATGCAAAATGCATATGTTGCTCTGGTGCTGAACCACCCTTTGGTTTCTCCAGGATGATCTTCACTTACATGGTGGAGAACATAGAGGCTAAAGGGAAAGAGGGATTTTGCATGTACCCTCGATTCCTTCAGCTGCTGATTGACCAGAAACTTCCCCAACTGCCAAAAGCTCAAGAAGATGCAGTCGTGCTTGAAGTGATGGATGACACGACTCTGGGTAGGATGAAGGTGTACAGGGGGAAGCAGGTGAAACCCCCTGTCAAGAGACTGTTTGGGTATCTGGCCCGTGATGATTATGTGGCGCCAGCAAAGAGGAAGTGGCGCCATGAGGACAGTGACTCGGATGTAGAGCAGATTGCTCTATACCCTTCGATGACTCTGATGACGATCATGATTCTGATCAGGGAGGGAATGGTCAGGGAGGACCCGAACCAGCTCCAATTCACCCTGATTTTCAGATGGAGGAGGAGGAGGAGTCAGATGAAGAGCCGCTCACCCGGACTGTGGGAAGTCGGGAAGTGGCTACGGAGCGAGGAATCAGGGCGGTTGGTGGATGCCGGGAGGGTCTGGGAGCTCTACTGTTGACCCATTATACACCCAGACACTCCCAGTAGCCAAGGGGGAGCATCCGGATCTAAAGGACTTAGACTCAAACGGATGGCTCAGCCCTATGGGAAGAAGCCCAAGCGAAGAAGGTTGATCCTACTCACAGCCACAACCACTACCTCAACCACCCCTACTACTTCAACCACTCCTACTACCACAGCCACCACTACACCCATTCCACCACCTGTTACCACCTCTACCACCTCACACACCACTACCACACCTACTCCACCACCAACTTCATCTATACCACCACCTATATTCATCACCGCCACAGCTACCACCACAAGCCATCAAGCCAACCCATCCTCCTTCCCATCTGGATCGTCTCTACCTCCAAGTGGAGTAGAGGAACAACTGTCAGCACTAAATCGGATGGTGCTGAAGTTGTTAGCTGCTGATGATGACAAGACTGCTCGACTTCGACAGCTTGAGGAGCAAAATGCTTCTCAAGCCCATATTATTGCTCAGCAAGCTGAGCAGATCTCCCAACTCTAGGAACAACATGTCATTTCTACTTAGAAGATTGAGGAGTTGGAGTCTGCGAATAAGAAGATTCTGCTAAAACTGAAAGGGTCGCAGGATGAGCCGTTAAAGATCTATGAAGGAGATGAAGACGGTGATGATGATGAGGAAGATGATGAAGAAAAGGATAGTGATGATGATGATGAGGGAGGTGATGATGAGGATAAAGGAAGAGATGGTGATGAAGATGAAGGAGATGCATCTGCATCTACCCCTGGTCATGAGCAGCGGACTAAGAGAAGACGACACCAGGGAGCATCAACTGCTGCCCCACCGACCTCCCCATCTGCAGAAGACCCAACCAGGATCCAGGACAAAAGTATTGATTAGATGTTTTATTCTTAAACTTTTGTACTTGATTCTTCTGTTGATGTATATGAAACTCATGTAAATACTTAATGACTAATGTTTATTTAACTTGAGTTTATACTAATGATTGCTACTCTACATGTTAATATTAAACAGATAAGGGATTTCAGCAAGATGTTGCTCCCCTCTAACAGATCAAGTCTCAACTCACAATGATTCTTGATCTGCAGGGGATCGTCAGAAGGTCGGTGAGTTATACTCCTGAAGAAGGCGAAATAATTCACGTCCTTACTGATGATCAGCTTGCTGAAATATTTCGTTTAAATCCAGATGAAATGTTAAGGATGCACCAACTTTTGATGATGCTGATGATGACGAGCTCAACGACGTTGAAGAAATAGAAATTGAAGACATCACAGATCAGCACAACCCAGAATACACTGACCGAGAGGGAAACGTGTTTCCAGATTTGGTAAACACTCTCGACAGTGATATTCTGGGTAAACTCAGTAAAAAAGAGAAGAGAGCAGAAGCCTCAACGAGCCAAGCCCAAGCCTCGGACGCCGATGTTGATATTCGAAAGGCTGAATGGGCGGCTTGCTTCGCCGAGGTCCGAGCCCAACGTGCTACAGCGACACAGAGTACCTACACCAAACTCTACAAAGTCAAGAAAAACATGAAGGTGTCAGGGAAAATCATTGCTTGGGCCTATTTCGATGACCTCAGGTGTATGCAGTAAACGGGAGAGGGGTATCGAGTACTTCAGATTCCCTCATGATCTGAAGACTCTCCCTGGTTTTGAGCTCAACCAGCTGGCGCACCTGAAGTTATTATACGCTGATCTGAAGAAAATGTCAGGCTGGTTTGAGGCTGCCCTGAGGAGGAATACAGGACTAGATGGGTCAACTTCAGACCACAGCAGGCCACACGTTACATTAGAAGGTCTGAAGTGAGTCCCATTACTGGCTTACCTAAGATTGTCCTGAAGTGGCGCCCTCCGCGTACTATGTCCAGAATTCCACTGAGGGAGATGCCACTGGACTTTACCCCACATTTTAAGTGGTGGTATTATGACTGGCGCTCGGGAGAGGCATTCATTGTTTTGGATAGGGAAAGATCTGTGGACACAATCAGAGTGTTCGAACCCATGTGGCTAATAAACTTGTCAGCTTCGGATGTCTATACTCTATACAAGTGGCCACTATTTTTTGACACGCAGGATATAGTGCAAGTACTATAGTTTCAGCATATCATACGTCTATGCTTTGCACTTAATATCCATGCCGGGGTTTCTAAAGAGGAGAGAGGGTTAAGTGATTTGAAGAGTTCAAGAAAGAAGTCAAAGTCTAGATAGAACTAGGTCCAAGGGGGAGTTTGTTGGTACACATGTCCCCAGTTCTAGTCTAGTGAGCTTAAATGTAATAGACTTTCTTTTCTTGTAACACTTATGTAATGTTTGATTAATACAAATGAGAAACGCTTCTATATATGTTTAAAAAAACACTTCGAATATTTATAACCCTAGTCGACCCAGAGCGCCTTGTTCGTCCCTTCCAAGTTCATAAAACGTTTCAGATCATTCCTAGTTCGTTCTTAACGTTTTCTAATCGTTAGGTTTGATCTTGTTAACGTTTTCCCTGATTGGATCGCCAATCAAATAGGATTCCACACTATTTGATCTGGTTTAGCGTAGAATCAGTTAGTACTCCGTAAGTACACGGTCCTAACAAAGACGAAGGATGGGTTGAAAGCAAGGCAAGATCTTGAGGAGTTGGGCACAAAGTCTGAATTACAAGCTCAACCAAAAGGGAATCGACTATGGCTTCCACCCGCATGCTACACATTGAACACCTTGGAGAAAAATCTATTTTATGATACCATGTCTAAGATAAAAGTGCCTGATGAGTATTGCTCTAATTTCAAGAATCTCGTGTCTAATGATGTTTTAAAGATGAATGGCTTAAAGTCCAATGATTCTCATGTGCTGATGCAACAAATTCTTCCTTTCACAATTAAAGGGGTGTTAGACGTGAAAGTGAAGAAAACATTTTTAAGTTTGTGGCATTTTTTCAACGAGTTGTGTAGTAAAGTTGTTGATGTTAGGAAGTTAGGCAAGTTGCAAAGTGACATCGTATTAAAATTGAGTTTGTTAGAGAAGTATTTTCCTCCTTCATTTTTTAATGTCATGAGTCACTTGATGGTGCATTTAGTTAGAGAGGTGAGGTTATGCGGCCCAGTCCCAATTTATGTGGATGTATCTATTTGAGAGATACATGAAAATACTCAAAGGGTATATACGAAATCACCATAAACCCGAGGGTTGCATTACAGAATGTTATGTGGCAAAGGAAGCTTTAGATTTTTGCTCGAACTACTCTTAAAATCTAAAATCAATTGGCATCCCTCATGAACATTGATGAAATAATCCATACCGGCAAGCCTTTATCACAGGCTACAATCATTGTTGAGGATGCTAAGTTAGTTGATCAAGCTCATTTTTATGTATTACGAAAAAATACTGCTGTGGAGCCGTATATAGAGTAAGATTGCACAAAACTATTTATTTTTGTATCTTATCTAATACATAAGACTTTCTAACTTCTACTATAACTTAGGCAACATATGTTCGAACTGAAGGATCAGAACCATCATGCCTCTCGAAATGTTACATGGTTGGAGAGCCAACATAACAGATCATTTATTAGATGGATTAAGATCGAGGTTGAAAAACGTTTGGCTAACGGGAAGGATATATGTGACAATGTTCGTTGGTTGGCCAAAGGGCCTAGTTATGCTATTACTAAATATAGCGGCTTTGCCATAAACGAGTATCAATTTCATACAACATCTCTAGATGAATCTAGAACAACTCAATGTAGTGGAGTATCTTTAGTAGCAAATACCATGCAAATTTCTAGTAGAAAAGACTCCAATCCCATGTATGGCATTGTTACTTTACTTGGTCATACAAAGGAGATATAGGATCTTGATTATCGCATGTTTTCTAGTTCTTGTTTTCATGTGTGATTGAGTTGATAATCATGGTGTAAAAAGGATGAATTTGGATTCACATTGGTTAACTTTGATAGGCTTGGTCAACAGTCTGAACACTTCATACTAGCTAGTCAAGCCAAACAAGTTTTTTATGTTCAAGATCAAAAAGATAAAAATATGTTTGTTGTTGGCTTCACACCACATAAGATGTAAACAATATGAAGAAAGTGGTGAAAATAATGATGATTTGTTGGCTTCACACCACATAAGATGTACAAATATGTGTATACGCCCGGATGGCAATGGCATATTAGTTTAAAGCATTTTGTTGAAAATAAAATTTTTTTCGTATGTTTTTTGTATGTTTCTATTTTAGTTGTTAAAATATGATTGATGTGTGCTAACTAACTATTTTATTTAGAACACGTTAACTTTTGTGATATGGATTCGAATAGTAATGATGAGGAGAAGATGAAAAATTTGGATTCAGATCATAATGAAGATACAAGATCACAAAGAGGCCCAACAATAAAACCAAAAATTAAAAAAGGGAAGACAATAATAAGATACAATAAAAGAGGTGTTCCAACCGGAGAATAGGCAAAGATACTATCCACTTTTGAGGGAATGGTAGCAAGAACCATGGTTCCCATAACCTATGCAAATTGGTTGGATGTACCTGAAGACAGTAAAGTTGATTTATGATAATATGTTTTGGTAAAGTCTTCTCTAAAATATGACTTTTATCTTTTAAATATAACATATGCAAATTCTACAGTGAGCACTTAGTTCTTATTTGATTTGTACCTTTAATTAACTTCATTAAGCTGGTCAATAAAAATATTATAGTGTCCACGTCAGCCAGGAAGTACCGAATGTGGATACTATATGCTAAAGTTTACAAAAGAAGTACTTGATAAAAGGCTTGAAATACTAGTCAATAACAATGTAAGTAAACCATCCTATAATATTATGACACCCTACACATATCCCACATCGGCCTTGGACAGGAGAGATTCCTAGTTCATAAGGAATGTCTGGCCTCTAATATCAACAACGCGTTTTGGGCGTATTGGCTGTGGATGAGAGGAGAACTCCACAGTTAAGCATGCTCAGGTGGGAGCAATCCAGGGATGGGTGACCTCCCTGGGAAGTTTTCACCCGGCAACCAAAAGCAAATCCGTGAGCTCCTCGTGGGCAAAGCGGACAATATTGTTGGTGTGAAGAGCCGGGTGTGACAGAATGGTATCAGAGCCACTCCTATGCCGTTCGGGGTGTGGGACAAACCTCACCAAGGATGGTGACTTCTCGGGCTCATCGAGGATGATGAGTCCAAACAGGGGGTGCTTGTGACACCCTACACATATCCCACATTGGCCGTGGACAGGAGAGATTCGGGTTCATAAGGAATGTCTGGTCTCTAATATCAACAACGCGTTTTGGGCGTATTGGCTGTGAATGAGAGGAGAACTCCACAGTTAAGCGTGCTCAGGTGGGAGCAATCCAGGGATGGGTGACCTCCCTGGGAAGTTTTCACCCGGGCAACCAAAAGCAAATCCGTGAGCTCCTCGTGGGAAAAGCGGACAATATTGTTGGTGTGAAGGGTCGGGTGTGACAAATATATTGCAGGACCGATATTGTTCACTCAACACTTAGTGTTTCTCACAAACTGTTAAATCTCACTCGTTTGATTAATGCAGAATCAAGAACTCATTGATAATAATATAATAAGTAAAGAACACAAGAAGTGTTTTTTTAAGATACTTGTATATATTATCTCTCAACTAAGTATTACAAGACTCATACAGAATCATGGATACTAAGTTACAATGAGCGACTATATATACTACTATCTACAGCTTGTTATACGTAGATAACATGTTGGGACTTACTTCTAAACAAATACTACATTGCTAGAGGTAGGGTATCTTAGATAAAGTATTATCTAAGATAAGGTATTCATGACAGGTCCATGACTTACCTTTTGGTCACCAACTAAAGGTGGTAGCTGTACTAACTAAAGAATGGTGAACAGTAGACAAAAGTAAGG
Source organism: Flaveria linearis (assembly GCA_024085815.1). Taxonomy (NCBI): domain Eukaryota; kingdom Viridiplantae; phylum Streptophyta; class Magnoliopsida; order Asterales; family Asteraceae; genus Flaveria; species Flaveria linearis. The sequence continues at coordinate 36,322,802 of CM044013.1, forward strand.
TCAACCACATGAACATGGAAGGCATCTTGCAGAGGGTCAGAGTAGGCAGCAAGTGTTAGTCAGATCATGCTTTGTCCACTGTTTCATACTGTGTTTCTTCTGAAGGTAAAATGGCTTCGGAAGAATAAGTTCTTCCAAACCATTTTATACTTCAGAAGACACAGCTTCTTCCAAGGCTTTGTCTTCGGAAGAATTTGTCTTCATTCTTCTAAATGTTTTACTTTGCAATGAGATATTCTAAGTCTCGGAAGATTGAGTTCATCCTTCGAAAGCTCTTCAGAATATCACCATAAAAGCTTCGGAAGTTCCAGCATTTCCTTCGGATGCTACAGCATTGCCTTCGGAAGACTTCTCTTAGTTTGTACATATTTCTTCTAAGTGTTGTTTTGATTGCATCAGCCTCAATAGATCCAACAAACTCCCCCTAAGCTGATGCTACCAAAACTACACTTACTTCTTCAACTTTTAACTCCTCTTTAGTTCTTGCCTTTTATTCAATTCGGTAAGATGAAGGTTGTCAATAAATCTTCTGATGTGAGCAACTATTATGGAGTTAGAGGGATTGGTGAATGGTCTCTCTGCTAGCTCAGCAATATCAAATCTGCTAGCTCAGCAATATCAAATCTGCTTAAGTGTAGCAGAGAGGAGGCATTGAACTTGTTTACCTCTCCATTCTCCCACTCCACAATAAAGTTGTGAGAAGGTTCATCAAACCTCTACTGGACTATTGTGTTCCTAGGAATGAGAGGCAAGTTTGGCAGTCTATCCCTATTCCTATTATCCAGCAGGCTCACCAATTTTCTTCTTAACCTTTTCTCTTCTTCATTTAATGAATCAGAGCTTAAGGCAAGAAGATTAAGTGATTGGTGTAGGGTTTCTCGGGGTAGATCTAGGAAGGCATTTCTTGTGAGAGTGCTTGAGGATCCATCAATGTATTGTAATATGATGAACCCTCCCTCATAAGAAATGCTACTCACTTTTGAGCAGTTGTTGAGTCTTCTTTTGATCTCCCTAATTTCTTCTAAAGTTAGAGTTTTGGATGGTTCAGAGGATGAGGTTGGTATTGTTTGGGTTTTGGGTTGTGTTTTGGGTTGTAGGATATGTAGTGAAGGTGGTGGTGGTAGTGTGGATGGTGTGGGTTCAGGGTGTATGGTTCAGTGATGGGTTCAGTTTTGATGGGGAAAGAGAAGGGTATAGGATCAGTGATGGTTTCAGTTATTATGGGTAGTGGTTTGGGTTCTGGTTTGGGTTTCATCCTCTGTATCTCCTGAGATACCTCCTTCCTTCTTCCTAAGCGAATGTCAGCGTTGATATCACTGACATATCGCTATAGGGTCTTCTCTGACATTGGCCCAACTTGCCTGCCAGTGAAGCCATATGCCCTAAGATAAGCCTTCATCCAGGCTTTATCTCGTACCTTCTTGGCAGTTGCAAGCTTTGCCTCTTCCTCTTTCTCTTTCTCTCCTTTACTTTCTCCCTAGTAGCTCTCTTTCTCTCCTTACTGATTTGTTCCTGCTCTCTGTTGACAAGGAGCAGGATCATCTCATTCTCATAAGGACTCAGTTCCTCCTGAGGGTACCCTCTTGAGCACAGGAAGGCTATCCTCTCCTTCAGCTCAGCTTCTTCCTTCATCTTTCTTGCCCTCTCCTCTTTGGCCCTCCATGCTGCATCCTCCTTTCTTTTTGTAGCAAGGTTGCCTATTCTAATTTGATAAGCTCATAAAGTGGGGGTAGTAGCATTTCTTCATTTACTACTCCCAGGTTGATGAGTCTATCAATTGTCTCCACCATCTTCTTTTCATTGATAGACTCCTGAGATGTTGCTACTGCTTTGCTGCTTGTAGCCAACAACTTTTTAGTAGGGAGTCTACCATTTCTTGTCAATATGTTTAGCCTCTCATCCTTAAGAAGCTCCTCATCAGTTATCTTCCTCTTGCCTTTTTAATCATGAGGAGATACTTCCTTTGGTGATTCTGGTTTTAAAGGTTGAGATTGAGAGGACTAAGGATGAGGTTGAGAAGTTTGTGGTTGATCTTGAGGAATTTATGGAAGAGTAGGAGTTATAAGAAAGTCCTCACTGTTCACCTCAGAGGCTAGATCAAGAATGACCTTTGTGAGAATCAGTTCATCAGACAAAGATGATAGTTCAACAATTACTTCCGTAGCTGAATTTTCTGCTTGGAAGAAAACTGATGTTGCACCATCTGTCCCAACTGAGGTAGTTGCTAGGCCATCAGTCCCTATTTCCCCTTTGAAGTGAATCTCAAGTTCTATAGTGACCTTAGGTTTACCAACTTCCACCTGAGTGGTAGGTGGTGCACTGATCCTTTGAAGCTCTTCTGCTCCAAAGTAGGTTATGGCAACATCAGGGGATGGTTGTTCAAGTGAGGAGCTCATTAGAAATTGTGTGAAAATTTTATGAAGGCTAATGAGCATCCTTGGATCCACTTGAAAACTCAAAGGAGGTGGTTGTGGGAAAACAGTGGATGATTGCTTTTGTGTAGGGTAAAGGGAGGATAAAGTTGTAAGAGTCAAAGATTGAGGTTCCTCAGAAATATGAGGTTCCTCATGAGCTTGTTTCTGTACATTCTCCCCCTTTTTGGTAGCATCGTCTTAAGAAGTAGATGAGCTAGAGGAAGAACTTAAAGAAACTGAGTTGGTACATGCCTGACAGACTTCTCAATCTGTGTCTCAGCTAGTTTTGCCTTGAGATCTTCAATCTCAAGTTGCTGAGTGACAAACCTGGTTTCTAGGATTCTAACCTTGAACTCAAGATCTGAGACCTTAGAGAGCAGGTACTCAATGGTGAGTTTCAGTCTTCCTCATCTTCATGTGAAGAATCATAGGGAGATGAGACAACATACCTAGTATGTACATCCTCATCACCACTAGTGATTTCTTGGCACCCTGGATACCTTTGCTCAAGGATATCTCTTTCAGAGATGTCAATGGGCAAAGTAGTCATAGACTCAGTCTCATTGATGTTACCACCATCCTGAGAGCTCAATGAGAGACTCTTAGTAGTGGCAGCTGAGCCTACATGAGTCCCTGCACACCGGTGGGACTCACCTTAGTTATTGGTTGCTGATGTGGGTCAGAGATCAGAGGTTTCCTTGGCTCTGTTGATCTAGAGATAAGTGTGGTAGATCAACTTCATATCTTTGAGGAAACATGAAATCCTCGTTAGTTTGGGTTAAAAGGCCAGTGAAGGATATGGTAGGTATTCCTAATGACCCGGGGACCTTGGTCAACATCTAATGACTCATAGTCAGTGATGTGGTTGTTCCTTTTTCGTTGCTCAGGAGAGTATTATTACTCATCCTGAAGGCTTGAGGTTTGGTGATGGGCTCATCAGGTTGAGACTAAGGAGACTCTACACTGATATTGAGGTCAATTGGAGGGGAAGGTTGGACCTCAGGCTGAGTGGGAGCCCAATGTGCCACTCTAGCCTTTTTGGGCTGAACAGATGGGACTTGTTCAATCAGAGTAGATTGAGTAAGGGTTCGCTTGGGACGTCTTTGTAAAAGTGTTTGATGGGTAAGGAGTCCTTTTGGAGTGGAGTAGTGATTGCTGGTATGGGTTCATCACCTGTTGGTTTAACAGGGATGTCACCAAGACCCATGGGCTCAAGCATACCTGGAAGCAGAGGAGTGAACCTTCCAATGAAATTGGTGGATATCTTCTTCAGCATTCGGAAGATACCCAGATGCATTTGAGAAACCACTAGAATATCTTTGTATTCTAGTTTATCCAGGTCTAGTTCACAGCTGATGAAGTGCTGAATGAACCAAGGATACATGTAGAATGTATTCTTGATAAGATTTCTCCTCAGGTTATTCAGAACAAACTAGAATAGTTGAACCTCAGGCCTTTGACCAACCCATGAACTAAACAGCCTAGTTCATAGGGGATTTGATCCCAACCGCCTGATTTGTTGGACAGACTATAAAGGACAATGTGTAGTAAGTACTTCCAGTTATAGGAGAAGTTGAATTTGTAGACAGTAGACTTACTAACATCACCTCCATATCCCACTTGAGTATAGGTGTCTTCTAAATCAGGATTCGGAAATTTAGTTGGAGCTCCAGCATCATGAAGCACCAAATTTTCCCTGATAGTGGTTTCACTTACCATTATCTCTAGTCCACAGACTCTCGAATGAATTACCCTCTCATTGCTGATGACTTCATTGTGACCATTTGTCTAGAAATTAGACATATGGTTAGAGTAGATGGTAGGGTTTATTGTGAGAGCGGGAAGGTATATGGATTGTGTGAGGAACTGGATGATTTGAGCAAAGTCACTATCTGTAGATGAATCAATGATAGCAACTTGGTTATGTTGTGGGTTTAGAGCCATTGTTTGGAATTTTGAGAAGGAAAAGATTCAAGCTTGAAGATTACAGTAAAAATAGTAGGCTAGGGTTTTGACAGTGGTAAAGAAAGTATAGAAGAGAGTTAGAGTCCTTTAAATATGGAGTAAAAATCAAACAATAAGGTGAAATGACACTATGTGGTTTGATTTGACAGAGGCGGTAAGGATGTTTTATTCAAAATACTCCAACAATCTTCTACAAAATCTTACTTTTTGCAGAGTGGGACCCAAATGTTTCCGTTACAATTTTAAAGTATTCTTCCGACAATATCTGCTTCCGAGAGAACTTTAAGGTTTCTCTCTCCTGACAATCTTTCGAAGCCAAATTTTGCTTCCAAAGCAAAATCTATCATAAAGACTATTTTGCTTCCGAAGGGAAAATGTGGTTTCATAGAAGTATAAAATTTCCTTCGGAAGAAGGTTGATCCATGATCAAGTTTTCTTCCGAAGTATAATTCTTTGTCTAGATTAGAGGAATTTTCCTTCGGAAGAAGAGTAAGACTATCTTCAGAGGGTAAATTTCTCTTCGGAAGAGTTTATATTCAAAATTTAGAAGAAATACCTTTTGTAACAGGCTTAAGTTGTAACTAGACACATTCACTTAACATTCGGTATGAAATAATTAGTCAAGATTTATCATCCCAATAGCTGTAATTAAATACTTAAATCTTTGTTCATCAAAAGCTTTGGTGAACAAATCAGCATATTGTTTATTTGAGTCAACTTTGACCAATTTGATCAGATTTTTCTTATTAATATCTCTAATGAAATGATACCTGATGTCGATATATTTTGTCTTAGAGTGCTTGACTGGATTTTCAGTTATTGAAATATCACTCTTGTTGTCTATGTGAATGGGAGTCTCTATGAAGTTGAAGTCATCGTCTAACATCTAATTTTGAATCCATAGCAGTTGAGCACAGCAACTAGCTGCAGAGTATTCAGCCTCAGTAGTTGATGTAGAGACACATGATTGCTTCTTACATTGCCAGGAGATGATCCTTCTACCAAGAAATTGACATCCTCCTGATGTGGATTTCTTGTTGATGTTACAACCACCATAATCACTGTCAGTATAAACCATATAGCTTGAAGTCTTTGTTCTTAGGATACCAAAGACCCAGTTTGGGAGATCCTTTGAGGTATCTAAGTATCCTTTTGGCAGCAATGAGGTGAGACGCCTTGGAGCAGCTTGATATCTTGCACTTATGCATGTAGCAACATGATATCAGGTTTGCTTACAGTGAGATACATTAGAGATCCAATGATTGCCATGTACTGATGTAGATCCGTATCTTCCCGTCGGATTTAGGACACAGATTGTGATTTCTTTGTATAGGTGTCTTATCCGGCTTGCAGTCTTTCATCTCAAATCTTTCTAAAATGTCCTTGACATATTTAGATTGATTTATGAAGAAGCCATCTTCCATCTGCCTCACTTGAATTCCCAAAAGAAATCCATCTTTCCCATGGAAGTCATTTAAAACTTCTTTCTCATGATGCTTTTAAAGTCTTTACACATTTGGTTATTTGAGGAACCAAATATAGACTTGAACAAGCAACATGTCCTTCCCTGATCTTCTTATGAATAATGTCTTGTCTATGGTGCCTCTGGTGTAGCCGTTCTTCAGGAGAAATTGAGACAACGTCTCATACCACAGCCTTGGTGCCTGATACAGCCCATAGAGAGCTTTATCTAGTTTGCACACATAGTGGTGGTGTTGTGGGTCTTCAAAGCCAGGTGGATGACACACATAGACTTCTCTGTCGATGTTCCCATACAAAAATGCACATTTGACATTAAGTTGATACACTGTGAAGTTCTTGGATGCAGCAAAAGCAAAAAAGATTCTTAAAGCCTCAAATCTTGCAACAGGTGCAAATACTTCAGTGTAATCTATTCCTCCTCTTGTGTGTATCCTTGAACTACTAGTCTAGCTTTGTTCTTGATAATCAAACCTCTATCATCCCTTTTGTTCCTGAACACCCACTTTATACCAATAGGAACTTGACCCGGTGGTAGTGGACACAGATTCCACACCTTTTGCCTTTTGAATTGAAGCAATTCCTCTTGTATTGATTCAACCCAAATGTTGTCCTTGAGATCCTCTTCTACCCTTTTAGGTTCCATTTGAGAGAGAAAGTATGAGTACAAAGCAGACATTCTCATTGTGAGTTTGTCTTCTGGTCCTCACACCTTCTGAGACGTCCCCAATGATGTTTCAACTTGATGAGTGTTATGAATCCTGATTCTGGGAATAACATCAAGTTGCATAGATAGATCCAGACTTGAATGATTCATATCAGGATTGTTAACATTGGTTCCAACTGAATTTTCTCTTTCATTCAATGAAGATTGATTGAATGAATGAGTAACATTATCAAAAGTGTTTTGTTGTAAGATAGCATCATCAGTTGCATGTTCCTCCAGATAGTTATCTTTAAGCTTGGTGTTGACAAATGGAGTTGTCATCTGAAGTGACTTGATGCTCATTCAGTTAACAACTGGTTGAAGCTCCATTGCTTCTTGAGAGATTCAGACTTTCAGGACTTGCAGTGGTGGGAACTTGTTCTTCATTCCTTCTTGGAGAATTGGAATAGGTCTGGGCAACTCAAATATTTGATCATCATCAGAGTCACTTTGAGTTCCTGTTCCAGCTGAAACATTCTTACAAGATTGTTTAGAATAGTTGGGAAATAATTCTAAGTTAAACATATGGTCAGGACCATTTCCCTTAACACAAGGAGTGTGCTCATTTACAACTATATTGGATGACTCCTTAAATTGTTGATTCTTGATGTTGTATACTCCATAAGCTTTAGAGCTTGAAGAATATCCAACAAAGATAGCATCATCTGATTTTTCAGCAAATTTTGCCAAATTGTCCTTTGTGTCAAGTATGGTGCATCTGCTGCCAAAGGACCTTAGAAAGCCAATGAAAGGTGGCCTCTTGTTCCATAATTCATAAGGGGTATTTCCAAGGGGCTTAACAATAAGAACTATGTTCTGCACATAGCATACAGTGCTGACTGCCTCTGCCCAGAAAGTTAGAGGCAGCTTTGAATCAGCCAACATGGTTCTTGCAGCCTCAATAAGTATCATGTTCCTCCTCTCAGCAACACCATTCTGTTAAGGAGTTCTAGGGGCACTATATTGTCTAGTAATCCTTTTTGAGTTACAGAATGAGTCAAGAACTTGATTATTAAACTCAGTCCCTTGGTCACTTCTGGTTATCTTTACTTTGTGATCAATTTGATTTTCTATCTTAAGAATAAAAGATTTTAAGGTTTTAGCAGTTTCATCCTTAGTTCTTAAGAAGAATACCCATGTAAATCTAGTAAAATCATCAACTATCACAAAGCAATATGATTTCCTTCCCATGCTCATTATACTTGTAGGACCAAATAGATCCATGTGCAATAAGTGTAATGGGGTAGTGATAGAGTTAACTTCTTTGGGTTTATGAGATGTCCTATATTGCTTCCCTTTCAGACAAGCAACGCAGTTGTCTTTACAGAGAAATTCCTTTTTAGGCATACCATATACCAAGTTATTCTTAGCCAACTTATTCATTGTCTTAAAATTAACATGACACATTCTTTTGTGCCAAAGAGTTGACGCATCACTATTTGCTTTGGAAAAAAGCATGATACTTCACCCTGTAGGGAAGCATTGTTCATATTCAGCTTGTACATATCCCCTTTCCTGTGAGATCTAAGAAGCACCAATTCCTTAGGAATTGTCATCCCGGGTTTGAGAATAATGCACTCATGTTCTGTGAAAAGCATTTGATGCTTTTGGTCACAGAATTGAGAAACACTTAAGAGATTGTGTTCAAGCTATTTGACAAAGTGTACTTTGTCAACTGTTAACTTACCATTGGACACATTACCTCTACCAGAGATGTATCCTCCGGCTTCACCTCCAAACTTAACAGGACCTCCATCAAAATTATGAAATTGTTGAAGAAGAGATTGTTCCCTGTTATATGCCGGGAGCATCTACTATCCACAATCCAAATGCTTCCATTTTTATCATATGGATGTCTCTACACAAAGGTGAAACAGTTAGTTCTCATTGGAAACCCAAGCCTTGTTGGTCTTGGGTTCTTCCAATGATGATAACACAATTGAACCAAAGTGTAAGCATGGGGGTTTAATAGTAGTTTGGGAAGAGGAGGTTTGGGCTATAACATCTTCTTTGATTTTCCATTCCATCCTTTGGTTGATCATTGAAGATGAGCTTGATGAAGCTTGGGTAGCTGAGCATTCTTCCGAAGTTTCTTTCTCTTCGGAAAAAGCTTTCAGGCCATTCTCTTCCGAAGCGGTCTTCTTTTCGGAAGGTTTGAGAGGTGCTTTCTTGTTCTTCGGAATTCTTTTTGGTTTCTCTTCCGAAGCTACTTTTCTTTCAGAAGAAGATGTTCCTTCCGAAGGAAACTTGGCTTTGGAAGATTGTTTTCCTTTCTTCAACCTTTAGATCTGGTTATGTGATCCAAATGTGATACCTTCCTTGGCTGCTCCTTTCCTTACCTTGTTTGCATAATATGTGCTTGCAGGATTATAGAAACAATCCTTGGCCATGTGGTTGTGCAGACCACACATTATGCATTCAGTGTTTGCTTTGGTGGGACATGTAGATTGTTGCTTCTTGGTCTTCTTGTCTTCTTCCACAGCTTTTCCTTTCTGCTTTAGATCCTTCAGTTGGATGAGAGTACTAGTATTATACTCCTGTCCTGAATCTGAGCTTCCAACCACTTGGAATCCAGCTAAGATGAAAACACCCTTTTGCCTTGGGTCAATTTTCATTTTGGACTCAGCCACCTTCTTGGCACTTCTTTTGGCTACTTGAATCTTGTTCTTTCTTTGTTTGATGGTAAGAGATTTGTTCTCAGCTGAGAGGATGAGGTTTTATACCTTGTCCTTTTCTGTGGTGGTGGTGGTAACCATTTTTGCATCACTCATACTCTTAAGAGATGGTGGGTCAGCAGTTGGAACCTCTTGCTCATCAGTACCACATCTTGGCTGTCTAATAGACACATAAAAATGTGGCGGAGCAGTTTCATTGGTTCCCAACCCATTCTTGTTTTGATAACATTCTTTTGAGTGAGAAGTTGATGCAAGAATGTTGTTGAAGTTATGCTCTTGGATAGCATACTTCTTTGCTTCAGCCTCAGTTATTACTAGCTGGGCTTGAGCCTCAGTCAACTTTGAAACTAAATCTTTTATTTGAGCCCTGTAGTTTGAGTATTCATGTTTTAAAGTAGATGCGGTGTTTTCTAACTCTTTAATTTTTAGTTTAAATCAGATTCTGCTCTTTTAAAATCAGCTTTTAATATGTTCAAAGACTCAATATCATATTTAAGTTTCAAGTTGTAGTCCTGGTACAACTTAACCTTAGCTACACAGTCAGGAGTACAGAGATGTTCGTATACCTTGGTATCATCAGTGTCTGCCATGAGAGCTTGAGCAAGAGTAATATCTTGCACGATAAAGCTCCAATCAACTTCTTGAGCAACGGCTACAGTTTGCTCTGTTGGCTTGGTTGCGGCTTGTGTGGTGGCATGATGTTAAGAAGCTTGGCTTGCTCCAGGATTAGATCTTAGAGCCTTGCATTCCCTTGCAAAATGACCAAGTTGATTATAGTTGTAACGTGTAGCCTTTGATTTGTCAAACCCGAATTTGCTACTTGTTGGATTTTAAGGGAATTGCCTTCCAGTTCTCTTGTAGAACTTCTTTGCTCTGTAGGTAAGAAGAGCCATTTGTTGAATAATGTCCATATATTCAACATCATCTGGACTGAAACACTCCAGATCATCAAAACAGAACTGGAAATCACTAAGTATTCCTTACTCAGATAAAAGCACAATTTTCCTGAAAAGGACCTTGTTGAGCTTGTTGACACTTGGGTGTCTCTGGGAAAGTGATGTATGGTCCAGATGAACATGATGGTTGTTGGTTGTAAGTCAGGCACATCTGGGACTGGGGAGTTCTTGCACCTTCAGCAACATGTAGAGCATTGCTAACAAGAGTGGTTGAGTTGTCATTCATCTGCCGCATGTTCAGATTTTCCATCTCCATATGGTATCCATCTAGGATTCCATATAGTTCAGTCATAGTGAGTGTTCCAAGATTTTCAAATCTTCTTACAAAAAGATAATATGAAGTCTATTTTTTGAGAAAGAGCACTCATGAACTTCCTTACTATGTCTCTCTTTTCAAGAGTCACTCCCATAGACTGTAGAGATGCTATCAGATCCATGTATCTGAAGTATTATTGGCTCAAGTTTTCACCATTAATGTAGGTGAAATTCTCAAACTGTTGCTTCAGAGCATCCATCTTGGATTCTTTGGATTCTAAGGAACCTGAGTACATTAATTTCAAAGCATCAAAGAGTTCTTTGGCTGTAGTGCAATGCTCAAAACCTGCCATAATCGAGTTTGGTATGGCAGTGAGTAATACAGTCATAGCTTTGCTATCAATGTCCATCTTCTTGTAGTCTTCATCAGAGTAATCTTCGACTTCCTTTTCAATCATGGCACCATCTCCAGTTGGTGATGCCACTTTTGTTATGTATGGTCCATGAGTGACGGACTTCCACATATGGGAGTCTTGATACTTGATGAATCCTTCAATACGTTGACACCAGCGCCTGAAGTTATCAGGTGTGATAATGGGAGCTTATGGTTCCCATTTCTGGTTCAACATATTTCTGGTTAAGGGCCATTTTGGTTGAGTGAGTAAGTTTAAGAAACATGGTTGATTTGGGATGGTTAGATCTCACAATCAAGAGCCTGGACGCTCTGATACCAATTGCAGGACCGATATTGTTCACTCAACACTTAGTGTTTCTCACAAACTATTAATCTCACTCGTTTGATAAATGCGGAATCAAGAACTCATTTGATAATAATATAATAAGTAAAGAACACAAGAAGTGGTTTTTTTAGGATACTTTTGTATATTATCTCTCAACTAAGTATTACAATACTCATGCAGAAGCATGGATACTAAGTTACAATGAGCGACTATATATACTACTATCTACAGCTTGTTATACGTAGATAACATGCTAGGACTTACTTCTAAACAAATACTACATTGCTAGAGGTATGGTATCTTAGATAAAGTATTATCTAAGATACGGTAGTCATGACAGGTCCATGACTTACCTTTTGGTCACCAACTAAAGGTGGCAGTTGTACTAACTAAGGAATGGTGAACAGTAGACAAAAGTAAGGTCAACCACATGAACGTGAAAGGCATTTTACAGAGGATCAGAGTAGGCAGCAAGTGTCAGTCAGATCATGCTTTGTCCACTGGTTCATACTGTGTTCCTTCCGAAGGTAAAATGGCTTCGGAAGAATAAGTTCTTCCGAACCATTTTATACTTCGGAAGACATAGCTTCTTCCGAGGCTTTGTCTTCGGAAGACTTTGTCTTCATTCTTCTAAGTGTTTCACTTCGGAAGGAGATCTTCTAAGTCTCGGAAGACTGAGTTCATCCTTCAGAAGCTCTTCGGAAGATCACCATAGAAGCTTCGGAAGTTGCAGCATTCCCTTCGGAAGCTGCAGCATTGCCTTCGGAAGACTTCTTTTAGTTTGTACAGATTTCTTATAAATGTTGTTTTGGTTGCATCAGCCTCAATAGATCCAACATATATTTACCATTGTTGCTTTTAAGTTGATATTATATTAAATATGATTGTCTATGTATGTGTTTTTCATAAGTAAATTACCATAGTTAGTAGGTAGAAGTATTGGTAAATTCTGATAATTGGTGAATTTTGATCTACATACACCTGATCTGATAATTGGTGAATTCTGGTATGGCTGGTTATGTATACATACACATGTATGGTTGTCTATATACATACACATGATCTAATAAACTAGTCAAGTGTTTGAGATTGTTTATCTTAAACTGGTCAAGTTGGTGGAAGCGGTTTGGGTCAAAATTGACAAGTTTAATTTGGTGAAATTGGTTTTGTCTTAAGTTAGAGGAGGTAAAGATGAATACACCGATGGTGATTTGGATGAAGTTCATGAAGACTGGTCACGTTATGTATCGAATTTCATTTATATGTAGTCCCGTAATGAATTTTGACTTGTATTTGTATTTGTATTTGTATTTGCATCTGATTTCAATTTGAAACAAATTTTGTAAATTTTGTTGGCATTTAATTAAATGGATTTTTCTTTTAGTGTTATTCGACAATTTGTTTTATAAAACAGTAAGTAAATTTATTAAAAATAAAAAAATATTTAAAAAAGCAGCTAAATTTATGACGTGCATTGCGTATCATCTTTAGCATGTCATAAAAATTACAAAGATGACACGCGATGTGCGTCATCTAGTCAATTATAACTACCCCTTTCTTGACGCACAATGCGCATTAAACAATAAACTCCCTATTACGTTTGAAGTTCCATTATCGAATGCTTTAATTTAACTTTCATCTTAAAGAACACACCAACACGAATTTCTTTGATTCCTCGTTCCACACATCCATGTCATCGTCATCATCAAAATCATCAGCTTCATAATCTCTTAATTCTTTGTAATCGTGAGAATAGTTCACGAATGCATGTGAGGATTCAGGAATAACCATGGAATTTTATTGCTCTGGAATTACACTTTCGCCAACATCACTCTCGATGGAATCATCTATCGACAATACTTCTTCGGATTCTTTAGTACTATAGGGTGGGGCTTCTGATTTAGATTCATCGTCGCCTTCTTCAGTATCCTAAAGATTAGTAGTGTTAAATGGACCAACTGATGGTTCATGTGGTTAGTTGGTTGAAACTCATCGCAGTCCCTAGGGTGATGGGTTTTAGTCTGAGTTTGTGGTACAACAGCATACTAATCGCCAATATAAGTGATGGTTTCCTTTCTTGCATGCAACACCATGCAACAATGTTAGTAACTTTTTTTTAAAATTATGGAGCTCATCGCCATTACAAATGGTGATTACCTCATTTGTGAAAGACTTCAACCAACAAGCCCTAAAGTGAAACAATTTTACACATCAAATCCTAAAGAAATTTCAGGGTATAAGGCTTATGTTGGTATGTGCATCTTAGATGCAATATAAGGTTTTTTTTTAATTATATCCTTGAAGCTCATATCCTCCATGCGAATGTTCTATAATAATTTCTTTATACTTTAGTTTCCCTTTTAAAAAGTTTTGTAACGTCAAGATTTCTGAATGATCATGATCAATGTTTTAGTGTTCAATTGTGTCTTTGGTCTGCTCACATCTGGTTCATGTTTAACCATGTATGGTTTGACTTTTTATGAGTTGTTCACTTTGACCCATTATCCCACCTGTCTCATCTTGTTCGTTTTACCAGCATGTAAATTAGCCTAATGAACTATCGACGCAGACAAGCAACATATTAAACTTCAGAGAGACAAAGCAATTAGCAACCTAAAATGATGAAACTTTAGAGAGACAAAGCAATTAACTAATTTAGCAACGGTAAAACTTTAAAGACACAATCAAACAAAGCAATTGTCAAGTAACCTAACCTTGATTAAACTTCTGCTATGCGACTTGCGAGTATGCGATTACAGATTTGCAAGCCCTAGGGGCTGGGTCGATCAAACTTCGGTCTTCAGAGTTCAAACTAAATTGAACTTGAGTTGCAGATGAGCATTGCAGGCGTAGGCGGAGTTTGTGTGTGGGTTACTGGGTTTGTTTAGGGCTGCTTGGTGTCGCCTTTACTATGTAGGTGTGTGGCCTGTAGTAGGTGGGCACCTCCTGCTGCAGCGATGGAGCGATCATCGAAGCAAGTGTAGAGCCTTAGAGACTCTTCAGATTCATCGACCATAAATTGATCAGAGCAAGCGCATGAAGGTCTGCCTTCTTTGGATTTGTGCCCTTGAATCTCCAACTCTCGATTCATAGATAGATTTCATGTGAAAGACCCAAATGAATGCTCAAAATAAATGGGGGCTCTTGATTTTAGAGGCCCCAAACCCATTGCATTCTTAGAAATAATATAGGGCCGGCCCTGATAGCAAGTACACATTAATATGATGAGGTTTTGAGTGGTTATATCTAACTTGTTTAATAAACAATCTGTTTAACCTCTATTTAAGTAAATAGGTGTTGCTAAGGTTGATATGATTAACTTGTTGATTGTATTTGTAGAATAAAAGAAACCAAAAGATAAATTTTAATATACAGACATACTACAAGTGTTAGAAAATGTAACACCAAAACCAACAACATTTCAACATAGCATTTCACACCAACTAAATACCAATTTAGCATTTCACACCAACTAAATACCAACTTGGTTTTTTTTTTTTTTTTTTTTTTTACAATTTATAACATGTATAACCATGACAGGTGTATCGGAACAGGTTGAACGTCTGCGACAGCCTAGATAAGGATCATTGCTTCAACAATGACAAAAAAAGCCTTGCCGAAATATTATAGTATAATAGCCTCTAATAACTATCAACATTTCATGGCCTTTCTTAAAAGGAAATCCTTAATAAATATAGGCAAGTGGTATACAATAGCCATTATAGTGGAAAACTGCCCAAACGAGAACCAAGGAGGAGGATTTTCTTTCAGGATTGCAGCAACTGTCTTGTTTGCAAACTCTTCTGATGTAGTTGCTTTTGGACCTTGTGAAAAATAGGCGCGCTCTTTGATCGCACCTTCGTATTTCTTATACAGTTTCCATTCGGGCATCTTATTGTAGCTGGCTACAGCAGAATTTCCGATATTTGATCTTACGGCTCCAGGTACAATGTTGATTACATCGATACCGAGCGGCTTCAGTTCCAACCTGTACAACTTAGAATTTGGTTAGTTTACTTACACCTCGGTACATTTCAAGAATGAGACATCATTGGGCATGATTGGTGACAATTTCAAGTCAATCAACTAATAAACAAGATGATTGGGGTTATGTTTTATCTCTAATAGATCCAGTAGGTAAAATAGATTAGAGTCTGTATAATATGTCAAACCACCCAAACCGAAGCAAATCAGCAGTTTTGGTGGTTTAACGGTTTGGCCACCATTTGGAATTTGGAACTCTATTATTGTTTTTATAATTTTGGAATATGCATTCATTTTATATTAGTGAATAATCTCTATTATTTAGAAAACTTATACAAACTAACAATTTTGAAAAAGTAAGCAGTTCTAGCCACCAAAACCGAACCATCCAGTTTGGCTGATCAGGCCAACCAACCAACCCGGCCAGTTTGGTTGTCGTTAAAATTGGCCAAACAAGACCATAAACATCCAAAAACAAATCAATAACATGTCAACATTGCCTAAGGTGTATTTTTATTCATTCGTCTTAAATCAATTTACTGAAAAAACTAGATCACTATCGTTGTTATATAGTCCTTCTAATAATATTAAATACATTAATTATTAAAAAAGTTAATAGTGGTCAAAAAGTGTTTGTTCCAGTGATTCTTTCTTTCTTCCTCTTATCCTAGTTTGACCAGTCATGCTAGTTAAAATCGAAGGAGAAGGATGAAAATAGAATTGGTAAATCTCCTCTTTCGAGTATGTAACTGCATAAACCATGAAAGTATGGTAAATTTTTTTTATCCACTTTATGAATTATTACTCCTGGATTATGTTACAACAGCAAAGTCATTATCTATTTATTGTGTTCCATATTAGGGGAAGATTAACTAGGAAAGGACCCATTAGTGTTCTCAAAGATAAGATGCTACTTATTTTTGGCATGGAAGACCACAACATTGCAATTTCAGGAATCACATCTTTAGCCATAGATTCAAGTTAGCTTTCACATTATATTATATTTCTTGATAACTTGGTTCACAATTTTGGGTTTGGTGATGCTTAATATCTCTAGAGCAAAACGTGTGTTTGGTGGAGGGAATGAAGGTGTATAGGTATGGGGTAAAGGTAATTAAAATATAAGAACAGGTCAGGTAACTAACCTTAATGTATCAGTTAGTGCATGTAAAGCACTTTTGGATGCAGTGTAGACGCCTGACCATGGTCCAGGTCCCAGGACAGTAACACTACCGACATTCACAATCTTTCCCTTCTTTCTTGATGCCATGTGAGGAACAACAGCTTGAATTAACCTCATGGGACCTACAAGCAACCCATGATAAAATGTTGATGTATAAATTAATCAAGATAGTGGTCAACATTAATACTTCTTAAGATATACATCAAGAAAAGGAAGATCAGAACAAGCATTTTAGCCCATATGTGTTGGCATGGATATAAAAGTAAAACAGAACGAAGTAAATATTCTCAAGTGACTGCCCACTCTAACATGCTCTCATATATCTTCTTTTCTGTCATATCCCTTATTGTATGTAAGCAAAGATCAATACTTTGATTACCTACAGTTTGTTGCAAGGGGTGTGAGAGATACTCCATATATGCACGTTGTGAGGATGTATCTTGGGACTTCTACAAGCTTCTCAAAAGGCCATTTGCTCATTAGAAATACCATCACCATCCTATACCCTAAACCAATTCCTTTAACATGGCAAAAGTCGTATAAAATTGCAATGTTTTTTGCCAACAAACCTCTACATAAGAGTAAGGATGATGTTGTCTCACTTTGTTTTTCTAGAAAGTTAACTCGCACACCCTCTAATCGTGCTCCTATATCTACACCTTTTTTTTTATCATGGGACTTGAATCCTCAACAACATGGAGATGACACCTTTCCTACACACCTTGGTACCACTAGACAAATGCTCCTTGGTTGATATTGTCTTAAATAAGGATCAAGTTACATCCTTGTCGTAAGTTTAAATACTAATGTCAAGTCTTTTGGCTATGTATTTTCCGTATATCTTAGCGTTTGCCTATTTGTCAACATTGCCTTCTCTCAGTCTCTAGTTTCAAAACTTATGTCACGAACTTGTCTTTGTGAGCTCTCACGCAACGCCTATTTTTCAAGCTAATTCATCCCAACTTCACAGAATAATTACAAGTGAGTAAAAGAAGATAACCCAAGAGGGGCTTACTTCTATTACTCAAGTGAAAATTCTCATGAGGGTAAAAGCTACGTATTTCACAGGTATTGGTTGGTTTGGCCAAATGATGCCTTGTTTTTTGTATTGGTATTTGCCTCTCAAATGGATGTCCAAGATCTAATTAAATGGCTACTAATGAATATCCATAAACCTTAAGAACCTCCTACTCCAGATGCTCACATGAAACTCTCTACACACTTGAAGATCCTTCCTCTGTTTTCTTAAAGGGGTTTGTGTGGGATTTCCTAAATTCTCATTTTGATCTTCATGAACTGTAATATGATAGGTGGTATCTTGGAAACCTACGCTCATGAACCCAGTACTTACCTTGGAATACATGCTCCTAGTTAACTATGGTGACCCTAATTAGGGGTGTAAATGAGAAGAGCCAAGCTCACCTAAGTTCAAACTCAACTCGTTTAACTTACAATAGTTTGAGTTGACTCTGCTCGTTTAACAAAAGACAAAAGGAAATCAATACCAACACAATCACAGAACAGAAGTGAAAGAGTAAGAAATAATACCGTAAACATTCGTGTTGAAAGTATGTTCAACAGAAGCAAGAGGAATCTCCGCAAGAGGACCGATACACTGAACTCCAGCATTGTTAACCACAACATCAATCCGCCCAAACTTATCGATCACATTCGACACAACCTCTTGAACGCTCGCATCCGACAACACATCAAGCTGCTGAAGAAAGTAGACGTCATCAGCACCTTTCAGATCAGCCATGGAGGAAATTGAACGCGCCGTCGCGACGACTAGACAGTTTCGGGCGGCGAACGCGGCGGCTAGGGCGCTTCCGATGCCGCCGGAGGAGCATCCGGTGATGAGCACCACCTGTTTGGGGAAAGTTGCCATTGGAAATGGTGGAAGTTATGATTTGAAGGTGGTTTTGATGGTGGAAGAGATGGTTGTCGATTTGGAAAATGCCGTCAAGCTGGTTAAGGTGGGACCCAAGGTGGTTGATCAAAAACAATTTAAGATTCTTTTTATTTTAAGAGCTAATGAATAATTTTTAAGAACGGTGTTGGTGGCCCACCACGCTCACCATTTCAGAGGAAACTCACCACCTAAAAATCTATTATGATAAATCCCTAGCTCACTTAGAGCATATTACACAAAATGAG
Organism: Flaveria linearis; assembly: GCA_024085815.1. NCBI lineage: Eukaryota > Viridiplantae > Streptophyta > Magnoliopsida > Asterales > Asteraceae > Flaveria > Flaveria linearis. Next base: position 36,341,316 of record CM044013.1, read on the forward strand.
ACTCGAACGCATGACCTCCACTTTAAAAAGTCATGAATGTCTCCTACCAAACCAATTGATCTAGGATTCACTGGCTACATTTTACGATTTTAGAGACCAGAAATTCAATCTACGAGATGCGTCCCCTCACGAACTTTGTTACCGCAATAACTTTATTGAAGTTAATGAAAAGACGTAAATCCTTCTAGTTATGTGAGAGAACAATTTAAACAGTGTTTTCTCACTCAGATTGGACAGGGTGGTGGGACTGGGAATCGAAGAGCCAACCGATTTGATCCATCCAATTGTTTTGTAGCCAAGGAACCAACCGATTAAGACCAGTTTAGTGGGCGAATCGGGTTTTTGATACTTAATTTTAACTAGTGTTTTCTCCCGGGCTACGCGCGCGGGTGCTTGTCGCTTTCCCCGGTCTTACGCGGCATGCCTTTGTGCGTTGTCGACTTGTCTCATCGGAAACCGCAGAAGTGAATACTAATATTATTTCCGATACAACTAATATCTTCAACGATGATGTTCTCTCTTAATCGGCTCGGTTCGTTGAATCACCACAACAGTACGTTAAGGGTAACGTTGATAATATACGTAGTTATATATAAGTAATGAAACCCTAACGCGCGTTGATAGTATTAGACACTTTATATAAAAACAGGAAAATGGTTATTTCATGATTGTGATTTATTCATAAATTCTTAGACTTCACAGATAACACCTCATTAGAGCTTGAAAAGTAGAAAAATAAGAGTATGTATCCCCGTTTGTTGCCATCTTTTCCCACTTACCAAAGAAAGTCAATACTTGAAAACCGTTTTTTGACTTTCGTTGATAAAGCCGAACCGATTGGAAAATGACCTGATTTATACATATATACCCCTGTAGCATGAAAAACAAATTTTTAAGATTGGTAATGGTCAAAACAAAAAGTAAAAAGTTAGTGGTCAAAGTTAATTTCAAAGAGCAATAGTAAAAAAGGTTAGTTGCTAACAAAAAAAAAATATGAGAACCTCATTTTAACAACATAGTTGTTTTTTAATATAAGTTATAATTTTGCTATTTTCTATTTTAACGGATTTCACGGTGAGTCAAACAATGAATTTGTAAGATAATCATTAGTTTTATTTATAACTATAAATACATATAATATAATTTATTTTAAGCTTGGGTTCGGCTCGTTTATTATTAAATTATTAATTTTTTATATCTTTTCATAATTAATTATTTATTTAAATGCAATCATACTTAATATGTATAACATATTAAATATTATTAAATTATTTTTATCATAATTTTATATATAATGACATAATTTATATATATATATATATATATATATATATATATATATATATATATATATATATAATGTAAATAACAATTATATAAACAAAATGCTTGTTTAGTCTTGCAAGCCGACTCAAGCTCGTATTTGAAGCTCAAGTACGAGTTCATTTAGTAAACGAGCCATAGTATGAGCTTGGGCTCAGGTTCGAGCTTGTTAAAGCTCTTCTTAATTCGAGCTTTTTTCGAGTCGACTCCGAGTAACTTGCGAGTCGGCTTGCCTCATTTACACCCATATCTCTAACCATCTATTTCAGAGCCTTGAGCGAAATTTTATTTAGTAAATTTCATTATGTTCTTTTAGCACAACAATAACTTTTTCTTAACAAATCTATAAATTGTTATACAACAAAAACATGTAAAATTTAAGAACTTAGAAAAGAACATGTCTATGAATTAACAAAAGACCAAAAAATGATGACAAATACCATGTCTCACAATATTGCTAAGGAAAAAAATGCTAAAAGTGTTATAATATTACAATATCACAATATTAGTGTTATAACCTTGAGAACTTTAAAGAGAATTACAAGAGCAAGAAGAAGAGAAATTTATAAATTGTGAAAGTGTATACAAGAGGTGCATCTTCTCCTCTAAATTGAGGTGCATCTTCTCCTCTACATTGAGGTGGTATTTATACTACAAAGATCAATCATTTTGGTAGACAAGTAAAACTATTTGGTAGAAAAGTAGCATAGTAAACTTATCTACAAGTTTGACATTTGGTAGAAAAGTAGCATAGTAAACTTATCTACAAGTTTGACAAAGAGTTTATCCACTTGCTATGATAATAATTCATAATACTCCCTCTTAGATGACACTTTTCAAACTTCAAGAGTTTAAGTACTGACTCATTAAAAATCTTTCTAATGAAAAATCCAGTAGAAAAAAACCTTAGCTAAGGAAAAAAGAGTACAGCTTATAACTCACTCTCAAATTGTCTTCTGTAGATCATCATATTGTGTGTAGGTGTCACATGCCAATATCATAAACATGTTTTCTGAAGCTTATTTTAGGAAGTGCTTTTGTGAAAAGATCAGTTAAATTGTTGCTAGATTGAACGTATCTCATTTCAACCTGTTTATCTTTAATAAGGTTTTGAGTGTATGAAAAGAATCTTGGTGGTATATGTTTTGTATTGTCACTTTTGATATACCCTTCTTTCATTTGTGAGACACAAGTTGCATTATCTTCATAGATTGGTGTTGCATTTTCATCTTTATTTAATCCATAAGAAGTTGATAAAAGTTGTGTCATAGATCTTAACCATACACATTCTCTTGAAACTTCATGTAGTACAATGACTTTAGCATAATTTGAAGATATCACAACGAGTGTTTGTTTCTGAGAATGTCATGAAATTACAGTTCTTCCATTCTTAATCCAGTTTGAGATTTTGCTTTATAGGGATCAGATAAATAACCTGCATCTGCATAACCAACCAACCCTTCTTTTGAATTTTTAGGATAAAACAAGCCTAAATCAATAGTACCTAGAAGATATCAAAAATATGTTTAATCTTATTCCAGTGTCTTTTATTAGGGGGTAAACTAAATCTTGCTAACAAATTAACTACAAAAGAAATGCCAGGTCTTGTACAGTTAGTAAGATACATAAGAGCTCCAATTACACTGAGATATAGTATCTTTAGACCAAGAACCTCTTCATTTATCTTCGCAAGGACGAAATGGATCATTATCAACATTGAGTGATCTAACAACCATCGGTCTGCTTGAAAGATTTGCTTTGTCCATATTGAAAAGCTTTAAAAGTTTCTCAGTATAAGTCAACTGATGTACAAGTATTCCATTATGCATATGCTCAATCTGCAAACCAAAACAATATTTGGTTTTTCCAAGGTCTTTCATTTTAAATTCTTTCTTTAAAAGAGAAATTACTTCATTAATTTCCTTTTGCATCCTAATTATATTTAGATCATCAACATATACAGCTATGATCACATATCCTGATGTTGTCTTCTTAATGAAATCATATGGACAAATAAGGTTACTTCTGTATCTTTTACTTGTCAAATAATCACTCAAACGATTATACCACATCCTTTCATATTGTTTGAGTACATATAAGGATCTTTGTAATTTGATGGAATACATTTCCTTAGGTTTTGAGCTTAATGCTTTGGAGAATTTAAAACCTTCAGGAATTTTCATATAGATGTCACTATCTAGTGATCCATACAAGTAAGCTGTGACAACATCCATAAGACGCATCTCTAAATTTCTAGAGACTGCTAAGCTAATTAAGTATCTAAATGTTATTGCATCCTTAAAAGGAGAGTATGTTCCTCGTAATCAATCCCTGGCCTTTGTAAAAATCCTGAGCTACAAGTTTAGCTTTATACCTTATAACTTTATTTTTCTCATTTCGTTTTCGTACAAAATCCCATTATACCCTACAGGCTTTACGGCCATCGGAGTAATAACAATAGGTCCAAAGACCTTTTGTTTGTTAAGTAAATATAATTCTGCTTGCATAGCTCCTTTCCATTTATCTCAATTATGTCTATTTTGACAGTCACTAACTGATTTTGGTTCAGGATCATCATCTTCACTCATGATGTCACTTGCTACGGAATAAGAGAATATTTCATCAATACTTTCCATTTCATCTCGATTCCATAAGATATGTGTGTGACCATAGTTAATTGACATTTCTTTGTTATTTTCATCCAAATCCTCCTCATGAGACTTTTTGGTATTTAGCGTTGTATCAAGATCATTCACTTTATGGTCAACTTCTTTTTCATGAGTTTTTCTCTTTGAGGATTTTTATCCTTGGAACTGATTAGTCTTCCTTATTTCAAACGTCTCTGAGATTCATGAGCTATTGTGTTTTCTATTTCCTTATTTGGAATCTTAACTCTAGCTGGTGCATTAGCTGCTAGTATATGAGATTTAGTAACTTTGTTTGCATCGGTATATGCATCAGGTAATTGATTTATAATTTCTTGCAAGTGTTTATTTTGAACCTCTGTCTCACATTGTTTAGTTATTGGATCAAGATAAAATAATAAAAGAACATACCATGAGACATCATTTTCTTGTTTTTTTCTTTTTTCCCTTAATTCCAGAAAAACTGACTCCTTAAAGTGATAATCAGCAAAACATACTCTAAATACATCACCCGTTAAAGGTTCAAGATATCTTATGATGGAAGCTGATTCACATCCAACATATATTCCTAACCTTCTTGAGGACCCATTTTCGTGTGTTGTGGTGGTGCAATAGGGACATACACAGCACATCCAAAAATTCTAAAGTGGAAAATTTTTGGCTCATTGCCAGAAACAAGTTGTAACAGATAGTATTTAAGATTTGCATTTGGTCTCACACGAATTAGTGATCCAGCATGAATGATTGCATGACCCCAAATAGACACAGGGAGTTTTGTCCTCATTATTAATAGTCTAGCTATTAGTTGTAGACGTTTGATTAACGACTCAGCTAAGTCATTTTGTGTGTGTACATGAGCAATAGGGTGTTCAATAATGTTTCCTATAGACATGCAGTAATCATTAAAAGCATGTGATGTGAATTCACCAGCATTTCAAGTCTTACCCTTTTAATAGTATAATCAGAAAAATATGCTCGTAATTTGATAATTTGTGCAAGAAATTTTGCAAATGCTACATTACGAGTTGATAACAAAGAGACATGAGACCATTTACTTGACGCGTCTATCAAAACCATAAAGTGTCTAAATGGTCCACATGGTGGATGATTTGGTCCACATGTATCTCCTTGAATTCTTTCAAGAAACAGAGGTGATTCATTTTCAATTTTCACAGGCGAAGGCCTTGTAATTAATTTTCCAAGAGAACAAGATGTACACAAAGGAATTTTATTCTACTATGGGATCTTTTGATATTTCAATGGATGCCCATGAGTGTTTTCAATTATTCTTTTCATCATTGTAAATTCTAGATGGCCTGATCTGTCATGCCATAAGTTAAGTGTTTCAGGATCATAAAATTTTTCTTTGACTGCCATATATGCCTGAGGCACATTAATGTGTGAATAATGTAAACCAGATTGAAGCATTGACGGTTTTATAATATCTGATCTTTGCATATGATATGCAAATATTTTTCATTATCAACAGTCCTTGACAGAGTATTATATCCGTTATGATATACGTTTTTGAAACTTAACAGATTCATTGTTGATTTTAAGAAAAATAAAGCATTTTCTATTATAAGTTTTTGTCACACCCCAACCTTGATGGCAGAAAAGTCGAGATGTGAGAGTTAAGATCGTTCACAGCCACATAACGCTATTTATTAAATTCAAATATGTTAATCATAAGATTCATTTACAGCATTACAAGCGAAAGTTTCAAACAAAGATACATCATAAGTAAAAAGGTAATAGTAACAAGATCATCCATTTAATTTCTAAGTCCAATCCTAGGTGTGATAAGCTTCAAAGTGTAGAAAAGTCATACTTGAGTAATTCCTGAAACATGTTAAAAATAAAGGGTCAACAAAATTGTTGGTGAGCTTTCCATAGTTTTCAATACATAATACATAAAAGATGACAATTCAAGTCATAAGTTAGTGAAATAAGTAATTAGGGATGTCAGGAACAAATGTAACAATCAAACCTTGACAGATTTTTACAAGTCTCAAACGTTTACAAGTATATACGATTAGCTGAGTGTACTTGGATCAACCAAGTAGGCTTGTCAGGCCCATAGATCTATGACCTCGCCAGGCTAGCAATAGTTAATGATTGTACATATATACGCCATAACATGGTAATCACAAAAGTTCAACTAACCACAACTTTACATGATGAATTGCCATGATGTTTACAAGTCTCAAATAAGTTTACAAGTGCGATGATGTAAGTTAACATGTTTCACCCAAAGTGTGAAAATAAGAAAAAGGGTTATGGAAGAACTCACATGGATATAAGCATTACAAGATGATATAAAAGATCAAAAGATAATCCAAACTATTCCATTACAAGGCACCTAAATATATATTACAAGTTTAAGGATAATAATAAGTTTAACGTTCAAACAAGGATTAGATTTTAGATAGAATTATATGGTTTTGATAAGTAATAAGCTTACAAATAATTATTTACATTTTGATTTCATTAGAAATATATATATACATTTAAGTATTTTAGAAATGGATTTATATATAATATTTGATAAGGTTAAAATATAACTAAAACTTTACAATTACCAACGATTAATTAGAATAACATATAGATTAATGACAAATTATTAATCTACACCATTGATTAAAGTATATTTTGTAAGAAATATTATTTATATATAATTTGTGCAATTATAAAATATATAATCTCTACTATTTAACAAGATATATCATTAGCTAAAGAAACTATAGTGTTCATTAATATTCTAATGATTGTATCAAGTCCATATTCATATAAATAATTATTTTATTATTTTAAAAGAAAACCATTTGTAACAACAAATAAAGTTTAAATGTAAAATTTAAATAAATATTTTAAAATAATCATAATTTTAAAAAATAACGTTTGCACCAAAACTAATTTATTGTCTATTATTTGGAATTCCATTTTAATAGTATTAAACGAAAATAACCCTTTTTTTTAAAACAAAAAAAGTTTTAAACAAAGTCATTAAATTTTAAAATTAATAAAAAAAATTCCAGAAAATTCTTTGATGTCCATATAAATTTTTAAAGTTTGCAAAAGCTATTTTTATATTTTTTTAATTTTTCTGCAAATAATTTAAGGCTGAACCCGGGACCTCAAAGTTAGCAAGTGGACAAGGAACCGGTGAACCAAGGCTTACAGCCGCGGTAGATCTTGGTTTTTAATTCTTAAAACACAATCCAATTGATTTTCCCCCAACCGTATGAACCCTAGATCGCTTTCGAACCAAATTGAACATCAAGATGATATTGTTAATGAAATTGACCTTAGGGCTTCGATTTCCCACATGAAGTCGTGTAAATTGATGTGTGAAACTTACATGTTTAAGTTTGGATTCGATGAAGACGATGGTAAAAAAGTCTCGACGATGAGAAGGTGGATTCAAAGTGCAAATGTTGATTTTAATCAAATTAATCTTGCAGATAGATTACAAGGTTGATAATAAGCGAAAACCCTCTCTCAATTGTGATTAAAATGGCTTCGATCATAGACCTCAATTGAGTTGCAGGTCGAAGATGAAGAGAGCAATCGAACACGGTGTAGAAATTTGTTTCGAGTGAAATTGATGTTACAGAGAGGTTAAGGGAGTTAATTAGAAAGTTTAACATCATTCTACACATTCAATTTATGCTATTTCAAATCAATCGAGTAATGAATTCCATTCGATGCTTCAGTTTCGATTTGGTCACGGTAAATGCTTAATTATTCGAACTGAAACGGATCCTTGGTTCGAAACGTGTTCGAGTGATGGTTAATACGGTTTAATTTCGTTTAAATTGGATGTTTCGGGTTATTTAGAGCCTCGCCGGCGCGCACCGGGCTTGGCCGGCCGGCGGCCGGAAAAGTGGGGAGAGAGAAGGGGGGTTGGTTTGGGTTTTAACCAAATTACACAAATGGTCCCTAAGGTTTTAAGAGTTGACACTTGAAATTTAAAATTTTGTTTTAGTTTTAGTTAAATTACAGTTTGGTCCCTGAAGTTTTAAAACTTTATTATTTCATGTAACAACTAATTAATTACAAGCTTTCACATAATAAAACTTAAATTATTTTTATTTATTACAAGATTAACACTTATTAGATACTTCTTGTCATTGATGTTATTATTATTAGTATCACTATTATTGTTGTTATTATTATTATTACTATTATTATTATTAATATTATTATTGTAATAATAATAATTATTTTTAAGATTATTATCACTTTAAGTTTTATAATATTAAACATCATTGCAACATTTATAATAATATTATTATTCATTAAATTACTTTGTTAAGTACAAAATTAATTATCATGCATTACAAGTCCTTAAAGTTTCACAAATAACACAAAAGGTCATTTTAAAACTTAACAAAGTTAACTTTTAATTTAACAAAAATATGAGATGTCACAGTCTCCCCAACTTAAAAGAATTTCGTCCCGAAATTAAGAATGAAACTTACGTGAACAAAGGAATTATAATGAAAGGTAAGTGTACAAACGAGAAATTAAGAATGAAACTTACGTGAACAAAGGAATTATAATGAAAGGTAAGTGTACAAACGAGCAGTGACTGATGTGTGATTACAGATGAGATGCTTTACAAGATTCTTGACATGATGCGTGCCAATATGAACTCTCTCAGTGTACTGCGAAAGTTATTATTGAGGCTCTTTGAGACTTTGCACATGAAACGTTGGAAGACGATGACGAGTTTCCGTGGTACCTTAGATTTATAAGCCACAACTTCTAGAATGTAATTTCGTGGTAACGTGATGTCTTGAAATCAATAAAAGACCAACAATTGTAAGAAAGGTTGATCGTCAAAATTTAAAAATCCCAAACGTCACTATATATAATGAAAAGATCTTAACACATAACTGGTGAATATGTATTATTCCTTTGACCAAACCGTCGATCTAAGAATAATACGATATGCGAATATTTTGGAATGAGTTCACAACGATGATTAGAAACATTGCTAATAGCAGGAAGATGAATCGATCATCATAATTATCGATCGATGTTTAACGACATGCCACGATAAACGATTATTTGAGACAGATACAAGTCAATTTCTCGACCTATTATCCCACATAAGTCAATATGGAATTAGTCAATCGGTCTATAATGCACCAATTGTCATCCTGACATCTAAGATAAGAGGCATTTTAGTGATGAGAAGTTAAACAGGAGATTCACAGGGACACAGATGTTTAGGCTTTATCTATGTGGAGGTGAGACACTTGGACATATACCAAGTTATGTCTTTTCTTTTATGCCTAACCCATGACTACAAATTATGAAAATTTATAAACCTCCATATCCGCGTCACAATGAAAGTAATAACGAGTCTCGTTGATCGAAATCAAGGTAGGATTTTAAAGATTTTCAAGGTTAAGGATTCAAAAATGATTTAAGAAATGACGCAAACAATAGGTATGCATTTATATTTTGCAAGGTAGAAAATTTCCAAGTACAGTTTGCATACGCAGTTCATCAACCCATAAGCACAGCTGAGAACATTCGTGTGACTAGAAAGACATGAACACAAGTTGATAATGTCTTTATTTGGCAGAAAAATTATTTAGGAAGGCTATCTTCGCGCAATCATGTTTTGATGATAACTCAAAATGAAAGTCGATAAGTAAGGAATAAATGGTTCCATATAGCTAGATCAAATCAAAACACGAGGATAAAAGGTAAAGAAATCGATTTAACAATTTAAATGCTCCAAGCTCAGAATAAAAATTAACCTAGAGCGATCGGGTCTCCTTTCAAGTTCAGAAATCATGCTTTGGCTTGATAGGTCGAGACACTAACATTGATTCACCCTTCAAGTTACTACATGTTTCTTGTCAAGTGATTAAAACCTTGGTAAGTTTGAGATCAAGAAATGAGAATAGCCACCAAGATGTGGTTTTCAATCCTAGATTGATGGTGTATTTCCCAAGGTATGACCACTAACTTATCAAATAAAAAAGTTCGATCCTAACTCGTTGTTAAGGATCCATAGAAATAAGATGAGCTAACTCACCATTAAGGTAAGGGAAATCACTCCTATATTAACGGTGAAGTTTTACAAAAACAAAATATAGCAAAATGAAATTCTTCATCAAAATCTAGAATTCACTCCTACTTTGATGAGATCATTTCATTTGAGAAAAAACAATCCATAAAAAAATGAAATTATCATCAAGGTATGGAATTCACTCCTATCTTGATGATTGAGTTCCATAGTAAAACGAAAACAATTGAGGATTGACATTTGTCACCAAAGTACGAGTTTTAATCTTATTTTGGTGGGGTCGTGTCATTAGTGATATGCAAGTTCCAAAGAAAATAATTGGAGTCAGTCCCCAAGATAAGGAAATCACCCCGATCCAGAGGATGAAACTTCACAACACACAATTGGAAACCATTTATCGAAACGAATGAAGAACCATCACCAAAGTAAGGAAATCACCCTAGTTTTGATGAGATAGAATCTTTTAGGGGATACGAGTGTCATTAGGCATAGGTTGACTTGCTAACTTTTGCATCTCCCACGGTGCAAACGGTACAGAGTTCGACTTAACAACGAAAGGAAAAAAAATATCAATTAGAAATTCAGAAAATTTTAAGTTACATGAATGTAATAAAAGGAAAATCATGCTTACCTGATTTAAGGTCAAAGTTTGGGATAGCAGAATTAGTTATGATGGTGTTCAAATCTTGAATAGTTTAAATCAGGAAGACGAAATCAATGACAAAAATGATTGAACACCACAATGAGATGTGAACATTCGATTCACAATCGAAAGGAAATACATGGACTTCTCAAGATATGATGTCAACCATAACCTTATTGAAGACACGCGTACCTATAAGCGGTCACTTATCTCAAGGGTTTCAAGTCAAGTAAATGGATCCAATGGTCGGATCAGATTACTACATACACCTTGCCTAGACTAAGTATCCCGAGATGTAGGAATTCCACCTTAAGGCATTGCATGACTTCAATTATGGGACACATATTTAAGGAGTTTTGAAAACCATAAGTAACAATTTAGGGTTTTGAAGACCATTCGGTTTAGATTCCCAATATCTTTGGATATATTAAGAGTCATGTACACGTTGATCAAGGTATAGAAATAGTTACATGAAACGCCTAACGTATAACGATGTTTAAACGTAGGAGTTGAAATGTAAGACGATTTCAATATTAACAAGAACATTCTGCAAGATAAGGATGAGAAGATATTAAAGTTTTGGTGATAAACCCATCCAAGGAATCAAGGGTTTATTGATATTTCAGGATACAAAGAGGATGGTTCCACTTGGTAACGCATTACCATTTGGAATCGTTGACACGTCAAGGTAAATTGACCCATTTGCCTTAGAGACTTGTGTATGTTGACCATAGTTTATCACTCATCCCAGAAATCCCCAGGTAAGCATAACTAGTCTCGCAATGAGATTTATACGATATGCTTGCCTTAGCCCGAAGGCCTTTTGCCAGAAAATCCAGAATACAGGTGTCTATGTGTCACACAAATTTCTTTGGTTCATGGGATCAAAACCTTGATGAGTTTTTCATAGATTAGACATAGAGTCTAAGGAATTGAACCCAGATGATAAGTGTAGATTCCACATGTCGTTGAGAATAAGTTTAGGAAGTTCATTTGTCGGGGAGAATCAAAGAGTTAAAGTTAAGTTTAGGGAGACAAGTAACCAAGGTAATTAATTATAAGTCACACCTATCTAAGGGCATCATATTGCATAAAAGGCATCCCTAAGTAAATAGCATCATGTGACATGCAACAATAAGTAAGCACAAGTTTATAAGGTTCTTTCTATGAGATTCATGCAACTATAGTCTAGGTCACTATTTCTAATAACCTAAATCCCTATAGTTATGGGCTCTGATACCAATCTGTCACACCCCAACCTTGACGGCGGAAACGTCGAGATGTGAGAGTTAAGATCGTTCACAGTCACATAACGCTATTTATTAAATTCAAATATGTTAATCATAAGATTCATTTACAGCATTACAAGCGAAAGTTTCAAACAAAGATACATCATGAGTAAAAAGGTAATAGTAACAAGATCATCCATTTAATTCTCTAAGTCCAATCCTAGGTGTGATAAGCTTCAAAGTGTAGAAAAGTCATACTTGAGTAATTCCTGAAACATGTTAAAAATAAAGGGTCAACAAAATTATTGGTGAGCTTTCCATAGTTTTAAATACATAATACATAAAAGATGGCAATTCAAGTCATAAGTTAGTGAAATAAGTAATTAGGGATGTTATGAACAAATGTAACAATCAAACCTTGACAGATTTTTACAAGTCTCAAACGTTTACAAGTATATACGATTAGCTAAGTGTACTTGGATCAACCAAGTAGGCTTGTCAGGCCCATAGATCTATGACGTCGCCAGGCTAGTAATAGTTAATGATTGTACACATATACGCCATAACATGGTAATCATAAAAGTTCAACTAACCATAACTTTACATGATGAATTTTCATAATGTTTACAAGTCTTAAATAAGTTTACAAGTGCGATGATGTAAGTTAACATGTTTCATCCCAAAGTGTGAAAATAAGAAAAAAGGGTATGGAAGAACTCACATGGATATAAGCATTACAAGATGATATAAAAGATCAAAAGATAATCCAAAGTATTCCATTACAAGGCACCTAAATATATATTACAAGTTTAAGATTAATAATAAGTTTAACGTTCAAACAAGGATTAGATTTTAGATAGAATTATGGGGTTTTGATAAGTAATAAGCTTACAAATAATTATTTACATTTTGATTTCATTAGAAAAATATATATACATTTAAGTATTTTAGAAATGGATTTATATATAATATTTGATAAGGTTAAAATATAACTAAAACTTTACAATTACCAACAATTAATTAGAATAACATATAGATTAATTGAAATATCCTAAAAATCAAACCTTTAAAAATATTAATAGTTACAAGAAATAATTAATTAAAATAATGATAATAATAATAATAATAATAATAATAGTAATAATAATAATAATAATAATAATAATAATAATAATAATAATAATAATAATAATAATAATAATAATAATAATAATAATAATAATATATGAATGAAATGACCCGTAGGTTTTAAAAGAATAATAAAATATTATTAAATATATAAGTGGACTAATGTGATTGGATGATATTTTTGATCATATCCTTGTTGTTGACTATCTCAAACGTTTCCTCTTCTTTGACTATTGAGTTCTGCAACCATCAAACGTTTCCTCTTCTTTGACTATTGAGTTCTGCAACCATCAAACATTTCCTCTTCTTTGACTATTGAGTTCTGCAACCACTTAGAATCAGAAAAATCTCAAAGCTACTTTTCTCCTATCAACCCCTACTTATCATAACTGTTAAAGAAAAAAAAAGGAAAAAGGAAATGAAGAGACTTCACAGGAGCCTTGTACTTTCAACCTTGACTCGTTGAATCTATGGTTTTATAAAACGATCGTTATCTAGTTGCACAAGTACACAACACCTCTTTATACCCCTTTGTTTTCCCCCTTATTTAAAATTCCGGCAACCTTCTCACCATCTCCTACCAACCCCGTTTCGACCATCACAAACGCAACCAAACCCAGCTCCTTCGTTTGTCTCTACTTGTGGTTAATCTCACCAGAGTACCTGAAGCACTACCGCCATCTCGCAGTTGCTACACATGTTTCTCCGGCAACCCACTAGTTTCAGATCTATTGCTTGCGAATAAGGTAACCAACAAACGACCTTCTAAATCTGATTTGAGCATGCATGTACGTTGATGCATATACAACCCTAAAAAACAAAAAAAAAAGAGAACAAACAAAGAGAGAAGAAAAGAAAATGATACATAATCAATTAGCTGGAAGTATGGAAAGGAAAAAAAAGAAAGAAGAAGGAGATAGACAACATTATTATCACTCCACTTTGTAATAATAATAATTAAAAGAAAACCTCTTCACGTGAGAACACATTCATTTAAAATACTTGACTTGAGTTTTAAATTTGCTGGTCTCATCCTAATCATTTAATTCTAATTGTTTTCTTTCATTTTTATTTTCATTTATTTTATTTGTTATTATTGAGTGATTTGTGCTAACGTTGTTAAGCAAGTAAGATACATGAACATGATTTCAATACATACACATTTAATTCTTTTGTGTGTCACATATATATGTCTATATATATGTATACATAATATAAACCTGAATATCAACTCACTGTTATATAACGTAAAGAATGTTATGAATATATTTTCACTATAATATCCTATGACATTGAAAAGTAAAAAAAAAAAAAAAAAAAAAACACTAGATGAGAAAATATTTAATACATAAGAAGCCAAAATTGTTTACTTAAGCAGAATCATGAAAAATTATCTAATATCTAATTCTTAATACTTGTTACATGTAGTAAGAAATGTTACCAATTGAAATAATTATACGACAAAAGAAAACATCGTTATATTTAATCTACGTCGTCGGCTTATAATTTAAGTGATCTCACCATGTCTAGAATTTGAGTGATAATCATATTAAAGATAAATCATTTGTAGGCTATCACGACTCCTTTTAGGAAACAAGTCTACCATTTTTGTGACAAGCTAGTCAAGGTACGGATATCTTACCCCACCACTTATTGTTATGGTATTTTGACTTGATTGTAGAAACTCTTTGACTTTCACTTATCTTTGGAATTCCTATGCGTCATTGGTATATCAATCTGATTTAATTGGTGGTCTGTTTATCTATATTTGTTTTGCTATTATTGATAATATTTAGCGTGCGATATAAAATTATTGTTGTACTCATTATCGCATGTTCTGAGATTTATAACACCGTTATGATATTCGTTGTTACTATTATTGACATATTATATAAATTTGTTGTACTCCGATACCCGAGTCTAGCTTCTTGTGGAGCTTCCCACAAGCACGACATTGTGGCATCAATGGCGTGTGCACCACCCGTGGCGGTGAGATCAGACCACGGCGTCTCTATATAGTACTTGTGAGGTACTTTGGCTATATGATAAGAGGCGTATGGATCGATCCTAGAATATTGATGTTACATTTATGGATGGCTGTGTGTATGCCAGCACCCCATCGCACTATATTGGGTACATAAGTCTGCAGCCTATGTAGCCCTACTGATATGGTTTTATGTTTGGCTCATGGGTATCATCCGCATGATACGACTTACTTTCGTGACTTGTTATACTCTGTGTCGTATCATTTTATTCTTACGATCTTGTTATATTTGTTATTGTTATTACTTGTGCCTTTATCCGTTCACTGGGCATTTGGCTCAGCCGTAATCTTTGTTCGCGGCAGGTTCACAGGGTACTCAGGTGGGACTTGAAGAGAGAATAATTAAGCTCTAGGACTTTTGGGCTGACAGGATCTCAGCCTCTCACGTTGATCAATTAGATTATGTTTGCAGCGGATTTAGCACATTAATTAGCAATTAAAGCAAGAACATAAAAGATATTTCAAATTAAAGCATGAACATAGAGAGAAGAGTTTCTGCAAACAATAAATGTTCTATTGGTTCGCACGTTTCGGCCATTAAAACAGTATGGTTACCCATCCTTTTATAGGCGGCAAAGGATGGGCGTGATGTCCTTTTTCTGACATCACTGAATATTCAAATTACAACTGACAAAACATAAAACTACTGAAGATGTCAACAACTGACATCTTCTTACAAAAGTTCCTAAGTGCTGATAAGAGTAAACTACTGAAATCCTACACGACTGAAGAACAAACTCTTCAGTCGTTTATAACTACTGATACTATAACAACTGAAGAACATGCTCTTCAGTTGTTGTACAACTACTGAAATGAAATAAACTACTGAAATGAAATAACTACTGAAAAGGAAAAACCATCACAACAACTGAAGAAGACTTCTTCAGCTGTTGTGACAAACTCTGAAACTTCAGCACTTGGTCTTCAGACTTTGGTCTTCAGATGTTTCATCAGCTGATGACTTCAGTAGTTGTCATCAGCTGATGTCTTCAGTCGTTGTCTTCAGTCGTTGTTTTCAGACTTTATGCATCAGCAGTTGTTCATCAGTTCTTCAATTCTTCAGACTTTGATCTTCAGCACTTGTCTTCAGTACTTGAAGTCTTCAGTACTTGTGTTTATCAGTACTTTAGACTTCAGTACTTGTCTTCAGTACTTTGGGATCTTCAGCTGTTGTACTTCAGTTCTTTGAACTTCAGCTGTTTATTCTTCAGACTTTGTCAGAACAGCTGATGGGAGTCTTCAGCAGTTGTTGCAGTGGCATGTGGGACTTAGAGGTTTTCCTGATCTTGGCTCATTGGTTCTTTTGGTCCAACATGGGCGAAGAATGTTAGCCGAAGAATGTTAGCCATTTTTGTGGCGCATGCTAGTTATTTGATTTTGGCTGATTTAGAACAATATGTAATAAACGTTTAACCCTAGGGCTCTTTAACTCTTATTTTATGATGTACTCGTAACTTTTATATTATGGAATCATGTCTTATGTTTTGATTACTATGATAGTGACACGTCAGCCATATTACGGTTGGGGTGTTACATTAATGATAAATTATTAATCTACACCATTGATTAAAGTATATTTTGTAAGAAATATTATTTATATATAATTTGTGCGATTATAGAATATATAATCTCTACTATTTAACAAGGTATATCATTAGCTAAAGAAACTATAGTGTTCATTAATATTCTAATGATTGTATCAAGATCATATTCATATAAATAATTATTTAATTATTTTAAAAGAAAACTATTTGTAACAACAAATAAAGTTTAAATGTAAAATTTAAATAAATATTTTAAAATAATCACGCTTTTAAAAAATAATATTTGCACCAAAACTAATTTATTTAATATTATTTGGAATTCCATTTTAATAGTATTAAACGAAAATAACCCTTTTTTTAAAAAAAAAAAAAAGTTTTAAACAAAGTCATTAAATTTTAAAATTAATAAAAAAAATTCCAGAAAATTCTTTGATGTCCATATAAATTTTTAAAGTTTGCAAAAGCAATTTTTATATTTTTTTAAAATTTTTCGGCAAATAATTTAAGGCTGAAAAAGCCCTAAAAAATAAGTGAGGGTGCCCAGGGTCGAACCTGGGACCTCAAAGTTAGCAAGTGGACAAGGAACCGGTGAACCAAGGCTTACAGCCGCGGCAGATCTTGGTTTTTAATTCTTAAAACACAATCCAATTGATTTTCCCCCAACCGTATGAACCCTAGATCGCTTTCGATCCAAATTGAACATTAAGATGATGTTGTTAATGAAATTGACATTAGGGCTTCGATTTCCCACATGAAGTCGTGTAAATTGATATGTGAAACTTACATGTTTAAGTTTGGATTCGATGAAGACGATGGTAAAAAAGTCTCGGCGATGAGAAGGTGGATTCAAAGTGCAAATGTTGATGTTAATCAAATTAATCTTGCCGATAGATTACAAGGTTGATAATAAGCGAAAACCCTCTGTCAATTGTGATTAAAATGGCTTCGATCATAGACCTCAATTGAGTTCCAGGTCGAAGATGAAGAGAGCAATCGAACACGGTGTAGAAATTTGTTTCGAGTGAAATTGATGTTACAGAGAGGTTAAGGGAGTTAATTAGAAAGTTTAACATCATTCTACACATTCAATTTAAGCTGTCTCAAATCAATCGAGTAATGAATTCCATTCGATGCTTCGGTTTCGATTTGGTCACGGTAAATGCTTAATTATTCGAATTGAAACGGACCCTTGGTTCGAAACGTGTTCAAGTGATGGTTAATACGGTTTAATTTCGTTTAAATTGGGCGTTTCGGGTAATTTAGAGCCTCGCCGGCACGCGCCGGGCTTGGCCGGCAGGCGGCCGAAAAGCGGGGAGAGAGAAGGGGGTTGGTTTGGGTTTTAACCAAATTACACAAATGGTCCCTAAGGTTTTAAGAGTTGACACTTGAAATTTAAATTTCTGTTTTAGTTTTAGTTAAATTACAGTTTGGTCCCTGAAGTTTTAAAACTTTATTATTTCATGTAACAACTAATTAATTACAAGCTTTCATATAATAAAACTTATATTATTTTTATTTATTACAAGATTAACACTTATTAGGTACTTCTTGTTATTGATGTTATTATTATTAGTATCACTATTATTGTTGTTGTTATTATTATTATTATTATTATTATAATAATAATTATTATTTTTAAGATTATTATCACTTTAAGTTTTATAATATTAAACATCATTGCAACATTTATAATAATATTATTATTCATTAAATTACTTTGTTAAGTAAAATATTAATTATCATGCATAACAAGTCCTCAAAGTTTCACAAATAACATAAAAGATCCTTTTAAAACTTAACAATGTTAACTTTTAATTTAACGAAAATATGAGATGTCACAGTTTTATACCATTTGATAATGCTAAATCAGCTTTTCCCACTCTTTCTAGCAGGTCTGTAGGGCCTGATATTGTATTAATGATTTCTTTGTTGGTTTAAGTTCATAAAAATATTTCTTAGATCTAAGTATAGTGTGTGTGACTCCACTATCCGCTATACATATATCTGCTTCATTTGTTTGATCTTACGCTCCAGTGATGTCCATTTTAATCTTAAAAGTATAAAGAAAAATAATAAGTGAATGATGACGATATTGTTATATTTTAACAATAACTTTATTTAATCAAAAGAAAACATTACATGAAGAAAAATACATAATTAAAAATACGAAAACACTTAATTGTTGCATATAACTATTGTGGTCAAGCAACATGCGTTTTAGAATTCTATGTCAAAGTCTGCAAGGTTCAACTCAACTTTGAGATCATTAAAATTATCAACATGGTTCACTTCCTTCTCTTTCCTTTTAAGAGAGGCTTGGTATAGTTCACATAAATGTGGAGCTGTGCGACAAGCCTTCGACCAGTGGTTTGTGCTACTGTAACATCGCGTATTTCGTTAAACAAAAGTTAACAATGTTAAATACTAAAAATAATTGCTATTATACTCACAATAATAATTTTATTATTACTATTATTAATAATGATATTATTAATAATTATATTAATAATAATAATGTTAATAATACTAATAATAATAATAAGAATAATAATGGAAAAATAAGTTTAATTATGAACCTTTTTACATGAAATAATAACCATCTAAACCTTCAGGGGGTTAACTGTAAATTAGATAAAACCAAAACAAAACTTTGGTTTTTAGTTGTTAACTACTACAAACCACAAGGACTATTATTGAAAATTTGAAAATACCCAACCCCACACCCACTTCTCCTTCCCGACATTTCTTCCCCAATTTCATCTACTTTTTCGGCCAAATTGCATCCAATAATTGAGCACTAAACTTATAATAATACAATTAAACGGAAATGAACGAATATATATCTGTTATCAATCGAATTCTATGTTCAAATTCATACAAAACAAACACCAACATCACCTTCGAACCCCACTCGAACCGTCGGACCTGCAACTTATCCAAAACCCCATCTTCAATCAATTTTATTCAAAATTAACAAAGAGCTTTGCTTCCAAATCGTCATTCGAAGATTCCCTCAAGTTTAATTTGATTATAATCCCCGTTTGAGCAACATTCGATTTGCACCTCCGTCGCGATTGTTCTACGTTCTGTTCGGCTTCAATCCATCACAAAAACGGTAATTAAACATACATACATATTCGATTTTACACGGGCA
Organism: Flaveria linearis; assembly: GCA_024085815.1. Taxonomy (NCBI): domain Eukaryota; kingdom Viridiplantae; phylum Streptophyta; class Magnoliopsida; order Asterales; family Asteraceae; genus Flaveria; species Flaveria linearis. Next base: position 36,361,075 of record CM044013.1, read on the forward strand.
ATAAAAGCCCTATGATTACAGATCCTATCAAAGTCGAATTCTTGTTCAATTTCGTGGGATTCGAACCTAGGGCTCACAGGGAATTGGGGAAATTGGGTTGAACAGATTATAAACATTTGGAACTGGTTTTTACCGCGGCCAAGGCCTTTAGCTTACCGGTTCCTGCGTTCCATGTAATCCAAGAGGTCCCGGGTTCGACCCCGGGCACCTACACATTTTTTTAAAACCTCTTTTTGAGCCTCTAAAATTATAAAAAAATTGTAAAAATTATAAAAATGTTTTTACAAACATAAAATTTTTAAACAACTAAAATTATTTTTCTGAAATTTATTTTAACACTTTATCTATTTTTATTAAATGTTTTTAATAAATAAAATTACAAATAATACAAAACTATTTAAACAAAAGTGAACTTCAAATAATAATTTAAATTATTAAATTATTATTCGATATTATATTAATTTTAATTTATTCAAATAATAATTATTATTGTTTAAATCAGGATTAAATATAAAAAGTGTTATATTTAAATCATTTCAAATAACAATTTCATTTCTTTTAGTTATATAAATAATTAAATATTTTAATTAATTATCATATAATTAATTAAATAAAATTAATTATTTGTTTATTTTTCCACACGTTAACAATAAATCAAACCGATACGTAAACTGATACGTTTATTTTAAAATTCTAAACATAATCATTTTTAATAAATTCATTTTATTTATTTCAAAATATTTCAACTAAATAAATTATTTAATTTAAACTACCATTCAAGACCCAATGGAAATCCTAATACATTCCCAAATTCCCAAATCATTATTATTCTAATTCGAGATACCGTTCCTTAGGTTAATCGTAAGGAAATTATTGGTATCTAATCTATCACATCCAGATTCTAATCTCATCAATCAAGTGAGTATTCATATCCCTTTTTATATCATTTCCTATTTGGGGGAAATCATGTGATACAATATATTCAATCATGATATTCTATTGTTATTTCATTCTAAATTCAATTCAAGACAGGTTATGTTATTACTTGCAATTATGTGAACATACTTTGATAAACTGGACGACAGTAAAACCCTAATTCAATCAATCAATCCTGGTAACAATGTAGATCTACTGGTTTGGATAACCCACCCCATATGGCTTACGAGTGGTGATTGTGCCAGAGACAGGAGTTAATCTATGGTGTATGTGTGGAGTCTATTATATGCAAGTGTCAAGTCAAGGGGTTGTTATTGTGTCAGTTTATCTATATGCTTTACTATTGCAATATAAGTCTTAACGTTACCTTGTGAATTGGATTATTCTCAGTCAATCAATCAATCTGTATGTATACTCAAAACTATGATTACTCACCAGCTAATTCGTTAGCTGACTTTATTTTCTCACATGATCTCAGGTTAAGCAAGTTAGTGGACTCTACCTGCTCATATAAGACCCGGACTTAGTCAAAACAAAAGAAAATTTCTATTTGTGACTTTAACTGTTGTATTTGTATCTGTTAAATTCATGTTATCCTGTAATCTGATTTAATATTATTTTCACTATTAGACAATCATGAGTTATGAACAATCAATCATTCCCTCATCCGCTCTGATGATTCCGCCGTCGGTCGGGGTGTGACAGATTGGTATCAGAGCCATGGTTATAGGGAATTAGGTTATTAGAAATGGAATGACCTAGACTATAACTAAGTACCCTTACACATGAGTCCTCTCATGTATTTTACATGCTTAGATAGGATTTTATGTGCTTTATATGTTTATATTTGTTTATGTGATTATATGCCTTACGTGATTCTTCTTATACTTTAAATCTTATCAATGTACACACGAATCTTAAACCATATTCTAAGGCATTGTGTGCCTAATTCAAGTGATTTCAAAATCCAAAACTCGATTGTTATTCATGATTTTCAAAATCTCGTCAAAGTCTGTGTCTCACAACTGAATACATGTAATGCTGGAAGAGTGGGATGCCTGTATCTCGGGGTGTTCTGTCTAGGCAAGGTATTCGCATAAATCCAAACCAACCGATGGACCTGTTTACCTTACCTGGGAACCCTCGGGATGAGTATCTGCTTATAGGTACGCATGTCTTCAATAAGGTTGTGTTGGACATAACACTTTGATTAGTCAACGTACTCGCTTTGATTTACGAATCAAACGATTACACTCGAGCATCTCATTGTTATTATGCCAAATTCCCGATTGTCGTTTTCATAGCTCATATTAATCCAATTTTCATAAAATATCTTAATGATATTTCAGAATGTCTTCTCGTCAAATCCATTCACGGTTTAGAAACTCTGGCCGTAAGATTTCTGCTATTGTAGCACGTGAAGTTACTGTGGTCATCCCAACTCTACTTACCCATTTGAACCAAGGCAACAATGTTGTTCAAAACCCAACTGCACCAAACCCTCGACAAACTTGTACTTACAAACATTTCAGTTCTTGCAACCCCACTAAGTTCAGTGGAACTGAAGGTGCTACCGGATTACTACAGTGGTTCGAAAGCATCGAGAACACCTTCCTAAACAGTGAATGCCCTGAAAATCTAAAAGTCCGGTATGCCACAAGTGTTCTTCAGAAACGCGCACTTACTTGGTGGAACGGAGAGAAACGAGCCCGTGGAACTGAAACTGCTCTAGCCTTAACATGGACTGAAGTTAAGGAGCTCATGACTAAAGAGTTCTGCCCAAGAAACGAAGTCCGTAAACTGGAAGCTGAGTTCTGGGAGTTAACCCAAGACAGTGGCGAGAACCTCGCATACACTAATCGATTTCACGAACTGAGCCTTTTGGTACCGCATCTTGCTACCCCTACCTCCCGAGCCATCGAGAAATACATTGGTGGTCTACCCATGCAGATTCAGGATACGGTGCTAGGAAGGAATCCTTCAACACTAGAAGATGCTATCAGGCTAGCTGCACAGCTAACCGATAACCATGTGAAAGCTGGTTCTTTAACCAGGAAAGGGTCGAAGAAAAATACCGATAAACTTCCTAACGAAAACGTCAAATCAGACCAAGTCGAGCTTTCCAAGAACAAGAAGAGGAATGCTCAATCTCAAAACTTTGCTGTGATTACCCCTGCTGTACCAATTAATCAAGTCCCTCCAACTCGTCAACCAGCAGTAAACAACCAATCACTAATGAAAAAGTCATACGCTGGACCCTATCCGCAGTGTAACAACTGCAGTTATCACCATCCCGCTAACATTCAGTGTCGTCAATGCACAAACTGTGGTCGTTTGGGTCATACATTCAACGTGTGCAGGACTGCTGCTAAAGCTCCGACCAATGCACCAGTTCACCAACATCCTCATGCAATTACCCAGGGTCGTGCAAGCTATCAATGTGGTGATCCGAATCATTTTCGCAATTGATGCCCTCAACTTGTCAGCCTAGTTCCTACGGCTCAAGGACGTGCTTTCAATATTAATGCTCAACAAGCTCAAGCCACCAATGATGTGGTGTTGAATAATTCTTATCCTTGATTTCGTCTTTCTGATTTAATTCAAGATTTGTAATCGTGATTTCCTTTTGTTACATTGATGTAATTTGAAAATTTCTAAATTTCTAATTGAGATATTTTTCCTTTCGTTGTTAAGTCGAACTTTGAACCGTTTGCACCGTGGGAGATGCAAGAGTTTGCAAGTCAACCTATGACTAAGGACACTCATATCTCCTAAATGATTTTAACTCATCAAGACAGGGGTGATTCCCTTATTTTGATGATGATTCTTTATTCATTTCAATAAATGATTTCCAATGATGTGTTTTATGAAATTTCATCCTCTGGATTAGGGTGATTTCCTTTTCTCGAGGACTGACTTCAATTATTCTCTTTGGAACTTACATTTCACAAATGACATAATCTCACCAAAATAGGATTGAAACCCGTACTTTGGTGACAAATGTCAATCTTCGATTGTTTTCTTAAAGCTCAATCATCAAGATACGCGTGAAATTCATACCTTGATGATAATATCATTTTATGGATTGTATTTTCTCAAATGAAACGACCTCATCAAAGTAGGAGTGAATTCTGGATTTTGATGAAGAAGTTTATCTTGTTATATTTTATTTTTGCAAAAACTTCATCGTTAAGATAGGAGTGATTTCCCTTACCTTAATGGTGAGTTACCTCGTTTTATTTCTGTAGATCCTTAACAATGTGTTGGGATCGAACTTTTGATTGGTAAGTTAGTGGTCATACCTTGAAAGTACACCATCAAGTTAGGGGTGAAAACCACACCTTGATGACTATTCTCATTTCTTGATCTCCAACTTACCATGGTTGTAATCAAGTGACGAGACGCATGTAGTAACTTGAAGGGTGAATCAATGATGGTGATTCGACCTATCAAGCCAAAGCATGATCTCTGAACTTGAAAAGAGACCTGATCGCTTTAAGTTGATTTTGATTCCAAGTTTGGAACATTTAAATTCTTAAATCAATTTCTTTTCCTTTATTCTCATGTTTTGATTTGATCTAGCTACATCGAACCATTTATTCCTTACTTATCAACTTTCATTTTAAGATATCATCAAAACGTGTTTACGTGATGGTAATCTTCCTAAACAATCTATTGTCAAATAAAGATATTATGTCTGATCATGATGGTCGCTTCATCTCTCGTTTCTGGAAAAGTCTCCAATCAGCTCTCGAAACTCAACTGAATCTTAGCACGGCCTATCATCCGCAAACCGACGGTCAGACTGAAAGAACGATACAAACCCTCGGGGATATGCTTCGGGCTTGTGTCATTGATTTCAGTGGATCGTGGGATTCTCATATTCCGTTGATCGAATACTCTTACAATAACAGTTACCAGACCAACCGATGGCACCATTTGAGGCCTTGTATGGTCTGAAGTTGGTGAATCACAGATTACTGGTCCTGAATTGATATAAGAAACAACCGACAAAATTCATAAGATCCGTGATAACTTGGTCGCTGCTAGAAATCGTCAAAAGCATTATGCTGACAAAAGACGTAAGCCCATGGAATACAATGTCGGTGATCTCGTACTTCTTAAGGTATCACCTTGGAAGGGAGTGATTCGCTTTGGAAAGAAAGGGAAGCTAGCACCTCGTTACGTGGGTCCATTTAAAGTGCTTGAGCGAATGGGGAAAGTGGCCTACAAGCTTGAACTGCCCCAGGAACTCAGCAATATACATCCGACGTTTCATGTTTCAAATCTCAAGAAATGTCTTGCCGATGAAAATCTCCACATTCCACTCGACGAAGTACAGATTAATGAATCTATGCACTTTATTGAGAAACCTGTGGAAATTATGGATCGGGAAGTCAAACAACTCAAACGTAGCCGGATACCTATTGTCAAAGTCCGCTGGGAATCTAAACGTGGCCCAGAATTTACCTGGGAACGTGAGGACCAAATGAAAACCCAGTATCCTCATCTTTTTGTTTCAGCCTTCTCGTGAACAAATTTCGGGACGAAATTTCCTAAAGCAGGGAGACTGTAACATCGCGTATTTCGTTAAACAAAAGTTAACAATGTTAAATACTAAAAATAATTGCTATTATACTCACAATAATAATTTTATTATTACTATTATTAATAATGATATTATTAATAATTATATTAATAATAATAATGTTAATAATACTAATAATAATAATAATAATAATAATAATGGAAAAATAAGTTTAATTATGAACCTTTTTACATGAAATAATAACCATCTAAACCTTCAGGGGGTTAACTGTAAATTAGATAAAACTAAAACAAAACTTTGGTTTTTAGTTGTTAACTACTACAAACCACAAGGACTATTATTGAAAATTCGAAAATACCCAACCCCACACCCACTTCTCCTTCCCGACATTTCTTCCCCAATTTCATCTACTTTTTCGGCCAAATTGCATCCAATAATTGAGCACTAAACTTATAATAATACAATTAAACGGAAATGAACGAATATATATATGTTATCAATCGAATTCTATGTTCAAATTCATACAAAACAAACACCAACATCACCTTCGAACCCCACTCGAACCGTCGGACCTGCAACTTATCCAAAACCCCATCTTCAATCAATTTTATTCAAAATTAACAAAGAGCTTTGCTTCCAAATCATCATTGAAGATTCCCTCAAGTTTAATTTGATTATAATCCCCGTTTGAGCAACATTCAATTTGCACCTCCGTCGCGATTGTTCTACGTTCTGTTCGGCTTCAATCCATCACCAAAACGGTAATTAAACATACATACATATTCGATTTTACACGGGCAATAAAAGCCCTATGATTACAGATCCTATCAAAGTCGAATTCTTGTTCAATTTCGTGGTATTCGAACCTAGGGCTCACAGGGAATTGGGGAAATTGGGTTGAACAGATTATAAACATTTGGAACTGGTTTTTACCGCGGCCAAGGCCTTTAGCTTACCGGTTCCTGCGTTCCATGTAATCCAAGAGGTCCAGGGTTCGACCCCGGGCACCTACACATTTTTTTAAAACCTCTTTTTGAGCCTCTAAAAATTATAAAAAATTTGTAAAAATTATAAAAATGTTTTTACAAACATTAAAATTTTTAAACAACTAAAATTATTTTTCTGAAATTTATTTTAACACTTTATCTATTTTTATTAAATGTTTTTAATAAATAAAATTACAAATAATACAAAACTATTTAAACAAAAGTGAACTTCAAATAATAATTTAAATTATTAAATTATTATTCGATATTATATTAATTTTAATTTATTCAAATAATAATTATTATTGTTTAAATCAGGATTAAATATAAAAAGTGTTATATTTAAATCATTTCAAATAACAATTTCATTTCTTTTAGTTATATAAATAATTAAATATTTTAATTAATTATCATATAATTAATTAAATAAAATTAATTATTTGTTTATTTTTCCACACGTTAACAATAAATCAAACCGATACGTAAACTGATACGTTTATTTTAAAATTCTAAACATAATCATTTTCAATAAATTCATTTTATTTATTTCAAAATATTTCAACTAAATAAATTATTTAATTTAAACTACCATTCAAGACCCAATGGAAATCCTAATACATTCCCAAATTCCCAAATCATTATTATTCTAATTCGAGATACCGTTCCTTAGGTTAATCGTAAGGAAATCATTGGTATCTAATCTATCACATCCAGATTCTAATCTCATCAATCAAGTGAGTATTCATATCCCCTTTTTATATCATTTCCTATTTGGGGGAAATCATGTGATACAATATATTCAATCATGATATTCTATTGTTATTTCATTCTAAATTCAATTCAAGACAGGTTATGTTATTACTTGCAATTATGTGAACATACTTTGATAAACTGGACGACAGTAAAACCCTAATTCAATCAATCAATCCTGGTAACAATGTAGATCTACTGGTTTGGATAACCCACCCCATATGGCTTACGAGTGGTGATTGTGCCAGAGACAGGAGTTAATCTATGGTGTATGTGTGGAGTCTATTATATGCAAGTGTCAAGTCAAGGGGTTGTTATTGTGTCAGTTTATCTATATGCTTTACTATTGCAATATAAGTCTTAACGTTACCTTGTGAATTGGATTATTCTCAGTCAATCAATCAATCTATATGTATACTCAAAACTATGATTACTCACCAGCTAATTCGTTAGCTGACTTTATTTTCTCACATGATCTCAGGTTAAGCAAGTTAGTGGACTCTACCTGCTCATATAAGACCCGGACTTAGTCAAAACAAAAGAAAATTTCTATTTGTGACTTTAACTGTTGTATTTGTATCTGTTAAATTCATGTTATCCTGTAATCTGATTTAATATTATTTTCACTATTAGACAATCATGAGTTATGAACAATCAATCATTCCCTCGTCCGCTCCGATGATTCCGCCGTCGGTCGGGGTGTGACAGCTACCACATCTAAAATAGGAAGTGCATTATTTTCAGACCTACCAGCTTCATTCCCTTTGTACTGGTTGGAATTGTTGTTTTGTGGGGCGTGGTAATTGACTGTTCTTTGATTTCTATCACGGCCATATCCACGGGCAAGACCACGTCCACGACTATAAAAGTTACCTCGGTAATTATTATTACCCTTAAAAGAATGGTTGCGACCATTAGGGTAACTTTTATCAAAAGAACCACGACACAACCTCGTCCCCACTTTCTTCCAGAGTTTTTAGTAGCAACATTTATTTCTGGAATTGTTAACGATCCCCGTGAAACGAGCTTGATGATTTTTCATCAAAACCTCATTTTTTTCTGCTACGAGGAGAAATGAATTTAAATCAGATTATCTTTTAAACTTTTGCAACCTATATTGTTGTTGCAAGCTTATATTTGATGCATGCAATACGGAGAAAATTTTCTCCAACATATCTTCCTCGGTTACATTTTGCCCGTAGAATCTGAGGGTCGAGCATACTATGAACAAAATAGAGATGTACTCGTTTAACTTTTTGAAATCTTGGAACCTAAGAGTGTTTCATTCATCTCTAGCAGTGGGAAGTAGAACTTCCCTTTGGCAATCAAATCTGCTTTGTAAATCTTTCTATAGAATTAATGGATCTTCACAATTTGAATATTCAAACTGTAACATTTCATCAATATGCTTATGTAAAAAGACATCAACTTTCGTTTTGTCTTCTTCCAAGCAAGCATTTTCCTCTTGTATAGTTTCTAAGACACCCATGGATTTAAGATGTATTTTTACATGAGCCGTCCACGGCATATAGTTTTCTCCATTAATATTAAGAGCTGGAATTTGATTTTCGCAATGTTCGACATTTTGTATGCTAAACAAGAATTAAGCAAATTGTAAGGTAACTATTAGAATTCTTATATATCAATAAATATTGCAATATAATAAAGTGGTAGAGCTATAAGCAAATACAAAGATAAGAAAAGTTTAAATTATTCGGGTAGTAGTCCAGCAATGAGGAAAGAATTAAAATAAGCATTATGGTTGCCAGTACTAAAACCGGGTGTATCATCTTTGAAAGATCACATTGGATAAACTTGAGAAAAGAGATAATCTGTTTATTATAAATGAAAATAGAATGATAGTGGTCAATTTATAGTTTAAATTATAACCATTTGTAACGGCTATATGATTGTTTACAACTGCTATATAACCATTATAACGGCTATATAATTGTCATGTGTGTATATATCGACAGTAATTTTTAAATAAAATATATAAGTATAAGATTATGTTATAAAAACATGAAATTTAGTTTATAAAAACATGAATTTAGTTTATAATAACAAAAGAGAATAAGAACGACAAGTTATGATAAGAATAAGACATTAGTACGAATACATGTTAGTAAACATAATAAAAATGTTAGTTGTATAAAGTTAGTTGACATAAAAGGGAATGTTAGTTGTATAAATAAAGATTAAGTACAAGTTAGATGCATAAGTAAATGTTAATTGTATAAGTAAAAGTTAGATGCATAAATATTAGGTTAGATATATAAGTAAAAGTTAGTTGACATAAAATAAAATGTTAGTTACATAATCAAAAGTTAGATGCATAAATAAAAGTTAGTTTTTTAGTAGTCCCATGGTTTCAAGATGTCCATAATAAGATCTCTTTTATATTTACTTTGTTTATCTTAGTTATATTCTCAATATAAGGTATTATATATTTTTACTTAATGAAGCCCCTACCTTGATTAATGGATGACTTTGTCTTTATTGACCTTCTTGATTAGAGTTTAAGAGCTCTCGTGCTGATAACGTATTATAATATTACAATAATTAATATAAGATTAGTGTTATAACATTGAGAACTTTAAAGAGAATTGCAAGAGCAAGAAAAAGAAAAATATATAACTTGTGAAATGTATATAAGAGGTGCATCTTCTCCTCTATATTGAGATGATATTTATACTATAAAGATCAATCATTTTGGTAGACAAGTAAAACTATTTGGTAGATAAGTAGCATAGTAAACTTATCTGCAAGTTTGACAAAATGTTTAGACACTTGCTATGGTAATAATTCATAATAAAAAGAAATTCTTTGGCTCTTTTAAATTTAGCGAGCCTAAAGCTATTTGTTAGTACCTTGTAGCGTGACTAGTGTCTATTCACATATCGTCACCCTATCACACACCATAACCAAATTGGAGGTAATACTTTAGAAAGTAAAAACAAAGCAAATAGCATAAATGGCACACCACCGTTGGTTATCACCAACACCGAAAAAACTCATATTATAAAAAATAAAATACAAGCAAAAACAAAACCAAACGAAAAGCAAATATAAAAACGTTGACCCACGCATGGGAAACATAAAACATATTAAATAATAAGTAAGTTGATCTAGACTAGCACATTGAACCACACACTCATGCTCCAGCGTGTTAACTCGTAAAATTTAAACCAAAACGTAAAATAAAAAAATTATAAAATATGAAAAGTATAGGGCCAATTAAAGTTTAAAGTAAAAAAATATTGGTGCTAAAGTATAAAGAATGTAAAAGTATTTGGTTAGAATAAAAAATTAAAGATTAAGAAAAAACAAAAAATAGGTACGACCCACTAAAACATATGCACAATTCATGTTGCATGCCAAAGTTAGATACAAAACATAAAATACAAACGATAATGTACAATTAAGTTGGTAATTATTATTATAAAATATATAATATTTAAATATTAGATCTCAAAATCGTCACCGTACCGCAAACCACCATTATCTATCACCGGTTATGTTAGGATTTTTATGTTTATTGTTTAATTATATATTTTTTTGAATAACAGAATACTAACAATTTAAAACATGTTAAAACCATCCATTTGAAAAAAAGGAACAAAAGAAAACAACCATATGAGGTTTAGTTCTGTAACTTTTAAAATGAAGTTGTAGCCAAATATTTTCAGAAAGAGGATGAAGTATTGAGCTCCCTCTAATGGTATCCACACCAAGCCAATGTAGCTCAAGAAAGTGCTAGCATTTAAACCCATTTAGGTTAAGATGGTATGAAGTAGAATGGCCCATGAGCTTTTGTTTAAATTCTACTAAAACTTCATCTATTTACAAGTAGAAGAAAACCAAGAATACACCAAAAACACCAACCAAAAACAACTTAATACTTAGAGTGGTAAGTGTGTTGTTCTTGCACTTAGATGTCCTCACTTCTCTACCTAATCTTCCCATTATGAATGTTCAATCAACTGAAATACCCCTAATATTCTAATCATTTGATTTTAAATGATTTGTAACTACAGTAATAACTAGTGATAACTCACCGGCACTTCGTGATGGTCGATGTAAATGTAACATCCGTATGTTTATTAATGAAAAGTTAATTTTATAGACAATTAAGTTTAATATGATGTTAATTCCAATAATTACAAAAAAATTATAATAATAATAATAAAATATAAATTTAATTATATTAAAGCCTATAATTAATAACCTTCTTACAAAAAAATAATAACCTTTCAAACTTCAGGGGATAGATTGTAAATTATTTAAAACTAAAACAAACTTTGATTTACAATTGTTAACTACTACAAACCCCAGGGACCATTTGTGAAAAATTACAAAACCCAACCCCACCCCCACTTCTCCTTCCCGATTTCCCTCTCCATGTCTTCGGCCAAATCTCAGCCACTACCAAATGCATGATTTTTTTTGACACAAAAGTTGTATCCCTACCACACAACAATTATTACACAAAAGTTGTGTCCAAATGCATTATACGCATACACTCTTCTCCCAACTCCTCTGTGACACCCTTTATAATCATGGAACCCCTCACGGTTTCTCCATCCACATCACAGCCTTCTTCCTCGTAACCCCAGCACCACCGGCGCAACTCCACCGTTCACCTTCCGGCGAAGCTCTTCCCCACGGTTAACCTCTTACGGCCAACACCAACGGTGACAACCTCTTTCATTCACGACCGAGTATCTCCGGCAACTCCTCCTCCCTTAAATCGCAGGCTTGACAATCGAAAGTATTCCAGCAGCCGCGTAAATCGATCACGATAGTCGGTTCGGTACAATTCTTGCTCTATTTGGCTTTCGTTCATTCGGTGCGGTTTCGGGTTACGAATGGTACGTTGCGTGTCGTGTGGGTACTCGGGTGTACATGTTTTGTGTGTCCATGCGTGATGCTATGAATATATATAAACGGTTGTGGAATTATTGCGATGTGTATGTATGTATACGTATGCTTCTGTGAATCATATATGTGAATATATATATATATATGTATGCATGTGCAGCGTGAATATATACATGTATGCATGTGCAGCCCTTGAATATATACATGTATGCATGTGCAGCCCGTGAATATATATATGTATGCATGTGCAGCCCGTGAATATGTATATGTATGCATGTGCAGCCCGTGAATGTATATATGTATGTATATGTTTTGTGTACGTATGCATATGTTTATGTCTATGTATGTACATGTTCTGCATATGTATGTGCAAGTGGTTGTTCCGTGAGTGTGTTTAGCATAAATATATATATGTATAGATGGTTGTGTGATCATGTGCAGTGTATGTATAGGTGTGTGCGTGCGCGGGTAGAAGGACACAAACACAGCAGCCGAAGGCTGCTGTGTGCGGGTAGTTATATGAGTATGTATATGTATGTATAAGCTGCTGCGTATGTATGTATATATATATATATATATATATATATATATATATATATGCTCCTGTATGTATGTACGTTTTGTGCATGTATATGTTCTGCGTTTGGGCGTCTATATGTGCGTATATGTTGCAATTTATACGCATATATATTGTTGTGTTTGTGAACCTGTGTGTATATATGCATGTGTTGAAGTGGGGTAGGCGCATGGAGGGAATTATGGTTTTGTATGCGCCTGTGTGTGTGTTTTGGGTTGAAAGTTAGTGTAGGGGCAGAAGCATAATATATGTATGTATGCGATTGTATGTATGCATAGTGTATATAAATATATAAAATGGTGTGTGGTGGTGTCATAGTGGGGGTTACTTATTTTAGTATTGATTATGGGCACATGGGTGTTTTGGCAGTGGGTGGATCTATGTGTATATGCATGCATGCGATATGTATGTATGTGATGTATTAGTTGTTAAGTGTGGTATTATAATATTTAAATTGGGGAATTGCTAGTGGTGTGCTAATGTGAGTATGTATAAATGCATATGTATGTTTTATATATGTGTATATATGGTTAGTAAAATTAGATTATAAAGAGTACCGTTTTCACGTGGTAAATAAGTTTTATAGACTGAATATGACATAGGGTTTGCTTATGCGTGTGAACGTAAGTATTACTAGTCTGCATCGATAACCGACACCGAACCGATTCGTGAGACGCGAAACCGTACAGTTATTATATTTATAATTAATAATTAATATTAATTATATATATACTGAATGAAACACAGGTTAATTGGAAACCCGATCTTTTGTGCTTACAGTTACTTGTTGCTCTACACTCGAGGTGAGTTTCACGGCCCCATTTTACTTTCTTTCCTTTTTGGGGGAGAAAACATGCAAACACTATTTTTGTTATGGTTGCCAGTATTATTGATATCGCCTGTTATGTTAGTGGGAAACGCATTTGAAAGTCTTACAGTATCAAACCGTTAGTAATGGATTAGCGAGGTAATTTGAGTAGCACTACTGGGTTTGACAAACCCCGTCCGGGCTAGTCGCGCTAGCTTGATTGGAGGTCAAACGGGTGCTAAATTGACCTAACGATTGCCACGGTCGGTTAAGACGTGGTGGAAAGGCATTAAACACACACAGTCAGCTTCGGTTTGAAACACTAAATAATTTGTTTATAGGCTAGCTACCTATCGATATGCTTTATATACTAAACCATATGAAACGTTTCTTGACACATTTCTTGTTGATTAAACCTGTGGACTCACCAACTTTACACATTTAGCATGTTTTCTCAGGTCACAGAAACGCACAAGGTTAAGAACTCAGCTAGGATGCTTGCATGGCATACATCACTACTCAACTGGTTTAATTTGTTGAAACGCATGTTGAAACAATTCAATGATGATTTCTATATTTGAAACGCTTCCGCAAGTCTGAAACACTTATGATTGATTTAAAAATCTTATTACTTAATGTGATGTTTTGTAATTACCGTGTTTGGTGTAACTGATGCTATCTGAGATCCTGGTATGTCACACGCCTGACGGTAAAATCCCGTTAGCGGATTTTGAGGGTGTGACGGTAAAAAGCTTATAACCAAAGAATAAACGTTTAAAACGGTGTGTTCCTACATTCGTGTGTCTCAAAACCTAAATAAGCATCAACATAAAGTCACTTGGGATAAGACAAAAACTGGATAAACAAAAATTAATACTTCATCCGTTATAATAAAAAATAAAAACAAAAAAGCCTAAAAGTAAATAAAAACAAAAATCAAAATTAAACATAGGAAGGAGGGAGACTCGAACTCAGGTCACTCGAACTCAGGCCAACTTCACCCCACATGATAATTCGATTAAGGTTTCTTGAGTTATAAAGTATGTACACTTTATACGAAAGTTAAATACAAAAAAGAATTAAAATTAAACATAAATGTAATAAAAACATATAGGAAAAACAATCGTTAAAAAAAATAAAACTTGTATACAAATGATATTAGATTATCTACGAAAAAACATGATACCTTTAAAAATAAATATAAGAAACATATACCACAAGCTAGGCAACTCACTTGTTATTCAATGTTAAAAGTTAGTTAGTCAAGTAGAAAATAAATAAAAATTGGTTACTTTAGAAATCGTGTTTCTTTTTGTAATTAAAATTTAGAGATATAGTGATAGTAAAAAAAAAGAAAAGAAATAGAAGTTGAAATAGAAATCTCGTACCTCTTATGTAAAAAGCACAGAATTTTCTTTAACTTCGCTTCTCTTTAAAATGAAATACAACCCAATTGGGACCACATTGACTACGTTACACTTGAATAAACAATTAAATAATGTTAATTTGTATCTACTTTTACATACCTAGTCCATCATTGCAAATTCATTAATGATTTTTCTCTATTTTAATGAATTACTTCATCTCTGCCTTGAATGTTAGCTTCATCATAATTTGTTTCTAATGCATGATCGGCCACTACACCTTCCATCACCTTATGGTGACCAAAAAGCAACCACCACTGACTCGTATTCAATGACTGAATCTCTAACGCCACTCATCTTTTTCACGATTGAATCGTTGCTAATTTAGGGTTGTACCACATGTTTAGTTGGCATGCGTATGAAAAGTGAAAATTGTCTCTTTGCAAATTATCAAAGTTTGGTGGTAAATTTATAAAACCTTATAGTTTCACTCTAATCACCGGCCATGGTGAATTATTAAATGAATAATTATTAGAAATAAATGAAATTATTAAATTAAAATAGATTAAATAGATGAACCCACCTAGGTAAGATTATGGGTATTCATCTAATCTATTCGAATTCGACTTAATTGAATCAAGTGAGTCGAATATCAAATTTCAAAAACATTCGAATTTAAATCAAATTTATAGAAGATAAGTTGTGTTTGAATCGAATCGAATTTAAAATTATCAAACATGACTCGAATTTGATTTATACTTGAAAAAATTCGTACGATTCCTATTAAGTCAAAGAAGTTATTAATCGAATAATATATTTAAAATTTATTCCAAAAAAAATAAATTTTAAACTATTAAAATAGAAAAGCTAATTATGATTTATAACTTGAATTATATATTTTGAATTTGTCTATTTAAAATTTGAATTTTGAATCGAATAGAAAACTCACAAATTTAAAACGATTCGAGGTAATCAGACTTCGAACTGATTCGAATTCAAAATTCAAATCGTTGATTTTTGACTAAAATCAAATCAAATTTCGAGTTTTTCAAATCAAATTTGAATTTTAAACACCCTTAAGTAAGGTTGGTTGACCTGCAATCATCTTTTTGTTCGTTTTTAATTTTCTTCGTACATAATGTAATAAAGAATGCATGTATGACTACAAAATGAACTTGATTATATTAGTGTCGATGATGTTTAGCTCAAACGTGTCAAGAGTAGAATGATTTTGGAAGCCTGGTTACAAAGCTTTGGCAAACTTATGTTGAAATTGTTTCTAACCAATTAAATCATATTTCTTAAGGGTATAGTTGATACCAAAACACTAGTGAAAATTTACTTTAACGCGAAACATACACCGTCACGATGCACAACTGTATAACACATACTAAAACAATATGTTGGATTCGGGTATCCGATTGTGGCAAATCATGAAGCATGTGAGGGAACATGGGTTTGTTTTTTGAGTCCACATTGTGGGTCATAAGTCTAAGCTGTCGTTATTTGATTTTAAAATTCTTGAGCAATCTCACAAACAAGATTGAACAGTATAAAACTATGATGTGCTCATACTCATTAATATGTTGCATCATGTCGACACCTTGTTAATTTTCTAGAAGTAACTTCTTCATCATGTACGTTTATAGTCAAATTTTATTAATAAAATCAAATATATATTTGAGTGACATAAAATAGAGAAAATCTTGATAGAAAAGGTTTACTCCAACATATACATTTGAATGACTGGAATACCATGATAAGAACTAATAACTATTAATTAGATATGAAAAAAGGTGTTTGAGATTGTTTTATAAAATCATTTATCAAATTTGTTGTGTTATGATAAACTAACAAGTAGGTTTTAAGACAATATATAGTAAAAATGATAGGTCTTTTGAAAATTGTCATTTATTTTTTTATTTTTCATCTTTATTAAATACAAATGATTATTTCCAGACTTCTTAACCAGCGTGTGGCACCCCTCCATAAATCTCTAGGACACAATGCAGCTCATTGGTTTATCCAGCAACTAGGCGTGAGGTTGAACTACTTACTATCTATGTCCAACGTCATGTTATGCTCAAACTCTAGAATGGGGTGAGGATTGAACCTGTGTCTCATTTGGAGATCCGAATGTGATACCACCAAGCCACATTGCAGTTGTTTCAACCTTCCTTAAATAGATTAATAAACTAACTATTAAACAAAATTAAGTTTGGATTGAGTGACTGAGACGTGTAAAACAAAATGAAGGCACCCAAATTTGAGCCCTTTTGCACACATCTTTTCTTATGATTTCGTTGTTCGTTGTTTTGATTGATCTTCTCCTTGTTAAGTAACATCCCACGCCTTGAAGCAACTAGAAAACAATAGGGTCTTTCTCTTAAAAGTGGCACAATCTCAAATTGATATATTTTAGCATTTATAAGTAGACAAAAAGAAGAGCACGATCATGCATAGAACAAGCATAGTCATGTCAATTCTAAAAAAAGAAAAAGAAAAAGCACATTCATGCATAGCGCCTAGCAAATTGTCTAAGTTTTTGGTAGATTTTGTTTGGCACGGTAATGCATTTTGAAGCATGGTCGTGCTTCACGCTTTTGTTTCGATTTTATTATTATTTTTCCCTTAAATAGATTAAATCACTAACTATTAAAGCTTCAGTGGTTTGTGATGTGTAACACATAATCAACACACCTGAGTTCGATTCTTTTATTTTATTTATTTTTCTACCTCTAAGTTTGATGTTGGAACTCTCCAGCGAGCGTAATTTGTTTTTAGATTGATTTGTGAGTATTTTATCATTATAATTAACTATCTTTAGTCAACACGTGTATTACACGAGTTGAATAATAAAATATTAATATAATAAAATTTATTAATTATAAAAGTTATATTCTAAGATATAATGTGACTGAAATTACGCATAAATAAAGACTAAAAGTAATAAAACAGAGATATCAACTTTTTAAAATTTTAAATTTGTCTCTAAAACAAAAAAATTACTTAATACAAACCATATAGAAATGTCATTTTTACAAGTTTCTTTATTATAACTCTCAAATTTAATTATTTTTAGCTTTAAAATATTTAGTTTGTAATAATACTAATTTTAAATATTTCGTATTTTTAAAAAGTTTGATGCTTTAGAAAATATATTATTTTATGAAAATTTATTTATTTAGAAATGACATTGATAAAAATATATCTTTCTAAATTATTAAATCTAAAAAGTGTTAAATAATATTAATATTAATTAAATGATTATTTAATAAGAAAGAGACGAGAAATTTTTTAGTGAGAAAGATTATGGTGCTGTCACGTGTTATCAGAAATTACTTTTTTATTAAAGTAGTAAATAAGATAAGATAGATAAGATAGGATAGATAAGTAGGGTTATAATAAAAATGATGTTTAGTCTAAAAAGTCTAAGAATGATTGTGGACTTAGCATGTGTCTTTCTATTATTTAAAACGAATGACATTTTGATCATTTTGTCAAATATCTTAACTTATTGTGTTTTATATGTTTATTGTGTCAAATGCCCCTCTAACAATTTTTTCACTATAATTTGATCTCAATCATTGATTAAAGAGATGGATTGTTAAGATTACTTATTACACTTTTTTAGTTTTTAAAGCCTTTTATTTGAACCTTTCCCATAATTAATTTTAATATATTTTTTTCTATAAGTTTTAAATATAATACTTTATTAAATAACAAATATATTGTTATAATATGCTGAATTTTTATATATTTCACTATAAATTTTATTCAAAATAGAGAGAGAGCAAATACAATTATTTGTACTTTTTTATTCACTTTAAATTTTCACTCTATAACTTTTAATATATAATATTTCATAAAATAATTCAAATATACCGTCGCAGCGTGTTTATCGTTATCGATGTTTCGTTGTAATTCTATTGAACAACGAGTTGAAAACACCGTGTTTAAAATATGAGTTTTTGTAGTTTCAAATATGTTGTTGCAACGTGTTTATATGTTAAGACAAAATTTTAATCTAATCACATCATACAAGTCATCAAAACTAACTAATGATTTTGTGTTTTTATACAAAGTGGCTCCGTTTACCTCTCTTATATTTATAAATTTCTGTGAATGGACAATTACAAAGTTTTTATTTTTCTATATACGTTTCCATAATTATTTTAAAAAGGGCGTAACTCGCAGGTTTAAATCTGCTAGTCTAAATTAATTTCTTGGTTACATATAGTAGTCAATTTTAGGCATTTATTTCATAAAACAAAAAATAACTTTAACAAAGAGGGTCTATATTCTAGGTCCAATACAATAAGCTTAGGCTCATTTACAGTCTCCCCCTAAACTTTTATTTAGTGTGTTCAAAAATATTTGAATCCGAACCGAATCCGAAACCGAGTCCGAAATATCCGGATATCCGAAATTCGGACATTCGAACTTCGGACATCCGAACTTCGGACATCCGAACTTCGGACATCCAAACTTCGGACATCCGAACTTCGGACATCCGAAAATTCGGATATCCGAACTTCGGACATCCGAACTTCCTAAAATTCGGATATCCGAACTTCGGATATCCGAAATTTCGGATTCGGATTCAGATAGTGATTTTCAGAATTTTCGGATATTTCGAATATCCAAAATATCCGAAATACTTTTATAAAAATTTAAAAATATTAAATATTAATTAAATATTTTGGATATTTTAGATATTTAGGACATTTTAATAAAAAAATTTCGGATATCCGATAAAAACATCAATAAAAATCATTACATTTTTATAAAATTATTAAATAATACAAATTTTCTTTGAATTCGGATATCCGAACGAATATCTGAATCCGAATCCGAAATTTCGGATACCCGAATTTCGGATATCCGAAATTTCGGATTCGGATTAGGATAGTGAAATTCACTATCCGAAATTTTCGGATATCCGAAATTCGAATATCCGAATTTGAACACCTACTTTTACTCATGCGTGAAGGTCAACAAACATTAAAAAAATGCGTCGTCATCTACACACTGCTCTGCACCACCCTCTAATGGGATTCCCATGAATCCCTCATCATACGCTATTTAATTACTCATGGCTAGTATTGGTACATATGCTCATGATGCATGTAGATTTGCATTTCATAAATTGTCATTTGGCAAAATTTTAAATTGTGTAGAGTTTACTTTCAATTAAACTAGTTGTATTCCACCCACCGCTTCGCGGCGGGATTAAATCTGTTTTAACATTTTTTAAGTTCCCGAAGGCTCAGAAATAATGGTTTATTGTAGCTGCAAACGATCATTTATCACACCAAAACAATAAACACCAAATTAATAATTTAACCATTATCGCCTAGATGTGAAACAAAAAAAAAACCTCAGATGCACATCATCACCAAGCCAACAACCTAACATGGTCAACATATTTAGGGATTTGGGGCTTTGAGCTTTTGGATGCCGAAATGTGTCTAGGGCCATCGTCATCGAGGAACCAGCGATAGCATACACAGGTGACATGGATCACATAAAACACATAACAACGATGGTGACGGGAGGCGGAGCTACAACCACCACCATCACCACCGTCACCGCCACCATGAGAAAACATGCGCCTGTGAACAAATGGCAGCCAAACCCGGTATCATCTGATGATACAGATGTCATCACAACCGGCAAACCCTCAAGATCTAAATCAGGAACCTTAAAGGGTCCATAACCCCAAAAACAAAACATAGAACATATCTGAAATTAAGAACCTAAAAACAGAGGATGAAGATACGTCATTGCCGCCGTCACAAAAGCAACCCATTCGAGTACTGGACTGGTGACGACAGGGCTCCGGACACCAAAACGCGACCAACCAGACCGTCGTCGGCCGTCGTTGAATACCCACCACCGCGTATCAGCCTCAAATCTAACCTTAGAAATAGTCCTGTCATCGCCCCCCACCACAACCTTTAAAGATGATAGAATACCGACAGCGAGGAACCGACCATCAAGGCGCAGAACAGCAACCGCCTCGGCGTCTCCGACACCACCAACACACATGCATTTCTCTCTGTCAACGATCAGAACATTGGCGTGACCCGCCACCGTCAGGCGACGGCGGCACCATGGGCAACGGGAAGAACCCAATCTGCACACTCTCTCTCTCTAAAAAAACAATGATGGTAACTATGGGGAGACTCTTTTTTCATGGGTATTAAGACAGAGGGAGGGGGCAAAATGACAACACAACAAACTTGTGCGGCAAAACCACAAACACAAAAACACTAACTATTCCTCAAAATTGCTTTTTTCATAGTACAAGCACATTGAACTAAAATTATAAACCAACTGCAAATCAAAATTTAAAATGTCTGTAACCTCTTACCATAACCAAATCAATGCACGCACATTCATTCGTTCTAAGTAATATGGTTGAAAGGTGTTCCCTGAATTACATTTAGGAGGTGAAAATCCCAATCAAGAAGCCAGAAAAACTAATAAATACGCTTCCACAAAATCATTCAAATGTAGAAGGTAGTAAACTGAAAGCACCAAACGTCAAACTAATTGTCGCTCTTTTATCATTCTAGATATGAAAGAGACAAACAAACAAAATAAACAACAAACAAACCCAGTATATCCCACTCAAGAGCAGGGTCTGGGAGGGGTAGGTGGTGGCAAGTCTTTCCTCTATCCAGATAGGTAGAGAGACCGCTTTGAAATTAATGAGCAAGCAGCCATAGTAAAATAGATAAAATAAAATTAATAGTAATTATGAATCCAATTTAGTAAAACCCATCTACCAAATCATCGACTTCAAACCAAAATTATGGATCATATGTGAAGCACTAACATATAAAATAATAATGATGAAGAAAGTGAAGGCTCCTACCAATTTCACTCAGGAAAAGTGGCTTTAGGTCAACATACATGAGATTTATCTCGTCGACAACATTCGATTGAAGCTAACGGCGGTGCCCAGATCTGCACCCGATACATCGATTTTATTATGCAACTTTGTAACATCGCCACCGCCACCTCCACCGCTATCACCACCACCACCGGTCATGGCCGCTTCCGCCACACCTACCGATTCTTTTCCACTTACACGACGTTTCGTCTAACATCTCACCTCTCTAATGAATTCGGCGCAGGTCTACACTCGATACCGAACAAATGAGACCGAGAAAACCCTAAAACTGGAATCAATCTCAAGCGATGATATTCGATTATGATATTTTATTATTCACGGGTTTGGTCTAGATGGGATATTACTGGACTCTGTTCGATTAAGCCAAAATGCTCAGCCTTACTCGCCGGAGAAGATCACTGGAATTTCTCTCAACCCCATTCCAAAATTCTTTTAACCCCATTTTGAATGTTGTTACTGGTTATAAAGAGTTGGAGAAGAGGGGTAGTGCTGTAGTTTGGGTCTCTAGTGGTGCAAAGTACGACTCCGAGAATCAGGAGTCATTTAGAGCAGATGAAAGTGGGATTCGAGGAGCAGTTTGATGAACTCACCGGCACCACCGGTGGTTTACTTCCACACATACCTTCGAGTCACCTGCAGGTGAGAAAACCCGTCTTTTCATTTCAAGGTACCGTGGCCACCACGAAGCATCCCTAAAGGGAGGCGCACGACAACAGAAACACAACCATCGCCACCATCAAAAAAAAGTTGGATCTGAGATCAGTCCAATGTCGAAGAAAGATAGGATCCCGACATGCACCCGCGTAAACGACGACGGTGGTGACGTACCGGCGATGGTCCAACCGGACAATCTTCCCTTAAGCTCTCATTACCACATGAAGATGAAAGGTGTGGTGTTGAGGGGTTAAAATGAAAATCCTAAAAAGTTGTGTGGCAAATCTCAGAGAAGCACAAAAGCAACTGCTTATGGCAGTTGCTTTTTTCATAGTATGTAAATAATTGTTTTGTAGGTGTGAGTTCAATAATCGTATAAGACAATTTATTTCACAAGAATGGAGCATGCATTTTTTATGAAACACAAATTTGATTTTATGCTTTTTAACGAACTAAATACTTTCCTTTTATAGGTAGAGAAACATCACCCTAATAAGTTTAAAAAACATAACTAGTCATGAAAAAAACATGTTAGTTTTTGGATATAAATTTCGAGAGTTATTCACTTACATGAGCAGTACCCTCAGGGATAACATATTCAGGATAAGATACTACTAAAGTTTGACATTATAGTTGATGCACACTTGCAACCAGTAGCGGATCTTGAACATTCCCGTAGAGGGGGCGGGGGTGAAATTAATTTTTTTAGAGAGGACGAACTTGATATTTATATAAAAGTTTACACTACCGGGCCAAAATTTACATTACGGGATTAAAATCTTTCTTATTTATACAATAAAAGAGGAAAAACGTCCTTTCGGACATGCTGTTGAAAGATGAATCCTCTGTGCGCATCAAATTCTTCCTGAAACCAGGGCATTTCTTGCTTAACACTATCGACGAAAAAAAGAGGGGGTGCGGCGGCCCCCCACGGTCTCCACTATCCTCCGCCCATGCTTGCTACTGATACCCCACTTGTCACTATTTTCTGTTGCTAATCATGACTAATTTTTATGTAACTTTTCATCAATTATGCAAATCACAAGTAATTTTTAGTGACTTTTCAACAAGGTAAAATAAAACTTTCAAGCGAAGGACCCTGTTCCTTCAACCTTGAATAGTATTTCCCTCGGACCAATTTCAGAGGTACAATTCTCCCTTGGAACCCCATGGTCTTGGGGCTTCCCCTTCGAATTGATGAGGCTCCTAAGTGTCAAATTCATAATAGTCTCAAACAAACACGCCTTACACTTTTTAACTTGGATTAATGTTATTGCGATTTCTTTTTTGGTCTTTAGTCAATTCCGCTTAACTAAAATGACTCAATGACACAAATTACCAAGATTACCAAACGGATATAGGTGGTAAATTTACCCTCAAATTATCAACAACACTTCAACCCCTAGACCTTCTAACGAGTGTTGCTTTTATAGGTTCATTCTAGTTCGAGAAAACGAGATTACGAGAACCACATAAACACCACCAAAACAACTTTGAATCGGAAGAGTCTCCTCTACTTTGACATTGAAGTGCTGATAGCAACCTTTGAAAGAGTCACTTACAAGCAAATAAACAAGAAATAATCAAATCAATTAATTTTAAAACCACCATATAAAATCAATGAAAACAATCTTAAAACCAATGTTTTCAGAACCAGATCGGACGTCAGACCAGACGTTTTACAGGTCCGGTGGTCGGATCGGATTTAAGAACCGGATGATATCATAATTAAACAAACAAACCCAGTGTATCCTACTCAAAAGCATGGTCTGAGAGGGTAGGTGATGACGAGTCTTTCCTCTATCTAGAGAGATAAAGAGACCGCTTTCAAAAGAGACCCCCCGACTCGAGGACCATAGCAAGCAAATTGTATACCATACAACACATAGATATATATCACATAAAAGGGATGATATCATAATTATATATATATATATATATATATAAGATATTATATATATAGTTATATATATAATTCAATATTAGTAATTTATGTGTGTATTTTATAGTGATATTTAAAACTTAACAATAATCGTAAGTTCAACATACTAATTTATTGTTCAAACTCTTGTTTTTACTCATTAAAATTAAAAAAAAAATCAAAATCCAATCCGACCACTGGTCCGGTTCCCAGTCCAACCACCGGTTTGGGACGAACCGACCGGTCCAACCACCAGCTCGGGACGAACCGTCCGTCCAACCCCTCCAAAGCGAACTTGCCTGAACCGGTTCGGCCACCTCTCCGATTCCCGGTCGGATCGGTTGAACCGGATGGTCCGAGCCGGTCTTCAAATTATTGCTTAAAACTTTCCTTTATTGGCTCATCGAATTTAAGATCACCTTAAATACCAATAAACCTAAGGTCCCATTTTCAAACCATTGTACATATCACAAAAATAACCCAACTATCTAGAATTTGAAATAATAACCGGATATAGCGATAAACATGTTTCCCATTCGATATTTACACACAAACCGTGGGCCCAATCAAACTTCCATCATCCCGCAACCTCAAATTCAATCTTAATCTTAATCTTAATTCTACTCCAATGGAGTCTTCTTCCTCCGATGAATCATTGGATCCCACGGATGCCCTAATTCACCATTTCAACTCCATACACTTCATCTCTACACCATATTAACCTACTTTCACCCCATAACATCCTTCACTTGCAATCGCCTCAATCATCGTCTCCAACCTCTGCTCTTGCTTTCATCTAGGGTTCTTATCGTGCACATCACCCTCTACATGCCCGAGGTTTTATCGTATTATACTTGCTGCTGACGTTGATTCCTTTGATTTCAGTTTGTTTGAATTGCTGTTGTTCGTATTTTATCGTGTGTTGATTGATCGAGTGTGAACAACGGGTGGAGTGATTTTGGGTGTAATCGGGGAAAGAAGGTGTTTGATTATGGCAGTTAATTCTCACTCGGAACTTGCGAAGATGGAACAGATAATCACTGAATTTTTTGCGAAAAGTTTGCATATAATACTTGAATCTAGATGTCCCTTTGTGTCTTCGCGTAACTATAGTGGTGAGAGGTTGTATTCGCCTTCTTCGTCTGCTTCGTCGTTTTCGAATATGAGGCCTAGGGATAAGTGGTTCAATTTGGCTCTCAGGGATGCCCTGCAGCACTTGAGAACATTGATTTCTGGCGTCAAAGCAACCTTGAGCCCATGGTGGTGGATGTGGTTTTGGTTCAGAGACCAGTTAATTGGGATTCGGCAAGAAGTTCGCCAAAACTGGCACTTGAGAGAAACTTATCATCGAGAGATCGTTTTCCATTTGTGTGGAATCAGATTCTGATGAATTTGGGTGTGATGGGAACAGTGAAAAGATCATTGAGAGATGGGTTGTGCAGTATGAGAGCAAGAAGGGCTGCAAAGAAGGTTCTTCAGGGAACAAAAGACTAAACTCCACAACTTCACATTCGTTGTACAAGAAATCAATTTTGCTTCTAAGATCGTTGTATGTAACTGTTAGGCTTTTACCTGCTTACAAGATTTTCCGTGAGATCAACTCTTCTGGGCAGATTCGATCGTTTAGCTTAATTCACAGGGTGTCTTCATCTGTTGAGCCACTCCTTCGTAGAGATGAAGCTGAAATGCAGCAGTTCATGTTCACTCCTGTGGATACTTCTAGTGGTAAACTTTGCGTTTCATTAGTATATCTTCCTTCAATTTCTGATACCACTTCAGAGTCATCCACCCCAATGTCCCCACAATTCATACCAGATTATGTGGGTAGTCCATTGGCAGATCCATTAAAAAGACTACCTTCACTTCCAATGCCACAGTATTCTCCGTCATCTTCACCATTTGGTAGGCGCCATAGTTGGAGTTATGATACGAGTAGGGCATCTCCACCATCAGCATTGCCATCTCCTTCACCAACGTATTCAGAATCACGAACTTTGCACTCTAAATTTGGCAGCCATAGACCACCTATTAGTTCAAGATACCCTTCATTAGAACCGGCTCAAGTTCATGTTAAAGATATTGGTTATGATGATATTTGCCTTCTCCTAACTTTTCACCATCGCCATCTCCATCACCACCCATTGCAAATAGTATGTTGAAGGCTCTTCTACGTTCTGATAGTGCTCCTGTTTACATACCTGCTTCTAGGCTTGGGGATGGACCAACATCTTCCAATAAGGCGGTTCTTCCCTTTTCTCCTCCTTTGAAAGCCACTAGACCAAGTCTTTCTTCTGTGGAGAGAAGCTCATGTATTCCTGCAGCTGCTGGAAAGGTACTTTTATAATGCAGTTCTTATGTAATTTTTTTTAGCTTTCTTCAATACTATCCTATCACCTTAAACAATGCTCAAATAGATGAGATATGATCAAAATACTAAAAGGGTGTTTGAAATGCAATTGTTAAAACTCCATTTATCTTTGTAACTTACCATGTACAAGACTACAAGAATTATAAGCAGGAGTTTTATTTGAAGTAGACAGTAACATATCAAATCCAATAAATAAGGTGTAGTTTGTCGCTTAATGATCAAAGAATGACATATCTATTTAATCAGTATTTTCGCTTGTGTTTGTCATGACTGGTATCCAAAGTTTGGAATGTTCAGAACTTAAAAGTTAAATGTATTTTGCTTGTTCTTGGGTCTTTTTTTCCATACCACTTTCAGAGCGCATAGACATAGTTGAAAAGAAAAGTTTCTGAAAGGCTATATAAAGTGAATTGTATGGGCCACATATACCGAGTTCACTAATCTTAATGTGTTATAATATTAATTATGCATTTAAAGGGCTTAATAAGTTATTTTGCATGATTTAGTTGTTATCCCTAAGGGAAGAAGAGATTGCGAGGACGTCTGGTGTGAAGACTTCATCCAACAGCTCCCCACATAAATCTTCTTCTAGAAGCTTTAGTAGGTTGTCATTTGAAGATAGTTATGATGACTCTGAGTTTTCAGGTCCCTTTGTGGTGGATGATGATGACATGATTGATCCTGGTAGCAGGTAGGTAAACACAACTTTAGATACTGTATCTTCTATTATGTGAACATATCATGTTGATTTTTAAATTTGTTATATATTTCGTTCAGTAACTTTAATTACATAACTGCATAAGAGATGAGGGAAAACAGGGGACCAGTGGGTGATATTCATGAGTTAGTGTGGTTTTTTTCATTTCTATTGGTGTACTCATCTATGAACTATTTTTTTTTTCAGTAACTCTAATTACATAACTACATAAGAGATAATGAATTACTAGGGACCAGAGGGTGATATCTTGAGTTAGTGTAGAGTTTTTCATTTATGTTGACGTACTCATCTATGAACTTACGCCTAATTTTTGGGTTAAAAGGGCTAGTTATCTTCTATAAGTATGTTGATTAGAGTAGATAGAATATAATCTTTTGTTCTAAAAAGCTATTTGATTCTAGCCTCTTTATGTTAGTAATCTTTAGTTCAAATAATTCATTCGATCGGTGTGACACTAGTGTCCATTGCTTCCAGGCCTTGTTTTGCTGCTTGCTTTAGTAATGTGCCAAAAATAGGTTTTTACAGGTAGGCTGAAGTAATTCTGATTACTTTTTGTCATGTTAGTGCTTCAAGCCCACAGAACAAATTGACAACAAATACTGACATTTAAGCATGTTCTTCATTGAACTTTTTTTTGTTCCGCATTATTTAAAGGCTGACCTGGTGTAGAAATCTTGTGCTATTGTGGGTTCTTTAAGCTACACAGTAGCCAGCATCACTCCAGTAGTTAGATAATATATCTATACTTTCAATTAGTGTGCTCCCACTCCAGCGGTCCTGCAGCAGCAACTTAGGATTATATATATCGATCAATTTTCTTTAACAGCAATTTAATTTAATTTTCTTATTCATTTACTAAAGCTGAACACTTTATATATTCGTCTTTTGCTTACACCATTGTCTCAATTGGTGTGTTATTTTCTCTATGATATGCACGTGCAGGCAAAAAAATGTTTTGAAGATTAGTGCAAGTACCAATTTTTATATTTACTTATTTTTATTTTTATTATTATTATTTTTTAAATTGTGTTGTAACTAGGGTTGTTGATAAACCATTGAATCGGCCGAACCGCCCAAACCAAAGCACGTTGGCACTTCGGTCGGTTTAAGTTTTATATGGTTTTGTTCGCCAGTTAACATAGCTGTCAAAGGAGGGCACACTCGAGGCAAAAAGTGTGAACCTTGGGCCTAGTCTTAAGGCGCTTAGAAAATGAGGGCATTTCTAAGCTAGACACATGGTATAAAATTACCATTCTTAGGATTTGAGGAGTTATGCTTCTTTGAGATGTTTTAGATTAATTCCAGGCTTGTTTAGGGCTAGTGTAATTGTTTTTGTTTTGTGCAGACAATATTGGCAGGAATATGTCTGGAACTTAGCCTGAAAATGCTAAGCGCCTAGGCGCGCGCCTTGTGTGCTTTTTGACAGCAGAGCCGGTTAACGGTTCAGCTGAGGGTCTGAAACATGGAGGCGGTTATATCAACCAAATCAGCCGTTAACCCTACTATGTTCATGGAGCATTCTTTATTTTTAGAAAGTTATTAATAAAAACTAATGATTTTGAAAAGAAATGGTTGAAATCGCCAAACTGCTAAAACCAGCTAGTCCGGCCAACTCGCTGGATTTGCTTTGTTGTTTCTTAAAACCATAGTTAGTGGTTCCGTCTAGAATTTTGTCAAAACTGGCCTAACCGGAATGTGAACACCCCTAGTTGAAGCTCTTCACCCTAAAGCCTGAAATAATCAATTGTACATAATTCAGTGAACAATGACTGGTTTTCTGTAGCTTTAATGAGTAACAACATAAATCTTATTCCAGTTTGGTGAAGGAGGATTCTAAATATTTACACTTGTTAAACACTTCCCTCATTGATGATGCTTGTTGTACATCACTGGATATTGTCTGGATTACAGGCTTCTCTAGATATATTGAAGAGTAATCAGCTTGACTGAAAGAGAAAGAGATAGTTACCTAATAATCTAGGACAAATTTGACATATCTCATCCACAAATTAGATAATTATCCTAGCAGAAAAATAATTAAGCTTCTATCACATATAATCAACATAAATGTTGAAGATTAACTTATAAACTTGTAACTGGACATCCTTGGACCTTGGCCACTTGGATCAGCTATGTCCTGTGTCATATTATACTAAGCAGACATAATGTATATATTTTATGAACAATAATTTTGCAGATATGTTTTTTAGTGCTTTTGTGGTTTGTACAGCATATTTCACATCTCTGTTACCAATTAACAGAGTTTGTTGAACTTTCTGTTAATATTTAGTGTTGACTATGCATATCAAAGTTACTTTATCTCAATAACAAATTAATATTGCTTTCTAACAATATATTTAGGAGGTTTTATGCATTACAAATTACACTTTTTTGACTTTTCACCTGTTTGACTTATTGACCCACATCTGTTAATGTAATGTTGTTGGTTTTACTAATTTTAAGACCAGAAATTTCTCTTCTTTATGATTTCATTACCCTTTATAAACATTCTAACATTCTTTATGATCTCCCAGACCCAGTTCATCTGATCGATCAGGAAATCTAGGCACGCCGCATGAACGTGTAAAATCACAGGATGCTGCAGTTGGTGCTCTTGTTCAGATGTTAAAAAAAGCACCACCTCTTCAACAAGACCTGAATAGATCACAAAGCGTGTGTAAAACCTCAAGGCCTGATAATTCATTCAATCAAATTCAAGACAACCCGCCTCTTGCCCCTTCATCCATGTCATCTCTAGGGTTTCTGGCATCAAGACCACATCTGATGCATTAGAGGAGCTCAAAGTGTATATGGATGTGAAACTAATGTTGTTAAGTCAGTCAGGCAAGCCCTAGAATGGTACGTGTGGAGAACATTGACAAGATTTTTGTGGTCTTGTTTTGGTTTTAAAGTCAGCGTCACAATATTATAAAAGTTGGTCATATGAATATGCTCGTTTTGTTACATCCATGTTGTCTTTGTATATATCTACTGTGCGTATATATGGCAGTTTTCATTTGGTTCGGGTTTATGTTGCATAAAACCAACAAACTTTTAACATATTAGTTGTCTTTTAACTCTTTTAGCAGGGGAGTGTATCACTCACTCTCTGACTATCTTTGGCTGTTTGAAATTGTTATTTTCACATTGTTAACGGTTAATGTTGTGTTGAAGATCTTAAACATTGATTAATTCAAATAAAACCAACATACTTTTAACATTTTGTCCTTTTAACTTCTTTTTCTAGCCTTTAATCTTTTAAAAATACCCTGGGCAGAAGTGCTGTGATGATATCAGCAACCGTAAGGTTGTTTCTATCTCTGTTTCGCTGCATTATTTGTGAAAATGTTACTTGATTGATGTAACTATATCTGGTCACCTTACTTTTGTATTTTTTTATGTTTTCTAATTTCTGTTATTTTACAAGTTATTTGATGTCATGACACGAGTGATCCTCGATATTGTGGGGCAATCGTCATAAGGATGTCAAATGGCATTTGTCAAGACGGGTCCATGACAATATCTAGTCACCTTACTTCTAAATGTGACATAAATTAACTTAAAAAAAGAAAACCAATAAATAGAAGCAAAAATACAAAAAACAGCTTTAATGACCAGAAACTGAGTTTCTGTGGGAAACTAAACATGTATGCTAGCCCAACAATTCAAACCTCACCCAACTTCAACCTAGTTTGTAAGTCATTTATTTCATTAATAAGGTAAAATCGAAAGAGCAATAGTCAAATAAGATTGAATAAAAAGAGCTGGCAAAAAGAAAAACAAGATCAATAATGCTAAAAGTAATCCAAAGTGCAGTTTGATCAAATTTCAGATTAGGATTTGTAGTTATATTTCAAGCATTTGATTTGCATACCACCACTCATAAACCACAAGTGCAACATATATTAATCTTTAGTGGTGTGTTAAGTAATGTTATGGCGTACAAATCACTTTCCAAATTGTGACAAAAAATGTTCCCACGTCTAACCAACCATTCTTAACTGATACTAAAATAAACTCATTTCAACGAGTTCCCAACCCCCTGACCCACTCATTTTGCCAGCTCTAAACATAATCCACCAATTCACACCATCAAAGAAGTCACATAACCAATCTTCACCACCATTGGTTGAAGGAATCAAGTTTACAGTCAAACAGTTGGATCCAAAAGGATGATTATTGTTGTCATACTAGTACAGAAATAGCACATAAGTTAAGCAACAGGTTGAGAAGGTTGGGGTGGTTGTTGCTTGTTCCACTGATCAGGGGTGAGAGCTTTGGTGATGGAGAGAGCATGAATGTCTTTCATCTCCTCTGCCAGTGCTCCATTCACCATCCTATGCCTTTCCAACAATTTCTTCCCTTCAAATTGTTCAGAAACAATCTCAACTTTGAAACTTGCGCCACACCTAACAACAATAACAACCATAAACGCTAATCCCTAAATCCTAAACTCAAATTGCATAAAAAATGGTATGTTTTTTATAGGAAACTTACCCTCCAGATGTATCGACTACTTCCTGAAAACAGAAGATCCAAATATCATCAAAGGAAGTAACAAATGTATATGATAACAGAATAGATGAAATCTATACGAGCATTCTTTGAGGGTTGCATAACAAAAGGGGAAGGTATATTGCGGTATGGTCACTGTTTATGGTGTTTGGATGGGTGTTTTCAAATTGTTTATCAGCATTTGAATTTGAAGAACCCAAATCACATAATAATTAATAAGTTGATCAGAATTACCGCAACTTAACAATGCTAAATTTATCTAACCTTTTTAGGGCACTTTGGAAAGAAAGAAAAAAAAAAAAAAACTGTTCGTTTAACCCTAAATACAACCAAAATCGAATTCCCCCATGCTCCAAAAACTTATTATTGTGATTTCAAGTTTCAATAGTCAATCTGATCATCCAAACACCCCTACAAATTTCTTAATCAGAGCGACTCCCTCTGGTCTACGAGTTTGATGGTTCCATAAGTCGTGGATGATTCTTCTTTAGGGTTTTTCTGATCATCAACAGAAGTTATTTTAAACCAAAACAACTAATGATTGAAAGACAGAATCTATCAAAATACAAGAAAATCTTCACGTGATTTGACATATCAGTAGGAGGTTGAAGGTGTATCGTATGGTTTCAGAAGTAAATAAAGTACTCACAAGATGAGAAGGAGCCAATTTTGACCTAAGTGCTGACTCCACCTGCTCTTTGGAAACGCCCATGATTCGCTTGAAGCTTGTTGACACGAGATCAAATTGCAGTTGCAGGCAGCAACAGGACCCAAAGCCCACTTACATGCTTTATACACCCATTATTCCTTCGTATCAGCTTCTTAAAATAAAGAGTTTAAATGCATTTCATGTTTTCATATAAATTATAATTTGAATTTAAAAATTTAAATTTTATCATTTGTATCCAAAAGTTTCATCAAAGTTACCGTTTGAATCCACTTAACTACTCCAAATTAATGCCGTTAAGTTTTTCAAATTAGAGTTATTTAGTCAAAACAATTACGAAATAAAAAATTAGCTCTACATGATAAGTTTTAAGCATTCAGTCTCATTTGATAATCACCAGTGTGATTTTAATTTACTAGGAATGATTGTTGGTATTTTCTTTCATTTAATTAAGAAAAACATCTCTGGACATCATATTGTATAAATAAAATATAAGTATAACTAACTAAAAATGATTTATTGCTAACTTTATAAAACATACAAAACAAATATATATATATATATATATATAAATAAACAAACAAGTCATATAATATAAATTATTTGAATTATAACCATAAAAGACAAATTATCATAAAAATATAAAAATAATTTATAGAATAACATTAACTGCTCATGAATAATAATCATAAAACATCAATCGTCGTAATTATAATTAAGTTTTAAACTAAAGAAATCTATGTTTAGTTAATAAAACGTGCAAAAGTAACACAATTATTAAACTAAAATACATTAACAAGACAAAATAATAAAATACAATTATAGAGTCAAATCATAACTACAATTATCAAAAGAGGCTAAGTATATAAAAACCCTTACGTGAGGTGGTTTTTTATTTTGTTTAATTTTTTAATCAAAATGACTCTCATGTTGGAAACTTAACGGAAAAAGTTAACCGTTTTAGTTAGGTGTAGTCAAATGGATTCAAATGACAATTTTAGTGAAAACTTTGGATGCAAATGACAACACTTTAAACTTTTGGATTCAAATATAATTTCTATAAAACCTCAGGGACGTAAAACACATTTAACTCTAAAATAAATTGGTCGCCTGCATTCATTATTCGGTTTATACCAAATTAGTAAATTACTATGGTTTTTGATGCGCCATAAACAAGCCGAGCAAGGTGTTGCTCGGGATCGATTTGTTTAAAAATCGAGTCGACCTGAGCAGTTTTTTTTTATCTTTATGAGTTTATATGTAAGCCGGGTTTGTCTTGTAGAACAACGTTTTATTTAAAAAAAACTCATTTTGTTATTTTTACAAATATTCATATATGAAAACAAAATACAATATCTTTTATATTCGTTTATTAAAAAATATCATGAACTATAATCATCCTTTAGATTTATATTCTTAGGTTTTCTTATTAGAAAAATATCAAAACGACTCATACGCTATTGATCTATTTAAATAAGATTACATACATTTGGTTTATAATTTATAAAATTTATAGCCTTAATTAAACGAGCCAATAAGCCAGCTAATGAGCGAGCCACAATCCAAGCTAACTTTGGCTCGGGTTCGGCTTGTTCACAAACCAAGCTGATTTCGAGCAACCTATTTTTGAACTATTTTCAGGGAGCTTCGAGCGAGTTATGAGTCGCGAGCTTTTTAAAGAGCCATAGCTTTTTATTCGGTTGAACCCAAAACTAAATGAGTAAGGTTTCTGGCTTTGAAATTCTGAATTCTGTTTAAACCGAATAGCCCGTGTTTAGTGTATATTTGTTTAGTTCATATCCACTCATAACTTTTTAACCAATGCATATTTTAGGAGTCCAAATGGCCAAAGATTGTGTCACACATTACCAGTTCGCTTCTCATTTTAAAATCCTAAGACTCAAAATACTCAATAGCTTACTCGGTGGTTAATACACCAATCGTTGACATGTGACTCAATCACCTACCGTTAATATTGATTAATTAGTTTATAACTCCGGATCTTAAAAATTTGTTTGGTGGTTAATCACTCCATCACTTTTGTAGTTTGGTGAGTCCATCACTCCATCTTGCCTCTTTTGTTGTTGATTTTGGGTGATACAAGTAACACCACCACGTGAACCTTGAGTTGATTTATGTATTTTTTTAAGGGGTTTTTTTAGGTTTTGGTTAAATTTTATGAGATCACTTTGGGTCATTAATCTAATAAGCTCATGCTTGGTTTTCTTTGAGTTTTGTATCGGATCGATCCCAGATAAGTTCGTGTAGAAAATGTTGTTCTCATTTCACCTAACAAAATCACTTACCCTCTAATTTTATATCAATGTCCACTATGAAATTCAATCTTCGACCTCTTATGAAAGGGCATCATCTTTGTTGTGGCCGGATAAAATGACACTCTTACATAAGAAAATGAGAAAACTCACTATATATACAACAATACACAACTAACCCTTAATTTAGATGGGCTTTAGCCTATGGCCATGAACAAAAAAAAGCTAATATTTACAACTAACACTCCTCCTCAAGTTGAATCATGGATTTTAGTTATGCCTAACTTGTTACAAATAAAATCCATTTGAGCTTTTCGGAGAGGTTTGGTTAGGATGTCTGCAAGTTGAAAGCCTATCTTGATATGAATTGACAGAATAGAGGGATGATCCGTTTGAGTACTGTAACATCGCGTATTTTCGTTAAATAAAAGTTAATTTTATAAACAATTAAGTTTAATACGTTGAAACTACAATAATCATAATAATAATAATAATAATAATAATAATAATAATAATAATAATAATAATAATAATAATAATAAACATCATAATAATAATATTGCTATCAATAATTTGTAAGAATTATTAAGAAAATAACACAATTATAAAAAAAAATTGGATTTAAAAGTCTAGGGGGTAATTTTATAATTTATGAAACTTGAAATTAAAAGTTCTAGCATAAAATAACAAATTCCAAATTACAGGGACCAAATGTGTAATTATCTTTTAAAACCCAGCCCCCCACCCCGTCGACCCCTGTCACCTCCGGCCACATCTCCGGCCGTACTCCAGCGAGCCCACACACCCCCAATTAACGCGATTACAACCCAATTAAACACCCCGACACACTCACGTGGGAGATTCGGATTCAAGCCCCACTACAATTTGAAAATAGAGTTGATTGGTGCGATCTAGAACCGAACCCAACCACCCCACTAAAACCGATTCGAAATCTGAGTGGAAACACGATTAGTGCGATCGATTAACCAGCCTGGAATCGCATAACCACTATTATATAGTAATCAAACATTAATTTAACATAAAATCAATCCAATCCTATACGAAATCGACCCGAACCATCGGCACTTAAACTGAAATCAATCGAATAGTTAAACATCAAATTACCCCTTATAAATAGAGGGCAAACACTCCTTTACACTCACCTAAACTCTCTGCAACTCCAATTTGATCAAACACACACGTACACATCGATTCAAGATCGGGTTTTCATCGCGACCTGTTCTTCGCTTGGTTCACCATTAATTTGATCTTATACGAGGTAATTACACACACCCAGACACTCGGTTTCACTTAGGGAACAAAATCCCTAAGTTTAATTTCATTAACATAATCGATTTGGGGTTCAATTTTGCTTAAATCGAATCTAGGGTTCATAGAGAATTTGGGGGTTTCTTTTGTTGGTGTTTCTAAACCCTGAAAACCGATATCTGTAACACCCGGAAATTTTGATTAGACAGAGAGAAATAATAAGAAGAAAAGAAAAGAAAGAATTTTGGAAGGAAAGGAAAAGAAAGAAAAAGTGGAAGGGGGTATTGTGTAAAAGTATAAAGAAAGGGCAAATATCTGATATACATAGGGATGGTTGCCCACACTTTTCTCACAGCCCCAAATCTTCGAAATATTCTAGAGAGAGAAAGAGCAGACCACGAGAATTTAAAGGAAGGACAAGAAGAAGAAGAGTGCGGATTCGAGGTATAAGGTCTCACGGCGACGGGTTTTGAAGAAGCCATACCCAGCAACATAATGTGAGTTCTAAGGCCCCTCTTTTACGCATTTTTAAATGATTTTGGGGCTGGAACACATCGACGAATCATTTTCGAGGTTGGGTGCTTAATCTGCGTATGTATGTACTAATATAGGTGTATATGGTTCGTTTGGGCTGCTATGCCTATTGTGTTTAAGATTTCTAGGACAGATATATGAGTTTCAGTATGTTGTTTCGTGTGCGAAATGTTGATGTATGTCTTAGAGGTCTTTCCTAGGATGTGTATGATGTGTAGCCTGTTCTAGGTAGATGATACGATAAATTTCGTGCTAATGTATGTTGAGATGATGATTGAGAGCTGAAAAACAGCACAGGTTAAGTGCAGGGTGAACTACTCACCCGCATGGACTAATGCGGATGACCAGGAAAATGCGGCTAAGGCAATTTGCTCATCCGCATTGACCTAATGCGGATAGGTCAGAGAATACGGATTAAAGCATTCTTCATCCGCATTGACTTAATGCGGACAAAACAAGAAAATGGCCAAGGCATTACGCAGCCGCATTGACCAATGCGGGTAGATCATGAAATGCGGTTAAGGCATTCCTTATCCGCATTAACTAATGCGGATAGTCTGGAAATGCGAAAAGGAAATTCCTCATCCGCATTGACTAATGCGGATGGCCAAGAAATGCGGATGAATCAAAGAGGGAAATGCGGGTAAACACTTAGCAGAATTCTGACTTCTGGGAATTTAAAATAAGTAAGATAGGCTTTGACCTAGGGGATTCCCGGGGGTTATGTAAGTTGACATTTTGAGGTCATAGATGATGATAATGATGTTGCATGGGATACCTACTGTATGCCATATATGTATGATGCCTTGTATGATGATGAATGAATGTTATGTGTATGTTCCTTATGATTATGTATGTTTATCTTTCCGAACTTTACGAATTATGGAAATGAATGAATGAAGTATTATGTAACGTAAAGTGAAAGATAATGAAAGAGGAACATGATGATGAATGCATGTATTAATGAATAAATGAAAAGAATATGATGATGAATACATGCATTAATGAATGAACGAACTAAGTCTTGCAAGCATTGAATAAGGTAAACGGGTCTTTCTTTGTGATTGACCATATTCATGTTACCTCTACCGCTTACCTACTAGTACTGTGGCATACGCTTTGATTCACGGCCCAGTAGCTAAGACTGATCGGGTATAGCATATGGTATTGGTATAAAAGAAATTCAATATGCAAGCAAAGATGAAACGGGATCCTTGTCATTCGACCACAGTAATCATAGCCGAGTGCTATGAAGTGGGTAAAGCCTGACAGGATCCATATGAGAATTTAAAGATAATGATGTATAACGAATGATGAAGATAATAATAAATATTATCTTTGTATATGTATGATGTATGATCACGTGAAAAATGGTTTATAATGGGAATTAAATATGTTTATTATAAAACTAGAACTCACTCAGCAACGCTGACTTTTATGTGTTTCCAGTTGGCAGGTAGTGCTGGGGATGGCACGAGGCGACTACTCAGCTCTTTTGGGATGGCATTCTCCTTTGATAATGCTGCCACGCAATGGGATGCGGGCTTATAATGCATGCAACACTTATATTGCATGCAAGTGTCAAGTGTTCCTTGAGGATCCCGATAAACAGGATTACCTAAGGAACCTTCCTTAAGGATCCTGATAAACGAGATTACTTAAGGAATCTTATTTATGATGAAAATTTTAATGTTTTTATACTAGAGGTCACTGTTTATGACCATTTTGTAATCAGCAACGATTAACCTTTGTACAAGCTTTTATGATGAAATGAAATGTATCTTTTGAATGTTTTCGCTGCAGTGTTTATTTAAGATGTTTATAAATATATACCAAATGTATGTTTTATGTGCGATGAACGACCAACTGTGAGGTACCCGGGAGCGGTGCTGAACTCCAATTAGAAACCAAGACAGACGGACTACTGTATTTTCTAGATCGACTTTGGATTCCGAATCGCGATAATCTTCGAGCAACCATCATGGATGAGGCTTATAAGGCTCGTTATTCTATTCATCCGGGAGCAGATAAGATGTTCATGAATCTTCGGAATCAATATTGGTGGCCCGGCATGAAGAAGGATATAGCCTTGTATGTATCTAAATGCCTCACATGTTCCAAAGTCAAAGCTGAGCATCACGTCCCTCTGGATTACTCGTACAACCCGAGGTTCCATTATGGAAATGGGAAAGCATATCCATGGATTTCATCACCAAGCTGCCTCGTACCGCGAGTGGTCATGATAGCATCTGGATAATCGTTGACCGTTTGACTAAGTCTGCACATTTCATTCCAATTCGGGAAGATTATCGAGTCGAGAAATTGGCTTGTATTTACATCAATGAAATAGTCAGTCGGCATGGTGTACCTTTAGATATTATCTCTGATCGTGATGGTCGCTTCATCTCTCGTTTCTGGAAAAGTCTCCAATCAGCTCTCGGAACTCAACTAAATCTTAGCACATCCTATCACCCGCAAACCGACGGTCAGACTGAAAGAACGATACAAACCCTCGTGGATATGCTCCGGGCTTGTGTCATTGATTTCAGTGGATCGTGGGATTCTCATCTTCCGTTGATCGAATTCTCTTACAATAATAGTACCATACCAGCATCCAGATGGCACCGTTTGAGGCCTTGTATGGCCGAAAGTGTCGATCTCTCATCTGTTGGTCTGAAGTTGGTGAATCACAGATTACTGGTTGGAATTGATACAAGAAACAACTGACAAAATTCATAAGATCCGTGATAACTTGGTCGCTGCTAGAAATCGTCAAAGCATTATGCTGATAAGGATGAAGACCCATGGAATACAATATCGGTGATCTCGTACTTCTTAAGGTATCACCTTGGAAGGGAGTGATTCGCTTTAGAAAGAAAGGGAAGCTAGCACCTCGTTACGTGGGTCCATTCAAAGTGCTCGAGCGAATTGGGAAAGTGGCCTACAAGCTTGAACTACCCCAAGAACTCAGCAATATGCATCCGACGTTTCACGTTTCAAACCTCAAGAAATACCTAGCCGATGAAAATCTCCACATCGCACTCGACGAAGTTCAGATTGATGAATCTATGCACTTTATGAGAAACCTGTGGAAATTATGGATCGGGAAGTCAAACAACTCAAACGCAGCCGAATACCGATTGTCAAAGTCCGCTGGGAATCTAAACGTGGCCCAGAGTTCACCTGGGAACGTGAGGACCAAATGAAATCCAAGTACCCCATCTTTTCGTTTCAGCCTCCTCGTGATTAAAATTTCAAGACAAAATTTCCTAAAACAGGGGAGATTGTAACATCGCGTATTTTCGTTAAATAAAAGTTAATTTTATAAACAATTAAGTTTAATATGTTGACGTTGATTCCAATAACTACAATAATCATAATAATAATAATGATAATAATATAATAATATAATAATAATAATCATAATAATAATAATAAACATAATAATAATAATACATTGCTATCAATAATTTGTAAGAATTATTAAGAAATAAACAATTATAAAAAAAATTGGATTTAAAAGTCTAGGGGATAATTTTGTAATTTATAAAACTTGAAATTAAAAGTTCTAGCATAAAATAACAAATTCCAAATTACAGGGACCAAATGTGTAATTATCTTTTAAAACCCAGCCCCACCCCGTCGACCCCTGTCACCTCCGACCACATCTCCGGCCGTACTCCGGTGAGCCCACACACCCCCAATTAACGCGATTACAACCCAATTAAACACCCGACACACTCACGTGGGAGATTCGAACTCAAGCCCCACTACAATTTGAAAATAGAGTTGATTGGTGCGATCTAGAACCGAACCCAACCACCCCACTAAAACCGATTCGAAATCTGAGTGGAAACATGATTAGTGCGATCGATTAACCAGCCTGGAATCGCATAACCACTATTATAATAGTAATCAAACATTAATTTAACATAAAATCAATCCAATCCTATACGAAATCGACCCGAACCATCGACACTTAAACTGAAATCAATCGAATAGTTAAACATCAAATTACCCCCTATAAATAGAGGGCAAACACTCCTTTACACTCACCTAAACTCTTTGCAACTCCAATTTGATCAAACACGCACATACACATCGATTCAAGATCGGGTTTTCATCGCGACCTGTTCTTCGCTTGGTTCACCATTAATTCGATCTTATACGAGGTAATTACACACACCCAGACACTCGGTTTCACTTAGGAAACAAAAGCCCTAAGTTTAATTTCATTAACATAATCGATTTGGGGTTCAATTATGCTAAAATCGAATATAGGGTTCATAGAGAATTTGGGGGTTTCTTTTGTTGGTGTTTTAAACCCTAAAAACCGATATCTATCGTGGCTGTATGCCTAGTTCACTGGTTCCCCGTTCACATGCAAACCTTGAGGTCCCGGGTTCGACCCCGGGCACCCTCATTTTTTTTAAGGCTTTTTCAGCCATAAATTCATTTTAGAAAATTTTTAATAAATATAAAAATAACTTTTGTAAACTTTAAATATATTTTTGGGCACCAGATAATTTTCTGGATTATATTAAAGTTTTATCAAATTATTTACAAATATTGTTTTTTTATAAAATATACTTTAACGGACGGTTTAGATTAATATTCTTCGTAATTATTCTTCGTTAATCATACAGACTTAACTACATTTTGAACTTCATCATTATATCTAAATTCGTTTCTAAAACACTTAATAATTCTTCTAATGGATTAAAAATATGATATTTATTTTATAAATTTAATTACTTAAACAAAACTCATAATTCTATCAAAACCCTAATTCTTATTCGAACGTTAATCATATAATTAATTAATAAAATTAGTTATTTGTTTTTCCTCTTTAACAATAAATCAAATGATTACGCGTATTAATACATTTATTTCTATTAAACATAATCACTTTCAATAAATTCGTTTATTTATTTCAAGACACTCAAACTAAATAAGTTATTTTATTCAATACCTATTCCCAATGGAAACCCTAATCTATTCCCAATCTTATATTATTATTATTATTCTGACTCGAGACACCGTTCCGTAGATTACTCGTAAGGAAATCGTTGGTATCTAATCTATTACGTTCAAATTCTAATCTCATGAATCAAGTGAGTATTCATAACCCCATTTTATATCATTTCTTATTTGGGGGAAATCATGTGACCCAATATTCAATCGTGATATTCTATTATTATTTCATTCTAAATTCAATTCAAGACAGGTTATGTTATTACTTGTAACTATGTGATCATACTATGATAAACTGAGCGGCAGTAGAAACCCTAATTCAATCAATCAATCAATCCTGGTATCAATGGTAAATCTACTGGTTTGGATAACCCACCCCATATGAATAGTCGAGTGGTGATTGTGCCAGAGGCAAATAGTCAATCTATGGTGTATGTGTGTAAGTTTATTATATGCAAAAGTGTCAAGTCAAGGGGTTTATATTGTGTCGGTTTATCTATATGCTCCGCTATTGCATTATAAGTCTTAACATTACCTTGTGAATTGGATTATTCTCAATCAAACAATCAATCTATATGTATATTCAAAACTGTGTTTACTCACGGCTAATTTTTAGCTGACTCGTTACTTTTTACATGATTTCAGGTTAAGCAAGTTAGTGGACTTCTACATGCTCATTTAAGACCCGGACTTAGTCAAAATAAAAGACAATTACTATTTGTGACTTCAACTGTTGTAATTGCATATGTTAAACTCATGCTATCTTGTAATCTGATTTTAATATTATTTCCACTATTAGACGATCATGTGTTATGAACAATCAATCATTCCCTCGTCCGCTCCGATGATTCCGCCATCGGTCAGGGTGTGACAGATTGGTATCATAGCCACGGTTATAGGGAATTAGGTTATTAGAAATAGAATGACCTAGACTATAACTAAGAACCCTTACACATGAGTCCTCTCATGTATTTTATATGTTTAGATAGGATTTTATGTGCCTTATATGTTTATATTTGATTATATGAATCTATGCCTTATGTGATTCTTCTTATACTTTGATTCTTAACAATGCCCACACAAATCTTAAATCATATTCAAGGTATTGTGTGCCTAAATCAAATGGTTTTCAAAATGAGCTTTGAATCGTTATTCGTGGTTTTCAAATTCGTCAAAGTCTGTGTCTTACAACTTGAAACATGTAATGCTGGAAGAGCGTGATGCCCGTATCTCGGGGTGTTCTGTCTAGGAAAGGTATTCGTATAAATCCAAATCAGCCGATGGATCCGTTTACCTTTCCTGGGAACCCTCAGGATGAGTATCTACTTATAGGTACGCATGTCTTCAACAAAGTTGTGGTTGACCTAATACTTTGGTTAGTCAACGTACTCGCTTTGATTTACAAATCAAACGATTACACTTGGAACACCTCATTGTTATTATGCCAAATTCCCATTGTCGTTTTCATGTTGTATAGCTCATATTACCCAATTCTCATAAAATATCTTAATGATATTTGAAAATGTCTTCTCGTCAAATCCGTTCGCGGTCTAGAAACTCTGGCCGTAAGATTGCTGCTATTGTAGCACGTGAAGTTGCTGCGGTCATCCCAACTCTACTTACCCATTTGAACCAAGGCAACAATGTTGTTCGAAACCCAACTGCACCAAACCCTCCCCAAACTTGTACTTATAAGCACTTCAGTTCTTGCAATCCCACTAAGTTTAGCGGGACCGAAGGAGCCACTGGTCTTTTACAGTGGTTTGAGAGTATCGAGAACACTTTTCTCAATAGTGAGTGTCCCGAGAATCTCAAGGTTCGCTATGCTACAAGTGTTCTTCAAAAGAGAGCACTCACTTGGTGGAACGGAGAGAAAAGAACTCGTGGCCCTGAAACTGCTCTAGCATTAACATGGGCTGAAGTTAAGGAGCTCATGACTAAAGAGTTCTGCCCAAGAAATGAAGTCCGGAAACTAGAAGCTGAGTTCTGGGAGTTAACCCAAGACAGTGGCAAGAACCTAGCATACACTAACCGATTTCACAAACTGAGCCTTCTGGTACCGCACCTTGCTACCCCTACCTCCCGAGCCATCGAGAAATACATTGGTGGACTACCCATGCAAATTCAGGATACGGTGTTAGGAAGGAATCCTTCGACACTAGAAGATGCTATTAGGCTGGCTGCGCAGTTAACCGATAATCATGTGAAAGCTGGTTCTTAAACCAGGAAAGGGTCGAAGAAGAATACCGATAAACTTCCTAACGAAACCGTCAAAACCGACCAACCCGAGTCTTCCAATAACAAGAAGAGGAAGGCTAGATCTCAAAACTTTGCTGTAATTAGCCCCGCTGTGCCAATTAGTCAAGTCCCTCCAACTCGTCAACCAGCAGTAAACAACCAATCGCTGATAAAAAGCCATACGCTGGACCCTTTCCGCAGTGTAACAACTGCAAGTATACCATCCCGCTAACGTTTAGTGTCGTCAATGCACAAACTGTGATCGTTTCGGCCATACCTTCAACGTGTGCAAAAACACAGCTAAGACTCCGACTACCGCACCTGTCCTT
Organism: Flaveria linearis; assembly: GCA_024085815.1. NCBI lineage: Eukaryota > Viridiplantae > Streptophyta > Magnoliopsida > Asterales > Asteraceae > Flaveria > Flaveria linearis. The sequence continues at coordinate 36,405,308 of CM044013.1, forward strand.
CAACATCCTCCTGCAATTACCCAGGATCGTGCATGCTATCAATGTGGTGATCCGAACCATTTTCGCAATCGATGCCCTCAACTTGTCAGCCCGGTTCCTACGGCTCAAGGACGTGCTTTTAACATCAATGCCCAACAAGCTCAAGCCACCAATGATGTGGTGAATGGTACGTTTCAAATCGATCACCAATATGCTTCAGTCTTGTTTGATACAGGGGCTGATAAAAGTTTTGTATCCTTAGGATTTGAGCCTTTGCTTGTTAACACCAGAACTAAGTTAGAGGAACCTTTTACAGTAGAAATAGCTGATGGAAAACCCGTCATAATTGATTCTGTCATTCCGAATTGTACTCTTAAACTTAGCAAGCACGAATTCTCTATCGACCTTATACCGATGCAACTTGGAAGCTTTGACGTCATTATAGGCATGGATTGGCTATCGAAGAACCGTGCCGAGGTTGTCTGCTTTGAGAAGATCATCCGATTCCTCTTGCATCCAAAAGCGTCCTAAATATTTATGGGGAAAAGCCTTCCAAAGGGCTTAAACTCATGTCTTGTACCAAAGCCCAAAAGTACCTCCGCAAGCATTACGTGGCTTTCTTAGCCCATATCGTGAAAGCGGATGAGAAATCTAGGAAGATTGAAGACATTCCAGTTATTCGAGAATTCCCCGAAGTCTTTCCCGAAGACTTAACCGGTCTTCCTCCCGTTCGTCAAGTTGAATTCCGGATCGACCTTGTGCCTGGTGCAACTCCCGTGGCAAAATCTCCTTATCGACTTGCACCATCGGAAATGCAAGAACTTACTAGCCAATTGCAAGAACTGTCAGACAAAGGATTCATTCGCCCGAGCTCATACCATGGGGAGCTCCAGTCTTATTCGTGAAGAAGAAAGATGGCTCATTCCGTATGTGCATAGACTATCGGGAGCTTAACAAGCTTACTGTCAAAACCGGTATCCCCTATCGAGAATTGACGATTTGTTTGATCAGCTTCAAGGAGCCTCTTATTTCTTCAAGATCGACCTTCGTTCAGGCTATCATCAGCTACGGGTGCACGATGATGATATTCCTAAGACAGCCTTTCGGACGAGATATGGCCATTACGAGTTTACAGTGATGCCATTCGGGTTAACCAACGTACCGGCAGTATTCATGGATTTAATGAATCGCGTGTGCCGACCATACCTAGAAAAATTCGTGATCGTATTCATCGACGACATCTTGATATACTCCAAATCCAAATCCGATCACGAGAACCACCTTCGTCTAATACTCGAATTTCTGAGGAAAGAGAAACTCTACGCCAAATTCTTAAAGTGTGAATTCTGGCTTAATGAGGTTCAATTTCTTGGTCACATAGTAAACAACAAGGGAATTCACGTGTATCCCGCGAAGATCGAGGCAGTAAAGAAATGGGGAGAACCTAAAACTCCTACAGAGATCCGTTCATTCCTTGGTCTAGCCGGATATTACCAACGTTTTATTCCTAACTTCTCGAAGATTGCTGTGCCACTCACTGCTTTGACCCACAAGGATAAGCCTTTTTCTTGGGGGCCTGATCAAGAAAAATCATTTCAAACCCTCAAGCAAAAGTTATGTAGGCACCGATTCTAGCACTTCCTGATGGAAACGACGACTTTGTTGTCTATTGTGACGCTTCAAGACAAGGTCTAGGTTGCGTTCTCATGCAGCGAGGCAAAGTTATAGCTTATGCCTCAAGACAATTGAAGATTCATGAGAAAAATTATACAACGCACGATCTTGAATTGGGTGCTGTTGTATTCGTACTCAAAATCTGGAGACACTATCTCTATGGCACTAAATGTGTTGTATTCACCGATCATAAGAGTCTCCAGTACATCTTCAACCAGAAGGAGCTTAACATGAGACAACGACGTTGGGTCGAACTACTCAACGACTACGACTGTGAGATTCGTTACCACCCCGGTAAAGCTAATGTCGTAGCCGATGCATTAAGTCGTAAGGGCCAGGTTATGCTTCAAAGTGTTACCATTCAAACTGACCTCCTGACCCGTATACTCAAAGCTCAACACGAATCAGTCACCGAGGGCAACATGTATGAGGAAATGTCATGCGGTGCTGAACTCCAATTAGAAACCAAGACAGACGGACTACTGTATTTTCTAGATCGACTTTGGATTCCGAATCGCGATAATCTTCGAGCAACCATCATGGATGAGGCTTATAAGGCTCGTTATTCTATTCATCCGGGAGCAGATAAGATGTTCATGAATCTTCGGAATCAATATTGGTGGCCCGACATGAAGAAGGATATAGCCTTGTATGTATCTAAATGCCTCACATGTTCCAAAGTCAAAGCCGAGCATCAACGTCCCTCTGGATTACTCGTACAACCCGAGGTTCCATTATGGAAATGGGAAAGCATATCCATGGATTTCATCACCAAGCTGCCTTGTACCGCGAGTGGTCATGATAGCATCTGGATAATCGTTGACGTTTGACTAAGTCTGCACATTTCATTCCAATTCGGGAAGATTATCGAGTCGAGAAATTGGCTTGTATTTACATCAATGAAATAGTCAGTCGGCATGGTGTACCTTTAGATATTATCTCTGATCGTGATGGTCGCTTCATCTCTCGTTTCTGGAAAAGTCTCCAATCAGCTCTCGGAACTCAACTAAATCTTAGCACATCCTATCACCCGCAAACCGACGGTCAGACTGAAAGAACGATACAAACCCTCGTGGATATGCTCCGGGCTTGTGTCATTGATTTCAGTGGATCGTGGGATTCTCATCTTCCGTTGATCGAATTCTCTTACAATAATAGTACCATACCAGTATCCAGATGGCACCGTTTGAGGCCTTGTATGGCCGAAAGTGTCGATCTCTCATCTGTTGGTCTGAAGTTGGTGAATCACAGATTACTGGTCTGGAATTGATACAAGAAACAACTGACAAAATTCATAAGATCCGTGATAACTTGGTCGCTGCTAGAAATCGTCAAAAGCATTATGCTGATAAAGGATGAAGACCCATGGAATACAATATCGGTGATCTCGTACTTCTTAAGGTATCACCTTGGAAGGGAGTGATTCGCTTTAGAAAGAAAGGGAAGCTAGCACCTCGTTACGTGGGTCCATTCAAAGTGCTCGAGCGAATTGGGAAAGTGGCCTACAAGCTTGAACTACCCCAAGAACTCAGCAATATGCATCCGACGTTTCACATTTCAAACCTCAAGAAATACCTAGCCGATGAAAATCTCCACATCGCACTCGACGAAGTTCAGATTGATGAATCTATGCACTTTATTGAGAAACCTGTGGAAATTATGGATCGGGAAGTCAAACAACTCAAACGCAGCCGAATACCGATTGTCAAAGTCCGCTGGAATCTAAACGTGGCCCAGAGTTCACCTGGGAACGTGAGGACCAAATGAAATCCAAGTACCCTCATCTTTTCGTTTCAGCCTCCTCGTGATTAAAATTTCGAGACAAAATTTCCTAAAGCAGGGGAGATTGTAACATCGCGTATTTTCGTTAAATAAAAGTTAATTTTATAAACAATTAAGTTTAATATGTTGACGTTGATTCCAATAACTACAATAATCATAATAATAATGATAATAATAATAATAATAATAATAATAATAATAATAATAATAATAATAATAATAATAATAATAATAATAATAAAAACATAATAATAATAATAACATTGCTATCAATAATTTGTAAGAATTATTAAGAAAATAAACAATTATAAAAAAAATTGGATTTAAAAGTCTAGGGGATAATTTTGTAATTTATGAAACTTGAAATTAAAAGTTCTAGCATAAAATAACAAATTCCAAATTACAGGGACCAAATGTGTAATTATCTTTTAAAACCCAGCCCCACCCCGTCGACCCCTGTCACCTCCGACCACATCTCCGGCCGTACTCCGGTGAGCCCACACACCCCCAATTAACGCGATTACAACCCAATTAAACACCCCGACACACTCACGTGGGAGATTCGAACTCAAGCCCCACTACAATTTGAAAATAGAGTTGATTGGTGCGATCTAGAACCGAACCCAACCACCCCACTAAAACCGATTCGAAATCTGAGTGGAAACATGATTAGTGCGATCGATTAACCAGCCTGGAATCGCATAACCACTATTATAATAGTAATCAAACATTAATTTAACATAAAATCAATCCAATCCTATACGAAATCGACCCGAACCATCGACACTTAAACTGAAATCAATCGAATAGTTAAACATCAAATTACCCCCTATAATAGAGGGCAAACACTCCTTTACACTCACCTAAACTCTTTGCAACTCCAATTTGATCAAACACACACATACACATCGATTCAAGATCGGGTTTTCATCGCGACCTGTTCTTCGCTTGGTTCGCCATTAATTCGATCTTATACGAGGTAATTACACACACCCAGACACTCGGTTTCACTTAGGAAACAAAAGCCCTAAGTTTAATTTCATTAACATAATCGATTTGGGGTTCAATTATGCTCAAATCGAATATAGGGTTCATAGAGAATTTGGGGGTTTCTTTTGTTGGTGTTTTTAAACCCTAAAAACTGATATCTATCGTGGCTGTATGCCTAGTTCACTGGTTCCCTGTTCACATGCAAACCTTGAGGTCCCGGGTTCGACCCCGGGCACCCTCATTTTTTTTAAGGCTTTTTCAGCCATAAATTCATTTAAGAAAATTTTTAATAAATATAAAAATAACTTTTGTAAACTTTAAATATATTTTTGGGCACCAGATAATTTTCTGAATTATATTAAAGTTTTATCAAATTATTTACAAATATTGTTTTTTTATAAAATATACTTTAACGGACGGTTTAGATTAATATTCTTCGTAATTATTCTTCGTTAATCATACAGACTTAACTACATTTTGAACTTCATCATTATATCTAAATTCGTTTCTAAAACACTTAATAATTCTTCTAATGGATTAAAAATATGATATTTATTTTATAAATTTAATTACTTAAACAAAACTCATAATTCTATCAAAACCCTAATTCTTATTCGAACGTTAATCATATAATTAATTAATAAAATTAGTTATTTGTTTTTCCTCTTTAACAATAAATCAAATGATTACGCGAATTAATACATTTATTTCTATTAAACATAATCACTTTCAATAAATTCGTTTATTATTTCAAGACACTCAAACTAAATAAGTTATTTTATTCAATACCTATTCCCAACGGAAACCCTAATCTATTCCCAATTCTTATATTATTATTATTCTGACTCGAGACACCGTTCCGTAGATTACTCGTAAGGAAATCGTTGGTGTCTAATCTATTACGTTCAAATTCTAATCTCATCAATCAAGTGAGTATTCATAACCCCATTTTATATCATTTCTTATTTGGGGGAAATCATGTGACCCAATATTCAATCGTGATATTCTATTGTTATTTCATTCTAAATTCAATTCAAGACAGGTTATGTTATTACTTGCAACTATGTGATCATACTATGATAAACTGAACGGCAGTAGGAACCCTAATTCAATCAATCAATCAATCCTGGTATCAATGGTAGATCTACTGGTTTGGATAACCCACCCCATATGAATAGTCGAGTGGTGATTGTGCCAGAGGCAAATAGTCAATCTATGGTGTATGTGTGCAAGTTTATTATATGCAAAAGTGTCAAGTCAAGGGGTTTATATTGTGTCGGTTTATCTATATGCTCCGCTATTGCATTATAAGTCTTAATATTACCTTGTGAATTTGATTATTCTCAATCAAACAATCAATCATGTATATTCAAAACTGTGTTTACTCACCGGCTAATTTTTAGCTGACTCGTTACTTTTACATGATTTCAGGTTAAGCAAGTTAGTGGACTTCTACATGCTCATTTAAGACCCGGACTTAGTCAAAATAAAAGACAATTACTATTTGTGACTTCAACTGTTGTAATTACATATGTTAAACTCATGCTATCTTGTAATCTAATTTTAATATTATTTCCACTATTAGACGACCATGTGTTATGAACAATCAATCATTCCCTCGTCCGCTCCGGTAATTCCGCCGTCGGTCGGGGTGTGAGAAGTACCTACTAGTCGATCTCTAATCAAATGACCATCACCTCAATATGTTTCATCCACTCATGAAATACTTGATCCTTGACTATGTGTGTCATTGATTGGTTATCACAATATATCTGCATCAAGTATTCGAAAATGACACTAAGTTCTCTAAGAAGACGACGAACCCATAACATCTCAGATGTGACATCCGTCATGGCTCTATACTTTGACTCGACACTAGATCGGGATACTGTGTGTTGCTTCTAACTCTTCCACGACACAAGATTTCCTCCAACAAACACACAATATCTGGTCGTAGACCATCATGAAATAAGACAATTGCCTAATCTGTGATGAGGCCCTCATAAGCTGATGCGGGGCGCATCCAAATTCTAATGTGGGGTGGATCGAATAGGTTGTTACGAAAATGCCTATCTTTGACACGTAGCAATGAGTCTTCACCTTAGAATGATGCAAGACACATCAATAAGTGATGCATGATGCATCAGAGCTAGAATCAACCTGTAACTGGGGCCTTGGCCTCTCTTATTTATGCACCATTTGATCTCTCACACTCTCTCTCTAGCTTTCTAGAGAAAAAAAGTTAGTATTATTTTGGGAGTTGTGTTGTACGCATGTTTCCTTGTGTTTTATTTATACCTAGCAGAAGAACGATGAACATTAATGTAAATTCTCTTTCTCTATCTCTTAGGAACCCAAAGGGTATGTGGGTAGGATACCCGTAGGGCATGAAGTACGTTACCATTTATAGCAGTGGGATAAATCTCCCACAACAACCTAGATAAACACTTTTGGATCAGGTAGAGGGTTAATATCGTATAAATAAAGGGTAAGATAACCATACGGAATGAGGTTGATTTTTTTCTATAGTTTATAACCATAGGGGAATGAGGTTGATTTTTCCTATAGTTGGGATAAATATACTCATAGGTTATGCTAGTTGGCATTTAACCGAGGTATACAACCCAACAAAGGAAATGAATCTAGTTAAGATTATATAATGAGGACCTTTTGATATTTAACACTATACTACTTGTAATTTAGGTACTTGCGTCAGAGAAGGTGTATTTTGAGGTTTGCTGGATTGTATGGTAGTTTAAATACCAGGTCAAATACGAATAGATAATCTACTAACGCCACTTGGATCAACACACTAAGAATCATGAGGAAGAAATAGTTATGACAAAGGATTAGTTTCAAAGAGATATGCTGATGAGCTTTACAATTTTTTATAAATCACATTGCCTAGAATACTCGACGACGCATTTCAGCGAAGGATGGCCAAGGTAACCCAAGAGGTAGTGATGGTGCTGGTGGCAGTACCATTAATGGTAAAACTAGAGGTTACGGGACTAATAGACACCCGAATACCAATGTTGGGTTATGCAAAGACAAGGTTTCACATATAAGGGTTTTAGAGACTGTAAACCGAAACCTTTTTAATGATAAATATGATGCTATAGTCACAGTTTACTGGATCTCAACAATGAAAGTTGTGATCAAGATAAATGAACGTAGGGAGGATCAGGGTATCAAGTATATTATAAAATCAATTAATGAAGAAGCATGAGATGGGAAACTATTTTCCATAAGAAGGGACAAGATGCTATCGACCAAATGAAGTGGAATGAGATGAAGAGTTTTAATGCTGAACAAATCATGTCCTCAAAATGAGTTAGACAAGTTTTGATCATGTTCCTTCGACTGAATGCAGTCATTATGACACATCATGAGTATACGTCAAAGTTTAAAGAAATGGCTAGGTTGGTGCCCCATTTAGTGACTCCTAAATAAGGGCATGTGAAATATTATTATATTCAGGGGCTTCCAAGTTCAAACCTTGGTGAAAACTACTATACTATTGATGTTCGACTTAATAGTCGAGTTAAGTGCAATTATCTATGATAAGTCAAGGGTTAAGATAAGCATGAGGATGATGAAAAGAAGGGAAATACTTTCGGTGGAAGGTATAAGTTTAGGAAAATCAAAAGTGGTAACATGGATAAGTGTAAGACAGGAAACGAATCTTAGTACGAAAACTACAATAAATGTCAACAAGCCAAACATGTAGCAAAATTCTATCCAACAGCTAGATATTTTCGATGTCAAGAGTTGGGGCATTATAAAAGTAGCTGTCCTAAGATTTAGAAACCCCAATAAGGAAAATGAATCAAGCCAAAGGTAGAGTGTTTATTTTAAACAAGGGTGGTGGTCAGGAGACAAAAGAAGATGTGGTGACTGGTACGTTCCCTCTAACTAACATTTGTGCTGTACACTATCTGATATAGGTGTAAACAAGAGTTTTGTGTCAACTTCCTTTGTGAAATACACGAAAAAGAAACCTCTAGTACTTGATTGTGCTTGTGAGGTAGAAACTACAAATGGAGGGAACGATAAAATGACTACGGGCGTAAACGAGCCAGACGGTTTGCAAGATACTGGGATCGCTTGAAAAAAGATTGAATCTAGCCAAGCTTAAACAAGCTCAAGCCCGAGATCGAGCTCACATTATAGCTCGTTTACTAAACAATCTCGAGCCCGAGCTTCAGATATCGAGCTCGAGCCTGAGCTTCAGATATCGAGCTCAAGCCGGCACGCGAGCCTAAATGAGTTTTTTTTTATATAAAATTTTATTTACATATAAAATGTATATAATTTTATAAATAAATAAATAATATATACTATGTTATATATAAAAATTTAATTTTAAAAAATATAAAAATAATATATAAAAAAATCTAATAATTTATTAATAAATGAGTCGAGCTTGGCAAATTTTTGATGAGCCGAGCTCGAGCTTTAGAAAGAAACATATAAACGAGCCGAGATCAAACTCGAGCTTTCTAAAACCAAAATGAGTTGAGCTCGAGCCTAGCGAACTCAGGCTCGGCTTGGCTCGTTTATACCCCTAAGAATGACTATAGTATAGAAGGATGGCATACCTAAGTTAAATGGTTTTGAGTTCCTAGTTGACCTTATGCCTATGAACCTACCCAAATAAGATGTGGTTATAAGAATGGAGTGGTTAACTGCTAACCATGCCTATATTGATTGTGAACGAAAGTTATTTGAAGTACGTAAGACGAACAGTGAAATTATATAAGTTTAAGGAGATAGTGTTGGCATAAGATTTAGATGATATCTACAGTTAAGCCTAATAAGTGTTTGATGAAAGGATGTGAGTCTTTTACCTATGCCATAAATGCTATGCCTGAAAGACAAGTTTCTTATATTACGGTGTTATGTGATTACCTTGATGTTATTCCAAACTACTTACCAGGACTCCCTTCTAAGTGTCAAATTGATTTATGTTATAAAATTTAATACATGAGGCAAGACCTGTTGCCAAAGCTCCTTAAGGATGTGGTCACGGAAATAAGAAAGTGCAGGTCATGGCAAATACACGCACCAATACCCGCCGTCCCAAAGCACAACGTGGAAACTATCTCATCGGCATGGCCTTTTTACAAGTAGGGGATGGACATCGTAGGCCATATCCTAAGGCACCGGGGAGGGTCAAGGTCCTCTTGGTAGCAGTAGGTTATTTCACAAAATGGCCCGAAGTCAAGCCACTGGTGTTGATAACTGGCAAACAAGTAATCAAGTTTCTTTAGGAAAACATAATCTACCACTTTGGCTTACCAGGAGAGATCATAACAGATAATGGAAGGCAATTTGCAGAAGAACCATTCAAGGGATGGTGTAAGGAACTTCATATCAAGCAAACATTTACCTCCGTGGTACACCCACAAGCTAACGGGCAAGTCAAGCGCCTGAATAGAAGCATCGTGGAAGGATTGAAGACAAGGTTGGGAGATTATGGGAAGGCATGGATGGAAGAGCTTCCAAGCATACTGTGGGCAATCCGAACCACCTCTAAGACAAGCCACGGCAGGACCCTTTTTAGCCTCACCTTCGGATCCGAAGCCACGATACCAGTAGAGATCGGGGTGACCTCACATAGGAGAAGTCCTTCCAGGAATAAACAAATAGGGTAGAAATATCTCTTACCCTCGACCTCCTCGAAGAAGCACGAGAACAGGCAAGAATAAGGGAGGCACAGTACAAACAATAGATGGAAAGGTACTACAATGTCCTGGTCAAGCGTACAAGCTTCAGGCCAGGGGATTTAGTCCTAAGGAAAAATGAAGCAAGTAGACAACACCAAATGGGAAAAATGAGCCCCAGTTGGGAGGGACCTTACGAGGTAACAAAAGCTCATAAAGGGGGATCCTACAAACTCAAAGATATAGACGGTAAAGCTGTGCGACGCCATTAGAATACCATGAAACTACGAAGGTTCAACGTCTGAAACTTGTATTCATAATGGGTGTATAGCCACAACATCAATCTTATGGAAGAATCAGTGATACCTTCATAGTTAGATCTTTTGGGTATACTAGTTGTATCTCGCTATGTAACCTATCAGTTTCTAAGCAATGAAGTATTTGTATATTGACAAAGATTTCAAAATGGCACATGTCTCTTAAAATGAATGAGCATTCATACAAAAGGCTCCACGGGTTCGGCCCTGACCTTCCTGTGAAAAGGGATGAGCTCCTGAATTAATAAAATGTTCCATGGGTTCCGGCCTTGACCCCTATGAAAAGGGTGAGCTCCTAAAGATAATGAACGCTCCATGAGATCCGGCCTTGACATACTCATGTCATATTGCGCAAACCATCACAATTTATCATGTACGAAAATAACCTAGGGCGATAAGCCTTCAATAAAGCAGCTTACACCGTAAGCACAATAACACAATAGTTAAAGAAGGCAAAAATGTCTTAGCAAAAGACAGTCCATATGAAACAAGCATAAACATGAATATTTAAAAGTCAAACATACATAAGGAAACCATAACATGTCCACAAACCATAGTTAAAAAGTTAAAGAAAACATCAAGATGTCATCACACAAACAAAAGAAGGCCATAAAAGCACTTAGCCTTGGGTTTTCTTGGCAGGATCAAGGAGGAAAACAGCCTGGCGACTAGGACTACTTGATGGAAGGTCTGAAGGCGTATAATAGCCAGCTCTGGAGGATGACTCCCCATAAGAAGTTGTCCCCAAGCTCAGGCAAGTACGGCTGGCTTGACCACTTGATGCCTGCCTAGCAGGCTGGCCTCTTTTCTTTTGCACCATACCAGGAGGCTCCAACGCTTGAAGAACACTGAGCGGGCTATCAACACATCCTGCCAGGGTCTCCAGGAAAGGGTACTTGACCTCCTAAAAATCAGCAACAACTTTAGAAACAAGTTGTTTAGTGTTCGGACGATAATAAGGCATGTAGTCCAATGTTTTACTATGCTGACAACCTTGATAACCAGCTTTTAGCCCGAAAAACAAACCAAGCCTATGAGTGGCCGTTTGAACCTTAGCCATTGGTTTTAGAAACTCTGCACTCCATGAAACAAACCCATAACATGCTCAAACCCTTTGCTAATCAACCATTTCTTCTCCGCAGAAACCTCCTCCGAACCTTGGCGAAGCCCCTGATTGGATTCCAGCAACCGGTCGATCGTTTCCTTACGCTTCGCCTCCTCTGCTTTTAGGTTTTTCCACTCCTCCGTAAGAGCATCTCGACCTTGCTCAAGAACATCCTTGCCCTCCTCAACCTCTAGTCGGGTTGCTGATAGAGAATCCAGAATTTCCCTCTCTTTGTTTGCATACTGCAGCTCCAACTCCCCCGCTTGCTGCGTAAGTATCTAATTATCCTCGGTCAACCGTTTTACTTTCCTATCCAAATCAAACATCACCAATCCATCATCTTTCACCTTCTTTGACAAGATGGAGATTTTCTTCCTATTCCGATCACCGATACACAAGGCCTCCAACGATGTTTAACCTCAAGCAAAAGCTACCAAGTTCAGCCCAAGATGAACACATCTTCCCACTAAGCTCCACATCACCCATCAGGCAAGTCACTAGTCTCTACCCAGGGGTAACAAACACCATCCACCAGCTTCACACTTGCACCCTCATCCAAAAAGATATCACCATTGAGTATATCCCAATCAGGATGGAAGGTTTGCTCGGCCAGCTCGGGGTCCAAGAAATAGCATCTTCATTTAGAAGTTTGGTTTAGAAGTTTGGTGGATTTTTAATCAAATGAAACGAAGTTAGCCTCGTTCATCTTACTCTTGCGCGGAATCATGTTAAAGAGATTAGCCATGAGGAAAATGTTGAAAGAAAAGAGAAAAACTAACTTGGATTAGGAAAGGAATGGAACCGCCAAGGAGAAGTTGTAAAGAAGGAGAAAAATGAAATAAAAAGGGAGTTAATATTTAAGATAGGGAAGCAAAAATCAAGGAATGTGTGACATCATCGCAGGAGTGGTCACACCACTCGTCCTTGGGTGAGGATACCATCATAAGGAAAAAGCTAGTAATGATAGAAAAAGACAAAAACAGCTGGACAAGACAAGACAGAAAGTCGGCCGATGGTTATTTAATATATCATAACCACACCAGACTGGGGGCTGATGGCGTAAATAACCAAACTTGGGCCTAGAACCATTAACCAAAAGTTAAGCCAGGCAAGGGCAACATCGTATTCCCGATAAAGAGAAGCGCCAAAACAAAGCTGTGATGGAGACATCACTGAAAAGTAAGTCAAGCATGGGAAACTATGAAAAAGAAAGCCGGCTGAAAGAGGAAGTCAACAAGTTATACCAAACAGGGATGAAACCCAATTCCAAGGAAAGATAGAGAAAAGAAAACCCCAAAAAGAAAGTCAACAAGAATATTAATCCAACAAAATAGCTTAGAGCTTTCCTGAAATACTCTAGTGACTCGCCGATCTCTCACGAGACAGTTTCACGACAATTAATCCAAGCTCTCCATGAATACCCGGATGATCGGAAGTGTTGGGAAATACTTCAATGACAGATATGTTAAGAAAGTTCCAGATTATGCACCATTTAACAAATTTTAAACAAGGGTACGGATATAAATGTAGATCTAGTCTAAAATATGATTAATATTGAAGTTATCATATTTTGTTCTGAACTTATGGACCCTTTCAGGCCCACTTTTCACATGTCAAAGAAAATTACTCCAATTTTTAAGATTAACTCTTGTGCTACTTGTTTATCCTATTTTCAACAAGAAAAATAAAAATGACAAGATAATCCTATGTTACCTCATACATAAAAAAGATTAAAGTAGAAACATGTCGACACAAACGAAACATACAAAGATTTAAGCTAAGGTCATTATACTACATGCCGTCATCAATATTTGTTGCAACTTACAAGAGATCAGAGAAACAATGCCTACAACCTCGTAGTATCTGTATCAGTATCCATATCCGTGATCATTAACTTCTACGTCTAAAATGTCCATGCAAAATAACTGCAGATCATAAATGATAAATAATAATAAGGATTTAACTAAATAAACATACAACATTTGATTTCATCATTGAAATTGATCCTCTTGCTTCAGTGTGTTGTCCTTTAAGCTTTTAGTCAACCAAATAGCAGTTTCTCTAGGAGAGACCTTCCCTGGCCCAAATGGTTTCAACAACACTCCAAGCTCTTCAAATCTTTCCTCTTGCCACAACCTTGCACTGAACTCAAGAAGCCCTTCCAATGCTTCCGCTCGTTGTTTCTGTGATGATGTGTCAAACCGCCGTCGTCGTAGGTCTGATGAGGTTCGGCTGGATGCACCTGCTGTTGCATTTTGGTCCGAGCAATCACTACCTGACCCATGCCATTCGGTTGGGGAGTTGGAGTTTTGTCTCACAGATGTTGTATCAGTGGCTTGAACCATGCATTTGTCTTTCATGATCGAGCGGTCACATTGTGGGGATGATGAACCTTGTGCTGAGGTTATTGAGGTTCTACGTGTGGGAACAAAGAGGTCGTTATTAGGATCGTATTCGACCATTTTGTCAATTCGAGGGGCGTTGACTGAAACATCCATGGATTTGATGTCGTCCAGGAAACCTGTACTTTTTCTACATAGGGAATCTTCGGTCATGGGCTTTTTTAGAAGTGGGAGAGACGCCCTCCTACTCGTGGGACCTGGTTGTTTTACTGAACTTTTTGAATATGAATCCTGCATCTGTAAACGTTTTCCTATTCAGAGTACAACTTATGAATGGTGTGATTCGGGTTAAGTTTTTATTTTTGACGGGTCAAAAGAATAACTAACAAGGAAACTGGTCAAACACTTAAGAAGTTCAAAGCGTATTTAGTCTATAAAACCTTCTAAATATTTTAACTACTTATACCATTGTATTAAAGCAGTTAATAAGAATAAATGGACAAAAAAGGTGTAATACGGTCAATCCAAACCAACCAGATACCGTCCCTTCAACCAACATGTACAAAGTGTTACACACTTGACCTATTACCTAATTGGCCCGACCGGAGTATTCTAAATATTAATTACTAATGGTTAGTTTAATATTTTCTAGTATTCGGGTTTCTAAACTAGTATAAGAGAGAGCAAAAATGCATGCATCAGTATTTCGATCTTACCATTTCACGGCCCTTTGAGAAATCGGTTCGTTTTTTAGGAGCAGAGGATATCTTTGGTGAAGTGAACCTAAGATTCTTGGTAGAATTGGAAGGTTTGGAAATATTCTTACTGACTGGTGACTCTTCACATGTGCTTCCGATAGACATCCTTTCCATTCTTCTTTGCAAATAATGAGGGGAATCTTGACACCGTTTAGTTAAATATGGTGAATCTTGGTCACCTAAAGATATACTTGGATTCAATGTTCTATCATTTCCATACGACAGCCGCCTGTCCCGTGATCTTGGACGAAGGCAAACGGGCTCAGCAAATCTTGTTTTCTTCATGTAGTCAGTTTCGGTCCAATGGGTTGATAAACTGCTTCTTTTGGGGCTATTTAATTTAAGGTTAACCTTAAGTACATACGGTTGGAGGTGTTGATGCCTAAGTAGCTCTCCTGCCTGACAAACCAAACATACACTTCCCTGAGTGAAGTCATAAAGGAAAACCAAAGTATATTATATTTTAATACTTTAAACCTCCTCTATCATGTTAATCAAAAAGCCATATTATTATTAGAATAACATAACTTTTGTAGTGCGTATTTTACATACTAAAGGAGTGTTAAAAAAATTCCAGCAAACATGTCATGTTTGCATTATCCAACCTACCCAATAGGGCGCTGAATGGGTCATGTTGATGGTCAACTCGACACGAAGTCAAAACTTTTACACAAGCACGACAAATCCACACTATGACACTAACCAAACACGACATGAGTATTCACGGGTTGACACGAACACGACTAATTTAACTTGAAATTTTTTTTTTGGCATTATACTATAAAGTTACAAATTCACAACCAAACATACAAATGTGAATAAAACAATTATGTTTAAACTATACAAGTTGATGCTCATTTCTCTTGTATCTTTAAACCTTGGCATAAATACCTAAACAATTTTTCCACCTTTATAACTATGTTTGGAGAAATAAACATGTGATTGTTTGCAAGGCCTCCCAAAATTGGAAAGTAAGAATGATGAAAAACGATAACATAGTTAACTCTATCCGCACAAAGCAAGATTTGAAGGAATGATTTGTATAATGTATATGATAGAAGAGAATTATACGTACACTTGGCCTTAGTTCCGGATTTTTCCGTAGCATGCTTTTTACAAGGCCCCGACTGAACAAAAACGAGTAAAATAATTAGTCTCCAAATTGGAATCTACTAGAGTGCTAGTCTACTGTCAAAGCACTTATCAGAAAATTCCCAAGTAGAACAAAGCAACTCACAAAGCGCCAGTGTATTTGGTTGGAAGTGGTGCCACAATCGACTTATTGATCTTGTTTATCAATGCTTGCATGTCCTGTTTAAAATGTTAACAACAAAATTATAAGTAATAAGTATTTGGTGAAACAGGTAGAACCAAAAATGGCACGGGAAAATTTTTTTAAAGGATCTTGGTAGTAGCCAAAAAGTGGTTTAATATAAAGGATTGCCGCCTTTCAACAGTGTAGAGAAGAATATTACTGAAGGATATTGTAGATAAATTACAAAAATATATGCATTAATCAATATCTAAGAGCCACTTATTTGTTCTAAATGAATATAAAACGAATCATAGGCATATGTTAGATAAAAAAACAATTGCAGACCAGAAAACATCAGCACATGTGCTTTTGCTCACAGGAATTGAGTCATCAGTTTCCTTTTAAATCAAGTTTAAGTGACTTGAGCGCCATACCACATAGTTAAAAGAACAGGTAAATTAGAACACTTACAAAAGCTTTAAATGCAGCCTTATGGGAAGTCATTTCATATATACAGCATCCTATAAAACAGAAGATGAAGAATTATTAATAAATGGGTAACATTTTTCTCATGCAAGGAAATACCATTGCTTCCTTACCAAGAGACCAAATATCTGATTTTGAACCATATGGTATGTCTGCAAGAAGCTCAGGGCACATATAACTAGGAGTTCCTACTACCTGAGTATTTTATAAACAAGGAATGATGAGTATCCACCAATAGTACAGAATGAAACACAAATTTGAAGGCCATCTATAAGAAAACATCACTCACAGATGAGGCAAGGTCGTCCGATGTCAACATCTTTGCTAGTCCAAAATCACCTAAAAGAACCAAAGATGACGATGATGAGTCATCACATTCTTTCAACTCAAGAAAAAGTTCAGAAATATAAACTTACCAAGACGTATATCTTGATCTTTTGTCACGAATATATTTGAACACTGTGAAAGGATAATGATCAGCAAAAGCTCCATAAAAATTCAGAATATTATTGATAATTCAGCAAAAAGTAATTTAATCTGCCAAGCTAACCTTTACATCCCGGTGAAGAACATGATTCGAGTGTAAGTAGTCAAGCGCCATTAAGAGTTGTACAAGCCACTTACATAATTTCTGCATGATACTTTACTCTTTAGAACAAACAATCAAAGGAACAGAGAGAGAGAGAGTAGGAACATGAAGATAAGTACCTCTTCGGAAAACAGCATACCATTGGCCTTTTTAATAGCTCCTGCCCTGTAAGAAAAGAAAATTGTAAAATCATGCCAATTACCATTGTAACTCTGTGCCACAGCATTATAATTTCAGAGAAATAGTTACAAGGGACTAACATGTCTCCACCTTCACAATATCCTATAATAATGCACACATAGCATCCCTGTCAAAAAAATTAATACATAAAAGCACAGATATTAAGAAGATCGTTAGTGCAGATTTTGGGATATAGAATTAACCATTTTGGAACCGCTGCTCTTTTAACACTATTATAATAGCTATTATAGCTTGACGTTTTCATGTATAAGCAATTGGACAAGATAGAGCCTACAAAGAAAACTTGGCCCAATTCATATTCTGAAGACACATGCACTAAAATGACAAATGGTATAATATACCATGTATCCCCTAAAGTTTGATCCCAGATTTGTTTCAAGAAACCAAACAGATGCATATAAACAAATAAAAACACTACATATAAATGAAAAAAATTGTAGCAAGTCATGCATGACTGAGATCATGTTCCAATTTGGGGAGGGTTAGACGGATATATGATGATATAGTTTGTTTCATACAGCTATTAGTATCCTTTCATAGTAGTTGCTTTTACAAATATGTATGCTAGGACTTATGGAGAGTGTAATTTGAATTAAAATAAAAATAATGATCCTGGGACATCACACAGAATGATGGAATTTTCATTTCTTACCTTTTCTACCCAGGAATCTTTGTACTCCACAATGAAGGGATTTCGCATTCTAGAGATGAGCTCCATCTACAAATAGAGAAAGTGGATTAGTTTGCACATATTCTAAAGAAAGAACTTAGCTAAAGTCATCACTAAATATCGTTTAGATGTAACAACATGTGAAACAAACATTAATTGCATACATTATACAATCCTAGAACAAATGTTTATTTGGGTTTTCTCTTAGTAAGGAGAGCAAGGGGTAGATATTAGTCAGGTATATTGCCAGTTAGTACTGTAGTCCTGAGAGTTTGAAAATGACAAAGAAGTTATATAAAAAGGGCCTATGTAAGAGAACATGAAGTTTATTTTGAGGAAAAGGAGAATTATGGAGACCATAGGAAAATAAAACAACAATCCACTAAGGTGCATGTATGATAGTTGAAGCTGTTATAATAGAATTAAGAAAAGACTGTAGGATGCTCAAAGTAAAGGATACCAACCTCCTGATGTGCAGACCTACGTGTCCTATCAGTTTGACGGGCAAGGCGTATCTTTTTCAACACATACCTTATATACAGAATTGCATACAATGGAAGAAACAATCAATATATTTCAATGAAAATGCAAATTAGCAGCTGAACACAATTTTAAACTCAGCCTACTTTTTTCTTTCATGTTTATGTCGTACAAGAAGGGCTGAACCAAACGCCCCCTTTCCTATTTGCTCAAGCACTTCGTACTGGTCCATGGAACTACCAGCGCATTACACTTATGCCGAATACATAATTCTTCTTGCGGTCATGCATTAAATAGTATGAACCCTGTAATCATAAAATAATTAAGATACTCAAAACAAACAAGAGAGACACAAGAAAAAAAAAGGTAGCATAAGTCATGTAGTACAAGCATCATGCACATAAAGCAGTATTCAGAGATCAAGTAAAAGAGATAAAAAAGGAGATGAAACAATCCAGAAAAAACCTAAGAGGTAGTAATAGAAGAGATGAAACTACTAGGGCACAATTGAACATTTGACATGCCATTTAACTTAAATTTATTACTAATTTAGAAAAATCAATCTTACTGGTAAAAGACAGCATTGTATATTTATCCCCTCACTGTGGTCTATAAACACAAAATGTGAAACCAAGTGCCTAAGAAAAAAAAACCAGAACACATTAACCAGTCAATAAAACGCCTCTACATTATGCCATTTAGGTACTGAGACAATATTATGCCCACTCCTATTAGTTATATAATACATAATGCAAAAACTAAGCATTCAAGGAGATTATAACTTGTAAATCAACTGTACAGCACTACAGCTTATACGCCCCCCAAAATCCATCAAGATAGACAAACGTCAAGCATTATATACCCATGAATACCATCTATGCTCACCCACCATGTATAAACATCAAGATGTAAAAACTAATTACTCATGGGACGCCAACCAGAATGTGTCAGCGTTTTAAAATATTGACTCTGAAATTCATTAATTTAGACATACATCAAGCGTTGAAACGCATAACCTACAACAAAAATCTGTCCCCTCACCCACCATTTATAATTATCATAATGCAGAAACTAAGTACTCACAAGAAATAAAAAGACAGTGTATTCATGTCTTGTATACTTCCTCCATTATTCTTCAAACTAAAAAGATACAAAATGATGCAACTCAAACAATAATGTCCCTCTCAACCACCATTTATAAGCATCAAAATGTGAAAACAAAGAAATTGAGGCTAAAATAGCAAAATGTATACACATCTACAGGCTATTATAGCAGAACAACTGCTGAATCACACTAGCAGACACTACATTTGAATCTAACAACAAGAGATCCAAAGCATATTACACAAATAATAGCATATGAACTTCACACCTCAACACATCTAAGCGAAATTAAGCACAACTGAAGTCAAAACAACAAATGTGAGTTCACAATACGCAACTAGAACCATTAGAAACTCTATCAGCAAAGATGCAGGTCCAGAAACAAACTGAATGCTCAAACACGAATCAAAAAACAACTTCAAACGCATCGTAAATCGTATCGACTAGCGAAAGCAGCTCCAAATGCAGTTCAAGTGACTGAATCTCACTCAAACACTAGAGCCTGATCAAATTACATACCTGAGAAGCTGAATTTGAAGGAGGAAACTGAAGCGATCAACGACGAACACTGAAGATGAAGATTATGATCATCACAGATGCAAAGAGTGAAATTTGAAGGCTGACATTTAGCAGTTAAACACCATTGAAGTTGAAATCAAGTGTTGATGAGAGGTTTCAATGGAGATAGAGCAAGGGGTGGGGTGGGGGTCGGGGTGGGGGTGGGGGTAGGGGGCAGGGGTAGGAGTAGGGGAGAATAGCAGACTATGTGTCTGCTGCTGCTCTCTGTCGTATATGCAATGTACAGCTTTTGATGCATAACGTACAAGTGTTATCGTTTTATTTGTATATAATAAACTATTTTTAAGATCGGTGCCAATATATTTTACCTCACAAACAACTTTATATTAATATTCTCACATGATTTTTGTACGTTTTGTATTTAATAATATTATATATAATATATATATAATATTTAAAAAAAATCACGCATCGGAAAGTTTAGAATTTAGAATTTTATTTTTCTTTCTTTTGTAAAGATTTTATAGTATATGTAGAAATTTTATATAATATACCTATTACACATCACAAAAGAAATCAAAGATTTTTGTAGTGGTCTTAAGCAAGTTTTTGTTTATAAAATTTATTAATAATCTTTGAGTTCACTTACACATACAGTACAAACATTCAAGAAAATGCCACTCACATTAAAGATCTAATGAATCGAAATTTGCTTCCAATAAGACGTCTAATTTCAAGAGCTTTTTTTTTTTTTTTTTTTATGTAAACATTCTAATAAATGTCTCCAACAAGACATCTTGATGATAAGTTATTTAGATAAAGGGGCAAAGTGCAGAAATAAATAATTAATAGGAGTGTAGTAAGAATTGTTAAAGCAAAAATGATGAAAATTAATTACTTTAAACCAATATCATGTAGTTTCTATTTCACACATAATTTATTTTTCAAAACATAAAACACAACACTTACACTCTAGATTTAAATTTATAACATTTATTTGAAGGATAAACCACTATAGTAAATATTATCTTCCTCTAAAGAAATATATCGAACAACTTGCATGAGGTCTAAAAAAGACGTTGACAAGGAGAGCAAGAACTTTTGGATCAAATTATTATGCATGTGCTAATCATTAAGTCGTTATAACTGGATTACTTTTCTATGGATTTACATTGTACTAATTATAGTTTATTTTGTTGAAAGTTAACTAATCTAACGATGACAATCTATTTTAGGGCAATCATAGTTTACCAGAAAATTAGATTTCCTTTTTCTTGTAGTGTCATTTTTTATAACAATAAAACTTTAAACGGTTTATTATCCTTATATTTTTTTATAATATCGAAAATATTGTTATGTCTCACTACATGTGAATTTTATATATAGCTTTCTGACTTTATGCATAATCATATTTTATTCTCTTGTTCATAATTAGACAAGTTGTTTGAAAATATAAGAGATAATGTTCAAAATAACAATTGTCATCATCAAATTTTTAATTAGATCTTCAATTATCAAAAATAAAGAAAGTTACAGTTTACATATGCAATGATAAAGAACTTGAATTGATAATTCAATGACAATTATCCTGCTAAAGCCTAGCCATGAAAACATTAAAGCATGCTATTTGAGTCTTTAAGCACAAAGATCTTGATTTATTTCAAGCTTGGACGTAGCAGTCTTGCGTAACGGCAAGCGACAGTAAAATTATGTGTGTTACACGAGCAATGATTAATTACGACAAAGTAAACCTAAAATAAAGATAAAGAAATGGCTATATCATAGTTAAAGAAAACATATGAATAGTTAAAGAAGTCTTACGTAAATGCAAGCACAGAGATAAAGTATGATAGAAAAATAAAGTATAGAAACTTGATGAAGTATGAAAATAATGTTAAAGTCAAATTATAACTAACATATGATAAAGAAAGGTTGTTAAAGGTAAAGTTTGATTAATTATTTTGTTAAGTAAAACTAGAGCTCGCTCAACAACACTTACTTTATATATATATAGTTTGACAAGTATGTATATCAAATAAAGATGCGAGCTTGGCATAGATTCTGGAGCTACCTAGCATCTTGTTAAAGACTGTCATCCTGACATAGATTCTTATAGTTAGTTAAATACAGTTAATTGATGTAACAGATTGAATAGTTGGCAATGTTTAAATTTCGCTACTTATAGTTTTTAAAATTTTGGTGTAAAAACTTGTATTTATGACGTCCAAATCCAATTGTAAAGCAACCTGGAAACGAGGTCTTACATAAAGGAAGTAATGACCTTGATCTTACTATGCTTTCAAGAGGTAGTAAGCACTTTTTTCTCAAATCACTAACCCACTTGGTGATGTCGTCTTACAAATCTCAAATACAAATAGAGGCAAAACTACCTATCAAATGCAACACCAAAAAAGACCAAGACTAATCTAAGTTGAAACACAACTTCTTCTGTTTGCTCTTGATCGTTTTTCTTCAAAGTGATGTTAGAATATAATAGAATTAGAGAGAGGTAAGTTCTAAGACTTAAGAAAATGTTTAGAGAAATAGGGGTGATGTGAAAAGATGTAGGGTTATCAGGACAAGGATCTGTGGCCAAGAGTTGGTCATATGTGAATAGATCATCTGAGAGAACTTAGAACTTCATGATGAGAGATCTCCTACTGAATTCCCTAAAACTAATTTGGAAGACTCATATACTTAAATAGGATATGGTGGAGATGTAAGCAGGTCCATAGTCTACAAGTTCAACTTCTCCTATAACTAGAAGTTCCTGCTTCACATTGTCTATCAAACAAATCTAGGGGATGGGATCAGATTCCCTATGACCTAGGATGCTTACTTTATGGATTGGTAAAAGGCCTCCAGTTCAACTATTCAAGATTTGTGATGAACAATCTGAGAGGAAACCTTCAAAGGGAGACATTCTACATGTATCCCAGGTTTATTCAACATATAATCAAATGTGAGCTGGATCAGAATAAGCTTGTCTGTGCAGCTACTCTTCCTATCCCTCACATGAGGCCGGACATCTTCAAGACTTTGAAGAGGGTGTCCACCAACTTCACCGAAAGATATACTGCACTCCTTCCAGGTATGATTAAGCCAATGGCTCCTGGTGACATCCCTGTACACCCCATAGGTGATGAACCCACACAAGCAATAACCACTTCAATGCCCACTCTTCCTTCCCATTCCATGAAACACACATATTAGAGACACTCCAAGTGAACCCTTGTTCAATCTTCTCTGATTGAACAAGCCCCCTATTCAATCTAAAAATACTAGAATGGTAGAATGGGCTCCCACTAAGTCGGATGTCCAACCATCCTTCATTATTGACCTTAATATGGGTATTGAGTCTCCTCAGTCTTAATCCCATGAGCCCCAAACCCAGACTAAAAGCCCTCAGGGTGAGTCACTATACTTCCCTTATTAACCAAAAAGGGACAACCAAATCATAGGCTCTATGCCTCTAGATATTGATTAAGGTCTCGGGTCATTAGGCATAACCTCCATATCCTTTACTGACCTACTTACCGGTACTGATGAAGATATCATGCTTCTCCAAGGCCATGATGTTGCTCTACACACCCATCTAAAGGTCAACTAATGTGACAACCCAGAAAAATATTGACAAAAAGAAGAAAAAAACAAAAAAACAAAAATACATATATATATATATAAATGTATATATTTGATATAAATAATAATAATAATAATGATAATAATAATATTGTTATTAATAATAATAATTTATAAAGTTTATAAGTTAAGGGGGAAATTTTAAAATTTTTGAAACTTGATTTAAAAAAAAACTTGCAGCATAAAATAATAACAATCACATAGTTCAGGGGGCCAATGTGTAAAATAAAAATTACCACTGCTCTCTCTCTCCTCTCTCGCGTAATTCCGGCACCGGAGCCGGTCGGCCTCCGCGGCCCTCCGGCGGCCCTCCGGCGAGGCCAAAAGACAAGTTTTAGGCCACGGTTTCGACCCACAATGCACCAAATCGAACGTAGGACAAAATGCAACAACCCCGTGAACATAAATTATGGAAAAGTTTCGATAATGTCCACTAAATCCGACCATTTTGCTTTCGGTCGAACACCACTACACAAAAAACGCACTAAAATCAAATAATAATCGAAATTGATTGCGCACTAACAAACTTTTCAACATTTAAAAGCTTCCTTTGAGTTCATTTGATCTGTAAACATACAAACACATCGTTTTGATCACTTCACTCGAACGCAACCTGCAACTGGGTCGAACTCCATCTTCCGAGCAACATTGATCAAAATTGATAGAGGGCTATTGATCATAATCAAGTGGGGAAGCTTCCTGCAAAGTTAATTCGAGTATAACATCATTTGCTACCCGAATCATTCACGACCTAGCCGCGGACTGTTCTTCGTCTTGTTCATCATCCAAACAATACTAATTCGGGTAATTGAACATACATACATACTCGTTTATACATGGGGATCAAAAGCCCCATGAATTCATTCGTTAATAGAATCAAATTGATGATCAATTTGATCAAAGATGGAACTAGGGTTCTTGATTTGGGGAAAGGCTTTCGGTGTGTTTAAAAGATTTGGAACCCGGGTTATGTCGCGGCTTAGGCCCTTGGTTTACCGGTTCCATGATCCCATATCAGCC
This sequence comes from Flaveria linearis, assembly GCA_024085815.1. Taxonomy (NCBI): domain Eukaryota; kingdom Viridiplantae; phylum Streptophyta; class Magnoliopsida; order Asterales; family Asteraceae; genus Flaveria; species Flaveria linearis. Next base: position 36,429,887 of record CM044013.1, read on the forward strand.
TTGAGGTCCCGGGTTCGACCCCGGGCCACCTCATTTATTTTTTTTAAGGCTTTTTAAGCCTCTGAAAAATAAGTAAAAATTCTCAAAAATTATAAAAATAATTTTTATAAACATTGCCTATTTAAAAGGTCACATAAATATTTTCTGTAAATTTATTTTATTTAAAAACCGTAATAATATTTATAAATATTACAAATAACTATTTTCATAAAAATGGACACTAGATCTTGCTTGATTATAACCATGAAATCAAAGGAATTATATATTCTAATTTCATCAATACTGTAACGAACATTAAACAACGCGTCAAACCCTATACATAATACATAATATATTATGTATACATTAACCGGATAATACGCTATCGTAATAACATTTATTTCAAAAGAATGTATACGTAATATATTTAAACATTATCAAATGTTGAACCCTAGATTATAATTAAACTCAAAAAATATATCAAATCGTTTGCGTCAAACCCAAACCGACCCGAATCCAACCAAATATATCTATTTGCATTTGAAGCCGTTTTAAAGACGTAATTACAATTAATAATAGGTGTCGAACGTGTTTGATCGTGCATTGCCTTATTCTGTGAAGCTTTTGTTCATAACTTCAATTCAAGGTGAGTTTACAGCCCCACTTTTACTTTATACTCTTTTTGGGGGAGAGAAACATGCTGTTTTCATAAACGTTACATTACATTGGATTTTTGTAATACTGCATATACTTGATACTATGGTGTTATACTTTGCCCTTCGGACCGTTAATATGCAAATAGCGAGGTGATTGTTAGTAGATCTACTGGGAGTGACATACCCCACCCGGGCTAGTCGCACTAGCACAACGTTCGCAAACGGTGAACAGTTAGCCTGTTAAAGGTTGTGGTGTGTGATCCACAATCGGGCCTACTTTATTATTTGATTACATGTCAACTCGGTCGCGACTTCATACACATAGTGATCATTATGGACTAGCTAACCATTATATGCTTTGATAAATCCGGGAAATTACATACATGACGGATTAATAATCCGGGGATTTCATTATACTTGACGATTACATGAATCCGGGAATTACATACTTGACGGATTACATAATCCGGGAACTTCATTACTGAAAATTACTGTTTTCTGATAAACCTGTGAACTCACCAGTCTTGTACTGAGATTTTGCATGTTTTCTCTCAGGACATTGATATGGCACGTTTAGGAGCACGACATCTACAACATGTCATTCCGTAATCACCATACACTGTTTTCAAGATTTAATTGGCATTTACTTTACATAAACTGGATTGGACACGTGTTGTGTGTTCCAAAACTATTGTTAAATGTTTTACTGTACTCGCTTCCGCATTACTTAAACATAATTGGTTTGTTTCATTAAAATTAAGCAAATTATATGATTTGTAATTATCGAGTCGTTTGGTGTAACTGATGCTTATCTGAGATCCTGGTTATGTCACACGCCTAACGGTAAAACCCCGTACGTGGAAAATGAGGGTGTGACAGATTGGTATCAGAGCATTAGTTATAGCGAACTAAAATGAATTTGCATCTCATCTGCATTGCATTTTAGACTATAGCTGGATTTGCATTAGTTACACACACATAGATTACTAGGCTATGCCTACTAAATTGGTTGCCTGGAAATTTTTTGCTTTAACATATCCCTGTGAGCATATGGCTACCGGGATGGTGGCTCCAAGTTGCTGTGAGTCACGGGAGAGTTTGTGTGCATTTGACATCGCCTAAATGTTCTTCGTGATTTGTATGACACATAGACACCTGTATTCTGGATTTCCTGGCAAAAGGCCCTCGGGCTAAGGCAAGCATATCGCATTTACCTGTATGTTACATGGGGATTTCTGGGATGAGTGATAAACTATGGTCAATACACAGGTCTCCAAGGCAAATGGGTCAAATTACCTTGGCGTGTCAATGATTCCCAAAACTTTACTGATCCTTTCGTATACTTTGATTAATCAACCCCGATATAATACATACATACTTGGTACTTCTATCATTGATGACCACTGTACTTGACAAGATATGTTAGCCTGATAGGAGGAACCGGGGTGATCATGCAAAGCAAATTATCATTACGGGTGCACACGTAATTGTAACTTGTCGTGCATGCTAAGTCCGGTGAATCTAGTCGGGAGGTAACATTGTAGTCAGTATAAGTCATCATTCCTACACGTTGAGCAAGAAAGCCTCGGTTCTCATAGAACATAGCCACTGATGTGGAAACTATTTATCATTCTATTTGTAGGAATGCTCACACTTACCTTGAATTTGGATGAAATTCAAACTATGACATTTGTGTTAATCCCTCAGATTTGGACTGATTCTCTAGCTTGTCTATTTCTTTAAATCTTTGAATTTCTCTTCCTTTTCATACCAAAACAAAAGGTCTATTTTTATATGACTGATAGCTTTTGATATTTGGTAATGTAAAGAATGTCTGGAAGAGGACGTGGACGCGGGAGAGGTAACATCTCAATGACGCCTGCAGAATTGGTAGCGATAATCAACATAGTATCACCGCAGCGTTGGCAAACCAACCCCCTCCACAGCAGAACCCTATTGGTCAACCGACTTGCACCTACAAGTCCTTTATGGACTGCAAGCCAAATCCATTCAATGGAACCGAGGGAGCGGTGGGACTGCTCCGTTGGTTCGAAAAGCTAGAGTCGGTGTTCGAAATCTGCAACTGCCCTACTGGGAATAGGGTAAAATATGCTGCTGGCACACTAGATGGTGCTGCTCTTAGTTGGTGGAACACACAAGTTCAGATGCTGGGCGTTGAAGCTGCAAACGCCACAATATGGGTAGAGTTCAAGAATCTGCTGAAAGAGGAGTACTATTCACGAGATGAAATACAAAAGCTGGAAACCGAATTTTGGAACCTGAAGATGGTAGGTTCTGAATTGAAGCTTACACAACTCGTTCTCACGAGTTGGCTACTCTGTGCCCTACTATGATTAACCCGGCTTACAAACGGGTTGAAAGATACATCGACGGACTGGTACCTGAAATCCAGAGCATGGTCACCACTGCTAGACCAGCTACCATTCAGGAAGCTGTTCAACTGGCCCACAAGTTGACAGACCAGGCTATCGCGCAGGGTAAACTGCCCCCGCGAGGTGCTGCATCTGGTTTCCACATAATAACAAGAGGAAATGGGAATCATCTACCAGCGGAAAGCAATCTTCATCCTCCACTTATCAACCTCAACACAAGAAGTTTAATCCGTCACAACCTTCTCATCCGGGCGGCTACCATGGAAATCTTCCAAAGTGCAGCAAATGCAAGTTCCATCATACTGGACAGTGCACAAGGAACACTTGTGAGAGATGCGGAAAATTTAGGCATATTGCCAAGTATTGCCGGGTGAATCTCTCGGGAAAAGCACCTCAACAACAGCAGAACCACAATCAGACTGTGTGTTTTGAATGTGGTCAACCCGGACACTTTAAAAGGGATTGCCCGAGACTAAAAAGAATGGTGACAATGGTGCTGCTGATAAGCCCAAGGACAACAACAATGGTGGTGGCGGTGGCAGAGGCAGAGTCTTCATCATGGGCTCAGGTGAGGCTCGAAACGACCCTACTGTAGTAACTGGTAGATTCTCTATTAATGGGTGTTATGCCTCTGTTTTATTTGACTCTGGTGCTGATAAGAGTTATGTGTCCACCAAGTTTAGTAAAACACTAGGGATGGTGCCTACTGATTTGAGTTCTAATTATGCCATAGAAATAGCCGATGGTAGGACGATAACAGCAACACAAGTGTTTAAAAACTGTAAGCTAGGCTTATCCGGACACACCTTTAGCATAGACCTTATTCCTGTCACACTAGGAAGCTTCGATGTAGTCGTCGGGATGGATTGGCTATCCCAGAATAGTGCTGAGATCGTTTGCAAGGAGAAGCTGATCAAGTTACCTATTTCGGACGATGAAATTCTTATTGTGGAAGGTGAAAAGGTGGGTGCGGTGGTCGGCATCATATCATATTTGAAGGCTCAGAAATGTCTCAGAAAAGGACACCTTGCCTTGCTGGCACTTGTTACTGAACCGAAGGCGGATGAAAGGCGAGTTGAAGATATTCCTGTTGTTAGAGACTTTCCTGAGGTATTTCCGAAGACCTACCTGGCCTTCCTCCACACAGACAGGTAGAATTTCAAATTGAACTAGCACCAGGAGCAACTCCGATCGCTCGGGCACCGTACCGTCTGGCACCGAACGAACTACAAGAGCTGTCTAAGCAATTGCAAGAGTTGTTAGACAAAGGATTCATATGTCCCAACTCTTCACCTTGGGGAGCTCCAGTGCTTTTCGTTAAAAAAAGATGGAACCTTCAGGATGTGTATTGACTACTGCGAACTGAACAAGGTGACAATCAAGAATAGGTATCCACTTCCACGCATTGATGATTTGTTCGACCAGTTGCAAGGATCTAGCTACTATTCCAAGATTGACTTGAGATCAGGTTATCATCAGTTGAGGGTTCGAGAGGAAACATCTCCAAGACTGCGTTTCGAACACGCTATGGGCACTACGAGTTCACCGTAATGCCTTTTGGGCTGACCAATGCCCCAGCGGTTTTCATGGACCTCATGAACCGTGTCTGCAAACCTTATCTGGATAAGTTTGTCATTGTCTTCATTGATGACATACTAATCTACTCCCGTAATAAGGAAGATCATGAGGGACACTTGAGAACCATACTGGAATTGCTGAGAGATGAACAGCTTTACGCAAAGTTCTCAAAATGTGACTTCTGGATGCGTGAAGTGCAATTCCTTGGGCACGTGGTGAATGAAAAGGGAATACATGTTGATCCTTCAAAGATTAAAGCAATCAAGGATTGGCCGGCACCAAAGACGCCTACTGAGGTGCGACAATTCCTTGGTTTGGCAGGCTATTATTGGAGATTTATTGAAGGATTTTCTAAATTGGCACAACCTTTGACTGCCCTGACTCATAAGGGAACAATTTATAAGTGGGGTAGCAAAGAGGAAACAATGTTTCAGGCGCTTAAAGACAAACTCTGCAGCGCACCAATCCTAGCCTTACCAGAAGGAACTGATGACTTTGTTGTTTACTGTGATGCATCCATCCAAGGTTTGGGGTGTGTATTGATGCAACGTGACAAAGTCATAGCTTATGCATCTAGACAGCTCAAGGTGCATGAGAAGAACTATACAACGCATGATCTGGAACTAGGAGCTGTAGTGTTTGCGTTGAAAATCTGGAGGCACTACTATACGAACCAGGTGCACGATCTATACAGATCATAAGAGCCTCCAGCACATATTTAACCAGAAGGAACTAAATATGCGGCAACGACGATGGTTAGAATTACTCAATGATTATGACTGTGTGATCAAGTACCATCCGGGAAGGCTAATGTGGTAGCCGATGCCCTTAGTCGTAAGGAAACTCTAAAGCCTCGTCGGGTGCGCGCATTACAAATGACTATCCACTCTGACCTACCAATGCAAATCAAAGCTGCTCAATCTGAGGCCTTGAAGACGGAGAATCTCAAGCAGAATCCATGCGAGGCATGGGAAACATTGGAGGTTAAATTGATGGAATCCGTTATTTTATGAAACGGATCTGGGTACCGCAGTACGGGAATTTGCGAGAGCTGATAATGGACGAAGCTCATAAGTCACGTTACTCGATTCATCCAGGATCAGACAAGATGTACAGGACCTGAAAGAATTTTACTGGTGGCCGAAAATGAAGGCGGAGATAGCCACATACGTAAGCAGATGCCTAACTTGTTCCAATGTTAAGGTGGAATACCAGAGACCATCCGGTTTACTCCAACAACCGGAAATTCCAGTGTGGAAGTGGGAGCAGATCTCAATGGACTTCGTCGCGAAGTTACCTAGGACTCCCAGCGGATGCGATACCATTTGGGTTATAGTAGATCGCTTAACGAAATCCACACACTTTCTGGCAATCCGAGAGACTGATCGAATGGATAAATGACACGTATCTATTTAAGGGAAATAGTCTCTCGGCATGGCGTACCGATATCTATCATTTCTGATCGTGACGCTCGGTTCACTTCTCATTTCTGGCAATCGTTACAACGGTCATTAGGAACACGGCTGGATATGAGTACTACATATCACCCGCAGACCGATGGTCAAAGTGAGCGTACAATCCAAACACTGGAAGACATGTTGCGTGCCTGTGTGATCGATTTTGGCAACAGTTGGGAAACTCATCTACCATTGGTTGAGTTCTCCTATAATAACAGTTATCACACCTCGATCAGGCAGCTCCATTTGAGGCATTGTACGGACGTAAGTGCCGATCACCTATCTGTTGGGCAGAAGTAGGAGAAAGCCAACTTACAGGACCTGAACTGGTGCACGAAACGACTGAGAAGATCGTGCAAATTCGTAACCGTATGGCAGCAGCACGTGATCGACAAAAGAGTTACGCTGACAAGCGTCGTAAGCCATTGGAGTTTCAGGTTGGTGACAAAGTACTGCTGAAAGTCTCACCCTGGAAAGGTGTAATACGCTTTGGAAAGCGTGGGAAGTTAAGCCCAAGATACGTGGGGCCATTCGAGATTGTCAAACGGATTGGCCCAGTAGCCTATCAGTTGAATTTACCTGAAGAACTCAGGGGGATACATGATGTATTTCACGTATCCAATCTGAGGAAATGTCTGTCTGATGAATCATTGATCGTGCCTTTGGAGGAATTAAAGATAGATGATCAACTACATTTCATCGAAGAACCAGTGGAGATCATGGATCGAGAGGTCAAGACACTAAAGCGTAGCAAAATTCCCATTGTGCGCGTAAGATGGAACTCTAAACGGGACCAGAATTTACATGGGAACGGGAGGATCAGATGAAGTCTAAATATCCGCACTTTTCGTGGATACACCTTCAGAACCTAACTCCAACTGAATTTCAGGACGAAATTTTCTCAACTGAGGGATACTGTGACATCTCATGATATCAAGCAAAGAACATTATGGGTCTATTTTCACATTTGTTCTACCTCATAAAGTTTCACGTGCGTGTGATAGCTCAGATAATACAGATGGTTTCATGGTCACCTTCTGATAAACAAAAGTGCTAGAAACATTCAAGATATTCCCAAATCAGAAGGAAACCTAAGATTCTTTTGTTGAAGATCATGTGATGAATGTGATGGTGTGTGACATCTGTCACTAACTAGTATGTCAGTTAGCATTAAGCTCGTTAACTTACTGTGTATTAACTGTCCTCGTGTATTTTCATAGTTTATTCATCGGTTAAACCGAATTCTCCGTATACTAGTTTATTTACTCCAGTGTTCCAATTTTCGGGACGAAAATTCCTCTAACAGGGGGATGAGTGACAACCCAGAAAAATATTGACAAAAAGAAGAAAAAAAAACAAAAAACAAAAACATATATATATATATAAATGTATATATTTGATATAAATAATAATAATAATGATAATAATAGTATTGTTATTATAATAATAATTTATAAAAGTTTATAAGTTAAGGGGGAAATTTTAAAATTTTGAAACTTGATTTAAAAAAACTTGCAGCATAAAATAATAACAATCACATAGTTCAGGGGGCCAATGTGTAAAATAAAAATTACCACTGCTCTCTCTCCTCTCTCGCGTATTCCGGCACCGGAGCCGGCCGGCCTCCGGCGGCCCTCCGGCGAGGCCAAAGACAAGTTTTAGGCCACGGTTTCGACCCCACAATGCACCAAATCAAACGTAGGACAAAATGCAACAACCCTGTGAACTTAAATTATGGAAAAGTTTCGATAATGTCCACTAAATCCGACCATTTTGCTTTCGTCGAACACCACTACACAAAAAACGCACTAAAATCAAATAATAATCGAAATGATTGCGCACTAACAAACTTTTCAACATTTAAAAGCTTCCTTTGAGTTCATTTGATCTGTAAACATACAAACACACCGTTTTGATCACTTCACTCGAACGCGACCTGCAACTTGGTCGAACTCCATCTTCCAAGCAACATTGATCGAAATTGATAGAGGGCTATTGATCATAATCAAGTGGGGAAGCTTCCTGCAAAGTTAATTCGAGTATAAACATCATTTGCTACCCGAATCATTCACACCTAGCCGCGGACTGTTCTTCGTCTTGTTCATCATCCAAACATACTAATTCGGGTAATTGAACATACATACATACTCTTTATACATGGGATCAAAAGCCCATGAATTCATTCTTTAATAGAATCAAATTGATGATCAATTTGATCAAAGATGGAACTAGGGTTCTTGATTTGGGGGGAAAGGCTTTCGGTGTGTTTAAAAGATTAAAAGATTTGGAACCCGGGTTATGTCGCGGCTTAGGCCCTTGGTTTACCGGTTCCATGATCCCATATCAGCCTTGAGGTCCCGGGTTCGACCCCGGGCCACCTCATTTATTTTTTTAAGGCTTTTTAAGCCTCTGAAAAATAAGTAAAAATTCTCAAAAATTATAAAAATAATTTTATAAAACATTGCCTATTTAAAAGGTCACATAAATATTTCTGTAATTTATTTTATTAAAAACCGTAATAAATTATAAATATTACAAATAACTATTTTCATAAAAATGGACACTAGATCTTGCTTGATTATAACCATGAAAATCAAAGGAATTATATTCTAATTCATCAATACTGTAACGAACATTTAAACAACGCGTCAAACCCTATACATAAATACATAATATATTATGTATACATTAACCGGATAATACGCTATCGTAATAACATTTATTTCAAAAGAATGTATACGTAATATATTTAAACATTATCAGATGTTGAACCTAGATTATAATTAAACTCAAACAAATATATCAAATCGTTTGCGTCAAACCCAAACCGACCCGAATCAACCAAATATATCTATTTGCATTTGAAGCCGTTTTAAAGACGTAATTACAATTAATAATAGGTGTCGAACGTGTTTGATCGTGCATTGCCTTATTCTGTGAAGCTTTTGTTCATAACTTCAATTCAAGGTGAGTTTACAGCCCCACTTTTACTTTATACTCTTTTTGGGGGAGAGAAACATGCTGTTTTCATAAACGTTACATTACATGGGTTTTTGTAATACTGCATATACTGATACTATGGTGTTTACTTTGCCCTTCGGGACCGTTAATATGCAAATAGCGAGGTGATTGAGTAGTAGATCTACTGGGAGTGACATACCCCACCCGGGTAGTCGCACTAGCACAACGTTCACAAACGGTGCTGAACAGTTAGCCTGTTAAAGGTTGTGGTGTGTGATCCACAATCGGGCCTACTTTATTATTTGATTACAGTCAGCTCGGTCGCGACTTCATACACATAGTGATCATTATGGACTAGCTAACCATTATATGCTTTGATTACAAATCCGGGAAATTACATACATGACGGATTAATAAATCCGGGGATTTCATATACTTGAGAGAGAAATTACTGAATCCGGGAATTACATACTTGACGGATTACATAATCCGGGAACTTCAATTACTGAAATTACTGTTTTTGATAAACCTTGAACTCACCAGTCTTGTACTGAGATTTTGCATGTTTTTCTCAGGACATTGATGTGGCACGTTAGGACACAACACTGTGAATCCAAGGATCGCAATTCAGGAATTATCAGTATTAAAATAAATCAATTTAATGATCGCGCGGAATTATCACTAATTGACGTTTAATTGTTTATAATGATCAATGATGAACACAACCACAGAAACACAGTAAACACGAAATCTATAATAATTCAAATGTATTTATTAACTATAATGTAATGATTACAAAAGAATAATGAATAACTATGAACAATCGAATTCTGTGAATCGAATGATGTTTGATGTTGATGGGACGGCTGTTAGGGTTGCACAATGAACTCTTGATCGCCGTAATATTGATTGATTGTGTTCACCGAGATGTGAAACCTAGGACTCATATTTATAGATGATTTGAGTCGGTTAAGGAACACCGGATCTCTTGAGATTTGTTATTATCGTCTCCGATCTCTCGGATCTGTTGTTAATCTGTTGACTTGTTTGACGTATGGAGTTTGTAATCTCACAAGTATAATGTTATTTTCGCAGCAATCTTCTCGTCCGCAGAACTTTGTTCTTCCGTAGTGATTGTCTTCCGTAGCAAGAGTTGTTCTTCCGTAGGAAATTCTTCCTTCGTAGGAGACTTCCCTTCTTGAAACTTGATCATCCGCAGAAACATGTACTTGGTCATTTGGTCTTGTAAGAAACATATCTACGGATTAACAAAATTGTTCATCCGTAGATGTTCCTACACTTGGGTCAATTTCAGTAAATCCATCCAAGTATATTTTTTTTTCTCTGTCAAGTCACAAATCAACACACATACATATATGGGGTTAACCTATAGATTCAAATCACATATATATATTTTTGACTGTTACAAATGTTAATTACAAGACTTGATTTTCAAGTACTAAGCCTATACAAATTGATCTAGCCTATACAATCTAGACCTAACAATACTCCTCCTTAGGCTTAGCTCCTTGTAATCAGTCCTTCAAACAGCAAGCTCCTTAACTCTTGCTATCATTTTATTGTAGAAGTAGATACAACAGTTTTCTGATCATCGTACTTGTACTTGATCTGCATCCTGCTGATCTTCTTCAATGTTTATAACTCGACCCAAAACATCTTCTTCTGTAGTGAGTGTTTCCACTACACTATATTATGAATAATCTCTAATTCCTTCTTCTGAGATTCTGAGCTCAGACACTTCAGCTATGGTTGTCCCTTTCAGTAGCCCAGCTCATGTCTCCCTTCTCTGTGTGCCTTTGCATGCGTTTATCATAACTTATATCATGTGCACGTACAGGCAGAGATCATTCTGGGCTTTTTCATCTGTTAGTTTGGGGAAGAATTTATCATGAAGATATGAGTGTAGCTGGGATGCAACATCTTTAGCTCCATTGGATCAAGATTCTGATTTTGTCTCCCTTCTTCCCTTCAACCTTTTTCTCAGCAACACCATCTCTTTATTCTTTTCAACGTATCCCATTCCGAGATAGGACAAGTGATTGATTTCCAGTGATGCTTTTGATGGTGTGTGAGCTTCTGTACATCCCACTCTCTTTAGCAGATCATCATCTACAGGATGGATTGGAAGATAAAGGAAGATGCTGCAGCCCAAACCTCTTCTTCAACAAGACCTCTATTGAACCCCACTGCATATCTTTTGGTTCAATTATGTCACTATCTTTGGAAGAGCCGAGACCTGCAAGGCTTGGGCTTCCAAACAAAACTAACCATCTCATCTTATGTGCAGGGACATCCATTTGACAAGAACAACAATATCTGGATTGTAGATAGTGGATGCTCCAGGCACATGACAGGGAACAGATCTCTCCTTCAACAATTCCAGAACTTTGATGGAGGGCCTGTCCAATTTGGAGGTGAGGCCGGAGGATATATTTCTGGCAGAGGAAGGAAGTATATCCAATGGCGAATAAACATTGACAAAGTTCACTTTGTCAAACAGCTTGAACACAATCTGTTAAGTGTTTCTCAATTCTGTGATCAGAAGCATCAGATGCTTTTCACAGAACATGAGTGCATTATCCTCAAACCAGGGATGACAATCCTCCGGAATTGGTGCTTCTCAGATCTCCCAGGAAGGGGATATGTACAAGCTGGATATGAACAATGCTTCTCCATGGGTGAAGTATCATGCTTTCTTTCCAAAGCTGATAGTGATGAGTCAACACTATGGCATAAACGCATGTGTCATGTGAATTTTAAAACAATGAATAAATTGTCTAAAAATAACTTGGTACATGGTTTGCCTAAAAAGGAATTTTTCTGCAAAGATAACTGTGTTGCATGCCTGAAAGGGAAACAACACAGATCATCTCATAAATCCAATGTGTAACTCTATCACTACTCCATTACACTTATTGCACATGGATCTCTTTGGTCCCACAAGTATAATGAGCATTGGAAGGAAATCATACTGCCTTGTGATCGTTGATGATTTTACAAGATTTACATGGGTATTCTTTTTAAGAAGTAAAGATGAAACTGCTGAAACTTTAAAATCTTTATTCTTAAAATAGAAAATCAAATGATCACAAGGTTAAGATTATTAGAAGTGATCAAGGGACTGAGTTTAAGAACTTCGTCTTGACTCATTCTGTGACTCAAAAGGATTGCCAGACAATATAGTGCTCCCAGAACTCCTCAACAAAACGGTGTTGCTGAGAGGAGGAACAGGACACTTATTGAGGCTGCTCGGACCATGTTAGCTGATTCAAAGCTGCCTCTAACATTCTGGGCAGAGGCAGTCAGCACTGCATGCTATGTGCAGAACAGGGTCTTGTAGTTAAGCCCCATGGAAAACCCCTTATGAGTTATGGAACAAGAGGCCACCGTTCATTGGCTTTCTAAGGTCCTTTGGCTGCAGGTGTACCATACTTAACACAAAGGACAACTTGGCAAAGTTTGCTGAGAAGTCGGATGATGCTATCTTTATTGGATACTCTTCTAGCTCCAAGCTTATAGAGTATACAATATTAAGAATCAACAATTTGAGGAGTCATCCAACATAGTTGTTAATGAGCACACTCCTTGTGTTAGGGGGAATGGACCTGAGTATATCTTTGATTTAGAATTGTTTCCAAACTATTCTAAACCATCTTGTGAGAATGTTTCAGCTGGAACAGGTGCTCAAAGTGATGCTGATGCTGATGCAGGTCAACTATATGAGCTTCCCAGACCTATTCCAAATTCTCCAGAGCTGAAGGGCAACAAGCTTCAACTATTCACAGATCTGACAGTGTAACTATCTCCAGAAATAGTGAAGCTTCAACAAGTGAATCACTTGATCAACCTCAAAGTTCCTCAGGTGATCCACTACAACACAGGTTGAGGGAAGTGGTATTCTGAAGGAACAGGCAACTGTTAATACTACTTCACAACCAACCATTGATGATGTTTCTCAATCATTCAATCAGTCCTCATTGAATGACTCTGAAACAGCAGTTGGACAGAGTGATCCAGTTCCTGATCAGAATATGTCTAACCTAGACTTATCTCTGCAATTGGAAGTGATTCCTCGTCTTAGGATTCACAACACTCATCCAACTGAGAACATCATAGGATGTCTCTGAGTCTCTGGGTGTGAGAACAAGAGGACAAACTCATCATGGGAATGTCTGCTTGTACTCATGCTTCCTGTCTCAGATGGAACCAAAGAAGGTAGAAGATGCCTTAAAGGATAGTAGTTGGGTTGAATCGATGCAGGAGGAGCTGCTTCAATTCAAAAGACAAAAGGTCTGGAATCTATGCCCACTACCATCTGGTCAAGTACCCATAGGCACTAAATGGGTATTCAGGAACAAGAAAGATGATAGAGGCTTGATTATCAAGAACAAGGCAAGACTAGTAGTTCAAGGTACACCCAGGAGGAAGGAATTGATTATACTGATGTCTTTGCACCTGTTGCAAGACTTGAGGCAGTTAGGATCTTCCTTGCTTATGCTGCATCCAAGAACTTCACAGTCTACCAACTTGATGTCAAGTGTGCTTTTCTATATGGGATATAGATAGGGAAATCTATGTGTGTCAACCTCCAGGATTTGAAGACCCACAGCACCCCAACTATGTGTGCAAGCTGGATAAAGCTCTATATGGGCTGCACCAAGCACCTAGGCTGTGGTATGAGACCTTGTCTCAGTTTCTCCTGAAGAATGGATACACTAGAGGTACCATTGACAAGACTTTTCATCAGAAAGAGTGGAGAAGACATTTTGCTTGTACAAGTCTATGTTGATGACATCATATTTGGTTCTTCAAACGACCAAATGTGCAAAGACTTTGAAAGCATTATGAAGCAGAAGTTTGAGATGAGTTCCATGGGAAAAATGGACTTTTTCCTGGAATCCAGGGTGAAACAGATGAAGGAAGGGTTCTTCATAAGTCAATCTAAGTATGTCTCAGACATCTTAGAAAGATTTGAAATGAAGGACTGTAAACCAGCCAAGACACCCATACCCAGAAACCATAATCTTTGCCCTGACCTTGAGGGGGAGGATACTGATCAACATCAGTATAGAGCAATTATTGGTTCTCTGATGTATCTCACTGCAAGTAGACCAGATATCATGTTTGCCACATGCATTTGTGCAAGATATCAGGCTGCTCCAAAGGTGTCTCACCTAGCTGCTGCAAAGAGAATCCTCAGATACCTCAAAGGAGCACCTAAACTAGGTCTCTGGTATCCAAGAAATAGTGATTTCAATCTCTATGGATACTCTGACAGTGACTATGGTGGCTGCAACATTGACAAGAAATCAACATCAGGAGGATGTCAATTTCTTGGTGGAAGGATTATCTCATGGCAATGCAAGAAACAATCCTGTTCTCTTACATCAACTGCTGAAGCTGAATACATTGCTGCTGCTAGCTGCTGTGCTCAACTGCTATGGATTCAAAATCAGATGTTAGACTATGGATTCAACTTCATGACTACTCCTATCCATATTGACAACAACAGTGCTATCTCCATTACTGAGAATCCGGTGAAGCACTCCAAGACAAAACACATTGATATCAGGTATCATTTCATTAGAGATATTCATGAGAAACAGCTGATAAAGTTAATCAAAGTTGACTCAATGAACAATATGCTGATTTGTTCACAAAGGCATTTGATGAACAAAGATTTAAGTATCTCATATCAGCAATTGGGATGATAAACATTGAATAACTACCTCTTTTGAAGACCTTTTTAAATGAGTAATGTCTTGTGTCAATACAATTTAAGCCCTGTTACAAAAGATCTTTAAATTATTCCAAGTGTAAATTCCTTCCGAAGAGGAACTAACTCTCGGAAGATATTCTTGAATATCTTCCGAAGCTAAATTCCTCAATGGAAATTTTCTTTCTCGAAGTTTTTGGTCTCGGAAGAAGCGATTGATTTATATCAGATCTACTTCCGAAACTTATACAACTCTCCATTCGGAAAGACAACTTTACCTTCGGAAGCAATGCCTTGCTTCGGAAGATAAAGTGCCTTCAAAGGACAATTTACCTTCGGAAGCAATATCATGCTTCGGAAGAGAAATTGCCTCGGAAGAAAATTACCTTCGGAAATGTTTTACCCTCGGAAGTAAAGGTTTTTATATGTAACGGATATCTTTTGGGCCCCACTCTGTAAAAAGTAAAGATTTTGTTGATATGTCAGATTATTTAAAATTATCCTTGCCGCCACATCATTTCTCCGCGTACGTAAACCACCATACCACAGTAACCCCAAAACAGTTACCCTATTACCACCACCATACCACTATTCACCCTTTTTAAATAATCTTGACTTATCAATTTCATCTTCTTTTACCACTTTACAGCCCTAACTGTTCCCTTCACTGTCAAACCATAAATTCACTCAAAATTTCAAGCTTACCTTTTCTCAATGGCGCTAAACCCTCAGCACAACCAAGTCGCATTACTTGACTCGTCAAGGGATGCCGACTTCACCCAAATCATCACCTTTCTCACCGAATCCACCTACCTCACTGCACTCACAGTTAACCCAACCGTATACTCCAACCATATGTCAGAATTTTGGAGCAACGGAGAAACTACAGTGCTGAATGGGGTTCGAGTCCTGAGAACCAGAGTTTGTGGCCAAGAGTTGGTCATCAATGAACAGATCATCAGGGAGCATCTCGAGCTTCACGATGATGGGGCTCCTACTGAGTTCCCCAAGGAAGACTTGGAAGGCACCTATATCCTCATGGGATATGGAGGCGATGTCAGCAGGTCTACAGTATACAAGTTCAACTTCTCTTACCATTGGAAGTTCCTGCTGCACATTGTTTTGCACTGCCTCTCCAACAAATCAGGGGGTTGGGATCAAATCCCATATGAACTAGGATGCCTAGTTCATGGGTTGGTGAGAGGCCTCAGATTCAACTACTCACGATTCGTGTTGAACAACCTAATCGCCAATCTCAGCAGGGATACATTCTTCATGTATCCCGATTTCTTCAACCATAATCAACTGTGAGATGGAACCAAGCAAGCTTGTCTGCGCAGCTGCTCTTCCTGTTCCACACATGAGGCCTACCATCTTCAAGACACTGAAGAAGATGTCCACCAACTTCACTGGACGGTACACTCCATTACCTCCAGAGATGACTGAGCGCATAGCTCCTGGTGACATCCTGTTCTCCCCACAGGTGATGAACCCACACCAGCAACATCCACCACAATACCAAAGCTTCTTTACCCATCAAAGCCACATATCAGAGACGTCCCAAACGAACCCTTGTTCAATCTACTCTGATTGAACAAGCTCCTCCTGTTCACACGAAAGGACTAGAGTGGAATCATGGGCTCCCACTCAGTCCGAGGTCACACCATCCTTCACATTGACCTCAATGTGGGTTTTGAGCCTCCTCAGTCCAAACCCCTGAGCCCGAACCCCAAGCCTTTAGCCCACAGGGTGAGTCTCTACACTCCCCTGTGCAGCTTTCTAGGGACAGCCCCACCATAGGCTCAATGCCTGTAGACATTGATCAAGGTCCCGGGTCAGTAGGACTAACCACCCTCTCTTTCACTGACCTTTTACTCCGAACTGATGAAGAGATTACATCTCTCCATGGCCATGAAGTTGATCTACAACACCCACTAAGAGATCAACAGAGCCAAGAGGGATCCCTTGTCTCTAGCCCCCATCAGAAGCCTGCTACTGAGGTGAGTCCCACTGATGTGGAGGGGACTCATGTAGACTCAGCTGCCACTACTCAGAGTCTCTCATTGAGCTCTCAGGACAGTGGTAACATAATTAGGACTGAGTCTACGGCAACTTTGCCCATTGACATCTCTGAAAGAGATGACTCTGAGCAAAGGAAACCAGGGTGCCAAGAAACCACATCTGGTGGTGAGAGTGAGCATACTAGGTATGTTATCTCATCTCCCCGTGATTCTTCTATGAAGATGAGGGAAGTATGCAACTAACACTTCAGTACTTGCTTTCTAAGGTCTCCAACCTGGAATCACAGGTGAAGATCTTAGAATCAAGGACTGCCACTCAGCAACTTGAGATTAACTCTCTCAAGGCTAAACTAGCTGAGAAACAGACGGAGAGGTCTGTTAGGCATGTACCAATCCAGGTCTCAATGACTTCTTCCTCTAGCTCATCTAGCTCTCAAGATGATGCTACCAAAAAGGGGGAGAAAGTTCAGAGACAAACACCTATGGAACCACAGACCCAACTCATTTCCACCCAACAAATCACACCACCTGAGTCATCTCAATCCTTTCTGGAGATTGACTCAAGGATGCTTCAAGATCTCTACAGACTTTTCACAAAGTTTGTATTGAGATCATCCCTAGAACAGCCCAGCCCCGACACCACACTTGCATACTTTGGGGCTGAGGAGCTTCAAAGACTGACTGCACCTTCTACCACTGTGGAGGAAGTTGGTCAACCTAAGGTCTTCATGGAACCTGAGATTAGCTTCGAAGGGGAAATGGGGACTGATGGCCCAGCAACTAAAACAGATGGGACAGAATCTGCAGCAGTCTCATCTTCCGAAGCTCTAGCTGAGGCTTCCGAAGCTTACATGGAAGCCTCGGAAGAACAAGACAAGTCTTCCGAGGCCGAAATAGAAGCTGCGGAAGGCTTATTTCAGATGTCCGAGGAACTGACCATCACAGATGTCATTGCTGAAATTGCATCTGAGTGAGCAGGGAGGACATTTCTGAAATACCTCCAACCCAAGCACCAGCTGAACTTCTCTCTCAATCACAACCCTCCATCCAAGAACCACCACAGTCAAGCACAATCAAAGACAAAGGCAAAAGAAATTGACTGCGGAAGAGCTTCAGGAGGAGGAGAAGATTGAGAAGGCCAAAAGAAAGGTCGGTTTCCTACTGAGAAGCTGTTAGCTGCTAGTTCTAAAGCAGCTGCAGCCAATCAGGAAGAAATCAACCAGAGGAGAAGAACAGCACTCATTGACCAGCTCATCAATCTAGGAGCTGCCAATGAGGAAATACTCCTGCTACCATTAGAGGAGTTGGTGACTTTGGAGAGGTCAACCAGGCTACAACAAGAAAGGGAAGCCAGGTTGGCCTTGGAGAAGGAAGAACAAGAACAAGCAGAGGGAGGCAGCCCTGAAGCTGAGAGAGGCTAGGATCAAGTTCCTCCTCTCAAGAGGCTTCAGTCTTCCTGAACTGTCTCCACATGATGATGACATGATCCTGCTGCTCCACAACAAAGAGCAGGATCAAATGGAGAAGGAAAGGAAGAAGGCTGCTAGGGAGAAGCTGAAGGTGAAGAGGAAGAGGGAGGAAGAGAAGGAGGTCACTGCTGCCAAGAAGTCAACTGACAAAGCCTGGATGAAGGACTACCTCCGGGCTCATGGCTTCTCTGGTAGGCAGGTGGGACCTATGTCCGAAAGGACACTCCAGCGGATAGTCAGTGAAAAAAAGCTGACATCCGTTGGGGAAAAGGAAGGAGATGTACAGGAGGATGAAGGGAATGGTCTTCACACCAGCCACTCAACACACAGCCACAACCCACACCAGAGCAACCCCTTTTCCCATAAAACTGAACCACTGATGAAACCTTCACCCTCAACCCACAAACTACCCAAAACTACCACATCACCTCAACCACCCAAACTACCCATCCTAAAACCCAAGACTCAACCCAAAACCACTAAACCTAAGCCTACCCAACAACAACCAAGACCATCCCCTCAGCCTAAACATCTCTCCTTTGAAGAAATAAAGGAGTTCAAGACGAGGCTCATAACTGCACTACCTTGAGCAGTATCTCCTGTGAGGGAGAGCTTATCAACATCACCTATGTTGATAACTCTTCAAGCTCCCTCACCTAGGCCAATTTCTTGAATTGCCTAGAGAAACCTTGGGCCAGGCTGCAAGACTTCTTGGTCTCAACTCCGATACCCTCAATGCTGAGGAGAAGAGGCTAAGAAGAAGACTGGTGACTCTACTGGATACCAGGAAAGAGGACAGGATTTCTGGTCAATCTCCTGGACCTAGAAATGCAATAATCCAGTGGAGGTTCGATGAACCTTTCACAACTTTGTTGTGGAAAGGGAGAATGGTGAAACCAACAGGCTCAATGCCACTTCTCTACTGCATCTCAGCAGATTTGATCTTGCTGAGCTTGCAGAGAAGCCATTCTCCAATCCCTCCAACTCTGAGACTGCTCACACACATCAGAAACCATATCAGTGGTCTCCACTTGGCTGAACGAAGTAGAAGAGCCAAGATTGAAGAAGAGTTGAAGCTGAAAAGAGTGGAAGACAAGGAAAGATCAACCACCAAAGGCACAGCCTTTCTACAGATGGTGGAAGGTCCTGAATTGGAACCAATAGTTCGATGGGAATATGACTATACTTCCCATCAACTAACTCTTTTCAGAGGGCCACAACAGAGGGTACACATAATCCAAGGTGACAGAGTAGAGGTTCTGTCCACCAAAGATTTGTACAAGATTCTCAGCATCACAGCAGGAAAGAATGAAGACACTGATAAACACCTGCTTCCTGGTGCTGAGAGCTTTGAGAAGAAGAGAGAAGTGAAGTTTTGGTAGCATCAGCCTAGGGGGAGTTTGTTGGATCATGATAAGGCTGGTGCAACCAAATTCACTTCATAGTCACTTTGGTACTACATTAAAGGGCTTCCGAAGCCAAGCAAGAGATCTTCCGAGAGTCTAAGGAAACAGCTGAAGACATCTTCCGAAGACAAAGTCTGATGAAAGAGCTTCCGAAGACAAAGTCTGAAAGAGCTTCCGAAGACAAAGTCTGATGAAAGAGCTTCCGAAGACAAAGTCTGAAAGAGCTTCCGAAGACAAAGTCTGAAAGAGCTTCCGAAGACAAAGTCTGCTTCCGAAGACAAAGAAGACTCCAAGCCTCGGAAGAAGCAGTCTTCCGAAGTATAAGTGCCTTCGGAAGAAGTTACTCTTCCGAAGCACTTTATCCTTCGGAAGACATTGCTATGTCAAGCAGATAAAAGTATGGTCCCGGACAGTCCGCTGCAGACCTCTGATACAGCATGGCATCTTCCTAAAGAGCCATGTTGTTGACCATACTTTATTCTACTGTTCACCTTTTTATGATAGTACATGTTACCAACTTTAGTTGGTGACAAAAGGTAAGTCAGGGACATGTCCTGACTACCAACTCTCAGGCACAATGTCTGAAAGACCTCACCTAGAGTCTTGTAGTATAGATGTAAGGTTAGAGGTGTCCAGCTGGTATCAAAGTATATCCGCTGTAGGTAGTATTATATATATCTTCTCCCTGTAACTCTTTATGTAAGTGATTTGAGGTCCAAGTGTCTTGTAATCCTTTGAGTTGAGAAGCAATATATAAAAGTACCTTGAAAATTTATCTGCTGTTAGATTTTCTTACTGCTTGTTACTTGTTATATTGTGATCAACTCTTCATAGACTGCTTGCCGAGTGTTGATTCACAGTGAGTTGAGAGAAAAAACCCACCCGAAATCCGATCCTGCAGTTCTCTGTTTCAAAGCCTCACGTTGCGCAATTGAATCTGAGCTTTCGATTGATTTGAATAGTCAATCCTAGCGCTCGAGCACGTAACGGTTTCATGCGTTCCTTGCGGCTTAAAGCATCAGCCACCATGTTAGCTTTCCCGGGGTGATACCGGATTTCACAATCATAGTCGCTAAGCAACTCTACCCAGCGTCGCTGTCGCATGTTAAGTTCCCTCTGATCAAGAATATCTTGAAGGCTCTTATGATCCGTGTAAATGATGCATTTGGTTCCATATAGATAATGCCTCCATATCTTGAGTGCAAATACTACAGCCTAACTCCAAGTCATGAGTTGTGTAGTTCTTTTCATGCACCTTTAGTTGTCGCGATGCTAGGCAATTACCTTATCTCTTTGCATTAGCACACATCCCAACCCTTGATGTGAAGCATCACAGTATACCATGAAATCATCAGTTCCGTCGGGGAGGGACAGTATTGGAGCATTGCACAGCTTTTCTTTCAATGTTTGGAACGCCTGTTCTTGTGCTTTCCCCAATCGAACTTCTTGTCTTTCTGAGTCAACAAGGTTAACGGTTGGGCAATCTTGAGAAATTCGCAATGAAGCGACGATAGTATCCGACCAGTCCTAGGAATTGCCGTATTTCTGAGGGTGTTTGGGGAGTATCCCATTTCTTCACAGCTTCAATCTTACCGGGGTCCACATGAATTCCTTTTCGTTAACTACATGACCCAAAACTTCACTTCTCGAAGCCAGAATTCACACTTCGAGAATTTGGCAAAAAGTTTCTTCTCCTTCAACAGTCCTAGAATTGCTTGGAGGTGTTTTTCGTGATCCTCCTTCGAACAGGAGTAGATGAGTATGTCGTCTATGAATACGATCATGAACTTATCCAGATAAGGCTTGCACACCGATTCATTAAATCCATAAAGACAGCTGGGCGTTGGTCAACCCAAACGGCATGACCAAGAACTCATAGTGCCCGTAACGAGTTCTAAATGCTGTTTTTGAAATATCGTCCTCGAATACCCTTAGTTGATGATATCCAGATCGAAGATCGATCTTAGAGAAAAACAAGGCTCCTTGCAACTGATCGAACAGGTCGTCGATTCTAGGAAGAGGATACCGATTCTTCACGGTCAATTTGTTCAATTCCCTGTAGTCGATACACATACGGAACGACCCATCCTTCTTCTTGACAAATAACACCGGTGCTCCCCACGGTGAATGACTCGGTCGAATGAAACCCTTCTCCAGTAGTTCCTGTAGTTGGCTTGACAACTCTTGCATCTCTGAGGGTGCTAATCGATACGGTGTCTTAGCTATCGGTGTAGCTCCAGGAACCAGCTTCTACATGGAATTCCACCTGCCGTGGAGGAGGCAATCCAACAAATCATCAGGGAACACTTCCGGTAATCCCGTACAATCGGAATGTCTGCCAATTTCGTCTCTTCTCCTTCTTCTCTACCACGTGAGCCAGAAAGGTGTAACACTGCTTTCGTAGACCTTGGCATGCTTTCATGCATGAGATAAGCTTCAAGTTCTTTCCCGGTCGCTCTCCGTATTCTGAGTACTTTCCCGTCTGACATGGGGATCAGCACTACTTTATCTCAGCAAACAATCTCGGCTCCATGCTTAGACAACCAATCCATTCCCACTATTACGTCAAAGCTCCCCAACTCAAAAGGTATCAAATCTATGTTGAAGACCTGGCCTTCCAATATTAGGGTGCAGTTCTTAATAATTTCCTCTGCCTGTTCAACCCTACCATTTGCCATTTCTACAGAGTACTAGTTTCTAGTCTACTGGCACTCAAATCAAGCATTTGCACAAACTCAGATGATATAAAACTATTGTCTGCTCCAGTATCAAACAGTACAGATGCGAAGTGGTTATTGAGTAAGTACGTACCCGTGACAACGTTCGGATCTTGACGGGCATCGTTAGCTCCAATGACGAACGCACGACCCCGTGCAGCATTTCCTTGGTTTCCTTGGCCTTGCGCACCCGCTATGGCCATTATCTGCTGCTGGTTGTTTCCCTGCTGACCCGGTGCCCTATTCAATCGGGGGCACATGTTTCTGAAGTGATCAAGGCCTCCACACTCGTAACAAGCCCTGGCATTCCTAGCGGGTTAACCGCGTTGATGGGTGCCACCAGGTTTGGCGCTACTCTGCAGTCTCTTGCTTAATGCCCCGGGCGTCTGTAGTTCAAACACACCCGGCACAGCGCTGCTGGAGGATGATGAAGATTACACCTGTCACATTTCGGGTGCGGCCCAACATATTCTTCTTCCCTTGGGTCACGGCCACAAAATTTGTGGTCGTTTTGGCCCTCTTATCAGACTTTTCGGTACCAGACCAACTTGTTTCCCCAGTCTCTTTCCTTTTCTCCGCTCCCCTACACAATACTCCTGTTCTTATCATCTCGTCAGTGAGAGTGCTAGCTTTCAGAATTGCGCTCTGGATTGTAGGAGGAGCAGCTGCAGTTACCATTGCCCGGATTTGAGGCGCGAGTCCCCAATGTACCTTTCTATCCTCTTGGATTCCGGAGTGACTAGGTGGGAACTAGTCTAGCCAGCTCGTGGAATCAGTCAGTATAAGCTGCGTGCCCTGCCCCCACCATAGCATGATTCCAGAACTCATGCTCAAGCTTCTGCATCTCGTTGAGAGGGCAGTATTCCTCGATAATCAGGGCTTTGAATTCATCCCAGGTCATCTGCATCGCAGATTCCCTTCCTCTAGCTTGAACCTGGGTGTTCAACCAGGTTAGTGCTCTGCCTTGCAGTGAGCACGTAAAATACTTGATCCGCTGGCTGTCGAGGCATTCACTGATGTCGATCACAACCTCCATTTTCTCAAGCCATCTAGTCAGGGCTATCGCCCCACCTTTCCCATCTAAATCCCGGGGCTTACAGGTCAAAATTCCTTGTAAGAACAGCCCCGTTTGGCGTTAGCAGCCCCAGTTTCATTACCTGTTGTCCCACCATTTCCGGTCTCTTGATTGCTTTCATTCCCAATCGGGTTCCCATTATCCTCGTTTTCATTACCACCATCCCCGTGGGGTGGTTTTGCTGTTGCAGAGCGTCGCTCACCTGAGCTACGATAGTTGAAATCAGGGCAGTCAACTGTTGAGTAATTAAGGCTGCCATATCAGGGTTTCCAGTCCCTTGGGTATTACCAGAAGGGCCTTCATTTGCTATTGGAGGTCTACCCCTGCCTCTGCCTCTGCCCCTCGGGGCTTCACTTCCGCTACTATTGTTGCGGGTAGATCTTCGAGGAAGCATATTCTATTCATACAAGAGGCAACAAATAAGCTTTAGTCACCTTAAGATACACAATATTCCACTTATCAAGTTCCAACGTTTCATGTTTCAGTCAGTCAAGATCACCATGCAGCCCATTTAAGCATATTCTCGGTATACCGGTGATGTTTACATATAGGGTTCCCCGCAGCGTTCCCACCACACCACGATGTACCGAGAATGATGCCTAATCCGTTACATGACATCCGACCTTCCTTCACATCATTCCATAATAATCCATCAAGTCAACTGAGAGCCCAACATGTAATCACATATGGTCTGGCGGAGGTTGTCTATCTCGCATCCTTGAAAGGACACAGACATAGCCTCCTTGGGTCGGTCTCAGTATCTGGGGTCTAGCGCAATGTATGATCTGTGACGATCTTTTCGGGTCTCAATCCCGAATTTAGTTATGATAACTTGGCGCACAGAGGGAACGGAAGATCCAATAGGAAGCATCTCATAGGGGTCGAGCACAAGGGCTCAAACACAAAGTAAAAGATCACATAACAAAAGGATAACCAAACACGTAAGAGGAACACATACACGAGATATATAAATGCATACAAGCTTAAGCATGCAAATCGACATGAAGGTTCCTAGGTTATAGTCTAGGTCAAGTGTAATTGCCTAATTCTCTATAACCAATGGCTCTGATACCAGTCAGTCACACCCCCGCTAATAGCGGAACACGGGGAATGTGAGCTAGACGGGATCATCATAACACATGGTATGCAATAGAGTAGAAATAGTAATAATATGATGACAAGCGTGTCATGACGACACCGAACACAATTGGAGACTTGTGTCGTGTATAATCAATGTTCACGACAACATAATCATAAGCATAAAATAAGATGATCACATAAACATTGATAATAACTTATGACGTAAATTCCCGCAACTCGGGAACAAGTATACAAAAGGTCGTGTTCAAGCTTTACAAGGGTAATAATTACAATATGCATCCTAGGGTCTCCTCTATAAGGCAGCACTCCTAGTTCTTCAATTACCCTAGTCACCTGAAAAGAAATGCTCAAAACGGTCAACATAATTGTTGGTGAGCTTCGCAGTTTTAAGTAATAAAAGTTGTTAAGATGAACCAGTAAGTTTAATAAGAGCCACCGCAACTATACTTATGTATAGGCGGTTGTACCAGTTATAAGTTGCTACAGCCAAACCTAATGTTCGGTTCCTCACGGGAATTGATGGATGTAAAGAAAGTATTCTCAAGGCATAAATAGTTTAATAAGACGTAGCAAGATCCACACAGCGCATACGTATAGTGTATAACCAAACCAGTCCTTAGGTCCCATTACCGGGATTAATGGTTATATAAAAAGGTTTTCCATAGTAAATAAGTTTAACATGACGTAGCAAGATCCACATAGTGCATACGTATAGGTTACAACCAACCAATCCTTAGGTCCCAATTACCGGGATTAATGGTTGTAATGGATGATCGGCTTAGAAGAACCACACAGAAGAACCACACAGAAGAGCCACACAGCCGAGAGCATCCAAGGTCAATGGCATCCACAGGTAACATCAATCAACACATAACATCAAGTAGTAGAGCATAGGTAGGGTGATACCACTAAGTCATACATAGGGGTAACATAGCACATAGTTCAAGTTCACATAGCAGCAACCACAAGATAAGCAAGTTAAGATACTCATAGAAGTAGTAGCCAACTTCCACTAGGGAAGGTGCCTGAAATCAAGTTATATAGGTGAGCATTCGTTTCCCCCAAGTTGAAAATATTTAAAAAGGTTTTATAAGAGTAAAAAGAGGCCACGAAACTCACTGAATAGATGATATGCACAATTGATGAAGATTCCAAGGGTAAGATGCTATGAACCGTCAAACACCTATTGACAGTTACTGACAAGCATAATAATGATCATAAAGCATAAGATGATATCAATAGGCTCGGGCAGTTTCGGTTCGGTCGTGGGTAGTACACACACAAGCAGACATACACATATCAGTCTAGGTTATTTTAAATAGTATGTGCCTGTTGATACGTTGACTTTAATCTTTGTGGACAAGCTATGACACTTTATTAATGTTACCTTATCGTCGTGAGATCTCCGAAAAGGGGATCCACACCACACACACACCATCATCAGTCACACAACAGGACCGGACGCACGAGTCAACCCTTCCTTCATACGAATGGACCTTCAGTCGTACGAATCAGCTTCATTCGTACGATTGAACCTTCATTCATACGACTAAGCATTCAGTCGTACCATGCAAGACCCAGTCATACGCCTCAACCTCCATACACACGATTGAACCATCATTCGCACGAATCAGCTTAATTCTTGCGATTGAACACTCATTCGTGCGACTGGCCTTTCAGTCGTACGACTCACGCACAATCGCACACAATCTTATTCGCACTGACTCAACCGCACGCACACTCACTCGCATGGACTCATTCGTACACACATTCAATCGTACACACCCAGTCGCCTGACTCAGCCGTACGACTCGCCCCAGTCGCACCACTCAGTCGCAAGACACACCCATACGCATGACTCAGTCGTACGATTCACAATCGCACGGCTCAGTTGCGTGAACAGACCCAGTCACGCAGAACAGCAGAATCGCGACTGCCGGGTGCAGAGCAGTCTCCGGCTGCTCCGTGCACTCGTTTTACGCTCCAAGAACTTCCAGAATACCTATTATAATATGTCTAAACAAAAGGCACACTCAAAACACAACATGCAAGCCCACATGACCTCATATGCTCGGATGAACCCGAGCACCCGAAACCCTAGAAAACGCAGCAGCTAAACCGAGCAACAAACAGGTCAAACAAAGTTATCTACCTGCTAGAAATAAGGATTCACGAAGATAACCAAGATTTGACGGTGGAGACGCGAGAAACGAGCGGTTTTTGGTGCTAAGATGGTGAAGAGAGTG
This sequence comes from Flaveria linearis, assembly GCA_024085815.1. Taxonomy (NCBI): domain Eukaryota; kingdom Viridiplantae; phylum Streptophyta; class Magnoliopsida; order Asterales; family Asteraceae; genus Flaveria; species Flaveria linearis. Next base: position 36,456,683 of record CM044013.1, read on the forward strand.
ATGGAGAAGAAAAGATGAAGAAGTGAAGAAGATGGTGAAAATGGCTGGGAATGGGGTTTTTATACCCATCCCAGGTTTGCAAAATGTCACTTTTAGTCCCTGTACTTTGCCCCGAGTTCCTAAATTTGTTTCGGTTGAAAACGTTATTTATTAGTCTTGTTTTTATTAATGATGAAATGTTGTCAATGATATTTATAATTAAAAATGGTTTCGTACGTGACAATAGTTTTTATATAAAAGTGGTGCGTTTAGTGTTAACGGGGCAATTCTTAGATAATGTTTCAAGGTGATGACGATTTAAGCTATGATTGCACACGCATAAGGTTAACCAAGCAAGCATACAGGCATAATATCCATATAGATGAGCTATAAAGGTGAGGGATGATCGACAACAAAATTAACAGATTACGTCAATAGACGGACCTTTGGTGACGGATGTCACAACTGGACTATAAACAAGCAGGGATCTTTTGGATAGTACTATCGGGGAGTGACTTACCCCCACAAAGGTTTGGACATGTGGTCTTTACCAAGATGCACAAAGATCTTATAAGCCATTCGGGATGACTGTTCTGTGTTGAGAAGGCAGATGTGCACTATATAAAGTTTGTCATTATGGTTCCACTTACAACCCATATGAGGATAAATGTAAAGGAGGATTTGCTCCCACTGATTTGAATTATTATAACTAGCATAATATACACATAAAAAGGAAAAGGGAAAATTACTATGTTACATGGGCAATTCCTATTTAAAGGTTTTGTTGGCTTGTACTTAGTTAGTATATGGGGTAGTGAGTTCACCTTATAAAAGGGTTCCGATAGGCTATTCATATACAAATAAACTATGATACATGGACAAATCCTATGTGAAGGATTTGTTGGCTTGTACTTAGTAAGTATGTGGATAGCGGGTTCACCTTATAAAAGGGTTCCGACAGGCTATTCATATACAAAGTGATACCAGTGAGTAGTTTATACTCACACTTTTACAGTAAATCCTACTTTGATGATAATTAATGGTTTATCATTTATGTTTTACTTACCTATGAACTCACCAACCCTGTGTTGACACTTGATTTTACATGTATTCTCAGGTATCTACTAGAGTTTATGGACATGCACGTAGGATCATATAAGAGCTCAAGATACATATTGCTTATTATCTGAGATATGATTAGACGTGTTGTTACGAAATAATCTATCTGAGAGCTCAAGAAAAAGAAGAAAAAGAAATAAAGTCCCAAGTCGGGTTTGACAAGTTTGGTCCCCCGACTTGGGACTTTATTTCTTTTTCTTCTTTTGTCGGCTTCAAAGAAAATATCTGGGTAACGACCCGAATTTCGTATTATGTAATTAACATACAATTAATGTATCATGTGTTAAAACCTAACATTGTAAGATATGTTAAGGGTTAAATATTTAAGACTTAACTAGAGAATTTGCTAGTTAGTTATAGTGGTAGAAAATGAAAAAATGATACTAGAGGGGTGGATCTTGCCAATTGATGAAACTAAACATGGATATGTATGACTTGCCATACATTTGGTGAGCATCATCTACTCATTCACGTTTCTTTCAAGAGAAGAGGAGAAAGAGGGTTTTTGTCATCCATTTCTCAAATTGTTGGTGATTCAAGTGCAAGATCCGAAATTGACCCTTAGAAATCATTCTTCATCTCATCAAGAGCTACAAGTAAGTGTTATTTGATGTTCTTGAGGTGGTAAAATCGTCACCCACATGATGGGTGTAGAAATTGGTGGTTTAAACATGAAATCCTAGTGTTATAGTGCTAGATGATCATGTGTATGTGTGTATTATGGTAACTAGATGTGTAATTTCTCCTTAATTGAAGATTTACATGAACCATGGAAATGGGTTTAGTTACTAGAAGGTTAAACTAAGGATCCTTCATGTAAACTAGTTGCTAGTTGTAGAATCCATGTTCATTCTTGTAGAAATGTGATTATGTGCATAACATTTGGTTGAAAATTGATGAATAACATGTGTGTTATGTGATTTGGGTATAAAACTAGCTTGATGATGTTTAAAAGCTAGTAAATAACCAATATGTTAAGTTATGCACATAAGGTGTTTGATAAAATGCTCCAATGAGGTGAAAAACATGAATGAACTACTTAATCGCAAGAAATGTGCAATGTGAAAGCCTAGATTGTAGGTTAAAGGTGATAAATGGTCAATTAGACCATATGTGTGATTAAATGAATGTTATGTGTTAAATGGGTCCTTAAAATGGTAATAGGAAGTGGTGTGGCAAGCGGATCCAAGGGAACCGGCAAGGAACATGTTTGATTGACCACTTAAACCTTCCGGACTCAAGGTAAGACATTCTTTAAATTGAGCATACAAAGTAAAGGCATGAGTCACAATGTATGTGACCATGTGCTTATAAGCTCAAACAAAATGAAAACCACGTTTAAAAAGGATAAATAGTTGACTTGCACCGTATGTGAGCTTCTATGACAAATGATTCACGACGTGCGTGAACATAAAGGAAATAACACTTTAGTGTTATACCACATGGTTGTGGAACAGAACGAGTCACGACGTGCGTGACCGTCCCATGGAAATGGGAAGAAAGGACAAACCCGGATTAAAGTGATTCACATCGTGTGTGAACACTAGGGTAAAGGTTATCCCTACGATTTGCAATGTGTGTGAACGTTGGGTAACGCCAAGGAAAGCGGTCGTTCGCGAAAGAATGGCAAACCGCTCGTTAAAATGGGATTTGACCCTATAAGGGTCAAATTCGGTATAAAAAGGAAATTTGCGTTATGATAAGCAAATGGGATGGGTTGGGTCTAAGAACTCACCAAACATATGTAATATGTTATAATAGATCGGTTCCATGGTTGTCGGGACGGTCGGGAACTCTAAAGAACAAACGAACCATAAATGGGTTAAATAATGAATTAATACCAAAATAAATAAAAAATTTTGGTATATTGCCAAGAGTCGGGTTAGACTCGTTGAAACTCCGTGGGAATCACATATATGATGAAATATGTTATTTCCAGGTGTTTGGAACAATCGGGAACGAAAGGGGTGGTTCGGGAACGCAAAACGACCCTTAACGGGTCAAAAATAATGACTTTGCTGCAGGGTCTACCGTAGCTTATGGTGGTACCGTAAGTTACGGTGGGTTCCTGGGCGAAATGAGCTACCGTAAGCCAGTAGGATTCCACCGTAGCAAAAATGGAGGCTACCGTAACTTACGGTGGCTACCGTAAGTTACGGTAGACCCCATTTCCAGATTTTTGTTGGTTGTCGTTTTAACGCGTTCCGAGTCCGTTTAAACCCCCGTAAAGACCCGAAATGAATGTTAGAGTGTACTTACTTAGTTCCTATGAACTAATGGATGTCTAAACGTGTGTTTTCAGGTGTTACGGGACCGGAAGGCTAAAGTGATCATAGGGCATACACGGATCGAACGGGACTTGCATACACGTTTCTTTTGTAGAAACTAACGTGTTAACATTATTTTGAAACTTCCTATCACGCGTGTATGTAAATGGATTGTTAAACTTCATTTTTGAAGTGTCGGTTGACACGAAACACATCTTTTGGGAGTTTAATGTTAATGAAATTTTCTGGGTCCAAATTCCGCATGTTTATTTAACTTAAACGGACTCTTTGGAGGTCCGGGTGTTACAAGTTGGTATCAGAGCCAACGGTTTGAGAGATTCAAGTGCGTCGCGAACACTTGGACTCAAACTTTTGAGCTCTAGATATGAAATGCAAACGTTCGATCCAAGAAGCCGATCACTGAGCCTAAAGGTACAAGGTTAGTGTGCCGTTTATAAACGTAACAAGCTTGACACATGTATGATATATGTATGATATATGTATGATATGTACCTTATGAACTGATTGAACCTAGCTTCTTGACTTAAGTTTGGAATAAAGGAACTAAGAAGGCATCCGTGTGGTGAGCTTGTTGTTAGGCCTGGCCAGTCTAACAACAATCAAAGGCACGCGAATGGATTCTTAGGGATGTTGTTCTAAACTTAAGGATGGAAATGGGTATTGTGTGAATAGGGTTAGGCCCTAGTGATAGTAGAATCATAAGCATCGGTGTATATGCTATAGATGACGTACATGGTACTAACGTAAAGTTAAATTGTCACAGTCTTAGGTCATGGCTGGTGACGATCACGTGATCAATATAGAGAATCACGAGACCCATCCCGATGATGCAACACGGGAGATGATCAAGGAGGAAGTTGGCAAGGCTTTTGAGGCTTTATTGCCGGGCTACATCGAGGATGTACGCAAAGATCTACGGGACCTCGTTCAACAAGAGTTTGTGGCTCTGAAGGCTGACAAAGAAACTGAAAGGCCAACAAAGAAAGTGACCTATAAGGAGTTCGTTGCATGCAACCCTACAACGTTCAAGGGTGAGGTCGATCCACTACTTAGTCAAAGGTGGATCAAAGATATGGAAAGTGCCTTTGAAACCTCACACTGTGAAGAATCTGATGAAGTGAGGTTTGCTGCAAGCCAACTCCGGGAACGAGCTAAAGACTGGTGGGAATTGCAACGGGATGAGAAGGGGCGGGAAGGTATCAAAAGTATGACTTGGGAAGAATTTAAGAAGTTGTTCACAAAGCGGTTTTGCCCACAAGCCGCTATCAACAGAATAGCAGAAGAATTCTTACAGTTACGACAAAAAGATGAAAGTATTGATACCATCACGGCCATCTTCTACGACAAAGCCAAGTTTTGCCCACAGTTGCTCCAGGATGAAAGGATGTGGATTAACCACTACTATGGCATGTTGAGTGCCAAGTATCGAGAGTTTCTTACACCGTCCAAATGTGAAACTCTAGCAAGCTTATCGATTTGCTAGGGATCGAGAAGCGGAATTGAAAAGGCAAGTTGATCGTGGGGAGAAGCGTGCGGCTGAAACGGAGACGGGTTCGTCTAAGAAAGCCAAGATTTCATCTTCATCAAACAAGTCTGGGTATGACAAAGACTCCAAACATTGCAAGATTTGTAAAAGAAGCATGGGGAGTTTGTAGATACGAATCTAAAATTGCTTCAAGTGTGGGAAGTCGGGTCATTCGACATCTCAATGCACAAGCCCGCTAAGTGTGTGCTACAACTGCAACAAACCGGGCCACAAACAGAGCGAATGTCCGGAATTAAAGAAGGATGGTACAAGTCAATCCTCGGTTGCTCAAGGTTCGGGGAAAAAGGGTGATGGAGGAAAAGCTAAGGCGAGAACTTTCTTGATTACGGCGGAAGAAGCCAAATCTATAGCCGACGTTGTGACGGGTACCTTTCTCATCAACTCACTACCTGCTTATGTGCTATTTGACTCGGGTGCTAATAGATCGTTTGTTTCGGTTAAATTCGCGAGTCATTTTTCCATGGTGTTAGACAACTTACCTAGTCCTTTAGAGATTGAGGTAGCGGATTCAAAAACGTTCTTAGCGTTCAACGTTTATCGAAATTGCATACTTACCATCGAAGGTGAGGATTATTCGGTCGACTTAATACCCATGACACTCGGGGAGTTTGATGTAGTAATTGGTATGGATTGGCTTTCCATGTACCATGCCAATATAGTTTGCAATCGCAAGTGCATCCAATTGATATCTCCGAGTGGTTATGAGGTAATAATCCAAGGTGCAAAACGCGGTGGCGTAGCTGTATGTTCTTTGGTTAAAGCAATGAAATACATGCGCCATGGAGGACAATCGTTCTTAGCCTATGTAATAGACACGGAAACGAAAGTTCAAGCGTTGGAAGATATCCCGTTGTTCAGGATTTTCCAGATGTCTTTCCGGAGGATTTGCCGGGAGTCCCACCGGAACGGGAGGTCGAGTTTCGAATCGACCTAACCCCGGGAGCTAAACCCATTGCAAAGGCTCCCTATCGCTTGGCGCCATCGGAGCTCCAAGAGTTAATGACACAATTGCAAGATCTTTTAGACAAGGGGTTCATACGTCCGAGTACCTCGCCATGGGGAGCACCGGTTCTTTTCGTGAAAAAGAAGGATGGAAGTCTTCGGATGTGTATCGACTATAGAGAGTTGAACAAGGTGACGGTTAAGAACCGTTACCCATTGCCTAGGATTGATGACCTATTCGATCAGTTGCAAGGTGCATCATGGTTTTCAAAAATCGACTTACGGTCGGGTTATCATCAGTTGAAGGTAAGGGAAGAAGACATCCCCAAGACGGCATTTCGTACTAGGTACGGGCATTATGAGTTCCTTGTGATGTCTTTCGGGTTGACAAACGCCCCGGCGGCATTCATGGACTTGATGAATAGGGTGTGCCGACCCATGTTAGACCGATCTGTCATTGTATTCATAGATGATATCCTTATTTATTCTAAAAATGAGGGTGATCATGCTTGTCACTTGCGTGAAGTTCTCGAAACGCTTCGTCGGGAGAAATTGTTCGCAAAATTCTCCAAATGTGCCTTTTGGTTACGAGAGGTACAATTCTTGGTCATGTGGTAAACTCGGAGGGTATACACGTAGACCCCACAAAGATTCACGCGGTGACCAAATGGAGTCCACCCAAGACTCCCACGGAGATTAGAAGCTTTCTTGGGTTAGCCGGATATTATCGGAGATTCATTCAAGACTTTGCTAAGATTGCTTCTCCTTTAACCAAGCTTACCAAGAAAGAGGTGAAGTTCCTATGGGGTGAAGAGCAAGAGAAAGCCTTTCAAGAGTTAAAGTCGAAATTGACTCAAGCTCCGGTTTTGTCTTTACCCGAGGGAACCGACGATTTTGTGGTATACTCGGATGCTTCCTACTCCGGTTTGGGTTGTGTTCTAATGCAAAGGGGCAAGGTGATTGCTTATGCCTCAAGACAACTGAAAGTGCATGAAAGGAACTACCCAACCCATGATCTTGAACTAGCCGCGGTGGTGTTCGCGTTAAAGATTTGGAGGCATTATCTATATGGTGTAAAGTGTACGATTTACACGGACCATAAGAGTTTAAAGTACTTCTTTACGCAAAAGGAGTTAAACATGAGACAAAGGCGGTGGATGGAATTGCTAAAGGATTATGATTGCGAAATCCTATATCATCCGGGAAAGGCCAATGTCGTGGCTGACGCCTTGAGTCGAAAGGAGGATCATACTCCTATCAAAATAACCGCAATGAAAATAACCGTTATATCCGAAGTGGTTGAACGAATCAAGGAAGCACAAACTGAAGCGCTAAAGGAAGAGAATTTGAAGAAAAATCGAATCAAAGGTCAAACTCAAAACTTGGAAGATGATAGTCAAGGATTGAAAACAAGATGGGGTCGGGTTTGGATACCACCTACTTGTACCTTGAAGAATGATCTATTGGATGAAGCCCATAAATCCAAGTATTCAATTCACCCGGGGGCGACTAAGATGTATAGAGACCTTCGGGTTAACTATTGGTGGCCGGGCATGAAACGCGATATTGTCAAATACGTGGAGAAATGCTTAACTTGTTTGCAAGTGAAGGCGGAACATCAAAAACCTCATGGTGAATTGCAACCGTTGGATATTCCGGAATGGAAATGGGAAAAGATAACAATGGATTTGATTACTAAACTTCCAAGAACGAAGAAAGGGTACGATGCGATATGGGTTGTCGATCGATTGACCAGAGCGCTCATTTCATTCCTATTCGTGAGACTTACAATTCGGAGAAAATGGCGGAGGTTTACGTGAACGAAATAGTGTCACGACACGGGTGCCCGTGTCGATTGTGTCCGATAGAGACACACGGTTTTACTTCCAAGTTCTGGAGGAAATTTCAAGCGGAGATGGGGACAAAGCTATTGCTAAGCACGTCATACCATCCCCAAACCGACGGACAAAGTGAAAGAACCATTCAAACATTAGAAGATATGCTACGAGCGTGTGTTCTTGACTTTGGGGGTAGTTGGGATGAGTATTTGCCTTTGGCGGAATTTTCTTACAATAATAGCTACCACTCCACCATCGAGATGCCTCCGTATGAAGCTTTATATGGAAGAAAATGCCGAACTCCCATTTGTTGGGGAGAAATTGGTTCGCGGGAACTCGCGGGCCACGATACGATAATGAATACGGATGAAAAGATTAAGCAAATCCATGCTCGCATGAAGGCGGCGCAAGACCGTCAGAAAGCTTACGCGGATGAGCGTAGACGACCCATCGAGTTTGAGGTGGGAGATTCGGTTTTGTTAAAGGTTTCCCCATGGAAGGGTATTATACGATTCCGGAAACGGGGAAAGTTGAGTCCGAGGTTTATCGGGCCATTTAAAATCATCGCACGTGTAGGTAAAGTTGCTTATCGGCTGGAATTGCCGGAAGAGCTTCAAGGAATTCACAACACGTTCCATGTATCTTACTTGAGGAAGTGTTTGGCTGACGAGTCGGCCTATGTCCCGTACGAGGATTTGGAAGTTGATGACAGATTGAACTATATCGAGAAGCCGGTGGCTATCTTGGATAGAAAGGTCAAGCAACTGAGAAATAAGACACTCAATCAGGTGAAGGTGCAATGGAAGAATCGTAAGGGATCCGATGCCACTTGGGAATCGGAAGATGAAATGAGGAAGTTTTTATCCTCATCTATTTGATTAGTATGCGTAGTTTCGGGGACAAAACTCTCTTTAGAGGGGGAGACTTGTAACGACCCGAATTTCGTATTATGTAATTAACATACAATTAATGTATCATGTGTTAAAACCTAACATTGTAAGATATGTTAAGGGTTAAATATTTAAGACTTAACTAGAGAATTTGCTAGTTAGTTAATAGTGGTGGAAAATGAAAAAAATGATACTAGAGGGGTGGATCTTGCCAATTGATGAAACTAAACATGGATATGTATGACTTGCCATACATTTGGTGAGCATCATCTACTCATTCATGTTTCTTTCAAGAGAAGAGGAGAAAGAGGGTTTTTGTCATCCCATTTCTCAAATTGTTGGTGATTCAAGTGCAAGATCCGAAATTGACCCTTAGAAATCATTCTTCATCTCATCAAGACCTACAAGTAAGTGTTATTTGATGTTCTTGAGGTGGTAAAATCGTCACCCACATGATGGGTGTAGAAATTGGTGGTTTAAACATGAAATCCTAGTGTTATAGTGCTAGATGATCATGTGTATGTGTGTATTATGGTAACTAGATGTGTAATTTCTCCTTAATTGAAGATTTACATGAACCATGGAAATGGTTTAGTTACTAGAAGGTTAAACTAAGGATCCTTCATGTAAACTAGTTGCTAGTTGTAGAATCCATGTTCATTCTTGTAGAAATGTGATTATGTGCATAACATTTGGTTGAAAATTGATGAATAACATGTGTGTTATGTGATTTGGGTATAAAACTAGCTTGATGATGTTTAAAAGCTAGTAAATAACCAATATGTTAAGTTATGCACATAAGGTGTTTGATAAAATGCTCCAATGAGGTGAAAAACATGAATGAACTACTTAATCGCAAGAAATGTGCAATGTGAAAGCCTAGATGTAGGTTAAAGGTGATAAATGGTCAATTAGACCATATGTGTGATTAAATGAATGTTATGTGTTAAATGGGTCCTTAAAATGGTAATAGGAAGTGGTGTGGCAAGCGGATCCAAGGGAACCGGCAAGGAACATGTTTGATTGACCACTTAAACCTTCCGGACTCAAGGTAAGACATTCTTTAAATTGAGCATAACAAAGTAAAGGCATGAGTCACAATGTATGTGACCATGTGCTTATAAGCTCAAACAAAATGAAAACCACGTTTAAAACGATAAATAGTTGACTTGCACCGTATGTGAGCTTCTATGACAATGATTCACGACGTGCGTGAACATAAAGGAAAATAACACTTTAGTGTTATACCACATGGTTGTGGAACAGAACGAGTCACGACGTGCGTGACCGTCCCATGGAAATGGAAGAAAGGACAAACCCGGATTAAAGTGATTCACATCGTGTGTGAACACTAGGGTAAAGGGTTATCCCTACGATTTGCAATGTGTGTGAACGTTGGGTAACGCCAAGGAAAGCGGTCGTTCGCGAAAGAATGGCAAACCGCTCGTTAAAATGGGATTTGACCCTATAAGGGTCAAATTCGGTATAAAAAGGAAATTTGCGTTATGATAAGCAAATGGGATGGGTTGGGTCTAAGAACTCACCAAACATATGTAATATGTTATAATAGATCGGTTCCATGGTTGTCGGGACGGTCGGGAACTCTAAAGAACAAACGAACCATAAATGGGTTAATAATGAATTAATACCAAAATAAATAAAAAATTTTGGTATATTGCCAAGAGTCGGGTTAGACTCGTTGAAACTCCGTGGGAATCACATATATGATGAAATATGTTATTTCCAGGTGTTTGGAACAATCGGGAACGAAAGGGGTGGTTCGGAACGCAAAACGACCCTTAACGGGTCAAAATAATGACTTTGCTGCAGGGTCTACCGTAGCTTACGGTGGTACCGTAAGTTACGGTGGGTTCCTGGGCGAAATGAGCTACCGTAAGCCAGTAGGATTCCACCGTAGCAAAAATGGAGGCTACCGTAACTTACGGTGGCTACCGTAAGTTACGGTAGACCCCATTTCCAGATTTTTGTTGGTTGTCGTTTTAAACGCGTTCCGAGTCCGTTTAAACCCCCGTAAAGACCCGAAATGAATGTTAGAGTGTACTTACTTAGTTCCTATGAACTAATGGATGTCTAAACGTGTGTTTTCAGGTGTTACGGGACCGGAAGGCTAAAGTGATCAATAGGGCATACACGGATCGAACGGGACTTGCATACACGTTTCTTTTGTAGAAACTAACGTGTTAACACTATTTTGAAACTTCCTATCACGCGTGTATGTAAATGGATTGTTAAACTTCATTTTTGAAGTGTCGGTTGACACGAAACACATCTTTTGGGAGTTTAATGTTAATGAAATTTTCTGGGTCCAAATTCCGCATGTTTATTTAACTTAAACGGACTCTTTGGAGGTCCGGGTGTTACAGTTACAAGTCCACCACCCTTATATAGGTTTCGTCCCCGAAACCTGTTATTCCTCGAACAAACGTGGGTAATGATGTCTCATTTCTTCTTCGGTCTCCCACGTTGACTCGGACCCCTTCCTGTGCTTCCACTGTACACGCATAAGAGGAACCACTTTATTTCTCAGCCTCTTCTCTTTTCGTTCGATGATTGCCACTGGTTGCTCCATATAATTAAGCCGTTCATCTACTTCGATATCCTCCAGTGGAACAATCATATCTTCATCTGCCAAACACTTCCTTAGATGAGATACGTGGAATGTCGGGTGAATTCCACTTAACTCATCTGGTAATTCCAATCTATAGGCCACCTCTCCTACTCGAGCAATGATTCAGAAAGGGCTTATGTATCTCGGGCTCAACTTTCCCCGTTTTCGAAAATGAATGATACCCTTACAAGGTAAGACCTTCAATATAACCCGGTCTACCACCTGGAACTCAATCGGTCTGCGTCGTTTATCAGCATACGACTTCTGTCTATCTTTGGTTGCCTTCATGAAGGCTTTGATCCTTTCAAGCTTTTCAGTCGTAGCCTCGATCACCTCGACGCTCCCTAACTCTTTATGACCAATATCACCCTAACAAACGGGTGTTCTGCATCTCCTACCGTATAGCATCTCATAAGGTGGCATACCAATGCTGGCATGATAGCTGTTGTTGTATGAGAATTCAGCTAACGGTAAGTGGTCATCCCAACTTCCCCCAAAATCAATCACACATGCCCGAAGCATATCCTCCAATGTCTGAATGGTCCTTTCTGACTGACCATCAGTCTGGGGATGATAAGTCGTGCTAATGTGTAATCTCATCCCCCTTGCATCGTGGAATTTCTTCCAAAATTTGGATGTGAACAGGGTGTCACGATCAGACACAATAGACACCAGCACACCATGACGAGTTACAATTTCCTTGATAAACAGATCAGCCAACCTCTCAGATGAATATGTCTCGCAGATCGGTAGGAAGAGAGCACTTTTTGTCAAACGGTCAACAATCACCCATATAGCATCATACCCTTTCGGAGTACGCGGCAGCTTCGTAATGAAATCCATGGTGATGTTCTCCCACTTCCATTCTGGTATATCCAAAGGTTGGATCTTCCCGTACGGCCTTTGATGCTCGGCCTTCACTTGCAAGCAAGTAAGGCACTTACTCACATACTCCACTACGTCACGCTTCATACCCAGCCACTAATAATCTTTCTTCATGTCTTGGTACATCTTTGTAGCACCAGATGAATAGAGTATCGAGTGTTATGAGCTTCATCCATAATCTTCATGCGTAGATCCCCAAAACGAGGAATCCACATCCGCCCTAATCGGGTTTTAACACCAAGTGTGTTTTCACCCAATTCCACAACCAGACCTCTCATTCTTTCAGAGTTAAGATGATCTTCTTTCAATGCCTCATCTTATAACTCCTTGACTTCTTTCATCACATCGAAGGTCATAATCAGCTGGTACGCCTTCACCTGAATTGACTCGGCTCTTTCCTTTCGGATAAGGGCATCCGCCACCATGTTGGCTTTGCCCGGATGGTAATGGATCTCACAATCATAATCTTTTATGAGCTCCACCATCTTCTCTGCCTCATGTTCAAGTCTTTCTACTCGAAGAAATACTTCAAGCTCTTGTCGTCAGTGAATATGGTGCACTTCGTCCCATACAGGTAGTGCCTCCAAATCTTTAACGCAAAGACCACTGCTGCTAGCTCCAAATCATGAGTAGGATGCATAGGCTATAACTTTTCCTCTTTGCATTAACACATACCCCAACCCCGAGTAAGAAGCATCAGAATAAACCACCAGATCCTCACTTCCATCGGGTAATGACAATACCGGAGCTTGAGTCAACCTCGCCTTCAATTCCTCAAATGCCTTCTCCTGAGCTTGACCCTACACAAACTTTACGTCTTTCCGGGTCACATGGTTAGTGGAGAAGCGATCTTAGAGAAGTCTTGAATAAACCTTCGGTAGTAGCCCGCCAAACCTAAGAAACTACGGATCTCGGATGGCATCTTTAGAGACTTCCATTACATCACCGCTTCAACCTTTGCCGGATCCACCATAATCCCCTTCGGATTCACCACGTGACCCAAGAACTGAACCTCGTGCAACCAAAACGCGCATTTGGAGAACTTGGCATACAACTTCTCCCTTCTCAACGTCTCCAACACCTCTCGAATGTGACTGGCATGCTCTATCTTGCTCTTTGAATAAATCAGGATATCGTCAATAACACAATCACTGATTTATCCACATCGGCCGACACACTCGGTTCATCAAGTCCATAAAGCAGTTGGCGCATTGGTCAATCCAAATGACATAACGAGGAACTCGTAGTGACCATAACGTGTGTGAAAAGCTGTTTTAGGAACGTCCTGCTCTTTCACCTTTAGTTGATGGTAGCCAGATCGAAGATTTATCCTTGAAACCAACTGGCACCTTGAAGCTGACCAACAAATCATCAATCCTCGGTAACGGGTACCGATTCTTCACCGTTAACTTGTTAGCTCACGGTAGTCTATACACATCCTCATACTACCGTCTTTCTTCTTTACAAATAAGACCGGAGCACCTCAAGGAGAGATACTCGTCTAATGAACCCCTTATCAAGCAGCTCTTGCAATTGCACCATCAACTCTTTAATCTCAGTCAGAGCCAACCGATATGGTGCCTTTGCAACAGGTTGGGAACCTGGTATCAAATCAATCTGAAACTCAATCTCACGGTCCGGTGGCACTCCTGGTAAGTCTTCAGGAACACATCTGGAAAGTCACACACGACCGGAATATCGGATAGTTGTGGTGTTGGCGTATCCACATCCTTCATATAATCCAAGTAGGCGCTACATCCACACCTCATACACTTTCCCGCCACCGCCATTGAGATTACTTTCGGGATCGTCATGACCCGATCCCCATAAACAGTTACCGAACTCCCATCAGGTGCTATCAAACGAATCATCTTCTTGCGACTCATAATATTTGCCACGAAGTCCGCCAACCAATCCATCCCAAGAACCAAATCGAAACCACCTAGGATCATCACAAACAGTCTAACAAGAAACTTATGACCTTCTAGTTCCATATCATAGTCCTCTATCACCTCAGAAATCCTAGTAGACTTACCAATGGCGGTTTCTACATCAAGGGCGCATTAACACGTCTACTACTAATCGGCAGCTTAGTACAGAAAGCAGCAGAAATAAAACTTCTACTAGCACCAGAATCGGACAACACAAAAGCTAAATTTTGGTTCACTAAACGTACCGGACATAACATCAGGGTCCGTCCTAGCTTCCTCTTGTGTCATGGTGAATGCCCTGGCGCTTGCCCTCGGTCCTTCGCTCCCCGTCTACTTCACTCCGGAACCCTAAGCCCTAGGCTTCTTACAATCCTTACTTACGTGGCCCTCCACGCCACAGTTAAAGCACCGACCGCATGATAGTCCCTGGCTATATGCCCCGCCTTCCCACATCTGAAGCACACATTCGACCCCAACCTACATTTCCTACTATGCTCTCTCCCGCACCTACCGCACTTCTTCATACCCATACCCGATATGACCACACAGCGGTCATCCACCCGTTCCTTCTTGTTACCCGTCGAGGCATTACCCGACCAAACCTCTTCCCACTCCAGTTTCGATCACTACCACCCTCCTGCTACCTTCAACCACCACCACCACAGCCCTCTCATCGTACAGTCTCCCCGCCAAATCCACGGCCGACCTATACGTGTTCGGTCGGGCAGCGATCATATGCCTGTGAATATCCGCTGGCAAACCCTGAATGTACCTCTTAATCTTCCATGACAGAGGCGTCACCTGATCCTACACCAGACGTGCCATCTTGTTGAACTTCGTGGTGTACTTCTGATGTGTCATAGTTCCCGCCTCCAGTTGCAGGAACTCCCTCTCAACCTTGTCCATCTCTTGGTGAGGGCAAAACTCCTTAATAACCAACTTCTTTAGCTCCGACCATCTCATTCTCCTAATTGCCCAACTACCCCCGGCTTGGACTATATTGCCCACCAGCACAGAGCCGAGTCCACAAAAGAGTGGGCAGCAAACTTTACTTTCTGATCCTCCCGGCACTCGCTGATGTTCAAAACAACTTCCATTTCTCTCACCCACCGGTGAGCAGCAGCAGCAGTGCCGTTACCATCAAACGTAAGGGGCTTGCATCGTTGAAACGCCCCATAGTTACAGCCTCATGCTGCCTCCGCGCATGCTCCTCTTCTTCCTCTTCTTCCTCTTCTTCCTCTTCTTCATCGTCAGAAAGAACCGTTTCAAGCTCCGGTTGCTCCCTTCCTCGCGAGGACCTGTTCCTCTCTTTCCGTTCTCCTTCCCGTACAGCCTTAATCACTTCAGTCACCACAGATGGTAAGATCGTCTGCATGACTTGATGAACCTCCTCCACTACATCCTCCTTTACCAAGGCTCTCAGATTGGCGCTCTCATATACACCCTCCGGATGAGGGGTCTCGGGTTCTTCAGGAACCACCTTTTCATCTCTAGGCTTGCCTCTTTTGGGTAGTGATGCAGCACCAAGTCCACCCCGCGAGGCTTTAGATGATCTACCACCAGCCATTCTCTATCACACACTGAAAGATTCAAACACCAACCCGGTCATTCAAGGGAATAGCTCAGTTTATGTCAAGTCTAGTAAGTCCCTAATTACAGTGGCCAGTTGTGATTAGCCACTTACTTTACTCTTCATACCCCGAGCATTACCTTTCCTGACTACATCAGTATTTAAATCTACCAGCAACACATAAACCACATAACATGCGCACATAATACCGGTTAACATTAAGAAAATACCCGATGACACCCAGCTACTCAGACTGGCATCCCTTCCCTTTCCATCCTATTTTCAGTTTAAGTTTAGGTATATTTGAAAATTTACTCGTTTCACTTAAACTATGGCTCTGATACCAACTTGTAAGGCCCCGTTCCTAGGACGCTTACAGCTGGTCAATCATCGCACATAAAACATATATTTTCATCCTCTTACATAAAAATGTTGCAGCGGAAACATTTAACCATACATTTCATTTCTATATCAATGCTTTTGCAAGTTAATACAACATTCATTTCAAACATAGTTTGTTCATATTACAATGCAAAAACATTAAACAAAAGAATGTCATCCAAAAGAGCTGAGTAGCCGCCTCGTGCCATCCTCAGCAACCATTACCTGCCAACTGGAAACACATTAAAGTCAGCGTTGCTGAGTGAGTTCTAGTTTTATAAATAAAATACTTTACTTTCATGAAAACCGTACTTTACTTCCTTTCAAATCATACTACACTTTTGTACATGATCACACATCATACGTAGACATAGATAATATTATTATTATCTTCATCATTCATTCTTCATTCATTCATTCCTTAACTTTCGTTCATTCATCGTGCTTTCTTGTCATTCTTCCTCTTCATCATTACCTCTTTCTTTCCATCAACCATAAATCTTACCCATCTATTTCATGGTACTGGACCTAGGCCTATCATAGACCTTCTATAACGGTTCACCGCACCTCTGGCCACAGTACCTAAGGTAAAGTTTAGGTGTACCATTGCCATATGCAATACCCTTCTATTCCTGGTACTGGACCTAGGCCTATCATAGACCTTCTATAACGGTGCCCCGCACCCCTGGCCACAGTACCTAGGGTATGCAGCAATGGTTCTATACAAATGGTCAATCACTGTGTCAAGCTTTACCCTCTTCGTGGCACACAGCCATGATTACTGACCTCGAATGACAAGGATCCCATTTCAAGTCTGTTGTGACAACAAGATCGCTCACGTCATACATTTTCTTGCAAGCCTTTCTTACTTTCATTCATTATTAATGCATGCGTTCATTCATCATGTTCCTGTTTCATTATCTTCCACTTTATATTATATAATACTTTCGTTTTATTCATTAACATAACACTTAAAGCCACGGGAAAGATAAACATTCATCATAATAAGGAACATCAACATACACAGTAGCATCATCATACAGGGCATCATCATACATACATAACATACATCACGCATAAACATGCAACATCATCATGCCCAACATACCCTCTAAGACCCCAACTATCATCTTACTTGAACTTATGGGGACTTTCACGTCAAAACTTACATCTACACTTTCCCCCGAAAGACAGGAATTAAACTACGCCTTTCCTTGGGTACACCAGCCCTATTTGGGTGTATGGGCACCCTTCAGTCGCATGGCCTCCAGACGACTGACATCATGCGAATGGACCCATGCGGATGAACATCAATGCGGATGAACACCCCAGTCGTGCGAATGGACCTCATGCGGATGGACACTAATGCGAATGAGCACTTATGCGAATGGGACCTCAGTCGCATGACTCCCCATGCCACTGGACCCCCAAACGTGCGACTGAACCTCAGTCATGCGAATGAACTCCAATCGCACGTCAATCGGCCGTATGGCCTCCAGTCGATCGCCTAGCCCTAGCTGATGCAGAATGCAGTTCATCCCGAACCCCATCTGCCATTTCTGACCTCCAAGCTTATCCAAACCCATTCTAAGCCCAAATCAACCATCCTAAACCTTAGGAATGCATACCACAACACCATTCAAGCACACACAAGCCCGGAAACAAACTCCAAGCGCACCACACGTAAACACATACAAATGGGTCAAACACACACACACACATAAAATAGGTTTCATATGTGTTCCAGCCCCAAATCATTCAAAAACATTTAAAAGAGGGGTCCTGGAACTCACACAAATGACACCAATAAGAAGAGCTTCGTTTAGACCCGCTACACGATGATTTCCAAGGCCGAACCCACTCGAACCAACATTTTTCTCTCTTTTCCCCTTTCTTCTGCTCCTCTCTTTTCTTTGCTGAAAATATTAGTGTGGGGAGAGGGTAAGGGCTGCCCTCTCCCTTCAAATATCTCCACTTACCCAACTTTCTCACGTTGGCGAGTTTGGTCCCCGACTTGGGACTTTATTTCTTTTTCTTCTTTCGTCGTCTTCAAAGTAACTATCCTGGTGATATGCTCCCACTTCCACTCGGGTATATCTAACGGTTGGATCTTCCCATAAGGTTTATGATGCTATGCCTTCACTTGCAAGCAAGTAAGGCACTTGCTCACATACTCCACCACGTCACGTTTCATACCCGGCCACCAGTAGTCCTTCTTCATGTCTTGATACATCTTGGTGGCACCAGGATGAATGGAGTATCGAGTTTTGTGAGCTTCATACATGATTCGCCCTCGTAGGTCTCCATAACAAGGGATCCACATTCGCCCACAGCGGGTTCTAACCCCATGAGTGTTTTCTCCCTGTTCCGCGATTAGTCCTCTTATTCTTTCAGAGTTGAGGCGATCTTCTTTCAACGCCTCATCCTGAAACTCTTTCACTTACATCATCATGTCCGAGGTCATCACTAACTGATACGCCTTCACCCGAATCGGCTCGGATCTCTCTTTTCGACTCAGATATCGGCCACCACATTGGTCTTGCCCGAATGGTAGTGGATCTCACAGTCATAATCTTTGATGAGCTCTAACCATCTCCTTTTCCTCATGTTGAGATCCATTTGCTCAAAGAAGTACTTCAAGCACTTGTGGTCGGTGAAGATTATGCACTTTGTACCATATAAGTAGTGCCTCCAAATCTTCAATGCGAAAACCACAGCCGCTAACTCCAAATCGTGTGTACGGTAGTTGGCTTCGTGGGTCTTCAACTGTCGGGATGCATAGGCTATCACCCTTCCACGTTGCATTAACACGCAACCTAGCCCAGAATAAGAAGCATCCGAATACACCACTAATTCTTCACTCCCTCGGGTAATGTCAAGACAGGAGCTGGAGTTAATCTCGTCTTCAACTCTTCAAAAGGACACTCCTACTCTCGACCCCACACAAACTTCTCATCCTTGCGAATCAACTTAGTCAAAGGTGAGGCTATCTTGGAGAAGTCTTGAATAAACCTTCTATAGTAGCCCGCCAAACCCAAGAAACTACGGATGTCGAATGGCGTCTTTGGAGACTTCCATTGCATCATCGCCTCAACCTTTGTTGGGTCCACCATGATTCCTTCGGCATTAACGACATGACCCAAAAATTGAACCTCATGTTACCAAAAAGCACACTTAGAGAATTTAGCATACAACTTCTCCCTCCTAAGTGTCTCCAATACCCCGCGTATGTGGCCGGCATGTTCTTTCTCGTTCTTAGAGTAAATCAAGATATCATCAATGAACACTATCACTAATTTGTCTAACATCGGCCGACACACTCGGTTCATCAAGTCCATAAAGGCAGCTGGCGCATTAATTAATCCAAAAGACATAACGAGGAACTCGTAGTGTCCATAACACGTACGAAAAGCTGTCTTAGGAACGTCTTGCTTCTTCACCTTTAATTGATGGTAGCCAGATTGAAGATCTATCCTCAAGAACCAACTGGCACCTTGGAGCTGATCAAACAAGTCATCAATCCTTGGTAACGGATATCGATTCTTCAGCGTCAACTTGTTCAGCTCTCGATAGTTGATGCACATTCGCATACTACAGTCTTTCTTTTTCACGAACAGGACCGGGGCACCCCATGGAGAGATACTCGGTCGAATGAATCCTTTATCCATTAACTCCTGCAATTGGTCCATGAGTTCTTTCATCTCAGTCGGAGCTAATCGATATGGTGCTTTGGCAACGGGTTGAGCACCAGGTATCAGATCGATTTGGAACTCAATTTCACGATCTGGTGGCACGCCGGGTAAGTGTTCTGGGAACACATCAGGAAAGTGACACACCACCGGTACATCTGACAGTTGTGTTGTTGACATGTACACATCCTTCACGTAGGCCAGATAGGCACTACATCCACGTCTCATGCATTTTTCCGCCACCGCCATTGAAATCACTTCAGGATCGTAGTAACGCGGTCTCCATAAATCGTCAACAGACTTCCCCCGGGCGCAACCAGTGGAATCATCTTTTTACGACATACGATGTTTGCTTCATAGGTTGCTAACCAGTCCATTCCTAGTACTACATCAAATCCACCTAGAGGCATCACATGTAGATTGGCAGAAAACTTATGACCTTCTAGTTCTATGGCACAGTCCTCTATCACGTCAGTAATTCTAGTGGACTTACCAATAGCAGTTTCTACATCAAATGTCTTGCTAATACTCCTACTACTAGCAGACAACTTAGCACAAAAAGTAGTAGAAATAAAACTACTACTAGCACCATAGTCAAATAATACAGATGCACAAGTTTGATTTACTAGAAACATACCTGAGACGACATCGGGATCCACTCTGGCCTCCTCCTGGGTCATGGTGTAAGCTCTAGCACTTGCCCTCTGTCCTCCTTCCTCCGGCTTCTTCTTCGCCCCAGAGCTCTCCGCCCTCAGCTTCTTGCAGTCCTTGCTCGTGTGGCCCTCCTCGCTACAGTTATAACACTTCAGCACCCTACAATCTCTAGCGATATGGCCAGGCTTACCACACTTGAAGCATACATTCAATCCCAACCTACACTCACCGGTATGCTCCCTTCCACATTTGCCACACTTCTTCAGCCCTGAGCTTGACGACACCCTACGATCATCCACCTTCATCCTCTTGTTGTTTGGAGCGAAACCACCACGTCTAAACCTTTTCCCACTCCAGCTCTTATCACCACCACCCATCCTATTCACCTCTACCACTGCCTCCTCCCGTTCATCGTACAGTCTGCCCCCAAGTCCACCACCGATCGAAAGGTACCTGGCTGAGCAACGATCAGATGCCTGCGAATATCAGCCGGCAGTCCCTGGATGTACCTCTTGATCTTCCTTGACACCTGCGTCACCTAATCCGGTACCATCCTCGCTATTTCGTTAAATTTGGTAGTGTACTGCTGGTGGGTCATGGTTCCCGCCTCAAGTTGCAGGAACTCCCTCTCGATCCTATCGAGTTCCCTGTGAGGACAGAATTCCTTGATCACTAACTGCTTTAACTCCTTCCATCACATCTTCCCGATGGCT
This sequence comes from Flaveria linearis, assembly GCA_024085815.1. NCBI lineage: Eukaryota > Viridiplantae > Streptophyta > Magnoliopsida > Asterales > Asteraceae > Flaveria > Flaveria linearis. The sequence goes on from CM044013.1 coordinate 36,477,737, forward strand.
CTAGCACTCTCAGCTTGGACAATGTTATGCCACCAACACATCGCTGAGTCAACTAAAGAGTGAGTCGCGATTTCCAACACTGCCTCCATCTCCCTCACCCATTACCATTGAAGGTTGGGGGGCTTGCACCTTTGGAATGCCCCATAACTGCACCCCTTGGTCGTCACCCCCACTAAATCATCCTCCTCTTCGTCAGACAACACGGTCTCAGGCTCCGGTCGTCCCTCTTCCCCTTGCTCTCCTTTCCCGTTGACCCCTTCCTATTCTCCTTCTCCTTCCTCTCCTCATTCCTCACAGCTCTGATGACTTCAGTTACTACAGACGGTAAGACTGTCTGCATTACCTGGTGTACCTCGTCAGCAATCGCCTCCCTAGCTGAGGCATTCAGGCTAGCATTCTCATTCTCCTCACTCCGGCCATGAACCTCAGGGTTCTCATGAGTCGTCTTAGGAGGTTTTGCACTACTCCTAGTCACACGTGGACGACCTCTGCCACTAGAAGCCTTGGAAGATTTACGTCCAGCCATTCCCTAAATGCTATAAGATTAAAATACTAACACAGTCATTCAAGGGAACAACTCAGTTTATGTCATGTATAGTAAGTCCCTAATAACAGTGGCCAGTTGTGATTAGCCACTTACTTTACTCTCCACACCCCAAGCATTTCCTATCCGGACTACATCAGTATCTAAATCTACTAAGAACACATAAGTCAAATAGCACACGCACATAATACTGATTAACTTTAAGAAAAGAAATACCTGATGGCACGTAGCTACTCAGGCTGACATCCCTCTCTTTGTCCCATTTTAAGTTTAAGTTTAGGTTTCTTTTGAAAATATTTACCTATTTCACTTAAACTATGCCTCTGATACCAACTTGTAAGGCCCCGTTCCCGGGCACCTCACAGTTGGTCATTCATTGCACATAAAACATATTAATATACATTTCATTAAATAAACAGCGGGATTACGTTAGCAAAAGCCATTTTCTATTATTAGATGATACTATTGTTAAGCAATACAATAGTGTTCAAGTCCCAAAAGATTGTTTAATTGCATTACAAAACAACAATATCATAACATAGGAATGGATGTCAGTCTTTCTCCGCCGAGTAGCTTCAACCTCGTGCCATCCTCAGCAACTATTACCTGGCAACTGAAAATGTATAAAAGTCAACATTGCTGAGTAAGTTATAGTTTTAAAAGTATAAAATACCTTGTGTAATGTATATGTATAAAAATACTCTTTTTGTAAAAATACATCTCTTACTCTTGTACGTGAGCACACATTAACTATACAACAAGGTAATGCTTTCTTTCTTTACTATATGCCTTTGTTCATTTCGTACTCTTTTAACTTCATCTTTCACTATCTATGTGGACCAATGAGCAATACCCTAAACTATATGCACGGGAAACTGGTGCTGGGCCTCTGGTCTCTCAATGGGCTATGATCACTGTACACAAGGCTGACCCAGTCACCTAGGGTATGCTGCAAAGGTCCGTCAATCTCAATTGATTGGCCATGTATGCATCCTTTGGGGTAGCTAACGCGCATCACAGTTGAGCTAACGACGACATGGTCGTGCACCTCTTATATGATTGCAAGACTTTTTAACATTTTAATTAAGTTTCACTTCTCTTTATCATTACTCTTTCACTTTGTTAAGGATAATACTTGCATTTATGATCATAAGCACCCCATATAAGCCACATAATAATATTTACTATGACCATAGGAACAACTTAATAATAATGCAATAGAATAACAATTAAAAATCCTAAGTCAAATTTGTGTCAAACTCTAATGATTCTGTTTTAATTAAAATTTTAGAAAATATTCTAAGTGTCCTAGGCGCATGAGCACTATGCAGGCGCATGAGGCCTGTTTAGGCGCATGGGCACTATTTGGGCGTTTCAACACTTAGGCGTCTGAACCATTCCAGACGCATGGGAACTATTTAGGCGTTTGGACCATACTTAGGCGTCTGAGTCTAAATCATAGACGCATGGGCTACTGTTCAGGCGCATGGGCTTACACTTAGAATTTCCAAGGCATTTTCTAGACGGTTGGGGCCCTGTTTGGGCGGTTAGGCCCTGTTTGGGCGTATGGGCTGACTTAGATCATCCTAAGGCAATTTTAGGTGGTTGGGGTACTGTTTAGGCGGTTGGGTAACGTGTTTAGCATATTTCTAACATATTATCAGTCCCAATCATTTTCTTACATGTTCTAAGCTTAATAACACCATTCTAAGTATAACTAACACCTAACAACCATAAAAACATCATCATGCATACATAGATACATATGGGTATTCAAACAACTTTTGTAAAAATGGTTTTAAATACATTTTCAGCCCCAAAAGTGTTAAAACATGTAAAATTACGGGGTCTAGAAACTCACCTTTGTTGTTCTCAAGTTTAAACTCTTCACTTGAGCTTCTCAGATGATTCTAACACCTAGAAACTCACCAAACACACATTCGAACACGCATAAACACACATAAGCATATAACCGAGGCATATGCCGACTAAGAACAACTCAAAACAAAGAATTCTTACCTTGAAATCGAATTCTTCTTCTTCTTCTTCTCTATAGAAACCAAACTCTCTGCTCTCTCTCTCACTAAATCCGAAAGCAAAAAGGTGAAAAGTAACATGGCATGGGCGGCCATGTTACTTTTGTACAAAATTATATTATATTTTGTACTTTGGACATATTTAACCCCTCAACTTGGGTTAAATTACATTTCCTTCTTTTTATTCTTCTTTTAAATCTTTTAAAATATCCAGGTGTTAGAAAAGAGGCACGCTCACAGGGCAACAATGCAAAAGGTAAAAGTTCGGTTGGCAAGATCAGAAACCCCAAAAGGCCCTATTCCTTAACAAAGCAAATAACACAACTCATAATCATATATATAGGTGTTTATGGCAATATATGTAACAGAAGGCTCAGAGATTGTAATTCATCTTGACTATGAAAAAGTTCTATCACCACGCCATAACAATGAATACCAATCGAAGTGTGTTTCCATCATAGTCATCCAATATTTTAATCCGTGGTTCAAATGTGCCAAAACCTATTATCATGACTGTTATTAGACAATTGATTGTAATAGTCCTAGACAGACATGAGTTCATCATCATTAACACGGTATAGCTGTTTACATATACGGCACATGACTTTAAATAGAGCCATAGTGACACAAACAAGAGAAGAAATGCAGAAACAAAAACCTAAGTGACCAGATTCATAAACCCCAAAAGCCATTATTCATTTCACTTGTTTTTAATATTATATCGATCCACATATAATCATAATACAGATTCAATAACCCTAAACAAAACCTAGGGAATGCACCCGTTAAGAACAACATGAAACAAATGATATTTCATCCTTATCAGCAGATCATCATCACACAGCCTCAGATGATTACTAGATTACCATCATTAACGAAGCAAAATTAGCAAAGCCAAGCAATTGCTATAGAAAAATAATTGAATATCATAGTATAGGCGGAAATACATCCCACATGCAACGGTGTGTCCGGTAGGCCGAGGATAACTGTTATCGACACCACAAAAATCATGACAGATCGAACCACAGGGTGCCTGTTGTCAACTGAAACCAACCGTCATCAACACCACTAAAGAAACCCAAAAAGCATGATAAAAACCACCAAACATAACCCAATGCATCGCCGGAGCTTCGCTGGAGGTAGGTGGAGGTAATCGGACTATCAAGACGGCGCTTGCGTGAGGTAGGCGGCGGTAACATCAAGACAACTGTCTTTTTATCTTTAAACACAAATCAGTGGGCACATGGGTGAAACATAGAAGACGAGAGAGATGGTAACCACCAAAGGTTGTGCTCCATGGGAGGCAGGCGGCCACAACAAGAAAACCCCACCAACCGATCTTCTAGGCGAGGAAAGCGGCAACCATTCACCTTTCTTCACCTCCCTTTCTCTAAATGCACTGAACAAAAATCTAGGACACAATGCCTTAACTAGAGGCACATACAGCGGCACAAACATAAAAAAAGAAAACTTAAGTGCTAGATTCAAAAACACCAAATGCCAATTTTCATTTCATATAATTTTTTAACATTATGAGAGTATTTTTGTTCTTTGAACCTACTATATTCTTCTTTTCTCTATCTACTATCTCTCTCTTCATCTTCCCCGTGGACCCAGAACGCCACCAAACATTAATTACCTTGTTTTTCATGCACAGCCAAATAATAAACATGTATTGCACCCTTAACAATGATCTTTGATACTTAAATTAGAGTTTTTGTTTTCACCTCAAGAAAGCGTTAGTGAGAGTGTGAGGCTATAGAAGAAATTGATCAATGAAGCAAAATAGTTGCAAATTTCAAGGTTTTTTCAATGATATTCAAAAGAGTTGTAGGGTGTATGTGTTAAGGGGTGGGGGATGAGGTGGATTTTTTTGCATAATCATATAATTAGTCTTTTAAGGCTATTGTTTAAGTTATTTACATAATTAGTTCATGACTCGCTAAAAAGATAAAACACCCTAATGTATAATGCATATGGCTAAATCTAATTAGAAAGTCGTTGTTCATAAGAGGAAACAACAAAATGTGTTACAACATTTGAATAAAAAAATTATTTCTGTAATTTGCATAGATTAAGGACGAAACTTGTAATTTTATATATACATATAAAATTAAAGAATTACATAACTTATCTTTTTCCTACATCATTATGTCGTAACACTTCACTATCTATAAGAAATCTCTAAGTGAATCATATATTAATTATTATTTGAGTATAATTATTTATGTTATTGTACAAAAGCATAATGTTATGAAAAATCTTAATTAGACTACTCTACACTAAACTAATTTAAGCTAAGCTAAATCTATAAAATTATGTATATTGTTCTATTGTGTTTTACGATTACATATGTCAAAAAATATACTAAAAATAATGGTAAAATTCAATCACCTAAACCCTACTAGAAGTAGCAGTTTCCTGCGGTTACCTGTATAGTTGGTGTAAAACCTAGAAAAATTTGTCTCTAACTATGTTTGGTAGCTCTAAACTTGGGATGGTGTGTATGCGTGTGCGTGTGTTCTTTACGTCCTGAAACCATCCACTCCTCTAAATCTCCCATCATCTTCCATTAGTTAACCCATCATTATCGCCTTCTTCATTGCACACTAACACCCATTAGAATTGAGTTCTTCAATATAAAAAGAGAGACTTGAAGGTTCATCATCCTCTTACAAGCATCGACTTGAAAGTAAACACATTGATTTGTGATTCTTGCAGGTGGTCATCGATTCCCGTCGTACACTAGGGGTGTTCATAGTCCGGTTTCAAACCATGAAACCACCCAAACCGGTCTTCTATTTGGTTTCATGGTTGGTTTCTTTTCTTAACTTTCGGTTGGTCAGTTTCAAAATTGCCAAATACTTATAAACGGTTTGGTTTACGGTTTATACAAAAACTCAGTCATAAAAAACTGGACCAGACCGGACTGTGTGTGTATAGATATATATATATATATACATATACAAATATATTATAAATTGAATTATTATTATTATATTAGACTGTTAAAAAAGTTGTTTGCTGTTTGAGTTTGGGCCTTTGGATTAAATGTACTATTGGATAAAAATTTCATTACCCACTTCAAAGGTTCCGCTAAAAGTAATATGCCTTGATCGTAACATTAGCCGCTCAGGCGCTCACCCTTTAAACTTCATCAGTTATTCTTCCTTCTCTACTCAATTATGCATCACAAAACAGCAGAATCATCGGAGTAGTTTTAATCAATTAGTCTCAATCTATTTAGGTGAAGCAACTTTAACTGATCTAAGTTTTTATTGTAGGTATCTCAATCGCATATTCAGATTCATCAATTTTGTTTCTCGGATTCATTTTTTATTCTTCTATTTTAGGTTCATATCTTGATTTTGTTTCACCCACTTCATATCTTAAAATCTCAAGTTCGTATCTCAACAATTAATGTTTTCATATCTCATTTTTTCCGTACCTCAAGTTCATATCTTGATTTTGTATCACCCACTACGTATCTCAGATTTCTCTTAATGTATTTTCACCAAGTTTAAATTATTTGTAGTATACTCACTGAATAATCAAATTAAATAATTTACAGGAACTTTTGACATGGAAAAGGTGTTAGGATCGGACGGTATCACACACACGAACACAATCAACACAACCACAAGAACACACGAAGATTTATAGTGGTTCGGTCCAGTACTGACCTACGTCAACTCTCGGTAACTAGGATGTATCTCTTCAGTGATGTTCAGAGGTACATGGATAATTTACAAATACAGTTTTGATCTCTATTTATAGAGACTGAGATGATATTTGATAGTGGAAAACTAGTGTCTGGAAACGTGGTTGTCTAAAGCCACAAAAACTGGATCACCCTTCCTTTTTCCTTTTTGACCAACTTGTTTGCCACTACTGAATTAGTGGCTTCACCACTCAACAATCTCCCACTTGAAGCCACGGAATAATCTTCATCTGTGCTTCAACTATGCATCTGTATTTCTGTAAAACTTTTCATCTTTCGATCCTTCCTAGTTACCCGGCCTTCTCTTCAATTATCCTGAAGGCCAGTTGAAGCTATGCAAAGCTTCAACTTCTCTAAGGTGACAACCTTAGTCAACATATCAGATGGATTTTCACTTCCTTTGATCTTCTTCAACTTTAGAGTGCCTTCACTAACTTGCTCTCTGATGAAGTGATATCTCAGCTGTATGTGTTTCGTCTTCGAATGGAAGACAGGATTCTTTGCAAGATGAATTGCACTTTGATTGTCACAGAATAATGCACAATCATCTTGTTCTTTGCCAAGTTCATTGAGAAAATTCTTCAACCATATAAGCTCTTTGCTTGCTTCAGCAACTGCCATATACTCTGCTTCTGTGGTTGAAAGGGCAACACTTTTCTGTAGTTTGGACATCCAACTTACCGCAGTGCCTCCCACTGTAAAGACATACCCGGTGGTGCTTTTATATGACTCTTTGCAACCACCAAGGTCTGCATCTGCAAAACCCTTCAGAATAACATCTTTTCCTTTAAAATGCAATGCCACTTTTGAAGTACCCTTCAAATACCTTAGTAGCCATTTAACTGCTTCCCAATGTTCTTTCCCTGGATTGGACATAAACCGACTAACAACTCCCACTGCATGAGCTATATCTGGTCTCGTGCATACCATTGCATACATGAGGCTACCAACTGCTGATGCATAAGGAACTTTAGCCATTTCTTCTTTGCCTTCATCTGATTTGGATGACTGATCTTTAGAAAGCTTAAAGTGACTTCCCACAAGTGTGCTTCTGATCTTGGCATCTTCAAGGCTGAATTTCTCTAACACTTTCTTAATGTACTTTTCTTGAGAGAGTGTCAAAGAACCATCTTTGTTTCTAAGAATACTCATCCCGAGTATTTGGTTTGCAGTTCCCAAGTCTTTCATCTCAAATTCTTCAGACATTTGCTTCTTTAATTTCTTGATTTCTGCCATGTCTGAACCTGCAATCAACATATCATCTACATAGAGTAGTAGAATGATATAGAACCCTTGAACTTCTTAATGTAACAACAAGGATCATTGTCACATCTCTTGTAACCAACTCTTCTCATGAAGTTATCAAACTTCAAATACCATTGTCTTGGCGCTTGTTTTAGACCATACAAGCTCTTCTTCAATTTACACACCAGGTTTCCTTTGCCTTTACCTGAAAACCCTCTGGTTGTGTCATGTAGATGTCTTCATCTAGGTCACCATGTAGAAAAGCTGTCTTGACATCTAGCTGCTCTAGATGCAAGCCTTCTGCTGCTACAATGCTGAGAACAAGTCTGACTGTAGTCATCTTCACCACTGGAGAGAAAATTTCATTGAAATCAATTCCCTCTTTCTGTTGAAACCCCTTGACTACCAATCTTGCTTTGTACCGTTTGGTACCATCATGTTCGTCTTTGACCCTGAAGACCCATTTGTTTTGAAGAGCTTTCTTCCCAGCTGGAAGCTTTGTTAAGTGCCAGGTCTTGTTCTTCTCAAGCGACTTCATTTCATCTTTCATTGCTAGCTCCCACTGCAATGAATCTTTCATCCCCATGGCTTCTGAATAACACTGGGGCTCACCATTTTCTGTCAGAAGTATGTAATTGACAGATGGTGAATATCTGTTTGGTGGTCTGATGACTCTGGAGGATCTTCTTGGTTGAAATTGAGGTGTTACTAGGGATTCTGGAGTTTGAGGAGCAACTTCTTCTTCTTCCTCCTCAGAATCATTACTAGAATCATCCATTGAGCTCTCACTGTCGCTTGACTCATTCCCATTTTCTGGAATGTTAACTGAAGCTTCTTTTCTTTTTCCACCGCTTTCAAACTCAACACTTTCTTTCTGAACTTCTTGTCTCTTGGTGTTTCTGTCTTTGTATAATTTGTTTTCATTGAAGACGACATTCTTGCTTCTGATTACTTTCCTACCTTCATTATCCCAAAGCCTGTAACCCATTTCTCCAGACCCATAACCAATGAATGTGCACTTCTTGGACTTTGAGTCTAGCTTGTCCCTGTCATCCAACAAATCGTAAGCACTACAACCAAAGACACGTAAGTGTTCGAGACTTACCTCCTTTCCTTGCCACATTTCTTCTGGCAATTTAAAATCCAAGGGAGCAGATGGTGAACGGTTAATCAAATAGGCTGCAGTGTTAACTGCATCTGCCCAGAATGTTTTGGGCATCCCGGCATTCAACCTCATGCTTCTAGCCCTCTCATTCAGTGTTCTGTTCATTCTCTTAGCTACACCATTTTGCTGAGGAGTTCCTGGAACCGTTCTGATCATCTTGATCCCTTTCTTAGCACAATAGCTGATAAACTGTTTGCTAATGTATTCACCACTATTGTCCGACTTCAAGCACTTTACCTTCAGGTTAGTTTCATTTTCAACAGCAGATTTCCATATCTTAAAAGCGTCAAATACACCAGATTTATGTTTAAGAAAATAGACCCATACCTTGTGTGTTGAATCGTCGATGAAGGTAACATAGTAGCTTGAGCCTCCTAGAGATGAAACTGTTGTTGGTCCATATACATCCGTGTGAACAAGCTCTAATTTTTGAGCTTTTGGTGTTCTCCCTGTTTTCTCAAAAGAAACCCTTTTTTGTTTGCCAAGAACACAAGGTTCACAAAATTCGGTTTCCACTTTCTTCAAGTCTGGAAACTTCCCTTTCTGAGCCAAAATCTTCAATCCCTTTTCGCCCATGTGTCCGAGTCGATTATTCCATAAAGTTGATGGACTCGGATCTGAGGTCGTTGCATGAACCTCTTCGGCTGAAACATCTGCCATGTACAAAGTGCCTTTCTTCTTTCCTTTGGCAATCACCATATTGCCTTTGATCACTTTCCATATTCCACCCCCAAAGTGAACATTGAACCCTTCATCATCCAATTTTCCAACTGAAATCAATTTTCTCCTCAAATTAGGAATAACCCTGACATCTTTTAATGTCCATATAGTTCCTAATGAGGTCTTCAAGTCTACATCTCCAATACCTATGATATCAAGCATTTGATCATCGGCTAAACGAACTTTACCAAAGTTACCTGTTCGCAGATTCTTTGCCATATCTGGGCATGAGATAGCGTGAAAAGAAGCACCCAAATCCATAATCTAGGATTCCACATCATTCTCAACACAACATATGAGAGTGTCATCGGATTCTTCAGATGCAACATGATTGACTTCTTTCTTGGATGTTGATGGTTTTGGACATTGGCTTCTAAAATGACCCTTTTCTTTGCAATTCCAACATTCAATGTCTTTTCGGTTCTTAGACTGCCCCCTTCTTCTAGATTTTGACCTGCCTCGATTATGACCTCTTTCGTTTCTTCTTCCTCTACTTTCTGTGTGTAATAAAGAACTAGAACTAGAAGTCTCACCATTGCTTCTCCGTCTGATATGTTCATTTATGATCAAGTCACGAATACTCTCAAAAGTGAGTTTGGTAGTGCCGGATGCACTACTAACAGCTGTGACTGTGCCTGACCAACTGTCAGGCAAGGATGATAAAAGGAGGAGCGCTTTTACTTCATCTTCAAACTTTATTTCTACTGAGGATAAACGAGAAATAATCGAGTTGAACTCGTTTATGCGAGCGGCAACCGACATGCCTTCCTTCATCTTCGTGTTAACCAATTGTTTGATGAGGAACACTTTGTTGGAAGCAGACGGCTTCTCGTACATGTTGGACAAAGCCTTAAATACTCCATAAGTAGTTGTTTATTAACAATGTTATACGCAACACTCTTTGTTAATAAAAGCCTAACTACACCCAAGGCTTGTCGATCCAACAGCTTCCATTCATCATCATACATGTCATCTGGTTGTTGTCCCAACATTGGTAAATGCAAACTTTTCTGATATAATAAGTCTTCAATTTGCATTTTCCAAAATCCATAATCGGTTCCATCAAAACTTATCAATCTTGATTTTACCATCCTCTGCCATTTTAACAAATTACCAAATAACTACTAACCAACAGATTCGTACTACTAAGTGGTAATTTATGGAAGTAATATATGAAAGCAAGAAACTTATCTTTTTCAAGCTTTGAACGACGATAAACAACCAAGTTGTGGATGATGGATGTTATGAGATACTTGTCAAAGTTGAGGGGTCCTTTTGGTAAATTGAAAGAAACTCAATTTTCCATATAAAAAGTGAATCACACGATGCTTTTCTTCTCCACTTAAAACAAAAGCTGCTCCTTTCTTCTCCACTTAAAAAAAAAGAAAGCTGCTCCTTTTCTTTCTTCTCTATCCACCCCCAGAACGCCAAATCGGAGCAGAGATGAGGGCGGGCAGGTGAGCGGCGGCGGCTGCGGCGACTGACGACGGTGAAGAGGGCGGCGGTGCTAGCGCCAGCAGGTAGTTCCTGATTTCACAGGTCAATGTCTTCTCCTCTGTTCTTGTACACCTCCTTCTAGTTCGTGTGAGTCTTTCAAGAGCCTGGTGCTCTGATACCAGTTGTTAGGATCGGACGGTATCACACACACGAACACAATCAACACAACCACAAGAACACACGAAGATTTATAGTGATTCGGTCCAGTACTGACCTACGTCCACTCTCGGTAACTACGATGTATCTATTCGGTGATGTTCAGAGGTACATGGATAATTTACAAATACAGTTTTGATCTCTATTTATAGAGACTGAGATGATATTTGATAGTGGAAAACTAGTGTCTGGAAACATGGTTGTCTAAAGCCACAAAAACTGGATCACCCTTCCTTTTTCCTTTTTGACCAACTTGTTTGCCACTACTGAATTAATGGCTTCACCACTCAACAAAAGGAATATGCCTTTGTTTTATAAGCCTTGAGGAAGATACTGAGAAAGAAGACAACATGGATTTGGAGGAAACTGAATGCATGTGATAGTAGTAAAGAAACAAAACAAAAGACTTTAGTTGTATGGGAACACATCAACAAACCTATTTCAATAGTGGATGTGCAACATGTAAGCATCGCAAGATAATTAAGCTATGTTTATGAACCAAGTAGAAATAGTAGGAATGGTACTAGTACTTTGTTGACTCATATGAGAAAAGTGTGCAAGTTTAGTAAACTTAAATGTTAAGATAAGATGAAAAAAAACCTTTTAAGTTTTCAAGGAAAAGGGGTGGGTGGAGAATTTATGTGTGGTCCTTTCACAAAGGAGTCGGTAAAGAAGTTGTTGCTAAAATGATAGTTATTGATAAACTATCATTTAGATTTATTAAAAATAAGGGATTCGTAATCTTTGTTGTGCAATTCGACCGGAGTTAGAATTATCGAGTCGAATTACAATTGCTAGGGAAATTGTATCATTATAGGTGGATGGAAAAAAAGCTAAAGGGGATTTCAATAATTCTTCACATGTTATTTGTTTACCGCGGATGCATGGGCTTCTTGTCAAAATATCAATTATATGGTTCTAACGGTTCACTACGTTGATCGAGATTTGAATTTGCAAAAAAAAAGATTTTGGAATTTTAAAGTTATTTCTAATCACGAAGGCGATAATTTATAAGATGATTAAGAGTTGTTTAATTACATAGGGTATTGAAAGGATTTTCACAATAACTGTGGATATATGGATCACAATCATACCCGATCCCGATAGGAATGCCAGAAACCCAAGATACATGGGCCGCGTATGGTATGATCTAAGCGAGTATTGGACTGGGTATGTGATTATTTTATTTTTTCGTGGGTTTGAGACGGGTATAGGATTACATTGTATATCTATATACCCGGCCCGATTACCTGATTAAGCATCCCATTTACCATATATATACCCATAATTATTTAATTATTTAATTATTTAATTATTTAATTTATTTTACTTAATAATTATATTATATATAATTATATGTGTTTAGTTTGTTACTTAATAATTATGTATTAAATGTAGGCTATTAAACTTCTATAAATTACAGTATATAGTATATTACAATGTTATCTCTAAAATCAAATACCACTAGTGGAACATCTAAAAAAGGTAAGAATTAACAAAAATGTAGTCTAGTATATATATACAAATGTAACTTTATATGACGTCCTAAATTCAATGGATACCTAATGGGTATACCTAACGGGTAACTTTTATAATCTTAATTGGTATACCTAATTACCCATGGGTAAGCTCGAAACTGACGAGTAAATAGCCAATACATACTTAACGGGTTTGGGTCAGGTATGGGGCATACTATTCTAGTCAGGTATTGGACATACTATTCTAGTCAGATTTGAGGTTGGGATTACCCGTGCATGTCCTAACCCGCCTATTATCATCCCTATATTGATATTGCAATCTCTAATGATATTGTTATTTCCTCTTTGAAAAAGAAAATAAAAATTAGGGGAATGCAATTTTAGATGAGAGTACTTGCATATGCATCCTTAGGACGTGCAGTATTGAGGTATTTATAATGAATACATATTCTCCAAGCGTTGTTACTCTTTTTAACCAACATTAGACAGACGATCCATGTTGGGTAACGAAATTCTTTTAAATTCCCCCTCGCTCAAGGTTGCGGACTTGCTCACTAGCTACATGTCTACGCTTCTAATCCATTTTTCTTTGTTTCTACCTGATGGGGTTCGCCTAAAAAGGTTCAGCTTGTGTTTCACAAAGTGCATGGATACTCCCCTTATATCCTTGAGTTTCTATGCGAATATATCCATGTTAGTGTAAAATAATTGTTTGAGGCGTCGCCTTCCTAAGTGCAGGCATTCAAAGTTTCATATGTTCATATGTTTGATAAAGAGTATTTATATCCATGCCCTTTGGTATTGGGAACACCACAGTTGAATGACCGGTGAAAGATATCGCCCAGAAGGAAACCATTCCCGTGTGACTTAAGATGAGATTGTTTTAGGGATTAGGGGAACCACCATGAAATTAATCATCATTGCTCTTATCCCTTTTCCATCATAGAGAGTCACTGTAAGTGTGATTCGTCCTAGTCGCACCAGGGACTCACATATAAACCTATATCGTCAACGTTTATAAGCTCAAGTTGTGTTTGGTCTTCTTCATCCATTGTCTGGAAAAGTTTTTCAGACATGACGTATATAGAAGTTTTACTGTCTACCAAGATTCGCACAATATTGTAATTTTCAAACAAAGCGATTATGGCTATCGGGTTAGCAGATGGGTATTATCCTCATATAGGGGGGAAAGCTAATTACTTCTCCATTTGTGCTTCTAGACGCACGTCACACATTTGGGCACACGCCTTTCATGATGACCATCTCCTTGAATTATGTATAGTTATGAAATAGGCTTCTTCCTAATGTTGATCTTGTTTCCCCTAGGCCATCCTTAATTTCCTTCAAGAAGGGCAACAACTTCCTAGTTTGGATGGCGATATCAATCTGCTTATGCAAGTGTTAGCACTGATTTGTGACACGCCCAATATCTTTATAGAAATATTAGTGAAAATCATTCTCTCTTTTGATGTTAGACTTGAGAGTCTATGGGGAATTAAAGTCTAGTTTTGTTGTTACCAGCACTTCTTGTAATGTTTTTACCAATTTTATTGATCCAAGACACATAGCCTCAAGAATGGTTATCATTTCCCCTGAATCTGAGCATAGGTCTCCTCTGTGCTCTTGCCTTGGGTAAGAATTAAGATAAGTGATGATTATGGATTTACCCATTTGTTACTCCCCCAAAATTTCATAAATATCCCTACTTTACCATGCTCTCGATCTCCTCGTTCCAACTTTGTCTCTTTTTTCTTCAATTCTTGATTACTTAATTGACCTCTCTATATGTACAAACACTCATGCCACAACTGTGACCTCCTCTATTATGGCCGACAAACCATCTTTTCCATGCGAAGATCTGATCTGATCATTGTTCTAGACTCCTTGTGTAAATCCTGCAATCATTTAATCTTCCTGACAATTAGCAAGATGGGATCCTCTAGGGACTCATCTTCTCTCCACCGAAGATGTAGGATTATCGTCTTCTCCTTGGTATGTCTAGCTAGAATTCATCAAAACTATTTATCCTCTAGATGAAGAGGCTTTTGTATACTAATCTCGTCGGCCCTACCAACGTTTGTAAGTAAATGTGGCACCATTTATGCAAGGCATATCCTTCCACTTCAATCACTAACGAATATATTAAGGTGATTGCCCGGCTCAATTGTACCATCATAATTTCCCACTGTTGAGAGCATCTAAAGTTTCTAGGTGATTAGAGCCTGTGAGATTCATAGGGTAAACTGGACTGCGCTATTAGTACTAGTGAGTTGTAAGGCTTGTGTATGTCATTAAATGTTCCACTGGTTTGGTAGTAAAGGGATGATGTGTCGCGCCACTACCTTCATAGAGAGGACGTGTTGCAGTTTGTGCCAAGTGTATGGTTCAAAATGATTGGTAATCCCCATACGGTCATCCTCCTGGGAGTAATGAAAGCAAGATCTTCATAACTTAAATGTGCGAACAATTCAGCCAACCAAGCTTCTCTAGACAACTGTTCTTCCCACCCGGTCCACCATTGCTACTCTACTCTATCCATCTATTAGCGATGCACATGATCGATGTAGATAAAGGAAGTAGACCTTACGGGTAAGCTAAATTTTGCACGGGGCCATAGATTCCCCCCTTTAGTAGTCATTATATGGATAGTGAATATTGGTATTGAAATCTGGTTTGCCTGTGACCCAGGCATGAACCCGAAACTAAAAACTGTCATGGGTACCACTAAAGGTACAGAACTAGTAATCATGAATGAGGTGTTGCCCGGTTGAGCTAAGAATGAGAGTCACTCCCAGAACACTTCTAAGTTTTCTCTTGGTTGTAGTACTGCTTCCTAGGCCTAGTGTGCAGCTCATAACTGTTGTTGACTGCCCGAGGGAACTTATGATATCTCTCCTTATAATAGTTGCAATACTGGTTGTTGAGTGACCATACTAAGTTGCGTTGTTCGAACGCCTTGCTCCACCATGACTGGTAACCGTTCCAGCTAATTTCCTCCTACTTCTGAATTAACATGGTGATCTAACCTTTCCATCAAAATGTTTATATGTTGTAGCTTAGTTCAACCATGGATGGCGCCAATGAAGAGTGCTAAAATACTCCACGAAGAAGAATCTCTCGTAGTGATGAATACTGACATACTTGATTGAATGAAGAGTTTAGATTGCACCATGAAATCATTATAGATCTTTATCCCCCTCTTTATGCCTATTAACAACTTGTGAGGTTATAGGTATTTATAAGCGTATAGGGGATATCTTCAAACCCTAATTTCACTAATTGATGGCGACATCTTTCTATCTATTGGAGAGAAGCCCTTATTCATTTCGTGTCCTTGGTGGTGCTTTTCTCAAACTGCTTTCCTATTTGAACCTATCCATCTTTAGAAATCAGGTTTTTATTATGAAATATTATCATAAAAGTTAATCATCACTTTTGTTAAACTTATGGTCTTATGGATGAATCCATTATACCACTTGTTTATCAAATACATTATCTTGTCTAGTAATTGATTGCATTTTATACTATAAATACCCTCCCAATGTGAATAAGAAATTGCACCTTGTATACACTCTTACATAAGTTATACAAATCTTAACCTCTCTCCTTTCTAAAGTTCTTCAATTATAACTCATAATATTGTTGTAATCATAGTTATATTATAACACGTTATCAGCACGAGACTCTAATCTCGTAATGAAGAAGGTTAATCAAGCACAAAGACATCCAATTTAAGCAAGGTAAGCAATTCATTAACAAAGATCAATAATATACATTAAAAGATAATTGCTATAATATAATACAAATGACATATTATGCATACTTTTTGGGACTACTAACCATCTAACTTTTAATTATGCTTACTAACATTTTTATTTTATGTTATCTAACTTTTATTTATGACAACTAACATTTAGTTTTATGCTTACTAACATTTTTAATTTATATCTAACTTTTATTTATGTTAACTAACATTTAATTATGCTTATTAACATCTTCATTCTACGCTATCTAACCTTTGTTATATACATAATTTTTTACACCAAAGTTGTCTATTTTACTTTACTTACAAAATTGTTTATATATATATTACCGTTGTAAAACGGTTATAAAATAGTAATACAACTATTGTTAAAGGTTACCATTTTACTACTATAAATTACCAATTGTCAACTTATTTCATATACATTTATTCTTTTCAAACAACTCAAGAATTTTTTTCAAGGATGGCTCACCCAGTTTTTTATATTAGTTACCATAATGCTTATAATATCGCCTTTCTCCATTTTTAATCTTCCATTTGAAAACATTGAAATTTTCTTGTTCTTTTATTTGTTTCTAACACTACCAATGTATTTTGCCTCAATTTTCATGACTATATAAATTCTAATATTTACATTATATATGTCTAGCTATAAAATGTCAAATATTGCCAAGATCGAATTTCCGGCTCTTGACATCACCGGAGAAAATTATATGCCATGGACAGCACATGTCAAGAGGCATCTCAAATCAATGGGTGTCTTGGAAACAATCCGAGAGGGCAATGAATGCTCGGAACAAGACAAAGCGAAAGCTGATGTCTTTCTTCATAAACATATTGACAATATGCTACAATTTGAATACTCAAATTGTGATGACCCATGTGTTTTGTGGAAAGATTTACAAAGCAGATTTGACCATCAAAGGGAAGTCTTGCTTCCCGCTGCTAGAGATGAATGGAACAATCTCAGGTTCCAAGATTTCAAAAAAGTGAATGATTACACCTCTGCTTTATTTAGAATATGCTCAACACTCCGTTTTTGTGGGCAGACTGTAACTGAGAAGGATATGTTGGAGAAAACTTTCTCCACATTTCATGCATCCAACATAAACTTGCAACAACAATATCGATTGCAAAAGTTTAAAAGATGTTCTGATCTAAATTCATTCCTCCTAGTAGCAGAGAAAACAACGAGCTATTAATGAAAAACCATTAGGCTCGTCCCACTGGATCATTAGCAATACCAGAAGCAAATATTGCTCATAACAATGATCATAAAAATTCTGAGCGTAAACGGGAACAAAGCCGTGGACAAGGCCGTGGGCGAGGCCGTGGTCGTGGGCATTCTAATAAAAACCATTTAAGTGGTCGCAATCACTCTCATAAATGGAACAACAATTATAACCGTGGTCGGGGTCGTGCTCGTGCTCGTGGTCGTAGCCAAAGAGCTAACCATTATTACTCTCCACAAAATAACAATTATAACCAGCAAAACAAATTCAAAAATGAAGCTGGTACGTCCCAAAATTATGGTGATTCATGTTTTAGATGTGGAAGCACAAACCACTGGGCGAAAACATGTCGTACACCTTCACATTTATGTGAGCTATATCAAGAGTCTCTAAAAGGAAAAGAGAAGGAGGCAAATTATGTGGGCAAATTTGATAATGTGACCACTGAGTTGAATAACTCAGATTTCTACAATGACTCGGAACCATGAATTGAAATGTTGCTAAAATTATAACTATGTATTTCCTTATATTAAGTTATGTTTTAACTATGTTTAATGGATTTTTTTGTAATATATTTTGTTGTTGAACTTTGTGTGTTTAATATATAAACTTATTATTTTATGTATTTTATATTTGAAGATTAAAATGAATTTCACGGAAGCCCAAGGTCAAACAAATAATGAAGATTTATGCATAGCAGATAGTGGTACCACACATATAATTCTTAAATCTCATAAATATTTTTATGAATTAAAACCATCTAAGGGAAACATTGATACAATATCAGGCCCTTCAAATTTGATAGAAGGTGTGGGAAAAGAAAATTTAGAATTACCAAATGGTACAAAGCTTTTAATAGAGAATGCTCTATTTTCCCCAAAAGCAACAAGAAACTTGTTGAGTTTCAAAAATATATATCATAATGGATATGATACTCAGTCAAGGACTGTAAAAATGAAAAGCATTTACATATTATGGAGAACAATCACATATTGGAAAAACTGCCAATGTTTCGTTCTAGTTTACATTATACATATATAAACGTGCCTCAAGCACATATGGCAGTGAAAGAAAAACATTGCAATCCTAGTATATTAAACTTATGGCATGACAGATTAGGTCATCCAGGATCTACAATGATGAAAAGGATAATTAAAAATACACACGGTCATCCGTTGAAGGATAAAAGGATCCCCCAAATCAATAAAATGCCTCTATGTACATCTTGTTCTCTTGGAAAACTAATTACAAGGCCTTCACCATCAAAGGTTAAAAAAGAATCACCTATGTTTTTCTTGAAAGAATTCAAGGTGATATATGTGGACCAATCCATCCACCATGTGGACCATTTAGATACTTCATGGTCCTAATAGATGCATTTAGTAGATGGTCTCATGTCTCTTTATTATCAACTCGTAATGTAGCATTCGCAAAGTTTCTACCTCAAATTATTAAATTACGAGCACATTTCCCTGATTATACTACCAAAAGGGTAAGACTTGATAATACGGGTGAATTCACATCACATGCTTTTAATGATTATTGCAAGTCGGTTGGAATTGTTGTCGAACACCCAGTTGCTCATGTACATACACAAAATGGTTTAGCTGAATCGATAATTAAACGTCTTCAGCTAATTGCTAGACCATTAATAATGAGAACAAAACTCCCGGTGTCAATTTGGGGCCATGCAATATTACATGATGGATCATTGATACGTATGAGACCAAGTGCAAATCACAAATACTCCCCTATACAACTTGTGTCTGGCCAGGAGCCAAACATTTCCCATCTTAGAATTTTTGGATGTGCAGTATATGTTCCGATTGCACCACCATAACGCACAAAAATGGGACCTCAAAGAAGGTGGGAATATATGTTGGATATGAAACAGCTTCTATCATAAGATATCTTGAACCTTTAACGGGGATGTCTTTACAGCACGTTTTGCTGATTGTCAATTTAATGAAGCATTTTTCCCTACATTAGGGGGAGAAAATAAAAACAAACATAAGGATGTATCATGGTGTGAACCTTTATTGTTATATCTTGATCCTAGAACAAAACAATGTGAGACAGAGGTTCAAAAGATAATGCATCTACAAGAAATTGCAAATCAATTGCCTGATGCATTTACTGATACAAAAAGAGTAACAAAATCACATATACCAGCTGTAAATGCACCAACTCGAGTTGAGATTCCAAATAAACAAATTGATGAAAATATGTGTTGGGTCATGATAAGGCTGGTGCAACCAAAACCAATCCATAGTCATTTTGGTGCTACATTCAAGGGCTTCCAAAGTCAAGCATGAGATCTTCCGAGAGTTGAAGAACAACAGCTGAAGACAACAGCTGAAGTCAACAGCTGAAGACAACAGCTGAAGTCAACAGCTGAAGACAACAGCTGAAGTCAACAGCTGAAGACAACAGCTGAAATCAACAGCTGAAAACAACAGCTGAAGTCAACAGCTGGAGATAACAGCTGAAGACAACAGCTGAAGTCAACAGCTGATGACAACAACTGAAGTCAACAGCTGAAGACAACAACTGAAGTCAACAGCTAAAGACAAAGTCTGAAAGCTTCCGAAGACAAAGTCTGATGAAAGAGCTGAAGACAAAGTCTGAAGACTTCCGAAGACAAAGTCTAAAGACTTCCGAAGACAAAGTCGAAGACAAAGTCTGAAGACTTCCGAAGACAATGTCTGAAGACTTCCAAAGACAAAGTCTGATGAAAGAGCTAAAGACAAAGTCTGAAGACTTCCAAGACAAAGTCTGAAGACTTCCGAAGACAAAGTCTGAAGAAAGAGCTGAAGACAAAGTCTGCTTCCGAAGACAAAGAAGACTCCAAGCCTCGGAAGAAGCAGTCTTTCGAAGTATAAGTGGCTTCGGAAGAAGTTATTCTTCCGAAGCATTTTTATCCTTCGGAAAGACATTGCTATGTCCAGTAGATAAAAGTATGGTCCCTGACAGTCCGCTGCAGACCTCTAATACAGCATGGCATCTTCCTAAAGAGCCATGTTGTTGACCATACTTTATTCTACTGTTCACCTTATGATAGTACATGTTACCAACTTTAGTTGGTGACAAAAGGTAAGTCAGGGACATGTCCTGACTACCAACTCTTAGGCAAAATGTCTAAGATACCTCACCTATAGTCTTGTAGTATAGATATTTGGTTAGAGGTTTCCAGCTGGTATCAAAGTATATCCGGTGTAGGTAGTATTATATATATCTTCTCCTGTAACTCATTAGATAAGCGATTTGAGTTCAAGAGTCTTGTAATCCTTTGAGTTGAGAAGCAATATATAAAAGTACCTTGAAAATTTACATTCTGTGTTTATTTCCTAATTGTTACTTGTTATATTGTGATCAACTCTTCATAGACTCTTGCTGAGCGTTGTTCAAAGGTGAGTTTGAGAGAAAAACCTTCTGTTGAGTGACCACACAAACGATCCTGCAATTGGTATCAGAGCTCCAGGCTCTTGATTTGAGATCTTACCATCCAAATCAACCTGTTTTTCACTCCTCACTATAAACCACTCACTCAAATGGCCGCTCTCACTAAGGCTGATATGGAAAACCGGTACCATGACCAAGTCCCCACTGATCACCCCTGAAGACTTTGACACATGGTGCATAGAATGGAAGGCTTCATCAAGTGTCAAGACTCAAGAATGGGGACTCCATTGTCAATGGTCCCTTCATACCAAGCACCACCTCTGCTACTGGTAATCGCATCATTCCAAAGATGTTGATGATTACTCAGAGGAAGATAGGAAGAGAATAGAGCTAGATCAAAGGGCTATGACTTCTCTCCAAACTGCTCTCCCAGTTCCGTCTACAGAGGCTTCAAGAAGTGCAAGACAGCCAAAGATTTATGGGATGCATTGAAGCTTATGTATGAAGGATCCAAGGAAACCAAGAGAACAAGAAGGATCTCTTGAAGCAGCAGTTTGAGAACTTTACTTTCAAGGCTGGTGAGACCTTGACTCAACAATACTTCAGGTATGTTGAGATAGTAGATACTCTGGTGGATATTGAAGTAGCTCTTGAGAATAGAGACATAGTTAGGAAGTTCATGTCTTCCCTTCCTAAACTATGGACACACTATTGTGTTGTAATCAAGAGAACTTCGGACCTTAAGACTCTTACTCTCACAGAGTTGTATGGTATCCTAAGTGCATTCCAGATGGAGATGAACATGCAGAACTCCTCTGGTCACTCCAATAACCAACTGAGTTCAGCCCTTCATGTGGTTGAAAGGGAAATCACAGAACCACAACATCAGTTACTGTGTTACCCTGAAACTCACATAATGGACCCTACATTGCTCTACCTGAGACTCCAAAGTCTCAAAAGGTTCAAACAATTCCTTTCAGGATAGTTGTGCCTTTGTCTCTGGAAGTGGACACTCTGGTGATTTTCAATATGCTTTGATGATCTGAGTGCTTCAGTCCAGATGATGTGGAGTATAGGACATTGTCCACAGATGGCTCTTTTAACTACAGAGCGAAGAAGTTCTTCAAGAGAACTGGAAGGCAATTCCCTCAAAACCCAGCCAATAGCAAGTTTGGGTTTGATAAGAGCAAAGCAAAGTGTTACAACTGCAACCAACTAGGTCACTTTGCTAGGGAATGCAAGGCTCCAAGAACAACCCGGGAACCCCACAGGCCTCCACACATCCCACTGCTTCAAAGCATGAAGAGAAGTCAACTGAAACAGCTGCAGTAGCTCAAGAAGTTGACTGGAGCTTCATGGTACAGGATGTGACTCCCGCTCAAGCACTCATGGCCAGAACTGATGATGATCAGGTATATGAACATCTTTGTACTGCTGCCTGTATTGCTAAAGTTAAACTCTGTAAGGATTACATTTCAGAAATCAGATCTGAGTTGAGTCTTTAAATGTGTTAAAATCTGATTTTAAAAGAGCTGAATCTACTATCAAAAGAAAATTGAAGAGTTAGAGAAAACTATGTCTCTTTTAAAACATGAAAAGACTAATTATAAGACTCAAATTAAAGATCTGATCTCCAAACTGTCTGAAGTTCAAGCCCAGTTGGTCACTGCTGAGGCTCAGGCCAGGAAGCAAGCTATTGCTGAGCAAAACTTCCAAACTATTCTTGCATCATCCTCTCATTCCAAAATGTTTATCAAAACAAAGAAGGGTTGGGAACCAATGAAATAGCTCCACCACACTCTATGAGTCTATTAGACTACCTAGATGTGGTACTGAAGAGCAAGAGGTTCCAACTGCTGATCCTTCTCCATTGGAACTAGAGAGGAGGCAAAAATAGTGGCCACCACAGGGGAGAAACAGGAGGATACACCCATCTCCACCTGTGAAGACCAAATCCTAACCACCAAGGCAAGAAGAAGCAAAGCTAAAGCTGCTAGAAGGACTACCAAGAAGGTTGCAGAGTCCAAGCTAAGATTGACCCTAAGCAAAAAGGTGTCTTCATTTCTGCCGGATTCCAAGTGGTAGGTACTTCTAATTCAGGAAAGGAGTGTAATACAGCACCCTGTCCTACCAAAGGATCAGAAGTTGAAAGGGAAAGTTGCTGATGAAGAAAAGAAATCCAAGAAACAGCAACCTGCAAATTCCCAGAAGACTAACATTGCATGCATAATGTGTGGTCTGCACAACCACATGGCTAAGGATTGTTACTACAATCCAGCAAGCACACATTATGCAAATAATGTTAGAAAAGAAGGAGTAAGAGAAGGTTTCTCAGTGGACCATTTCAAACGGTCCAAATGATGAAGAAGGGAAAGTTGGTCTCGGAAGCCAAGTTGCTTTCAGAAGAAAGTACTTCTTCCAAAGGGAAAATGGCTTCGGAAGCCAAAGCTTCTAAGGTTCGAAGAACAAGAAGGCTCCCTTGAAACCATCTCAGAAGAAGACTACTTCGGAAGAAAAGGTGGTGAAGGCTTTTTCGAAAGAAGAAGCTTCGGAAGAAGACCATGCTGCAAAAGCTTCAACAAGCTCATCCTCAAAGATCAACCAAGGGATGGATTGGAAGATCAAGGAAGATGCTGCAGCCCAAACCTCTTCTTCAACGACCTCTATTGAACCACAATGCATATCTTTTGGTTCAATTATGTCATATCTTTGGAAGAGCCCAAGACCAACCAGGCTTGGGCTTCCAAACAAAACTAACCATCTCATCTTATGTGCAGGGACATCCATTTGACAAGAACAACAATGTCTAGATTGTAGATAGTGGATGCTCCAGGCACATGACAGGGAACAGATCTCTCCTTCAACAATTCCAGAACTATGATGGAGGGCCTGTCCAATTTGGAGGTGAGGCCGGAGGATATATTTCTGGCAGAGGAAGTATATCCAATGGCAGAATAAACATTGACAAAGTTCACTTTGTCAAACAGCTTGAACACAATCTGTTAAGTGTTTCTCAATTCTGTGACCAAAGCATCAAATGCTTTTCACAGAACATGAGTGCATTATCCTCAAACCAGGGATGACAAATCCTCCGGAATTGGTGCTTCTTATATCTCCCAGGAAGGGGATATGTACAAGCTGGATATGAACAATGCTTCTCCTATGGGTGAAGTATCATGCTTCTTTCCAAAGCTGATAGTGATGAGTCAACACTATGGCATAAACGCATGTGTCATGTGAATTTTAAAACAATGAATAAATTGGCTAAAAAACTTGGTACATGGTTGCCTAAAAGGAATTTTTCTGCAAAGATAACTGTGTTGCATGCCTGAAAGGGAAACAACACAGATCATCTCATAAATCCAAATGTGTTAACTCTATCACTACTCCATTACACTTATTGCACATGGATCTCTTTGGTCCCACAAGTATAATGAGCATTGGAAGGAAATCATACTGCCTTGTGATTGTTGATGATTTTACAAGATTTACATGGGTATTCTTTTTAAGAAGTAAAGATGAAACTGCTGAAACGTTAAAATCTTTATTCTTAAAATAGAAAATCAAATTGATCACAAGGTTAAGATCATTAGAAGTGATCAAGGGACTGAGTTTAAGAACTTTGTTCTTGACTCATTCTGTGACTCAAAAGGGATTGCCAGACAATATAGTGCTCCCAGAACTCCTCAACAAAACGGTGTTGCTGAGAGGAGGAATAGGACACTTATTGAGGCTGCTCGGACCATGTTAGCTGATTCAAAGCTACCTCTAACATTCTGGGCAGAGGCAGTCAGCACTGCATGCTATGTGCAGAACAGGGTTCTTATAGTTAAGCCCCATGGAAAAACCCCTTATGAGTTATGGAACAAGAGGCCGCCGTTCATTGGCTTTCTAAGGCCCTTTGGCTGCAGGTGTACCATACTTAACACAAAGGACTACTTAGCAAAGTTTGCTGAGAAGTCGGATGATGCTATCTTTGTTGGATACTCTTCTAGCTCCAAAGCTTATAGAGTATACAACATCAAGAATCAACAATTTGAGGAGTCATCCAATATAGTTGTTAATGAGCACACTCCTTGTGTTAGGGGGAATGGACCTGATTATATCTTTGATTGAGAATTGTTTTCAAACTATTCTAAACAATCTTGTGAGAATGTTTCAGCTGGAACAGGTGCTCAAGGTGATGCTGATGCTGATGCAGATCAACTATTTGAGCTTCCCAGACCTTCCAAATTCTCCAAGAGCTGAAAGGCAACAAGCTTCAACCATTCACAGATCTGATAGTGTAACTATCTCCAGGAATAGTGAAGCTTCAACAAGTGAATCACTTGATCAACCTCAAAGCTCTTCAGGTGATCCATTACAACACCAGGTTGAGGGAAGTAGTATTCTGAAGGAACAGGCAACTGTTAATACTACTTCACAACCAACCATTGATGATGTTTCTCAATCATTCAATCAGTCCTCATTGAATGACTTTGAAACAGCAGCTGGACAGAGTGATCCAGTTCCTGATCAGAATATGTCCAACCTAGACTTATCTCTGCAACTGGAAGTGATTCCTCGCCTTAGGATTCACAACACTCATCCAACTGAGAACATCATAGGGAATGTCTCTGAGGGTGTGAGAACAAGAGGGCAAACTCATCATGGGAATGTCTGCTTGTACTCATGCTTCTTGTCTCAGATGGAACCCAAGAAGGTGGAAGATGCCTTAAAGGATAGTAGTTGGGTTGAATCGATGCAGGAGGAGCTGCTTCAATTCAAAGACAAAAGGTCTGGAATCTATGCCCACTACCATCTGGTCAAGTACCCATAGGCACTAAATGGGTTCAGAAACAAGAAAGATGATAGAGGCTTGATTATCAAGAACAAGGCAAGATTAGTAGTTCAAGGGTATACCCAAGAGGAAGGAATCGATTATACTGATGTCTTTGCACCTGTTGCAAGACTTGAGGCAGTTAGGATCTTCCTTGCTTATGCTGCATCCAAGAACTTCACAGTCTACCAACTTGATGTCAAGTGTGCATTTCTATATGGGGATATAGATAGGGAAATCTATGTATGTCAACCTCCAGGATTTGAAGACCCACAGCACCCAACTATGTGTGCAAACTGGATAAAGCTCTATATGGGCTGCACCAAGCACCTAGGCTGTGGTATGAGACCTTGTCTCAGTTTCTCCTGAAGAATGGATACACTAGAGGTACCATTGACAAGACTCTTTTCATCAGAAAGAGTGGAAAAGACATATTGCTCGTTCAAGTCTATGTTGATGACATCATATTTGGTTCTTCAAATGACCAAATGTGCAAGGACTTTGAGAGCATTATGAAGCAGAAATTTGAGATGAGTTCCATGGGAAAAATGGACTTTTTCCTTGGAATTCAGGTGAAACAGATGAAGGAAGGGTTCTTCATAAGTCAATCTAAGTATGTCTCAGACATCTTAGAGATTTGAAATGAAGGACTGTAAACCAGCCAAGACACCCATACCCAGAAACCATAATCTTTGCCCTGACCTTGAGGGGGAGGATACTGATCAACATCAGTATAGAGCAAGTTATTGGTTCTCTGATGTATCTCACTGCTAGTAGACCAGATATCATGTTTGCCACATGCATTTGTGCAAGATATCAGGCTGCTCTCCAAGGTGTCTCACCTGGCTGCTGTTAAGAGAATCCTCAGATACCTCAAAGGAGCACCTAAACTAGGACTCTGGTATCCAAGAAATAGTGATTTCAATCTCTATGGATACTCTGACAGTGACTATGGTGGCTGCAACATTGACAAGAAATCAACATCAGGAGGATGTCAATTTCTTGGTGGAAGGATTATCTCATGGCAATGCAAGAACAATCCTGTGTCTCTACATCAACTGCTGAAGCTGAATACATTGCTGCTGCTAGCTGCTGTGCTCAACTGCTATGGATTAAAATCAGATGTTAGACTATGGATTCAACTTCATGACTACTCCTATAACAATAGTGCTATCTCCATTACTGAGAATCCGGTGAAGCACTCCAAGACAAAACACATTGATATCAGGTATCATTTCATTAGAGATATTCATGAGAAACATCTGATAAAGTTAATCAAAGTTGACTCAAATGAACAATATGCTGATTTGTTCACAAAGGCATTTGATGAACAAAGATTTAAGTATCTCATATCAGCTATTGGGATGATAAACATTGATTAACTACCTCTTTTGAAAAGCTTTTTAAATGTGTAAGGTCTTGTGTCAATACAATTTAAGCCTGTTACAAAAGATCTTTAAATTATTCCAAGTGTAAATTCCTTCCGAAGAGGAATTAACTCTCGGAAGATATTCTTGAATATCTTTCGAAGCCAAATTCCTCAATGGAAATTTTCTTCTCGGAAGAGTTTTTGGTCTCGGAAGAAGCGATTGATTTTACATCAGATCTACTTCCGAAGCTTATATAACTCTCCATTCGGAAAGACAATTTACCTTCGGAAGCAATGCCTTGCTTCGGAAAAGAAATTGCCTTCGGAAGATAATTACCTTCGGAAATGTTTTACATTCGGAAGTAAAGGTTTTACTATGTAACGGATATCTTTTGGGCCCCACTCTGTAAAAGTAAAGATTTTGCTTATGATGGTCAGATTATTTAAAATTATCCTTGCCGCCGCTATCATTTCTCCGCCGTAAACCACCATACCACCCACAGTAACCCAAAACAGTTACCCTATTACCGCCACTACCACAATTCATTCCTTTTAAATAATCCAGACTGATCAAATTCATCTTCTTTACCAATTTACTGCCCTAACTATTCCCTCACTGTCAAACCTGCAATTTCACCCAAATTCAAGCTTATTTTCTCTGCAATGGCGCTAAACCCTCAGCACAACCAAGTCACATTACTTGATTCGTCAAGAGATGCCGACTTCGCCCAAATCATCACCTTTCTTGCTGAATCCACCTACCTCACGGCGCTAACTGTAACCCCACCGTCTACTCCAACCACATGACTGAATTCTGGAGTAAAGGTCAAGCAGAGTTCTCAATGGGGTTCGCGTCCTGAGATCACGTATTTGCGGACAGGAGTTGATCATCACCGAACAACTCATCAGGGAGCATCTCGAGCTTCATATGATGGGGCTCCTACTGAATTCCCCAAAGAAGACTTGGATGGCACCTACATCCTAATGGGATATGGTGGGGATGTGAGCAGGTCAACCGTTTACAAGTTAACTTCTCCTACCATTGGAAGTTCCTGCTGCACATTGTCCTGCACTGCCTATCCAACAAATCAGGGGGATGGGATCAAATTCCATATGAACTGGGATGCCTAGTCATTGGTTGGTGAGAGGTCTACGCTTCAACTACTCACGATTTGTGTTGACCAACCTAATCGGCAATCTGAGACGGGATACATTCTTCATGTATCCCAGATTCATTCAACACATAATCAACTTGTGAGCTGGAACTGAGCAAGATTGTCTGTGCAGCTGCTCTTACTGTTCCCCAAGTAAGACCTACAATCTTCAAAACTCTGAAGAAGAATCCATCAACTTCACCTGTTATCCCCACAGGTGATGCGACCCACACCAGCAACCTCCACCACAATGCCAACAACACCTCTTTACCCATCAAAGTTAATACCAGAGACGTCCCAAACGAACCCTTGTTCAATCTACTCTGATTGAAAAGCTCCTCTAGTTCAAACCAAAAGGGCTAGAGTGGAATCATGGGCTCCCACTCAGTCCGAGGTCACACCTCTTCACCATTGACCTCAATGTGGGTTTGAGCCTCCTCAGTCTCAAACCCATGAGCTCGAACCCCAAGCCTTAAGCCCTAGGGTGAGTCTTTACACTCCCCTGTGCAGCTTTCTAGGACAGCCCCACCATAGGCCAATGTCTGTAGACATTGATCTAGGTCCCGGGTCAGTAGGTTAACCTCTTATCTTTCACTGACCTTTCACTCCACACTGATGAAGAGATTACATCCCTCCATGGCCATGAAGTTGATCTAAAACACACTTCTGAAAGATCAACAGAGCCAAGAGAGATCCCTTGTCTCTAGCCCCCATCAGCAGCCAATTACTGAGAGGTGAGTTTCCCACTGATGTGGAGGGGACTCATGTAGGCTCAGCTGCCACTACTTAGAGTCTCTCATTGAGCTCTCAGGACAGTGGTAACATCATTAGGGACTGAGTCTACGGAAACTTTGCCCATTGACATCCTCTGAAAGAGATGACTTTGAGCAAAGGTATCCAGGGTGCCAAGAAGCCATATCTGGTGGTGAGAATGAGCATACTAGGTATGTTATCTCATCCTCCCCGTGATTCTTCGCATGAAGATGAGGGAAAGTATGCAACTCACACTTCAGTACTTGCTTTCTAAGGTCTCCAACC
Organism: Flaveria linearis; assembly: GCA_024085815.1. Lineage (NCBI taxonomy): Eukaryota > Viridiplantae > Streptophyta > Magnoliopsida > Asterales > Asteraceae > Flaveria > Flaveria linearis. The sequence continues at coordinate 36,507,076 of CM044013.1, forward strand.
TGGAATCACAGGTGAGGATCTTAGAATCAAGGACTGCCACTCAGCAACTTGAGATTAACCATCTCAAGGCTAAAATAGCTGAGAAACAGACAGAGAGGTCTGTTAGGCATGTAACTACTCAAGTCTCATTGACTTCTTCCTCTAGCTCATCAGCTCTCAAGATGATGCTACCAAAAAAGGGGGAGAAAGTCAGAGACCAACCATCTGAGGAACCACAGACCAATCTTTATTCCAACTCATCACACTACCTGAGTCCTCTCAATCATTCTAGAGATTGACTCAAAGATGCTTCATGACCTCTACAGACTTTTCACAAAGCTGTATTGAGATCCTCCTTAGAACAGCCTAACCCTGACACCACACTTATTTATTTTGGGGCTGAGGAGCTTTAAAGACTGACTGCACCTTCTACCACTAGGGAAGAAGTTGGTCAACCTAAGGTCCACATGGAACCTGAGATTAACTTCGAAGGGGAAATGGGGACTGATGGCCCAGCAACTAAAACAGATGGGACACGAACTTGCAGCAGCCTCTTCTTCCGAAGCTCAGGCTGAAAACTTCCAAAGCTGACATTGAAGCTCGGAAGAACAAGACAAGTCTTCCGAAGCTGAGATAGAAGCTGCGGAAGGATGTTCTAAATGTCCGAAGAAACTGACCATCACAGATGTTATTGCTGAAATAGCATCTGAGGTGAGCAGGGAGGACATTTCTGATATACCTTCATCCCAAACACCAGCTGAACCCCTCTCTCAATATGAACCCTCTATCCAAGAACCACCCAGTCCAGCTCTGCCAAAGACAAAGGTAAAAGAAAATTGACTGCGAAGAGAGCTTCAGAAGCGAGGAAAGAATGAAAAGCTCAAAAAGAAAGGTAGGTTTCCAGCTGAGAAGCTGCTAGCTGCTAGTTCTAAGGCAGCTGCAGCTAATCAGGAGAAAATCAACAATAAGAGAAGGACAACACTCATGACCAACTCATAAGGCAGCTGCAGCTAATCAGGAGGAAAAAAACAATAAGAGAAGGACAACACTCATTGACCAGCTCATCAGCTAGGAGGTGCCAATGAGGAAGTACTCCTGCTACCACTAGAGGAGTTGGTGACTTGGAGAGAGGTCAACGAGGCTAAGGCAAGAAGAAGAAGCCAGGTGGCCTTGGAGAAGGAAGAAAAGGAACAAAGGGAAGCAGCCCTACAAGCTGAGAGAGGCGAGGATTAAATTCCTACTCTCAAGAGGTTTTAGTCTTCCGGAACTGTCTCCACATGATGATGACATGATCCTGCTGCTCCCACAAACAAGAGCCGGATCAAATAGAGAAGGAAAGGAAGAAGAAAGCTGGCAGGGAGAAGTTGAAGGAGAGGAAGCAGAGGGAGGAAGAAAAAGGGGGTCACTACCACCAAGAAGTCCAATGACAAAGCCTGGATGAAAAGACTATCTACGGGCTCATGGCTTCTCTTGTAGGCAGGTGGGACCTATGTCCGAAAGGACACCCAGCGGATAGTCAGTGAAATAAAAGCTGACATCCGTATGGGGAAAAGGAAAGAGATGTACAGGAGGGTACAGGGAATGGTCTTCACCCCATCCACTCAACCATAGCCAGCTACTAAACCACAACCCACACCAGAAGAACCATCCATTTCCATCAAAACCGAACCCACTGATGAAACCTTACCCCTGAACCCACAACTCTAACCAAACCTACCACATCACCTCAACCACCCAAACTTCCATCCTAAAACCCAAAACACAACCCAAACCACTAAACCTAAAACTACCCAACAAAAACCAAGACCATCCCTCAGCCTTCTCAACATCTCTCCTTGAAGAGATAAAGGAGTTCAAGACTAGGCTCATCAGCTGCATCACTATGAGCAGCATCTCCTGTGAGGGAGACCTTATCAACATCACCTATGTTGATAACTCTTCAAGCTCCCTCACCCTAGGCCAATTTCTTGAGTTGCCTAGAGATACCTTGGGCCAGGCTGCAAGACTTCTTGGTCTCAACTCTGATACCCTCAATGCTGAAGAGAAGAGACTAAGAAGGAGACTGGTGGTCTACTGGATACAAGGAAAGGAGGACAGGATTTCTAGTCAATCTCCGGGACCTAAGAAAGCTATTATCAGTAGAAGTCGATGAACCTTCTCATAACTTATATGTGGAAAGGGAGAATGGCGAAAAACAAACAGGATAATGCCACTTCTTTACTGCATCTCAGCAGATTCGGCATTGCTAAGCTTGCAGAAAGGGCAATCTCCAATCCTCCAACTTGAGACTGCCTGCACACATCAAAAATCATATCGCGGTCTCCACTTGGCTGAACTGAATACAAGAGCCAAGATTGAAGAAGATTTGAAGTTGAAAAGATCGGAAGACAAGAAAAGACCAACCACCAAAGGCACAACCTTCTACAGATGGTGGAAGGTCCGGAATTGGAACCAATAGTTAGATGGGAATATGACTATAGTTTCCCATCAACTAACCTTTTCAGAGGGCCACAACAAAGGGTACACATATCCAAGGTGACAGAGTGGAGGTTCTGTCTACCAAGGATTTGTACAAACTCCTCAGCACCACATCAGGAAAGAATGATGACACTGATAAACACTTGCTTTCAATGGTGCTGAGGGTTTTGAGAAGAAGAGGGAAGTGAAGTTTTGGTAGCATCAGCCTAGGGGAGTTTGTTAGGTCATGATAAGGCTTGGTGCAACAAAACCAATCATAGTCATTTTGTGCTACATTCAAGGGCTTCGAAGTCAAGCATGAGATCTTCGAGAGTCTAAAGAACAACAGCTGAAGACAACAGCTGAAGTCAACAACTGAAGACAACAACTGAAGTCAACAGCTGAAGACAACAGCTGAAGTCAACAGCTGAAGTCAACAGTGAAGACAAAAGCTGAAGACAATAGTGAAGTCAACAGCTAAAGACAACAGCTGAAGTCAACAGCTGAAGACAAAGTCTGAAAGCTTTCGAAGACAAAGTCTGATGAAAGAGCTGAAGACAAAGTCTGAAGACTTCGAAGACAAGTTGAAGACTTCGAAGACAAAGTCTAAAGACTCCGAAGACAAGTCTGAAGACTCTGAAGACAAAGTCTGTTGAAAGAGCTGAAGATAAAGTCTGAAGACTTCCGGAGACAAAGTCTGATGAAGTACTTCCGAAGACAAAGTCTGAAGACTCCGAAGACAAAGTCTGAAGAAAGAAAGAGCTGAAGACAAAGTCTGCTTCCGAAGACAGAAGAAGACTCCAAGCCTCGGAAGAAGCAGTCTTCCGAAGTATAAGTGGCTTCGGAAGAAATTATTCTTCCGAAACATTTTTATCCTTCGGAAGGACATTGCTATGTCCAGTAGATAAAAGTATGGTCCACTGACAGTCCGTGCAGACCTCTAATACAGCATGGCATCTCCTAAAGAGCCATGTTGTAGACCATACTTTATTCTACTGTTCACCTTATGATAGCACATGTTACCAACTTTAGTTGGTGACAAAAGGTAAGTCAGGGACATGTCCTGACTACCAAAACTTAGGCAAAATGTCTAAGATACCTCACCTATAGTCTGTAGTATAGATATTTGGTTAGAGGTTTCCAGCTGGTATCAAAGTATATCCGGCTGATGGTAGTATTATATATATCTTCCTTTGTAAACTCATTAGATAAGCGATTTGAGTTCAAGAGTCTTGTATCCTTTGAGGTGAGAAGCAATATATAAAAAGTACTTGAAAATTACATTCTGTGTTTATTTCCTAATTGTTACTTGTTATATTGTGATCAACTCTTCATAGACTCTTGCTGAGCGTTGTTCAAAGGTGAGTTGAGAGAAAAACCTTCTGTTGAGTGCACCACACAAACGATCCTGCAATATGACTCATGAATCTCATAGACAACTGAAACGTGGGGACCAATCGGTTCAAAAGGATAAAAATCCTCAGAAAAGGAATAGGGAAAAGAAGAAACGACCATAAAGAAAATGATTCTCGAAAGATAGTAAAATCCCTTCCCGAGAAGGAAATGAATGATATAAACAAAGAGATGTCTATAAATTATGGTCATACACATATATTGGAAAACCGAGATAAAATGGAAAATATTGATGAAATATTTGCTTACTCTATAGCAAGTGACGTCATGGGTGGTGATGATGATCCCGAACCCAAATCTGTTATTGATTGTCAAAATCGACTGATTGGGATAAATGGAAAGACGCTATGCAAGCTGAATTAAATTCACTCAACAAAAGGGAAGTTTTGGGGCTATTGTTATTACACCTAAGGCAATGACGCCCTATAGGGATAAATGGGTTTTTGTGAGAAAACGAAATGAGAAAAATGAAGTACGAGATATAAAGCTAGAATGGTAGCTCAAGGTTTTTCTCAAAGGCCAGGTATTGATTATGCAGGAAGAAACATATTCTCCTGTTATGGACGCAATTACTTTCAGATATTTATCAGCTTGGCGCGTTTCTAATAAGTTGGAATGCGTCTTATGGAATGTGTTACTAGCTTATTTTATAGGATCCTTGATAACAACATCTATATGAAAATTCCAGAGGGGTATAAAGTCCTGAAGCGTAAAGTTCAAAAACCAAAGAAATGCATCAATCAAATTACAAAAATCTTTATACGGGTTGAACCAATCTGGAAGGATGTGGTACAATCGTTTGAGTGATTTTTTGATAAACAAAGGGTATACAAATAATTCTATGTGTCCATGCGTCTTTATTAAGAAGACAACCTCAGGATATGTATAATAGCCGTATATGTCGATGATCTGAATATAATTGGGACGCATAAAGAAATTCATGAAGCGGTTGTCTTTTGAAGAAAGAATTTGAAATGAAGGACCTCGGAAAAAACAAATATTGTCTTGGTTTGCAAATTGAACATACGAGTAATGGGAATACTTATACATCAATAAATATACTGAAAAGCTCTTAAAAGCTTCAACATGGACAAGCAAATCCTTTTGCAGCACACCAATGGTTGTTAGATCACTCAACATTGATAAGGATCCATTTCGCCCTTGCGAAGATGATGAAGAGGTCTTGGTCCAGAGATACATACCTCAGTGCAATTGAAGCTCTTATGTATCTTTACTAACTATACAAGACCTGACATTTCATTTGCAGTTGATTTACTAGCAAGATTAGTGCATCCCTACTAGAAGACATTGAATGGGATCAAGCATATTCTGATACCTTCGAGGAACCGTTGATTTAGGGATTATTTTATCTAATGATTCAAACGACGGATTGGTTGGTTATGCAGACGCAGGTTAGTTATCAGACCCTCATAAGGCAAGATCTCAAACTGGATACGTATTCCTGAATGGAAAGACTGCAATTTCATGGCGTTCCCAGAAACAAACACTTGTTGACAACATCATCAAATCATGCTAAAAATTATTGCATTACATGAAGCTTCTAGAGGATGTATATTGGCTAAAATCAATGACACAACTTATACTACCTCTTGTGGACTAGAGAAAGATAGAAATCCAACTCCAATTTACGAGAGATAATGCCAGCTTGTATCTCACAAATGAAAGAAGGGTATATCAAAAGTGACAGAACAAAAACATACCACAAGATTCTTTCATACACTCAAGATCTTATTAAGAAAATCAAGTTGAAAAAGAGATGTCAATCAAGCACAATTCAGCAGATATTTTCACAAAGGCACTCCCACAACAATTTTCAGGAACACGTTTATGATATTGGTATGCGACATGTACACAAGGGATAATGCCTTACAAATGATAAACTTAAGGGGGAGCTATACACTGCACTCTTTTTCCCTTCGCTAAAGCTTTTTCCCACTGGTTTTTCTTTAGCAAGGTTTTTAACGAAGGCAGTATTACAAAGCAAACTTTGAGTGAAAAGTATCATTTCAAGGGGACGGGGTAGTATAGAAATATTATCATAAAGTGAATGACCACTTTTGTCAAACTGATGGTCTTATGGATGAATCCACTATACAATTGTCTACCAAATACTTATCTTGTCTAGAATTGATTGCATTTTGTACTATAAATACCCTCACAATGTGAAGAAGAAATTGCACCTTGTATACACTTTACATAAGTTATACAAATCTTAACTTCTCTCCTTTTTAAAGTTCTTCAATTATAACTTAATTTATTATAATCATAGTTTATATTATATAACAGTTTTATAATTGTTCTATTAATTTAAATTAATAAGAATAAGTAGATAACAATTAAGATTTATATATGACGTATTTTTTCTCATGTTAAAAACTTTAAGAATAACTATCGGTAGTGGGGCATGCTGATGACTCGTGACCTATATCAGGTTGGGAACACACTACAAGAAAAAAGATTTTTTGCGGCGATAAAATATCGTCGCAAAAAGCTTATCTGTCGTCGCAATAATCTGCGACGAAATTTTGGTCGCAAAAAAAGTCACCGTAAAAATCGTGGTCGCAAAATTTATTGCGACGAAATTTGCGACGATTTCTGGTGTGAGACTCACTTATTATAAAAAGGGGGAAATTCTTTTGCGACGATATCTTTTGCGGACGACAGTTTTTTTTGCGGGCATATATCGCCGCAAATATTTTGACCAAAATCTTTTTTGCGGCGAATATTTTCCATATAATTTACTCTTTTTTGCGACGAAATGTCGCCGCAAAAAAGAAAATTTTTTTTTAATAAATTTTGCTGCATTTGCAGCAATCCACCCAGATTTTTCTGGGTACCAGACCAACTTGCTGTTCCAAATCAGTACAACTATCAAAACCATCAACCCATCGCAAAACATAGCATATAAACAAAAAATGTCCAAATTTAATAAGTAAAAGGGTCAACACAACAAATATTTTAAAATAGTCATAACAATCACTCTAAAAAACCTATCAACCATCAAAACCACCTATGACAAACCCACCTTCATCATCTTCATCTTCTCATCTTCTTGAGAATGACCACTTTCCTCAACGCGCTCTGGCTTGGCTTGGATTTGACTTTGCATTTGTGCCATCGTATTAGCCATCATCTGTGACTGCCATTGTTCTTGCTCACTGGCCAGTCTCGCTGCTATCATCTCCTCAACCTCAGATTGTGAGAACATCCGCTGATCTGTTCTATGAGGTGGAGGTGGGGGTTGTGAAGGCACGCTCGGTATTGGACCGATGCCACGTTCCCACCCGGGCCGCTCCCCAACACCTATACACAAATAACGCATATAATCTATTTACATCCATACATCCATACACAAAATACACTATACATCCATACCCAAATACACATCTACATCCATACACAAATACCCATATACATCCATACACAATACGCATATACATCTATTTAATCACAATTCAACATACATATACACATACACATATACATCCATACATAAATACACATATACATCCATACACATATACATATACATCCATACATAAATACATATCACATCCTATACACATGCACATATATCCATACATAAATACATATATACATCCATACACACATATACATACATTTAATATATACACATACACATCATACACAAATACCCATATACATCATACACAAATATATATTCATTTAATCTCAAATACCCATATACATTCATACACCACATATCTACATACATTCTAATATATACACATACATATTCATACACAAATACCCATATACATATGCACACAATATACATATTAATCCATTTTATATCCAGAAATATATTTGTATAACAAAAAGAATCGGGAACAGATACATCCATACACAAAATAAACATACATCTAATATACATACACAAATCCATACACCTGGCGCATGATTGTTTCTCTGACATTCTGGATGTTGTTGTTGAAGCGCGACCATTTGCTCCTTTATAGTTTACAAAAAAATAAACAATGTTATATATATAGTGATGGTATATATACTTTATTTTATAAAATGTAAGATGTGTACATTAGACATAGTATGCAGCGGGTTCAGGTTGATAGAAATTACCGCTTGAATCGGTATAGAAGCGACGATATGCTAATTTGGCACTCCCAGATTCATCAGAACCATCTTCCCGCTGTAAAAACAAATTTATAGTTATAAATAATAATAAAATTAACTTACAAACACATAAAACAAGATTAAACATTTATTAAAATAACTTACAAAATATAATGACATTGGGCTAAAGATGTCCGGCCGCCATGTCCCTTGATCGTCTACTTCCCTTTGTTGACTGTTGGTTGCAGACCGAGCCTTGACTTCAGGAGAAGTGTAGTAATCCACTAGCCTTTCCATTCAGATCTTGCATATCAGGTGGTACAACATTAGAAATATCAACCCTGTCCTCCCCCCTATTTTGTTAAATGCTTTTGCTTGAACCGGTATTTGTGATCTTTATACGGTTTTACAGCTATTTCTCAATGCCTGCCCTCAGGCCTACGTGGGGAGTCATATCAAAATACATCTGCACAAATTATGAAAACAAATAGCTTAGTGTATATATATTAATCACTGAATTTTTTATCAAAAACTTACCTGTAAGTCAGGCCAGATAGTCGCCTTCAAATCTGCAGGTATCTTTCTCCAGCTCTTGTAGTTTTGAGGAAATCTGTCAACGATTGTGCCAACCAGTGAAGCAAAGGTCACCTGATTGACACACCCACAGGTTTGTAGGTGTCATGCGTACTTGCTCAAATGCAATTGTGAGCAAATTTCCTTGTGGATTTCTCTTTCACATACCTTTAAGTATGGTCTTTCCACGCCTTGCCTGTCCTGCAAATTGATAATAGTATAAAAATTCTATGTAAATTTATAATTTTCATTTAAAAGATAATAGCTATAAAAAATTCATCATACCTCGTCGCTGCCGCTGCCGGAGTCATCACTGACCTCGCACTGTCGTGCGGCTGCCCACGATCGATCATCATCGGGAGGACCAACACCAGTGGACCACGACCATAGGTATCCCCCCGTGACCTCGGGCCACGTCTGCCATCTGTAAAAAAAGATATATAAGTATACAAATATACGCAATTGAATCATTAGCTAAAACACATAATTGAAAAAAACAATTCAATAAACATAATAGATCAAACATAATAAATGATTCGTTAAAATTAAAAATTCAATCAATCGGATCATCGTGTGTGATAAGAATCTTCTCCACAATCATTATGAAATTCGTCTGATTCATCATCTGAATTATCAGAAACGCAACAACTTGGTCTTCATCGTCGTCTTCACCCTCCCCTCATCCGCAAATACCCATATACATTCATACACAAATATACATATAATCCATTTTAATCTCAATACCCAATACATTCATACACAAATATATATTCATTTTAATCTCAATACCCATATACATTCATACACACATATACATACAGTCTAATATATACACATACATATTCATACACAATACCCATATACATATGCACAAATATACATATTAATCCATTTTATATATCCAGAAATTATTTGTATAACAACAATAAGAATTGGGAACAGATACATCCATACACAAACATACATACATTCTAATATACATACACAAATCCATACACAAATATACATATATACATCCATACACACATATACATACATTCTAATATGTATTTGTATACCAAATAAATACAAAAAGTAAAATTGGGAACAGATCTTATACATTGGGTGAAGTGGCGGAGAGCAGTGGCGCCGCGTGGTGGTGACGACGCGGTGGTGGTGACGGCGTGGTGGTGGTGACAGGGCGACAACAAGCGGTGGTGGTCCACACCCGGCCGACGGCGTGGTGGTGGAGACTAGAACTGCGGGTGGCGGTGGCAGATGGCGGTGGTGGTGGCGGTGGGAGAGTAGCGGCGGTGGCAGATGGCGGTGGGGGTGGCGGTGGTGGGAGAGCAGCGACGGTGGTGGTCGCGGATCTGGTGGTGGTCGCGGATCTGGTGGTGGTCGCGGATCTGGTGGTGGTGTTTGTGAATCGGTCTTTTGTGTCAAATTGGGGAACAGATCTGAAATCCCGAATTATATCTGTGGCAGAAACTTTTTGCGGCGATTTATCGCCGCAAAAACGTTTTGCGACGACACTAAATAAATAAAAAAATAAATTAATTTAAATAATTAATCTTTTTGCGACGAAATATCGCCACAAATAATAATTCTATAAATAAAAAATAAAAAATAAAACTTTAATATATTTTTATTTAAATATTTATTCTTTTGCGACGATATATCGCCGCAAATAAGTTGTCGGGAATTTTCCCGCTCTTTAAAAAGTTGTCAATAAATGAAAAAATTAAAGGAAAATAATTATGGTTATTTGCGACGAAACATCGCCGCAAAAGATCTTTTGACGGAAAAGTCAAAAAAGCAAATATTTTGTCGTTTACTGAATATTTGCGACGATTTCTATATCGCCGCAAAAAATGTTGTCGCAAAAAACACTTTTCTTGTAGTGACACCACCTCCCCTTTACCCTACCGTGATATTCATATGAACTTGCATCTCTTTAATTTATAATCTTGCAAATAAATATATTTTAATGTGTCATGCGTGCACCAAGTAAGGTTGCTTCACAAACCAATACTAAAGTGTAGTACGAGAAATTTTTGAAATTTATAGTGTCCCTAGAGAATGAATAATTATATATTTTGGGCAAATGAATTTTTAGTGATCATTGCTAGTCTGCTTTCTCAAAAAGCACAGTCTAAATTTTGATAGCGAGTCCACTTGCATAAAAGCTACAGAATCCGCTCATTAGGCCAACGGGCTCAATGAAGGGGCATACTCATTGGATAAAGATGGCAATATGGTGAGTTGGCCGAGGTGGAGTTTTTATACTTCACTCCCTAATCAACATACTCTAATGTCACGTCACATCATTGCTTTATATCTCATGAACTGCAATTCAGACATGGTTTTTAATAAGACAATTAATGGTCTAATGAGACATATGGCTATATAAGTTTTTATTGCATTTCATGAGATATAAGTGGTGATGTGAACTTAATTTAGAGTATGTTGGTCAAAGTAGTGAACTCTAGCTCCACCTAACCACCTTTACCCAATCAACACACTACCACATCGAGCCCGCTTGTTATGTGAGAAACTCTAAACTCTGCTTGCAACAAGAACAAATTAGTTATTAGAAACCTTAGAGTGTGTGGGAGAGGACTCCTTATAAAACCACCAAATTCTTATTTTCCCACTAGAAACAAGTGGTCAATCTCTAGAGCCAACAAAAATTGAAAAAGTTATGTAGTATGAGGATTAGATGCATTTACCTACTATGCTTATCATCTCCTCATGGGTATCATTGATGGTGAGTACTATAGTGATGATCATAGGTATGATTTGGATCGAAATCTTGAGAGAGAATTCTTGTAAAAAAAGAGAAGCATTAGAATGAAATGAAGGCTTACATAGGGTATTAATACCTTTGAACTAGTGTGTCAGTTCTTAAGGACTAAGAAACCGATTTAGTTCATAACTACCTTAACCACCATACTTATGTTATGTACAAAAATAAATAGTTAAATAACTAACTTATGCTAAACAAATATAATGCTTAACTTAGGATAAACTAATATTAAACCCAATATTCTCCCCCTAATTTTGGATTATCCTTTCACACATTATAGTAGGATTGGATCATCTTTTTCATAAATAAGAAGGGATTCATGTTCATGCTTTCCTTTCTTATTTTCCTTCCGTTTTGTAAATTCATACGTGATATGACCGTCACACCCCAATCGATGGTTGAATTATCGGGTGGATGAAGGTGAATCAATTGCTTATACCACATGGTATTTTAAGCATTGAAATTGTATTAACTGTTACTTCATAATCATTCACTAAGAAAATAATGTCTTACAATCAAACATGCATTAAATAAGAACATAACAATTTTTTATTTAACTAGGTCTAGCATCCTAGATGTAAACTTTGCATGTAATCCAACGAAGCTGCGTTTCCTGAAATCATATGGAAAATATCAGTCATCTAAAGAATTAGCCGGTAAGTACTCATAGGTTTCATACATAAGATATATTGCAATAAATTGATTAAAAAAATTTAATTCACATGACATGTCAAAACTTATAATGCAATTGTGACATACATAACAAACAAAAACTAAACACAATCAAACCTAACGACTAAATTGACTCGGTCTATAAATGAAGTCTTATGATTATGTATGAATCGTGTTTCAATCAACTGCGAATAATCAAAATCGGACAGGTTTGTTAAGCCAGTAGATCTATCTATCATAGTTTTTTTGTGGTTTGAATAAGTTAATGATTGTGCTAGTATCAAAGTGTATCTAACTATAGATACATAATTACAAGTAATAACATAACATTGATTTGAATTGAATTTTGAATAAAATAAACAATGAATAACAATCAATTGAATATTGTCATATGCTTTCACTTAACTGTAAAATATATATAAACGGGTTATGAATACTCACTTGATAATTGTATATGGTAAAATATATACTACATAGGCACCAAGATTCCTCATGTGTTAACCTAAGGAATGGTGTCTTAAGTTAAATAATAACACGCTTAGAGACTAAGTATTGATTTGGGAAATTGGGGTTCAATTGGCGATTTGAGGTTAGCATATTGTTTAAAATAGAATAATGTATCTGATGTTATTATATAACTTGGTTTAAATAAAATAAAATGAATGATAAAGTAATAGAATTTGAAAAAGTGATTAAAATAAATGAAATAAATAGTTAAATTTACTTGAATAATATAATTAAATATTAATTTATAATAATTTATTAAATAGATTTTGAATATTAAATTATTTAAATGATTAATCTAATATTTATTTATTTAAATAACTAGGTCAAAATATTTAAATGGATAATTATTTGTAAAAAATATTGATTTAAAATTATTTGAAATAATATATTTTTTACTTAGAATCATTTTTATAAATTTCAAACTTATAAAAAATTTATAAAATTTTGTAACATTTATAATCTTTAAAAATAAATAAGATATGAATAAATTTAGAGAATTTCTAAAAATTAAATTATTGAATTCCGAATTAATATTAATTTACAAAATACTTTTATATTAATTTAAAAAATAATAGTATTTTCTGAATTTTGAAAAATAATAAAAAAAAATTGAATTTATAAATGTCAAGGGCGCACGGGGTTGACCCTGGTCCGCTTTGCATCATACGCAGGTGACCAGTGTGCCAATGCACAAAATTCTGATTAGACTAGAGTATTAATTAATAAAAGCAATAATCAAACAAACCCCCAAATTCAATACGACCCTAGATTGATTTCGATCAGATTGAACCACCAATTGATCCTATAATCAAATGGAACCACCAATTGATCTATTAATCAAATTAATCATGGGACTTTGATTCTTTATGTATAAACAAGTGTGTGTGTGTATTCAGTTACCTTATTGAAGATCGATTCGATGATAAATAAAGAAGAAATGGTCCCTATTGAAATAAATCAAGATCAAGAGTATGATGAGATATGCTTCAATTGAGGAATCATGAAGCTTCAGAGGACGATAATTAGTATAAGCCCTCAAATAGATTGGATTAAGACTGACCAAAAGGTGTTGTTCGATAGAGTAGCAGGCTGATGACGACTTCGATTGCATTGATGTGTATGTGTGTGTGTGTGTGTGTTTCAAGTACAATTGCAAGTACAAGACTTTAAAAGGATCGATTAGAATGTTTGCCCTATTTAAATAGTGATAATTGTAGCTGTTTCAAATTGAACGAAATCAATGTTCTGAATTGGGTGTTTCGTCTTGATTTGATAACCATTTGTTGTTACAATCTGAATGATTCAAGTATTATGATTATTGTGATTGCTAATGCGTTTAAGCTTGGTTGATTTGGTCAATTATTAGATTTTTGAGATGAAACCAATGTTTGATTTTGAGTTCGGATATCAATTTCGATGAGTATGCAATAAAGACCAATATCAAATTAGAACATACGAGGGATCGAAATAGACGAAGTTATGATGAGGGAAGTTTGATTTGATTAAGATGGATTATTTTTTAGATTTTGGCATCGTCGAAGGGTGGCCGGATCTCGGCTACCAGATTACTTGGGAAAGGAAATAGATTTTAAAAATTTACAACCTTGGTCCCTGATATTTAGATTGTTGTCATTTTATGTTAAAACCTTTTAAATTAAGTTTTAAAAATTATATTTTAAACCCTAAACTAGGTAAGACCCTAATTTGAATAAATCAAATTATTAATTTACAAGACTTTATACGTTTTATAAATCTAGAAAACTTTGTAATTCAATTATTTATTTTATTTAAGTAATTAAAATTTCAGAATTTATTTTAAAACCCTATAATTTTATAAAGTATAAAATGTTATAAATTGAATAAATTATATAATTTAATGTATTAAAACACCATAATAAAAAAATGATTAGATAATGAATTTCAATTACATAAAATGACCTAACTTGGTTCGGGTTTACATTACCAAATAGGTCAAATGTTACAATGACCATCGTTTTAACAATTGAAACATCTAAATTTGTTTTTGTCTGTCTCCTTGACTCATATTTCTCTCATGACTTCTCTTTAGTGAAATCTCTTTCTTTTTTTTGTTGACATTTCTTTGATGACCTCTATTAAAGAGTTGATACCAAGTCCTCTATCATAATGCCAGCTTTCCGAATGATTAGTTGAGCTTGCCATTAGGAGTTTACTTTGATGATTTTCTTCAGGTTCATCTTGACTTTTGAGGCTTTCTTCAAATGTTGTTATTCTTCCTACAACTTCTTCCAATGGCATATTGTCTATCTCGGAATATTGCTCGATTGTTACCACAATAGGTAGGAATTTCTTAGGAATCGAGTTAAGTAAATTTCTTACAATTATCTTATCCTTAGAGAAGTCCAATACTTTAAAATTTGGCTCTTATGTTTCTTAACTTGCTTGTAAAGTTACTTATGGTTTTATTTTCTTTCATCTTTAGTGTCTCAAACTCACCCCATAAGATTTGAAGACGTACCTTTTGAACTAGGTCTGATCCAAGGTATCGAAACTTTGATTAATTCCCAACTTCTTTTGCATTTTCACATTGTGCAACTTGCATTAATATATCTTTGGTAGTGTTTGAAGATCATGATTTTGTTATGTACACTTTCTTTTCATCTACATCTTCTGTAGTATCAATTGTTTCTCAAAGACGATAAGCCTTCAAGATTGTTTATATTAAATACACTCATGAGGTGTAGTTTGACTAAGTTATTTGTGACATTGTAGTGACATGTTCCCTTGTTCACGTGTCAATGTTGATGTACTTCCTGATTTTCCGTCATGTTTCTTTCTAATCTTATAGATATTTTCTTTCCTATCTTGCTTTTAAACGTAGTTTAACTTGTCCTTGCTTCTTGGTAATTGATTCAAATGATGAAGCCTCTTGCTTTCTTACTTTTTGCTTTGATATCTTTTTTCTTACTTTGCCATACATGCCTTCTTCTTACTTTGCCACACTAGTCTTCTTTCTATAAACGTCACACACGTCGTTTTTCTTGTTTCACCACACAGGTCGAACTTGCACAAATGAATAATTTGCTATACATGATTAGTTTGCTTACTTGCCACACATGACTAGTATGCAACACAAATCTTTAACTTGCTATGAACCATTTAAGATCCGTTTGGACTTTCTATGTGAACCCACACACATTTGGTGTACTATTAACTTCTAAAGGTTTGATAGAACTTGTTTAACTTTTCTGTTAATCAAATTCGATTATTTTGACTTTTCTAAAACAATATAATATTTACTTGATTTTCTTGAAAACAATTGTTTGATTTTCCTAAAAAAACAAAACTTAATATTTTTATTTTTAAAAAAGATTCTGAATTTATTAATCTTATATTATTTTTCACAAACTGTTCCTACAAAAAAAAAAGGAAAATATGACTTTGATTTTTCCTTCTAAAACTAGAGAAGCATCAGATTGAGATGAAGGATTACATAGGGTATTTATACCCTTGAACCGGTGTGTCCTTTCTTAAGGATTAAGGAAGCGATTTTGTTATTAACTAACTTAACCACCCTACTTATGTTATGTAATAATAACACAAACAATTATCTAACTTATGTTAATGCTTAACTTATGATAAACCAATATTAAACCAACGTACAACAAGTATATTAGCCATTTTCACCATGCGATATAAGTGGAAATGTATTGTAACAAATATCGTACTTTTGCAATGTGTGTATGTATGAGATACATTTAGTGCGTGGTTTAGACTAGAGGAAAGCATATCATCATCGATCCAAACAGTATGTCACTAATGTTGATTAGTTGTAACTAGTGAGCGAGTTAATACATTTTTGGTCGATTGGTTTATAACTTTATATTATCTGTATATACATTTATTTTCCTTTAACAAAAGTTTAGACATTTACATAAGAATACAGACCAGGTTCCTCTATCTTAACCATCATCAAAACGACGAATTCGCCTTGTTGTATGATGTCCTATACGCTGTAATCCAATACACAAATACCATAATATATTAATACAATACAATTGTTATTAGAAAGATAAGAAAGGCCACCAACATTTATTGTAATGATTGATATTTACTCTTTTTTGGGGGAACTCTGGTTAATTTGGTTTATCCTAGCTGCAGCGGCTAATGATGCCGCAACGCCACCAGGACGGGTTGTTAGGTTCGGATCGTTTCTCAACTCGGCTCCAATGACTCCCTCGGCATCTCTACGTGTCACCGGCTTGTCCGCGGGTAGCTTTGAAGTTGCTTCCTGTTTCACATCAAATATTTTCTTGATTGACAACGGTATATGTAAACAAATTAGACTTGGACACATCTAAATGTATAGCTAAATGAGTTGGATACATGTTAACTACACTGAATGATGGGTTAACCCATAGATTTTTATACATTCTGTTAAAAAGTACTTTATGTTATAGTTCAAACTCGTTAGGCATTCTGCACACACGCTATTTTTCTGGGGGAAACCGACTCAAACAGTCATGGTAGGGCACCCCGTGACCGTTCAGTCGGGTGTGAGACCTAACTGTCACGGTGAGGCCTAACCGTGACAGTTAGAGCCCAGACTAATCTGGGGTTCCTTTGCAATTATTGGGTATGCAACTAATGGGGAATTGATTAGGTTTTTGGGGGCTATATGTCACGGTTTGGCCAAACCGTGACATATTGTATATATTTTCTATATTTTTTTAATCATAACAATTTGTTTTTATTTTAATTTTATCACACGTTTAACCTAATCGTAACTCATAAGTTTGTGTTTTGTGTTTATTAAAATTTATCATATTACAAGTATTTATTATTATTAATGTGATGGTTTTGTGTTTAATTTGTTTACGAGTTTGTAAAAATCGGTTGTCATTATACAGACATATTGTATATATTTTCTAAATTTGAGTAATCATACTTGTTTGTTTTTATTTTTATTTTATCACACGCTTAACCTAATCGTAACATACGAGTTTGTGTTTTGTGTTTATTATTAATTTATCATATTACAAGTAATTTTTGTGTTTAATTAATTATTAAACAAGTTGGTTTTTATTTTATCACGTGGTTAACCTAATCGTAAAAATCAGTTATTATCAAACATATACAATTAACATTATCAACATTATAAATATAAAACAAACAAACAAAGAAACACAACAAAACAAACACAACCAAATATACAAGCCATCATAACTGAAACTGCATATATATATATATATATATATACAACGAGTTTTTACATACAAAAAAAATAAAATACAAACAAAATACCTATCTAATCCGTCATCTCCGAATCACCGCCCTGACCAAACCCGCCCGCGCCAGATGGACCAGCACCGTCATGGCCTAACCGCCTCGGTGGCTGTGACAACAACGGCATACCGGTGGCGGCATAGTCCGCGACCATGTGCTGGATGACCCAGTCCATCATATCCTGCAGCCTCGTGCTCATATCCTCCAGCCTCGCGACCCTGGCTCGCGTGTCCTGAAGCATATCAATAACATGAGCAGGCAATCGCACATCATGGTACACGCGCTGAGGATGTTGGGGCGGGCCCTGGTCGTGCGGCAGAGGAATGGGCTGATCCTCCCCGCCACCAAGCGGCTCGGGGCAGCCTGAACATGGACCTCAGCCCCCGCCAACTCGGGTGGGTCCACCAACGGCTCGGGCACCCATGCCACTAGCTCATGGTATCTACTAAGCAGGTGCCACGTGCCGTCGGGGAACCTCCGAACGATCCTCATCCCAGTGGCGGTGGTCCGGCCGGCCACGCGTACAGGAATCGGAGGTAGCGGGAGCTGGGACATGGCATGCGCGTACCCCAAGCCCTGAGCGATCCGGGAAACGATGTTCCCGCCCACCAACGCCCCTCGCGACTACCTGTGATAATAACTAGAAAAATAATCAGCAAGGGCATGCGCGAGGTGGCAGTGTCGGTGTGTGAGTACACACCGAAGAAAGAAAAGGTCGGCGGCGTTGACCTTGTAGGTTGTCACACCCCCGCAGATAGCGGGCGGAAACACGGGGATGCGAGCGAGACGGGATCGTCATAACACATGGTATACGATAGAGTAGCAATATAAATATGATGACAAGCGTGTCATGACGACACGCGAACACAAATGGTGACTTGTGTCGTGTTCAGTCAATGTTCACGACAGCATAGCCATAAGCACAACATAAAATGATCACATAAGCATTGATGATAACTTGTAATGTAAATTCCCACAACCCGGGAACAAGTATACCATGTACAAGTTTAAGCAACCAAGATGTTCCAAGAATCAATGTTTAACAAAATGCTTAATCCTCCAAAAATGCATCCTAGGGTCTCCTCTAAAAGGCAGCACTCCTAGAACTTCAATTACCTTGATCACCTGAAAAGACATGCTCAAAAGGTCAACATAAATGTTGGTGAGCTTCGCAGGTTTTAAGTAATAAAAGATGTTAAGATGAAACAACATGTAAGTTTAATAAGAGTCACCGCGGCTACACTTACGTGTAAGCGGTTTTACTACATATAGATAGCTACAGCCAAGCCTATACATCGGTTCCACACGGGAATTGATGGCCGTAAAGAAAACATCTTATAAGTTCCACATGACGTAGCAAGATCCACACAGCGCATACGTATAGGTTACAACCAAACCAATCCTTAGGTCCCATTACCGGGATTAATGGTTGTAATGGATGATCGGCTTAGAAGAACCACATAGAAGAACCACACAGAAGAGCCACACAGCCGATGCATCCGTCAATAATAGCAATCACAGGTAGCATCCATCAACACATAATATCAAAGTAGTAGCGCATAGTAATGTGATACCACCAAGTAACATACAAGGTGGTAGCATAACATAGAGTAAAGTTCATATAGCATCAATCAACAAGATAAGCAAGATAAGATACTCAGAAAAGTAGCAGCCAGCTTCCACTAGGGTAGATGCTTGAAATCAAGTTAAGTAGGTGAGCATTCTTTTCCCCAAGTTGAAAATATTTAAAAGGTTTTATAAGAGTAAAAGGGGCTACGAAACTCACGGAATAGATGATAAGCACGTATGATGAATATTCCCAAAGGTAGAATGCTATGAACGGTCAAACACCTATTGACAGTTACTGACAAGCATTAATATGAGCATAAGGCATAAGATGACGTTCGATTAGTTCGGGCTGTTTCGGTTAGGTCGTGGGTAGCACACGCAAGCAGGCATACACATATCGGACCTTATGTTGATCCAAGTATTAAGGGTAGTCGTCATTGCTAATGACATCCATATGGGGATCCCATTATTATAAAAGATAGTACTTGTTAACTATTTGTAGTCCCAAATGGGTTGTCGATAATTGAAAAAGATTAGGTTGTTTTAAATTGAAAAAGTATGTGTCTGTTAATAGCGTTGACTTTAATCTTTGTGGTCAAGCAATGACACTTTATTGATGTTACCTTATCATCACAAGACATTCAAAAAGGGAATTCACACAAACACGCATCATCAGTCACACAACAGGACCGGACGCACGACTCAACCCTTCATTCGCACGAATAGACCTTCAGTCGTATGAATCAGCTTCATTCGTACGATTGAACCTTCATTCATGTGACTAAGCATTCAGTCGTACCATGCAACACCCAATCGCATGACTCAACCTCCATACGCACGATCTAACCTTCATTTGCGCAAATCAGCTTCATTCATGCGATTGAACATTCATTCGTGCGACTGGCCTTTCAGTCGTGCGACTCACGCACAATCGCACACAATCTCATCTGCATTGACTCAATCGCACGCACATTCACTCGCATGGACTCAATCGTACACACATTCAATCGCATACACCCAGACGCATGACTCAGTCATGCGATTCACCCAATCGCACGGCTCAGTCACGCGTCACACTCATATGCATAACTCAGTCGTGCGATTCACCCAATCGCACGGCTCAATCACATGAACAGACCCAGTCGCCCGGTGCAGCAGATCGCGACTGCTAAAGTGCTGAGCAGCCACCGGTTGCTCCATGCACTCGTTTTACACCCCAAGAACTTCCAGAATCCTTATTCTAACATGTCTAAACAAGAGACACACTCCGAAACGCAACACACAAGCCCACACGACCTCATGTGCTCGGATGAACCCGAGCACCCGAACCCTAGAAAACGCAGAAGTGAAATTGAGCAAGAAACGGTTCAAACGAGGTTATCTACCTGTTAGAAGCAAGTATTCACGATGATAACCAAGATTTGCCGGTGAAAACGCAAAAAAAATGAGCGGTTTTGGTGCTAGAATGGTGAAGAAAGTGAAGGAGAAGAAGATGAAGAAGATGGTGAAGAATGAGGGCTAGGGCTGGAAATGGGGTTTATATACCCAGCCCTAGTTTGGTAAAATGTCCATTTTAGTCCCTACACTTTGCCCCCGGGTTCCCAAATTTTATTTCGGTTAAAACAACATTAATTAAGCTTGTTTTATTAATGATGAGAAATATAGTTAATGATATTTATAATTTAAAAATGGTTTTATTGGTAACATTAGGTTTATATAAAAACGGTGCGTTCAATGATAACGGGGGCAATCTTAGAAAGCGTTTTAAGATGATGACAATGCAAGCAAAGGTAGCACAAGCATAAGGATAACCCAGCAAGCAAATATGATATCCACATAGATGGGTTACAGAGATGAGGAATGACCAATAACAAAAGTTAACCGAACACGTTAAATGACGGACCTTTGTGACGGATGTCACAGTATCCCCCAGTTGAGGGAATTTCGTCCCGAAATTCAACTAGTGCTAGGTCCAAGAGTGTCATCCTTGAATAGATGTGGATATTTCAGCCTCATCTGATCTTCACGTTCCCATGTAAACTCTGGCCCTCGTTTAGAATTCCATCTTACACGAACAATAGGTATCTTGCTGCGCCTCAACCTCTTGACCTTTCGGTCCATGACCTCAAGGGTTCTTCTACAAAATGAAGGCTTTCATCAATCTTGATATCCTCGATAGGTACGTGAAGTGATTCGTCAGCTAAACACTTCTTGAGGTTCGATACATGGAAAGTATCATGTACACTGTTAAGCTCTTATGGCAACCTTAATCGGTACGCCACCGGACCTATTCTTTCTGTAATCTCGAATGGTCCAACATACCTTGGGGCTACTTCCCTTTCTTTCCAAACCGAACGGTCTCTTTCCAAGGAGAGACCTTAAGTAACACTCGATCCCCAACGTTAAACTCTAGCGGCTTCCGACGGTTGTCGGCATAGCTCTTTTGGCGATCTCTAGCAGCTTTAAGTCTGCCTTTGATTTGGAAGATCTTATCGGTTGTTTCTTGAATGATTTCGGGACCTGTTAACTGACTTTCACCAATCTCAGCCCAACATACCGGTGATCTACATTTTCGGCCATACAACGCTTCGAACGGTGCACACCCAATACTAGTATGGTAACTGTTATTGTAGGAAAACTCGATCAACGGTAGATGAGTATCCCAGCTACCACCAAAATCGATTACACAAGCTTTGAGCATGTCTTCCAACGTTTGTATTGTTCGTTCACTTTGGCCATCTATTTGTGGGTGATAGGCGGTACTCATATCTAATCGAGTGCCCATCGCTTTATGTAGTGTTTGCCAAAATCGTGAAGTAAATCCGCTGTCTCGGTCGGATATGATTGACACCGGCACCCCGTGCCGTGTCACGACCTCTTTGATGTACAACCTTGCCAGCTTATCCATTTTATAGTCTTCTCGAATAGGCAAGAAGTGAGCGGATTTTGTCATTCGATCCACCACAACCCATATCGAGTCGTGTCCACTTGGCGTTCTCAGGAGTTTAGTAAAAAATCCATAGTTATGTTCTCCTATTTTCACTCGGGAATTTCAGGTTGTTGCAATAATCCCGATGGTTTCTGGTGTTCGGCCTTGACCTTTGAACATGTCAAGCATTTGCTCACATATATAGCAATGTCTTTCTTCATACCTGGCCACCAGTACAGATCCTTCAGGTCGTGGTACATCTTGTCTGTACCAGGATGAACAGAGTATCGAGTTTGTGTGCTTCATCCAAGACTAGTGTACGTACACCTCCCCATCTGGGGACCATACACGATCCATGAAGTAATGTACGCCATCATCCTTGCAACTCATTTGTTTATCCAACCCTCGGAATTTTTCTCCCGCAAGGTTTTCTTCTTTCAAAGCCTCACTTTGTGCAATTTGAATCTGAGCCTTTAGATTAGTTTGAATAGTCAAACCTAGCTCTCGAGCTCGTAGTGGCTTTACACGTTCTTTACGGCTTAAAGCATCAGCCACCACGTTAGCTTTCCCGGGATGATACGGATTTCACAATCGTAGTCGCTAAGTAAGTCTATTCAGCGTCGCTGTCGCAAGTTAAGTTCCTTCGGATCCAGAATATGTTGAAGGTCTTATGATCTGTGTAGATGATGCATTTGGTTCCATATAGATAATTCCTCCATATCTTGAGTGCAAATACTACAGCGCCCAACTCCAAATCATGAGTCGTGTAGTTCTTTTCATGCACCTTGAGTTGTCGCGATGCGTAGGCAACTACCTTGTCTCTTTGCATTAGCACACATCCCAATCCTTGATGTGAAGCATCGCAGTATACCACAAAATCATCAGTTCCATCCGGAAAGGACAGGATTGGAGCATTGCACAACTTTTCTTTCAACGTCTGGAAGGCTCGTTCTTATTCATGTCCCCAATCAAACTTCTCGTCTTTCTGGGTTAGCAGCGTTAACGGTTGTGCGATCTTTGAAAAGTTCGCAATAAAACGACGGTAGTATCCGGCCAATCCTAGGAATTGCCGTATTTATGAGGGTGTTTGGGGTGTATCCCATTTCTTCACAGCTTCAATCTTACCGGGTCCACATGAATTACATCTTTGTTAACCACATGACCTAAAAACTTCACTTCTCGAAGCCAGAATTCACACTTCGAGAATTTGGCGAAAAGTTTCTCTTCCCGCAACAGTTCTAGAATTGCTCGAAGGTGTTCTTTGTGATCCACTTTCGAACGGGAATAGATAAGTATGTCGTCTATGAATACGATCACGAACTTATCAAGATAAGGCTTGTACACCCGATTCATCAATCCATAAGGACAGTTGGTGCGTTGGTCAACCCGAACGGCATGACCAAGAACTCATAGTGCCCGTAACGAGTTCTAAACACTATTTTCGGAATGTCGTCCTCGAATACTCTTAGCTGATGATATCCAGAACGAAGATCAATCTTGGAGAAATATGAAGCTCCTTGCAGTTGATCAAATAAATCATCAATTCTGGGAAGAGGATATCAATTCTTCACAGTCAACTTGTTCAACTCGCGATAATCGATGCACATACGGAACGATCCGTCTTTCTTCTTGACAAATAACACCGGTGCTCCCCACGGTGAATGACTCGGTCGAATAAAACCCTTCTCCAGTAGTTCCTGTAGCTGACTGGACAACTTTTGCATCTCGGAGGGTGCTAACCGATACGGCGTCTTTGCTATCGGTGTAGCTCCAGGAACCAGCTCTATACGGAATTCCACCTGTCATGGAGGAGGCAATCCAGACAAATCATCAGGGAACACCTCTGGGTAATCTCGTACAATCGGAATGTCTGCCAATTTCATCTCTTCTTCCTTCTTTTTTACCACGTGAGCCAGAAAAGTGTAACACTGCTTCCGTAGAGCTTACGTGCTTTCATGCAGGAGATAAGCTTCAAGTTCTTTCCTGGTCGCTCTCCTTGTATTCTGAGTACTTTCCCGTCTGACATGGGAATCCGCACTACTTTATCTCGGCAAACAATCTTGGCTCCATGCTTTGACAACCAATCCATTCCCCCTATTACGTCAAAGCTTCCCAACTCAAAGGGTATCAAATCTATGTTGAAGATCTGGTCTTCCAATATCAGGGTGTAGTTCTTAATAATTTCCTCTGCCTGTTCAACCCTACCATTAGCCATTTCTACGGAGTAACTAGTTTCTAGTCTACTAGCACTCAAATCAAGCATTTGCACAAACTCAGATGATATAAAACTATTGTCTGTTCCAGTATCAAACAGTACAGATGCGAAATGGTTATTGAGTAAGTGCGTACCCGTGACAATGTTCGGATCCTGACAGGCATCATTAGCTCCAATGACGAAGGCACGACCCGTGAAACATTACCTTGGTTTCCTTGGCCTTGAGCACCCGCTATGGCCACTATCTGCTGCTGGTTGTTTCCTTGCTGACCCGGTGCCCTATTCAGTCGGGGGCACATGTTTCTGAAGTGATCGAGGCCTCCACATTCAAAGCAAGCCCTGGCATTCCAGGCAGGGTTAACCGCGTTGACAGGTGCCACCAGGTTCAGTGATACTCTACAGTCTCTTGCCTGATGCCCCGGGCGTCTGCAGTTCAAACACATCCGGCACGGCACTGCTGGGGTGATGAAGATTGCACCTATCACATCTCGGGTGCGGCCCAGCATATTCCTTCTTCCCTTGAGTCACGGCCACAAAATTTCTGGTTGTCTTGGCCCTCTTATCAAACTTTCCTGTACCGGACCGGCTTGCTTCCCCAGTCTCTTTCCTTTTCTCTGCTTCCCTACCCAATACTCCTGTTCTTATCATCTCATCAGTGAGAGCGTCAGCCTTCAGAATTGCGCTCTGGATTGTAGGAGGAGCAGTTGCTGTTACCATTGCCCGGATTTGAGGCGCGAGTCCCTAAATGTACCTTTTAATCCTCTTAGATTCTGGAGTGACTAGGTGTGGAACTAGTCTAGCCATAGCTCGTGGAATCGGTCAGTATAAGCTGCATGCCCAGCCCCCACCATAGCATGATTCCAAAATTCATGCTCAAGTTTCTGCATCTCGTTGAGAGGGCATTATTCCTCGGTAATCAGGGCTTTGAACTCATCCCAAGTCATCTGTATCGTAGATTCTCTTCCTCTAGCTTGAACCTGGGCATTCCACCAGTTAGTGTTCTGCCCTGCAGTGAGCACGTAACATACTTGATTCTTTGACTGTCGAGGCATTCACTGATGTCAATCACTGCCTCCATCTTTTCAAGCCATCTATATTAGGGCTATCGCCCCACCTTTCCTATCGAATTCCCGGGGCTTACATGCCACAAATTCCTTGTAAGAACAACCCCGTTTGGTATTAGCAACTCCAGTTTCATTACCGGCTGTACCACCATTCCCGGTCTCCTGATTGCTTTCATTCCCAGTCGGGTTCCCATTATCCTCGTTTTCATTTCCACCAACGCCCTGGTGGTTTTGCTGTTGAAGAACGTCGCTCACCTGAGCTACAATAGTTGGAATCAGTGCGGTCAACTGTTGCGTAATTAGGGCTGCCATATCAGGGTTTCCATCCCTTGAGTATTGCCAGAAGGGCCTTCACCTGTTCTTGGAGGTCTACCTCTGCCTCTGCCCCTCGGGGCTTCACTTCTGCTACTATTGTGCGGGTAGATCTTCGAGGCGGCATGTTTATTCATAAAAGAGGTAACATATAAGCTTTAGTCACTTTAAGATACACAAGTACTCCACTTATCAAGTTCCAACGTTCATGTTCCGGTCAGTCAAGATCACCATGCAACCCATTTCAAGCATAATCTCGGTATACCGGTGATGTTTATATATAGGGTTCCCCACAGCGTTCCCACCAAACCCACGATGTACTAAGAATGATGCCTAATCCGGTTACATGACATCCGACCTTCCTTCACATCATATCCATAATAATCCATCAAGTCAACTGAGCCCAAACATGTAATCACATATAGTCTGGCGGAGGTTGTCTATCTCGCGTCCTTAAAAGGACTCAGACATGGCCTCCTCTGGTCGGTCTCAGTATCTGAGGTTAAGCGCAATGTATGATCTGTGAAGATCTCTTCGGGTCTCAATACCTGAATTTGATTATGATAGCTTGGCGCGCAGAGAGAACGGAAGATAAAATAGGAAGCATCTCATAAGGGACGAGCACAAGGGCTCAAGCACAAGGTGAATGATCACAAAACAGAAGGATAACCAAACATGTAAAGAGGAACACATACACGAGATATATAAATGCACACGAGCCTAAGTATGCAAATCTACATGAAGGTTCCTAGGTTATAGTCTAGGTCAAGTATAATTGCCTAATTCTCTATAACCAATGGCTCTAATACCAGTCTGTCACACCCCCGCTGATAGCGGAAACACGGGGATGCGAGCGAGACGGGATCGTCATAACACATGGTATACGATAGAGTAGCAATATAATATGATGACAAGCGTGTCATGACGACACTGAACACAAATGGAGACTTGTGTCGTGTTCAGTCAATGTTCACGACAGCATAGCCATAAGCACAACATAAATGATCACATAAGCATTGATGATAACTTGTAATGTAAATTCCCACAACCCGGGAACAAGTATACCATGTACAAGTTTAAGCAACCAAGATGTTCCAAGAATCAATGTTTAAAAAAATGCTTAATCCTCCAAAAATGCATCCTAGGGTCTCCTCTAAAAGGCAGCACTCCTAGAACTTCAATTACCTTGATCACCTGAAAAGACATGCTCAAAACGGTCAACATAATTGTTGGTGAGCTTCGCAGGTTTTAAGTAATAAAAGATGTTAAGATGAAACAACATGTAAGTTTAATAAGAGTCACCGCGACTACACTTACGTGTAAGCGGTTTTACTAGATATAGATAGCTACAGCCAAGCCTATACATCGGTTCCACACGGGAATTGATGGCCGTAAAGAAAACATCCCATAAGTTCCACATGACGTAGCAAGATCCACACAGCGCATACGTATAGGTTACAACCAAACCAATCCTTAGGTCCCGTTACCGGGATTAATGGTTGTAATGGATGATCGGCTTTGAAGAACCACACAGAAGAACCACACAGAAGAGCCACACAGCCGATGCATCTGTCAACAATAGCAATCACAGGTAGCATCCATCAACACATAATATCAAAGTAGTAGCGCATAGTAATGTGATACCACCAAATAACATACAAGGTGGTAACATAACATAGAGTCAAGTTCATATAGCATCAATAAACAAGATAAGCAAGATAAGATACTCATAAAAGTAGCAGCCAGCATCCACTAGGGTAGATGCTTGAAATCAAGTTAAGTAGGTGAGCATTCTTTTCCCCCAAGTTGAAAATATTTAAAAGGTTTTATAAGAGTAAAAAGGGGCTACAAAACTCACGGAATTGATGATAAGCACGTATGATGAACATTCCCAAAGGTAGAATGCTATGAACGGTCAAACACCTATTAACAGTTACTGACAAGCATTAATATGAGCATAAGGCATAAGATGACGTTCGATTAGTTTGGGCTGTCTTGGTTCGGTCGTGGGTAGCACACACAAGCAGGCATACACATATCGGACCTTATGTAGATCCAAGTATTAAGGGTAGTCGTCATTGCTAATGACATCCGTATGGGGATCCCATTATTATAAAAGATAGTACTTGTTAACTATTTGTAGTCCCAAATGGGTTGTCGATAATTGAAAAAGGTTAGGTTGTTTTAATTGAAAAGGTATGTGTCTGTTAATAGCGTTGACTTTAATCTTTGTGGTCAAGCAATGACACTTTATTGATGTTACCTTATCATCACAAGACATTCAAAAGGGAATTCACACAAACACGCATCATCAGTCACACAACAGGACCGGACGCACGACTCAACCCTCCATTCGCACGAATGGACCTTCAGTCGTACGAATCAGCTTCATTCGTACGATTCATCATTTGTGACTAAGCATTCAGTCGTACCATGCAAACACCCAATCGCACAACTCAACCTCCATACGCACGATCGAAAGCTTCATTCGTGCGATTGAACATTCGTTCGTGCGACTAGCCTTTTAGTCGTGCGACTCACGCACATCGCACACAATCTCATCCGTCGTCGCAATCTCACGCAATCACACAATTCAATCGCATCGACTCATCCACACATGACTCAGTCGTGCGACTCAATCGCACATACATTCAATCGCATAACCAGCACATGACTCAGTCGTGCGATTCACCAATCGCACGGCTCAGTCGCGCGTCTGGGTGTATGCGATTGAATGTATGTGCGATTGAGTCCATGCGAGTGAATGTGCGTGCGATTGAGTCGATGCGGATGAGATTGTGTGCGATTGTGCGTGAGTCGCACGACTAAAAGGCTAGTCGCACGAACGAATGTTCAATCGCACGAATGAAGCTGATTTGTGATCGAACCTTCATTCGCACAAATCAGCTTCATTCGTGCGATTGAACATTCGTTCGTGCGACTAGCCTTTTAGTCGTGGACTCACGCACAATCGCACACAATCTCATCGCATCGACTCAATCGCACGCACATTCACTCGCATGGACTCAATCGCACATACATTCAATCGCATACACCCAGACGCGCGTCTGAGCCGTGCGATTCACCCAATCGCACGGCTCAGTCGCGCGTCTGGGTGTATGCGATTGAATGTATGTGCGATTGAGTCCATGCGAGTGAATGTGCGTGCGATACACTCATACGCATAACTCAGTCATGCGATTCACCTAATCGCACGGCTCAGTCGTATGAACAGACCAGTCGCCCAGTGCAGCAGATCGCGACTGCTGAAGTGCTGAGCAGCCTCCGGCTGCTCCGGCACTCGTTTTACACCCCAAGAACTTCCAGAATCCTTATTCTAACATGTCTAAACAA
This sequence comes from Flaveria linearis, assembly GCA_024085815.1. Lineage (NCBI taxonomy): Eukaryota > Viridiplantae > Streptophyta > Magnoliopsida > Asterales > Asteraceae > Flaveria > Flaveria linearis. The sequence goes on from CM044013.1 coordinate 36,536,286, forward strand.
GAGACACACTCCGAAACACAACATACAAGCCCACACGACCTCATGTTCTCGGATGAACCCGAGCACCCGAAACCCTAGAAAACGCAGAAGTGAAATCGAGTAAGAAACGGTTCAAATGAGGTTATCTACCTGTTAGAAGCAAGTATTCACGATGATAACCAAGATTTGCCGGTGAAAACGTAAGAAAATGAGCGGTTTTGGTGCTAGAATGGTGAAGAAAGTAAAGGAGAAGAAGATGAAGAAGATGGTGAAGAATGAGGGCTAGGGCTGGGAATGGGTTTATATACCCAGCCCTAGTTTGGTAAAATATCCATTTTAGTCCCTACACTTTGCCCCCGGGTTCCCAAATTTTATTTCGGTTGAAACGGCATTAATTAAGCTTGTTTATTAGTGATGAGAAATATAGTAAATGATATTATAATTTAAAAATAGTTTTATTTGTAACATTAGGTTTATATAAAAAACGGTGCATTCAATGATAACGGGGGCAATCTTAGAAAGCGTTTTAAGATGATGAAAATACAAGCAACGGTAGCACAAGCATAAGGATAACCAAGCAAGCAAATATGATATCCACATAGATGGGTTACAGAGATGAGGATGACTAATAACAAAAGTTAACCGAACACGTTAAATGACGGATCTTTGGTGACGGATGTCACATCGGTCCCCGCCCCACGACCAGCGACGGACGTGGCGATCAGTCGGTGAATGTATCTATACAGAGGGTCTCATATATGAGAGGACCTTGTATCACCACCGTACGGTCCGTCACCGATCGCAGGCCACCAGACCTGATCCGAGTCGTCGGGCCCCGCGAATCAAGGCCTTGGTGTACATCGGCTGTCGGACCTCCACCTCCGTATAGAGGCCGCTGACGACACAAAACGTCTAAGTGACATGCGGTGGAGGGACCCGAACAACCGGAAAGTAACCTCCGCGGGCGCACGACCATCCGCTATGTTGTCCTCGTCCAGCTCTGCAAGTCCCTACTCATGGGGATGGAATGTGAAGGTGCAGTAAAACTCCACGGTGAGCTCTCGATGGGCAGGGTCGCCCATCCTGAACAGCTGCTCTCACGGGCCGTCCTCGTCAATGATCTCAAAAATCGGTCGCGCTCTCCAACGAGCTGTAAGAACTCCTCTGACAAGACGGTCCCCCCGCTGCTGGCGCTCGTCTTCTCAGTGTCCTGAACCGCTCGTACGGTGTAGTCCCCTGCTCAAACTGCAGCGTCGGGCAGTCATCAATCCCGGGGATAAAAGCATCGGCGGCATCCATCTCTGCGGAAAAATACGTATTTATCATTATTTACAATGTTTATAAAATTAATTGTTGACGGTTAATTATTATTATTATACTATTGGTATTATTATTATATTATTAATATTATTTTTTTATTATTATTAATATTATTATACTATTATATTATTATGTATACTATATTATTATGGTATTATTATTACTATTACTATTATTATTTTACTATTATTATAATTATTATTTCTATTAGTATTATTACTAATATTATTATTATACTATTATTATTACTATTATTATTATTATTATATTATTATTATATTATTATTATTATTATTATTATTGTTAATATTATTATTACTATTATTATTATTATTATTATATTATTATTATATATTACTATTAATTATTATTATTATTATTATTATTATTGTTACTATTATATTATGTTTATTTTTCTATTATTACTATTATTACTATTATTATTATTATTGTTCTTATTATTATTATTATATTATTAATATTATTATTACTATTACTTATTATTATTATTATTACTATTATTATTATGTTTATTATTTCTATTATTACTATTATTACTATTATATTATTAGTTGTATTATTATGTTTGTTATTATAATTTTATTATTATTTTGTTATTATTATTATTATTGCTACTATTATTTTATTTCTATTATTATTATTTCTATTATTACTAATTATTATTATTATTATTACTATTATTTTATTATTGTTCTTCTTCTAATTATTATTATTATTATTATTTCTAATAATAATAATAAACCGTCGACATACTACGCTACACATACGGCAAAATCTATCAATCTATAAGGCAAAATCTATCAAATCTATAAGGGAAAACTATTAAATTTATTTGGGAAAACCTATCAAATCTATGTTCACCTCTATGGTTTAAAGTTGTAAATTACGTACCGAAAACGATAATGTAGCGGCGGCGGTGGTGCAGCGGCGGTGGTGGTGCAGCGGCGGTGGTGGTGGTGCGCAGATGGTGGGTAGCGACGGTGGTGGTGCGCAGATGGTGGTGAGCGGCGGTGGTGGTGCGCAGATGGTGGTGAGCGGCGATGGTGGTGAGCGGTTGTGGTTGTGGTGGTGAAATGGTGAGCGGCAGTGGTGGTGAGCGGCGGTGGTGGTGGGAGATGGTGGATGAATGTGTCACGGGGAGGCTCGCGGTGACGGTTTGGCGGCGATAGTGGTGGTGAAACGGTTGTGGTTGTGGTGGTGAAACGGTGTGGTGAAATGGGGTGTGGTGAAATGGGGTGTGGTGAAATGGGGTGGTGAAATGGGGTGTGCGAACGGTTGAAGGTGAAACCAGTGACCACGAGGTCACGGTTTGGCCTCCATGTGACCTCTTACACACACGATAGGTGCGGTACTCGAGGGGCAGGTGCACTAATCGAGAGGAAATCAGATTCAAAAAATATCTCAAGAGTCACGGTTTGGCCTCCACGTGACCTCTTGCTTTTTTTTGTATTTTATTATTATGTTATTATATTATTATATTATTATTATTATTATTACTATTACTATATTATTATTATTATTATTATTATTATTATTATTATTATTTTATTATTATTATTAACCGTAACATTTTAGTTTCTGGATACACAAAATAATACTATTATTATTATTATTAACTTTAAAACTATTACTATTAAGCTTTTTATTTATATTAGAGTATATTATTATTATTTATCATATGTTATTATTATTAGAGTTTATTTTGTAGTTTCTGGATACACAAAATAATACTATATTATTATATTATTATTAACTTTAAAATTATTACTATTAAACTTTTATTTATATTAGAGTGTATTTTTTTATTATTGTTATTATTATTATTTATCATTATTGTTATTATTATTAGAGTTTATTTTGTAGTTTCTGGATACACAAAATAATAATATTATTATTATTATTATCAACTTTAAAATTATTACTATTAATTTTACTATTATTATTATTGTTATATTATTATTTATCATTATGTTATTATTATTAGAATTATTATGTATGTTTGAACATTGGTTTACAAAATATAAGGTTTATATATGTTGATTTGTCCCGATAAGATTATTTAGGTTATCCTTAAAATGTCACGGTTTGTTCACGTACGCATGTTTGTATGTACGTTTACGAAGTGTATTTGTTCTTATTGTATATATGTTGATGTGTGTGCATGTTCATGAAAAAAATATCCGATTCGATATACGTAAATGATCATAAACGGTTAATGTGTGGGTTTAGGGAGCCCCAAAACGTCACGGTTAGACCAAACCCGTGACCTCTTTTGTCAACAAGGTGTGACGGTTAGGTCACCACGTGACACTTTGTGTCAACAAACTGTGACAGCTTCATTCCACAACGCCACATGTGAACAAAGGGGTCACGGTTTGCCCAAACCGTGACCTTTTGGTCCAGTTTAGTTTAAAAGAATTTGTTTTCTATACCTTTCAGCGAACCACTCACGTACCGACCGGTTAAGACAGCAACGCAACAGGGGAGTGGTGTGGGCTCGAAACCCACTACCATCAGTTCATGGAGGTATTTTTTTATAAAAAATTTACTTAGCAAAATTTTAAAAAATTAGGCAAAAGGTCACGGTTCACCCAAACCGTGACCTTTTGGCTAATTTTTTAAAATTTTGCTAAGTAAAATTTTTATAAAAAATACCTCCATGAACCGGTGGTAGTGGGTTTCGAGCCCACACCACTCCCTGTTGCCTTACCGTCTTAACGGTCAGGACGGGAGTGGTTCGCTGAAAGGCATTGAAAACAATTCTTTTAAACTAAACTGGACCAAAAGGTCACAGTTTGGGCAAACCGTGACCCCTTTGTTCAGCTGTGACAGTTTGATGACAAAAATTGTCATCAAACTTTTGTCAGAACCCTAACCATGACGGTTAGGCCTAACCGTCACCTTTTGGGCTCCTAACCGTGACCTTTAAGGCAAACCGTGACATTTAGGTTTTTATTGTTACTATTGTTTCTATTATTATTATTATTATTTCTATTATTATTATTATTTTATTATTATTATTATTATTATTATTATTATTATTATTATTATTATTATATTATTATATTATTATTTCTATTATTATTATTATTATTATATTATTATTACTATTATTATTATTATTATTAGTATTATTATTATTATTATTATTATTTCATTATTACAATTATTATTACTATTATTATTACTATTATCATTACTATTATTATTATTATTATTATTTTTATTACTATTATTATTATTATTATTGTTACTATTATTTGTAGTATTATTATTAATATTACTATTATTTCTATTATTTGTACTATTATTTTTTATCATCATCATCATCACCATCAAATAAAGGGATCTTCATTAATATGATAAAGTATCGGAGAATGATAACTTACAGGAGGCATTGGTGCCTCTTTGACGATCCGTTATTCTAACGTAATTATTTATACGATCCTCATACGTATTTTGCCATTCTAGTGCTTGTTGATATGCAAATCTCGGCCAATGATAGCTCATACTGGGCATTGGGTAATCCCCTTCCAATTGTATGCAAAGAAAGTGATCTTGGTTAATATGAGCAAGTGCAACAACTGGATAGGTGAATAATGGCTCTGGGGCTGTTCTCAGCGGGAACCATGTCTGGCTGCCAAATGAAGAAATAAGATGCACAATACAAGTGAATGTTTCTGTTATTATGAGTCCATGGGTCGGAAAAGTTAGCCAATGGGTATCGGGTGCGGGTTGAGTCGTGCCAAACCAATTTAAGCTATTACGAACAGAATCATAATAGCCAGGCATCTCGCGGTTCAAATTGTTCCGCCAATACCACATGTTTCTGTCCATCTCCGACAACATTTGACACCTAACCCATTTCCATTCATTTTTCTTTTTCCCTAAAGCCACCGCGATCGCCCGAAAACCACAGTTACCATCAGGCCGCACATCTTTTATAGTCGAAACGTACCGGTGAATCCATTGGGGCAGCTGATCCTTAAACTTCATAACTTTTGTCACGTCCTTTGGTTTCAATATTAAAGGAAACCCTAGGGCAGTTCTCGTAATCGGTACATTTGAAGCAGCCTTTGCCTGATTAGAACGGTCGTTGGGCCATTTAAACTGAGGGGTATATGAGCTATGCCTCGCCGGGTCAGGCATAGTTTGTTGTGAGGAAGTATAGGAGTTGTGTCTAGCAGCCTCATACTGTGATATATTGGAGCCCGCTCTTCTTTGTTGCTCCTTAATATTTGGACGACCACGTCGGTCATGACGCACCTCAGGTTCTTTAAGTTTTGACTTGCTCTTAAACAAAGAGTCAGATACTTTTTAAACAATTTTTTCTTTACTTGAGGATTGGGAGACGACATAACCTTTTGTTTCAAGTCATCAAATTTCACATCGTAGTCGGGTTCAGGCGGCGCAACGTACGCTGGCTCGAAATCAAGCTTCCTCCGGTGTGAATCTACCGCATCGAGTGGAATACTTGTGACTGGATTTAAAGGTTAAATTATTAGTAAAAATATGTAATCGTGTGACAACAGTAAAAAATGTATTAGGAAAAATATAACCTTCTCGGATGTATATCTCCAAACGACAAGCACATGGCAAGCCCATGGACGTGAACAACTGGTGTCCACATGAACCCCCAGACTCCTGAATCATTTCCATTTTCGTCAACTCTGATTCAAGGATGCTAAGGCAAAAAATGGATACTTTATAATGCAATTTTGAAATCAATGACAGTCGATGGTCTTTTTTAATCTTCACACGGGACACCTCGAGTGTTTTACAAATTTCTATCTCCTGGCCGCGCACGAGGTCACAAACATATCCGACAAGTGTGTGCAACATATTATTGGTCCCTGTGAGGTAACTCTTGAAGTTGGCATGTTGGCCCTTAACCCTATTAGTTGTAAATTCATCAAAGTTAAGGCGGTCGTACATCCAACAAGTAACAATTTTCTCTTTGTATGGCACCAACCAATTATTCCAAATATATTCCCATACCTCTGAAAGAAATAATAAATTTTTATAAAATGAACAAATAAATTACTAGAGTAAAATAACTATGAAATTCTTACCACGTTTACCATCTTCATTTAACTTTTCTTCCATCTTCCTGTAATTGTAATCGTACAATGCCTCTGTGGGAGACGAACACAAGGTCTTCCACCAGTATGAAAAATCCTTCCACATGTCGGTTTTGAAAAGGATATTCCACCATCTTTTGATATTCTCCCTAACGTGCCACCGGTATTGGTTTTTAGTAGCACTCGGGAACACTGTGTCACACACGCTCATCAGGGCCAGGTCCCTGTCTGTGACAATATCGCGGGGCTCCACACACCCATCAAGCATATCTCTAATCCGCTCCAGTACCCATGTGAAGTTGTCCTGCCGTTCCCTCGATATAAATGCATGCGCAATACAAAACGACTTCGACGTCGACGTAACGCCAATAACCTGAACAAACGGAATGTTGTACATGTTGGTCTTGTACGTCGTGGCTATCAACATCACATGCGGGAATGCGTGCCACATTTTATACGAAGTAGGATGACAAAAGAAAACATCTTCCACGACCTTAGTAGTTGCATTTGTTCGTGTTTCATACACGAACTATTTAGATTGTAGCAGGTTTTCAAGTTCCTGCATTGGTGTCATGCCTTTTCTCCCCTCAGCCCTAAACTTCGAAGTCAGATTGTATATGTCTTGAACAACACAGACGCTGTGGGGAAAGTGCTCCCTTACGGCTGAATGGATATGTCGTGGCCACACGTGCTGCCTGTGTAACTTCTCGACAACATCAATTTCTTCGGCGGTCATCTTCCTAAGATGCGCGTGGCCCTCCTCGTACACAACAGGATCGTGGTTGTGCGTCTCGTTTCTCACCTCTAACATCCAACTGTCACTCTTTCCTACGTACTTCCCTATGAGTTTAAAGGGACATCCTTTCTTTATGCTCCAGTACGTCTACTTGTGCCAGTGAATTTAGGTTCACCACTACGATTGCATAATAGTTCCATATCCTTTTTTCGTGACCGACCCACCATAATGACGCACCCATGCTCGCGTCCTCTCATTTTAGCCCACTTCTCCAAGTCCTCATGAGAATCAAAATACTGAAAAAATGATAAAGCTAGACATAAAAAACAATATATAAAACAAATAAAAAAATAAAATAAACAAAAGAATAAAAACTCTTCATACTTTATCGGTTTTATAAGAAACCGTAGCCTTTCTTATCCGATCCTCATCCCCATCATGCTCCGCGGTGTCCCCATGGTTTTCTTCGACGTGAACCGAACCGTCACTCTCATCTGTGTCATTCCCATTAAAGTATCCAACACATGTGTAATTTCTAGTTCTGACTGGTACGGGGGATGTCCGTAATCCAGCTCGGTTTATGAGTGGTATGTGTTCGGGGCATGCCCGTAAGAATTGCAAGGGGGATATCTGTACCCTTCACCGTAACCTGTCGGTCCAAATAAAGAGTTGTACGCCTCTTGAGCAAATGTGTTCGACAGGTTGGTTTCCTCCTCCCCCCACGGAGGGTGACTCCCGTATACGTAATATTCCTAAAAAAGATAATGGTTAGATATTTCAAATAATAAGTTATAATAAAACATATACTAGTTCAACCTGGTTCGAATCTTCAATATGTGGCACCTCATTCAAATCTGGAAGCTTCGGCTTTTGATAATGATCTCCCGAACCCGACATTGTTTTCGAATTAACGTGTTTTTGGAATGACGAAGGCTAAAAAATCTCGAGTGTTGGATGAATGAAAGCTCAAAGGTATTTATGATGAAAAATTTCGAGTGTTGGATGAAATGTCGAGTGTTGAAAGCTCAAAGGTATTTAAGATGAAAATCTGATACACAAACCGTCACGGTTTAGCCTCCACGTGACGGTACGAGGTGCGAATCTCGGCCCTTTTGTCAACATCACAGTCTACCTCGTACCTTAATGTAACATCCAAAAAGTTTGATAATTATTTATTTATTAGGATTAGTGTTCAGTCGCACAACATGGGTGCGAAGGAACCTTAGTCGCATGCCAAACGTGCGAATGAAGCTCAATCGCACGAATGGTGGGCGTATGGGCTCAGTCGTACGATTGAGCCGTGCGAATGGTCCAATCGTGCGATTGAGTATGTCGGCTAAAAATTGGCATGTAGCATAAGTAAGGCGGTTAAGGGTGTTAGAAGCAGATTTTATCTGCTATATTCTCACCCTCTCGTCCCTTTTGAACCCCCAACACCCCTGCTCTTGCTATATTGAGTAAATTAGCTCCGTTTTGGTAAGTTTTGCTTGGTGCGGATCGATTCTTGAATATGTTAAGCTGTGTAGGTGGTTGAAATTGATCCAAAAACATGTTTTTAATCTGGGATTTTGTTAAATCTTTCTGTTAAACTGAAAAGTGAAGGTTCGGGTCCTAGTTTTTATGAGATTTGATGAAATAAGGACCCGAAACGGTTGTAAATGAAGTGTGCAGGTTCTGTTATGAATATGGCATAAACTGAACGGTTAAAACTCGAGTTTTTGGATCAAGTATGTCAAGAACACAGCTGCTGATCCGTTTCAAGCGAATGAGCCCAGTCGCATGACCCATTCATGCGACTGAGTCAATTGCATTGTTCAAACGTGCGACTGAAGTTCAGTCGCATGAACCAATCGTACGAATGGAGGTCATTCGCACAAACCCTGTTATAGCTCATTCGCACCTCTGTCGTATGGTCCATTCATACGACTAAGCTCAGTCGTATGTTCGGTCGTACAAATGAGTCCAGTCGTACGAATGAGTCCAGTCGTATGGCCTTAGTCGTGTGAAGTGATCAGCTAGGGGTGGTTTGACTAAGTTAGGGTTGTTGTTTTAGGTTGCATTGAGAAAGAGAAGTTTTAGCTGCCGTAGGGTATTTGGATTGGTAAACACTTGCTGAAAGCATTAAGGTGAGTTCTAATTGCCCTTTTTATGTGTTATGTCGTTTGATAAATGTTGTTTGACAAAATCGGGCACTGGCATGCATATAAATAAATAAAGATGTGAATATGAGTCGAACGTGGTAAATTGTGGTTAATGGCGAGGTGGAGGTTTGACCCACCAAACTATAGACGGAGGTTTGACCCGTCAACTCCATTTATAGACGGAGGTTTGACCCGTCAACGCGCGAGGTGGAGGTTTGACCCACGAAATTATAGACGGAGGTTTGACCCGTCAACGCGCGAGGTGGAGGTTTCACCCACCAAATTAAAAACTGATAAAAGATGTCCATAAATACCTTGCGGGTATTCGATATGCATATCAATACTGGGATAAATAAATGGACTGATGAATGTGTGTGTGGATCATTCGGTGTGATAACAGTTGATGAATTCTTACCATTGAAAATGTGGTGTATGTTAGAACTCATCAGTTTATCTGATTTGTGTTTGTTTTCTAATGCATGCCAGGTAGTAATAGAGGTGCTCGTGATGGTCCCCCACAGAGTTAGCTTCCGGTTATGGTGTATGATACTGGCCACAATTGTTGGGTTTTGGGAATGAAGTACTTGAAGTTTAAAGAGTTTTGAAATGTCAGATAATGTCTTGTAAATATTGTTAACGATATAAACAGTTTTTAATATATGTAAAGTTCCGCTGCATGTGTAGTCTCTGAATTGTTATAATAACCCAACTAGTAGCACCCTCCTTATTATATTATTGTTATAAATTTGAGGGTGTTACAAGTTGGTATCAGAGCCTTAGTTAAAGAGATTTGAACATTTGATTGCTTCGAACTTTAACTGAAAATGTGAGAAGTGTCAGTATCTACACCCGGAAGTGGGGTGAACTATGGTATGGATGAGTATTTAATTATTTGTGATAATTCATTTGATTGTTGAATAAAAGTAATTGTTTAAGATAAAGACTAGTATTATGTGTATGCATGATTTTGTGCTTTAGATAGGGTTAGAAATAAACTGTGAAAGGATAATAAGAAGAGGCAGGATGGTGTGAATAAGTAAATTATTGATAACACCTGGCCAATGTTATGAGCAATTTACATTATATGCAACATCCTTGTATCACTCATTATTTGATTATGGTTTATTTCTGATCGTAGATGGAGGAAACCAGTAATACAAATTCTAGACCTGAAGCTAGGATCTCAGGTGATGAACTTAAGGCGGCTATAGGTGATGAGGTCGCCCGAGTGTTGCGTACTACCTTACCTAAAATGTTGAGTGACTTTAGGAAAGGTGGTGAATCGTCTTCCCAACCAACTCCTCCACCTGTTATTGTTGAGCCTGTAATGGAGAAACCAATATCATATAAGCATTTTAAGGAATGTGACCCGCCTAAGTTTGAAGGCCAGAAGGATGTAGTAGCAACTTATAAATGGTTACGAGAGATGGAAGCAACGTTTAAACTTAGTAGATGCAAGGAAGATCAGAAGGTGGTCTTTGCAGTGCATTCTTTCCAAGCAGAAGCTTTGTACTGGTGGGATACAGTGGAACAGGCCATGGGTGAGGCCGCCGTAAGTCAGATGACGTGGGAAACTTTTAAAGAACTGGTGATAGAAAAGTTCTGTCCGAAGGGCGAGATGGACAGAATTGAGATCAAGTTTTTGCAGTTTCAAGCAGGCAGTTTAAGTCATACAGAGTATACTTCTAAATTTGAAGAAATGGCTCGTTTGGTACCTCATTTAGTAACTCCTGAGACAAAAAGGATTACTAGGTATATTCAGGGATTACCTCCTAAGGTGAGAATGCTGGTCAAGTCAAATTCTCCTTCTACTTACCAAGCCACGGTGAATTTGGCCGCAGATATGTATGAGGAAGTTGCTGAGTCTGAGAAATCTGTGGTGAAAGAAGAAGTGGTTAGTCATCAGGAAGCTTCACTGAGTTCTAGGCCTATGTATGGACAGAGTGGGCCGCAGAAGAGAAAGTTTAATGCTAGGGGTTTTGTAGGTTCCCCTCCTCGGTGTAATAATGCGGGAAGTTTCATAGAGGGGAATATAGATTGAATCACCCGGCATGTCGTAAATGCGGGAAACCTGGACATTTTGTTTCCAGATGTCCAGAACTTCGGTGTTATGGATGCGGGGAGATGGGACATATGAAATCTGAATGTCCAAAGCTTAGACCTGGACCGGTTCCTATTCGTGCAGTGGGAGGACCGAGTAAAGTCAGCATGAGTGGTAGTAGCGGTACTGCGGGGAGAGCATTTACAATGACTACGGAGGAGGATAAGGTATTACTGGATGTTGTGTCGGGTACGTTTCTTGTTAATGATGTACCTGCTAGAGTTTTATTTGATTCGGGGGCTAATAGAAGTTTTATATCAATAAAATTCCATGCCTTAATAAAAGTTAAACCCTCAAAGCTAGATGTTGCCTTTTCAGTGGAAACTGCCTCTAATGAATTTATAGTTGTTAGCGAGGTAATAGACGATTGTTTTGTTGAATTAGAAGGTGTAAAATTTTCTGCTAGATTACACATGATGAAATTAGGAGGTTTTGATGTAGTATTGGGAATGGACTGGTTATCTACGTTTGAGGCTCAGATAATATGCAAAAGAAAGATGATTGTGCTGCGAGCACCAGATGATAATCCGGTAACGGTTTTTGGTGATGGTCATGATGGTGTGGTGAAAGTCATATCTATGATTAAGGCTGAGAAATTATTGAGTAAGGGTTACGAGTCATTTTTGACATATGTAGTTGATACTGCTAAGAAGACGAAGAAATTAGAAGATGTTCCGGTGGTTTGTAATTTTCTGATGTATTTCCTGAGGATCTACCCGGTATACCTTCTGATAGAGAAATTGAGTTTAGAATTGACTTAATACCTGAGGCAAAACCTGTCGCTAAAACCCCTTATAGACTTGCACCAGCAAAGTTAAAGGAACTCCTGAAGCAATTACAGGAATTACTAGACAAGGGTTTTATCCGACCCAGCTCTTCGCCATGGGGTGCTCCAATTTTATTTGTAAAGAAGAAAGATGGCAGTTTGAGAATGTGCATAGATTACAGAGAACTAAACAAGCTGACTGTCAAGAATAAATACCCATTACCCCGTATAGACGATTTGTTTGATCAACTCCAAGGTGCTAATTGGTTCTCAAAGATAGATCTTAGATCCGGGTATCGTCAGTTGAAGGTAAAAGAAGAGGACATACCAAAGACAGCTTTTCGTACACGATATGGGCATTATGAATTTTTGGTGATGTCGTTTGGGTTAACGAATGCTCCTGCTGCCTTTATGGATTTAATGAACAGAGTATGTAAACCGATGCTGGATAAATCGGTAATTGTGTTTATAGATGATATTTTGATATATTCTAAGAACGAAGGAGATCATGCTTGTCACATTCGAGAAGTATTGGAAACCTTAAGAAAGAATAAATTGTATGCAAAATTCTCGAAATGTGAATTTTGGTTAAGAGAAGTACAATTTTTGGGCCATGTGGTGAATGCGGATGGAATATTGGTGGATCCTGCAAAGATTGAAGCTGTGGTGAATTGGGAAATTCCTAAAACTCCTTCAGAAATTCGTAGTTTCTTAGGACTGGCAGGGTACTATAGAAGATTTATTCAAGACTTTGCCAAAATTGCTTCTCTATTGACAAAGTTAACTCGAAAGGATGTTAAGTATGAATGGAATGAAGAACAAGGAGCTGCTTTTCAGGAACTGAAGAACCAATTAACACAAGCCCCAGTATTAGCAATACCAGAAGGTGTAGAAGATTTAGTAATATATTCTGATGCATCATATCAGGGATTGGGATGTGTTTTAATGCAACGTGGAAGAGTTATTGCTTATGCTTCTAGACAGTTGAAGACCCATGAAGTCAATTACCCAACCCACAATTTAGAACTAGCAGCTGTAGTTTTTGCTCTTAAGATAGGGCGACATTACTTATATGGAGTGAGATGTACCATCTTTACTGATCATAAGAGTCTGAAGTACTTCTTTGAACAAAAAGATTTGAATATGAGACAAAGGCGATGGTTAGAGTTAATCAAAGATTATGATTATGAAATTTTGTATCACCCCGAAAAAGCAAATGTGGTTGCTGATGCATTGAGCAGAAAGGAGAAGAACGAACCAATTAGGATTAAGGCGTATAAACTTGTGATTACTCCTGATTTTATGCAACAGCTGAAAGAAGCCCAACTGGAAGCATTAAAAGAAGGAAACATTAAGAGAGAAAGAATGGTCGGTCGAGAGAGATATTTAGAAGAAAATAGCCATGATGTTAAGATCAGGTTTGGTCGAATGTGGGTTCCGTTGGTTTTACGTGATATGGTACTTGATGAAGCTCACAAATCTAGGTATTCCATTCACCCAGGCATGACTAAGATGTACCAAGATTTGAAGCAAGATTATTGGTGGCCAGGGATGAAATTTAATGTGATGCAGTATGTAAATAGATATCTGACGTGCGCCCAGGTGAAAGCTGAACATCAGAAACCTTACGGATTGTTGCAGCCATTAGCTATTCCAGTTTAGAAGTGGGACGATCTGACTATGGATTTTATAACCAAGTTGCCCCGTACACCAAAGGGTTATGATACTATTTGGGTAGTGGTAGATCAGCTAACCAAGAGTGCTTTATTTTTACCCATACGGGAAACCTATTCGGTGGAAAGGCTAGCTGATATTTTTATAAAAGAAATAGTTAGATTACATGGAGTTCCAAAAAGTATCACGTCTGATAGGGATGCCAGGTTTACCTCTAGATATTGGAGAAAATTTCATGAGGCAATGGGGACTAAATTTTATTTTAGTACAGCCTACCATCCCCAAACAGATGGCCAGAGTGAAAGAACTATTCAGACATTAGAGGACATGCTACGGGCATGTAGTATTGATTTTGGAGGTAGTTGGGATAGTCATCTTCCTTTAGCTGAATTTGCATATAACAACAGTTATCAAGCTACCCTTCAGATGTCTCCATTTGAGATGTTGTACGGAAGAAAGTGCAGAACTCCACTTTATTGGGGAGACATGGGACAACGTGAATTGGGGAATAATGAAATAGTTGAAGAAACAATGGCAAAGTTTGAAGTAGTCAGAAATCGTATTAGAGAAGCGAAAAGCAGGCAGAAATCGTATGCAGATCGTAGAAGAAAACCATTAGAATTTAAGGTTGGGGATTTTGTTTTGTTGAAAGTTTCTCCCTGGAAGGGCATTATTCGATTTAGAAAGAGGGGCAAGTTAAGTCCACGTTTTATGGACCTTTCCAAATAGTGGAGAAAGTAGGGTACGTGGCGTATAGGTTGGACTTGCCTGAAGAATTAAGTGCTATTCATCCGACCTTCCATGTCTCTCAGTTACGGAAGTGTTTAGCTAATGAAACTCAATATGTACCATTAGATGATATTGAGGTTGATGAGAAGCTCAATTATGTTGAACAACCTGTGGCCATTATGGATCGTAAAGAGAAGAAACTTAGAAATAAGAGCATTAGCTTAGTCCGGGTGCAATGGGCACATCGCCAAGGATCTGAGTCAACCTGGGAAACAGAAGAAGAGATGAGACGGAACTACCCCCATTTATTTTAGTCAGGTTCGATGACGAAACCCTAAATAAGGTGGATAGACTTGTAACATCCAAAAGTTTGATAATTATTTATTTATTAGGATTAGTGTTCAGTCACACAACATGCGTGCGAAGGAACCTCAGTCGCATGCCAAACGTGCGAATGAAGCTCAATCGCACGAATGGTGGGCGTATGGGCTCAGTCGTACGATTGAGCCGTGCGAATGGTCCAATCGTGCGATTGAGTATGTCGGCTAAAAATTGGCATGTAGCATAAGTAAGGCGGTTAAGGGTGTTAGAAGCAGATTTTATCTGCTATATTCTCACCCTCTCGTCCCTTTTGAACCCCAACACCCCTGCTCTTGCTATATTGAGTAAATTAGCTCCGTTTTGGTAAGTTTTGCTTGGTGCGGATCGATTCTTGAATATGTTAAGCTGTGTAGGTGGTTGAAATTGATCCAAAAACATGTTTTTAATCTGGGTTTTTGTTAAATATTTCTGTTAAACTGAAAAGTGAAGGTTCGGGTCCTAGTTTTTGTGAGATTTGATGAAATAAGGACCCGAAACGGTTGTAAATGAAGTGTGCAGGTTCTGTTATGAATATGGCATAAACTGAACGGTTAAAACTCGAGTTTTTGGATCAAGTATGTCAAGAACACAGCTGCTGATCCGTTTCAAGCGAATGAGCCCAGTCACATGACCCATTCATGCGACTGAGTCAATCGCATTGTTCAAACGTACGACTGAAGTTCAGTCGTATGAACCAATCGTACGAATGGAGGTCATTCGCAGAAACCCTGTTATAGCTCATTCGCACCTCTGTCGTATGGTCCATTCGTACGACTAAGCTCAGTCGTATGTTCAGTCGTACGAATGAGTCCAGTCATATGGCCTTAGTCGTGTGAAGTGATCAGCTAGGGGTGGTTTGACTAAATTAGGGTTGTTGTTTTAGGTTGCATTGAGAAAGAGAAGTTTTAGCTGCCCTAGTGTATTTGGATTGGTAAACACTTGCTGAAAGCATTAAGGTGAGTTCTAATTGCCCTTTTTATGTGTTAATGTCGTTTGATAAATATTGTTTGACAAAATCAGGCACTGGCATGCATATAAATAAATAAAGATGTGAATATGAGTCGAACGTGGTAAATTGTGGTTAATGGCGAGGTGGAGGTTTGACCCACCAAACTATAGACGGAGGTTTGACCCGTCAACGCCATTTATAGACGGAGGTTTGACCCGTCAACGCGCGAGGTGGAGGTTTGACCCACCAAATTATAGACGGAGGTTTGACCCGTCAACGCGCGAGGTGGAGGTTTCACCCACCAAATTAAACACTGATAAAAGATGTCCATAAATACCTTGCAGGTATTCGATATGCATATCAATACTGGGATAAATAAATGGACTGATGAATGTGTGTGTGGATCATTCGGTGTGATAACAGTTGATGAAATGTTACCATTGAAAATGTGATGTATGTTAGAACTCACCAGTTTATCTGATTTTGTGTTTGTTTTCTAATGCATGCCAGGTAGTAATAGAGGTGCTCGTGATGGTCCCCCACAGAGTTAGCTTCCGGTTATGGTGTATGATATTGGCCACAATTGTTGGGTTTTAGGAATGAAGTACTTGAAGTTTAAAGAGTTTTGAAATGTCGGATAATGTCTTGTAAATATTGTTAACGATATAAACAGTTTTTAATATATGTAAAGTTCCGCTGCGTGTGTAGTCTCTGAATTGTTATAATAACTCAACTAGTAGCACCCTCCTTATTATATTATTGTTATAAATTTGAGGGTGTTACACTTAAACTGAACCTCATACCCTAGAGGTCACGGTTAGGCCAAACCGTGACGGTTGGTGACCGGTTTTCAACTTTAACAGCCCATTTGTCATTTTGTTGTCACGAGGTGTCGGAACACAGACACATAAACCGTGACCGCAAGCCCTTGCGGTCACGGTTAGGTCATGGTTAGGTAACAAACCGTGACCGCATGCCCTAACCGTGACCTTTTGGCCCGGCCTACCCCCAAAACCCCTGCGGTATCCCCATTAGGACCCTAACACAAACAATTATCTAACTTATGTTAATGCTTAACTTATGATAAACTAATATTAAACCAACGTACAACAAGTATATTAGCCATTTTCCCCATGCGATATACGTGGAAATGTATTGTAACAAATATCGTACTTTTGCAATGTGTGTATGTATGAGATACATTTAGTGCGTGGTTTAGACTAGAGGAAAGCATATCATCATCGATCCAAACAGTATGTCACTAATGTTGATTAGTTGTAATTAGTGAGCGAGTTAATACATTTTTGGTCGATTGGTTTATAACTTTATATTATCTGTATATACATTTATTTTCCTTTAACAAAAGTTTGGACATTTACATAAGAATACAGACCAGGTTTCTCTATCTTAACCATCATCAAAACGACGAATTCGCCTTGTTGTATGATGTCCTATACGCTGTAATCCAATACACAAATACCATAATATATTTAATACAATACAATTGTTATTAGAAAGATAAGAAAAGGCCACCAACATTTATTGTAATGATTGATATTTACTCTTTTTTGGGGGAACTCTGGTTAATTTGGTTTATCCTAGCTGCAGCGGCTAATGATGCCGCAACGCCACCAGGACGGGTTGTTAGGTTCGGATCGTTTCTCAACTCGGCTCCAATGACTCCCTCGGCATCTCTACGTGTCACCGGCTTGTCCGCTGGTAGCTTTGAAGTTGCTTCCTGTTTCACATCAAATATTTTCTTGATTGACAAACTGTATATGTAAACAAATTAGACTTGGACACATCTAAATGTATAGCTAAATAAGTTGGATACATGTTAACTACACTGAATGAATGATGGGTTAACCCATAGATTTTTATACATTTTGCTAAAAAGTACTTTATGTTATAGTTCAAACTCGTTAGGCATTGTATGTGACATGAATTAAAACTTAGTATGTTGTTTTGTTGTGTAGTGTGTATATATATATATATATATATATATATATATATATATATATATATATATATTTATATATATTTATATATATATATATATTTAATAGATGTATAATTATATTGTAATTTGTAATAAAAGTAATGTGGTCAAATGGGTTGTGTTTGTGTGAACACACAATTATGCAAGTTATCATTGCGTGTTCAATATGCAGTTACCATGAACATTACCCGTTTAACACCTCTAGATCGAGTGAAGAATATATGTTTACCGCTAGAATCTCGCTCAACTTGGTTTTGTCATCATCTCGTGTGAGCCGGGCGTTTCGAGTGGCGGCTGACTGAGCTGCCGCAGCAACGCCCCCAGGAACTATGTTGGTGCGACCGGTAGCCCTAACTTCGGCTGCCTGTATGGCGGCAGCATCGCTGTAATCCACCGGCCTGCTACCTGCTGTTAAAGCTGTGGCTTCTAATGCTTCTCCAATGGTGATGTGTCCTTGGTCAAGTATTTGGTCTCCTGATGATGTAGCCTGAATGTTTTCCTGCCCCCCTATACATTTTCACACGATACATTTAATTATTAACATCTGACTTGAAATTTAGTCCCTGTTTTCAAATATTTAAATGATTTTGATATATGATCAAAGTGGTTTAGTGTAACTAATGAAGAGGTCGTGTTATAGACACACCACCACATCTAATCTCACACTTAAATGATCATTTGAATTTCGCCTCATACGTTCATTCAACAAAAACAAAAATAACTGTTTAGAACGTAAGGGCAATGAGATTCGAAGAAAAAGACTGTTTGTGTAGGCGGTGTGAGATCAAATTTAAGATTGTGATTGTGGCGGCCTCATAACATATAATTATGTTAATTAATTTTGTAAAAAACTTTATGTTGTGAAAAGTAAATTACATTTAAAGCTTTTAATTAAAATGCTTTATGAAAGTTTGTAATTTTGGATTTCTTTTAACTAATAAAAACGCATTTGTGTTGGCTTATTATCTTATTTTCTTTAAATAAAGATAAAAAAGATATTATTATAAGATTTGAATATAACTTCTTAGACGGTTTATCGACTCTTTTAAAAGGTAAAAATTCTAAGTTTTATTTCCGTGGCTTTTCATTAATACAATAACTCAATAAGGTTGAAAATAAAATTTAATTAGAACGAGCTAAAAAGTATAGATTAAACTGTTTGAAGCCATCAAAACCTAATTAAATACGTCAAAATCCATAATTTGTTTAATTAAACTTGCATTGTTATACTTTCTACTAATGTTTATTTATTAATTTTGTATAAAGCTCCAAAAGATGAAAAAATATTTCTTAAAATTCGACTCGATCCAATCTGATCCTTTTAAACACATCTAGAAAAGTTATATGTTTTGACATGCTATCCAACTTAAAACTAATATATTTTGTAGAAGTGGTTCTTCAGACCCTATACGTGAAAGAGAAAACCAACTTTTTTAGTGACATGCGAACTCTTCATGAGATAAATCAAGCAAAAGCTTGATAACGATAATGTGTATGTTATACATCTTACTTGACTCGCCTGGCTTTCGTCGCTGAGATCTTTGTGTTCTTGAACATGGGTGGCGACATCATCATGGGATTCTTGAATTTCTTCTCCTAATTGGGATTTCATAGGTTGTTCTTGGCTCATCTTGTTTGTGTTTTGCCTAATCTACCTAATTTATTGCCTCTAGATTTCAACAATTTTGGGAGAATATGTATATATAAAATGGAACTTAAGGATATATAACAAATTGGAACTTAAAGTGAATGGAAAAGGGTTGGATAATAACATTTGGTTATGTTATTATGAACGTGACAAGTGGTGGATACATTAACCATATATAAATGCAAGACTTGGTCTTCTGTTTTTTGCCAATAAATGTTGCATGTTTAAATGCTATAGGTTTTGGTGGTTACCATAATTTTCTGGCTTAAAATAAAATTATGTTTAGTTCATTTTCACCCCTCCTATGATTCATTATTCAGATATTTTGGATTAATACGAGTATCTAACATCGTCTAAATTAGTTGAAATGAATGTGAATATTCTGACGTTAAATTACAATCTTGTACTTTGAACGCTCTCTCAAATTGTTATGTACTTGGCTTTTGGTTTTGATCATATTTTATGTGTAATAATTCATTTGATTAGGTTAGATTTTTTTTATTAAAGTGGGTGGTATGTACTAATGTACCTAACCCAATTCTTAATTTCTTATCTATGTGGGACAAAGTTAATTCAGGTGTCAAGGTATATTGGAAACATATATAAGGATTTTATTTTCATGATTATTAGTGGTGTTTATGTTGAATTATGGGGTAGATATATTGTTATCTAACTTTTTGATAAAGATACATTAGTTACTTCTATATCATGTTAATATAACATTTATTTGATCTCTAGGGATATACTTTAACAAGTAATTTCTTGAGTACATATACAAGTAACATAGAATTGATTGTGGATGAGGTGGTGGATTCTGTAGGGGACAGGTATGACGTTCAATGTGGATTTCAAAGAGCTTGTGATTGTGTTAACCAAACGAAATCCATTTGTTAGGATCGGACGTTATCACACACACGAACACAATCAACACAACCACAAGAACACGCGAAGATTTATAGTGGTTCGGTCGGGTACTGACCTACGTCCACTCTCGGTAACTAGGATGTATTTATTCAGTGATGTTCAGAGGTACGATTACAAATACAGATTTAGATCCTATATATAGATAAACAAGAAAACAACTCCACCACTAAGATTAGTGGTTTACCTGCTTTCCGTGTGAAATTGTGGAGTGGTTTCACTAGTTTCACACTCAACAATCTCCCACTTGAAGCCACGGAACAATCTTCACCTGTGCTTCAACTATGCATCTGTATTTCTGTAAAACTTTTCATCTTTCCTAGTTACCCGGCCTTCTCTTCAATTATCCTGAAGGCCAGTTGAAGCTGTGCAAAGCTTCAACTTCTCTAAGGTAACAACCTTAGTCAACATATCAGCTGGATTTTCAGTTCCTTTGATCTTCTTCAACTTTACAGTGCCATCATTAATTCTTTCTCTAATGAAGTGATATCTCAGCTGTATGTGCTTTGTCTTCGAATGGAAGACAGGATTCTTTGCAAGATGAATTGCACTTTGATTGTCACAGAATAGTGTACAATCAACTTGTTCTTTGCCAAATTCGTTGAGAAAGTTCTTCAACCATATAAGCTCTTTGCTTGCTTCAGCAACTGCCATGTACTCTGCTTCTGTGGTTGAAAGGGCAACACTTTTCTGTAGTTTGGACATCCAACTTACCGCAGTGCCTCCCACTGTAAAGACATACCCGGTGGTGCTTTTGTATGACTCTTTGCAACCACCAAGATCTGCATCTGCAAAACCCTTCAGAATAACATCTTTTCCTTTAAATTGCAATGCCACTTTTGAAGTACCCTTCAAATACCTTAGCAGCCATTTAACTGCTTCCCAATGTTCTTTCCCCGGATTGGACATAAACCGACTAACAACTCCCACTGCATGAGCAATATCTGGTCTCGTGCATACCATTGCATACATGAGGCTACCAACTGCTGATGCATAAGGAACTTTAGCCATTTCTTCTTTGCCTTCATCTGATTTGGGTGACTGATCTTTAGAAAGCTTAAAGTGACTTCCCAAAGGTGTGCTTCTGATCTTGGCATCTTCAAGGCTGAATTTCTCTAACACTTTCTTAATGTACTTTTCTTGAGAGAGTGTCAAAGAGCCATCTTTGTTTCTGAGAATACTCATCCCGAGTATTTGGTTTGCAGCTCCTAAGTCTTTCATCTCAAATTCTTCAGACATTTGCTTCTTTAATTTCTTGATTTCTGCCATGTCTGAACTTGCAATCAACATATCATCTACATAGAGTAGTAGAATGATATAAGAACCCTTGAACTTCTTAATGTAACAACAAGAATCATTGTCACATCTCTTGTAACCAACTCTTCTCATGAAGTTATCAAACTTCAAATACCATTGTCTTGGCGCTTGTTTAGACCATACAAGCTCTTCTTCAATTTACACACCAGGTTTCCTTTGCCTTTAACCTGAAAACCCTCTGGTTGTGTCATGTAGATGTCTTCATCTAGGTCACCATGTAGAAAAGCTGTCTTGACATCTAGCTGCTCTAGATGCAAGCCTTCTGCTGCTACAATGCTGAGAACAAGTCTGATTGTAGTCATCTTCACCACTGGAGAAAAATTTCATTGAAATCAATTCCCTCTTTCTGTTGAAACCCCTTGACTACCAATCTTGCTTTGTACCGTTTGGTACCATCATGTTCGTCCTTGACCCTGAAGACCCATTTGTTTTGAAGAGCTTTCTTCCCAGCTGGAAGCTTTGTTAAGTGCCAGGTCTTGTTCTTCTCAAGCGACTTCATTTCATCTTTCATTGCTAGCTCCCACTGCAATGAATCTTTCATCCCCATGGCTTCTGAATAACACTGGGGCTCACCATTTTCTGTCAGAAGTATGTAATTGACAGATGGTGAATATCTGTTTGGTGGTCTGATGACTCTGGAGGATCTTCTTGGTTGAAATTGAGGTGTTACTGGGGATTCTGGAGTTTGAGGAGCAACTTCTTCTTCTTCCTCCTCAGAATCATTACTAGAATCATCCCTAGAGCTCTCACTGTCGCTTGACTCATTCCCATTTTCTGGAATGTTAACTGAAGCTTCTTTTTTTTTTCACCACTTTCAAACTCAACACTTTCTTTCTGAACTTCTTGTCTCTTGGTGTTTCTGTCTTTGTATAATTCGTTTTCATTGAAGACGACATTCTTGCTTCTGATTACTTTCCTACCTTCATTATCCCAAAGCCTGTAACCCATTTCTCCAGACCCATAACCAATGAATGTGCACTTCTTGGACTTTGAGTCTAGCTTGTCCCTGTCATCTAACAAATCGTAAGCACTACAACCAAAGACACGTAAGTGTTCGAGACTTACCTCCTTTCCTTGCACATTTCTTCTGGCAATTTAAAATCCAAGGGAGCAGATGGTGAACGGTTAATCAAATAGGCTGCAGTGTTAACTGCATCTGCCCAGAATGTTTTGGGCATCTCGGCATTCAACCTCATGCTTCTAGCCCTCTCATTCAGTGTTCTGTTCATTCTCTCAGCTACACCATTTTGCTGAGGAGTTCCTGGAAACCGTTCTGATCATCTTGATCCCTTTCTTAGCACAATAGCTGATAAACTGTTTGCTAATGTATTCACCACCATTGTCCGATTTCAAGCACTTTACCTTTAGATTAGTTTCATTTTCAACAGCAGATTTCCATATCTTAAAAGCATCAAATACACCAGATTTATGTTTAAGAAAATAGACCCATACCTTGCGTGTTGAATCATCGATGAAGGTAACATAGTAGCTTGAGCCTCCTAGAGATGAAACTGTTGTTGGTCCATATACATCCGTGTGAACAAGCTCTAATTTTTGAGCTTTTGGTGTTCTCCCTGTTTTCTCAAAAGAAACCCTTTTTTGTTTGCCAAGAACACAAGGTTCACAAAATTCGGTTTCCACTTTCTTCAAGTCTGGAAACTTCCCTTTCTGAGCCAAAATCTTCAATCCTTTTTCGCCCATGTGTCCGAGTCGATTGTGCCATAAAGTTGATGGACTCAGATCTGAGGTCATTGCATGAACCTCTTCGGCTGAAACATCTGCCATGTACAAAGTGCCTTTCTTATTTCCTTTGGCAATCACCATATTGCCTTTGATCACTTTCCATATTCCACCCCCAAAGTGAACATTGAACCCTTCATCATCCAATTTTCCAACTGAAATCAACTTTCTCCTCAAGTTAGGAATAACCCTGACATTTTTCAATGTCCATATAGTTCCTAATGAGGTCTTCAAGTCTACATCTCCAATACCTGTAATATCAAGCATTTGATCATCGGCTAAACGAACTTTACCAAAGTTACCTGTTCGCAGATTCTTTGCCATATCTGGGCATGAGATAGCATGAAAAGAAGCACCCGAATCCATAATCCAGGATTCCCATCATTCTCAACACAACATATGAGAGTGTCATCGGATTCTTCAGATGCAACATGATTGACTTCTTTCTTGGATGTTGATGGTTTTGGACATTGGCTTCTAAAATGACCCTTTTCTTTGCAATTCCAACATTCAATGTCTTTTCGGTTCTTAGACTGCCCCTTCTGGTTCGTGTGATGATCGAGAGCCACTGGCTCTGATACCAGTTGTTAGGATCGGACGTTATCACACACACGAACACAATCAACACAACCACAAGAACACGCGAAGATTTATAGTGGTTCGGTCGGGTACTGACCTACGTCCACTCTCGGTAACTAGGATGTATTTATTCAGTGATGTTCAGAGGTACGATTACAAATACAGATTTAGATCCTATATATAGGATAAACAAGAAAACAACTCCACCACTAAGATTAGTGGTTACCTGCTTTCCGTGTGAAATTGTGGAGTGGTTTCACTAGTTTCACACTCAACACCATTAAAGCATACAGATGATACAATTACATGCATGGGATCTTTTAATAATGAAATGCCACGTTGAAGGTAGAAAGGAAGCCCATTTGGGCAATGGTGATTATCGTCTGTATCAGAAGGTGTTGGATTTAATCCTACCAAATGCAAGTATGATGATTTTAAGATTATCGAAGGTGTAGAATAAAGTGTCTGTTCAGCAGAAGATGGTATAACCTCTACGATACAATTAGTAGGGATAATAATCTTGATCCAAGAGTTTAATCACCATTAAGGGATTGTGGATTATGTAATATTAGTGCAGGACCAGTTACGGTTTGGCAACAGGTTTACAGTTGGAGATATTACACTTACTAGATCAAATAGGAAACCAGACAAAAGAAATAATGAACAAAAGATAAGAACACTTAGAACAAAGAGACTACTTTTTAAGCATGATGTATATTGCTCTCAAGTGTTTTATAATTGTTACAAGGCTTAGTCCTAAGACATGTTACATGAGATACTTTATACTATATATACAGCCGGCCATGCTTTGAAGGGCAGCTGGACACTAATCTAGACAACAAGATCAATGTAAAGTCAAAATAAAGATTCCCTTTTGACAAGTGACTATGACATATCATAGCTCACACCTTATATTATTACAAAAAGGATAAAAGTACAAGAGTAAAAAGTTACAGATAAAGACTCCATACTGAACAGTTGACAAAAGTAAAAGGTAATCACCATTATGTAAGTTGGTTAGTCCTTAGAGCTGGCAGCGGAAAGTATGTATGTTTTTTTCAAAAGTAAGTCAGAAAAGCATGGCTTCTCTGTTTTTGAAAGAAATCAATCTTTAAGCTTTGGATGACTTTGTCTTAAAGCTCTGGAAGACATCACTTTTGGTTCAGAAGATTTTTGTCTTTGGCTTCGGAAGATTTGATACTTAATGATTTTTCTTTGTGCATTGTCAAATCTTTGTAAATAACTACCTTGTACTTCAGTTGCATGCTGAGAGATGTTTGGTTAGCATCAGCATTTAAGATAAACTCTTAGAATTAGCTTTGAACACAATACATGATGGTTATACCGTACTAGCAGAACTTCGCCCCACCTGCAGCGCCTAAGCTTCATAGCAGGCTTAACTCGTTTTTGACACAATTAAGTGATAAAACTCTGTTTTAGAGTCCTTAGAAATAGTGGCTCATTATCGCTGCAAACAATCGTTTACCACACCAAAACAATGAACACAACATCTAGTTTTTCATCATCTTCGCCTATCAATATCGACGTTTTACTATCTATTAATTTCGAAGCATATGAACAAACCCAAAGGATACATGATATATTGTTGCCTTCCAAACATAATGAACAGTCCTAGAGGAAACACGATAAACTATTACTAAATAGAAAACAAATGAAATCCAGGTATAGATGACAACAGGTTCATCATTATAAATAACAAAACCAGAATCAAGGATTGAAGCTCAAATGAAAATAAGAGATGATCATCATCACAACCTTCAAGCATAACATCAAACAACATCAGGTATTGCACACCAAAAGCAAGAAAACAAATCTAGACACAGATGAAAGCAGGGTCACCATCACAGCATAAACACCCATGAAATTCATGTTCAAATGATAACAAAGTCATCATCATCACCACATAACTGCAGAACCAATTTGTTTACTATACCCTTCAACAACAAAGAAGTCAACCGTAACAGAGGTCTTAGATGAGCCTATGCTCAATGTCATTGACTCAAACCTAAAGATAACACCAACATTTCTTATTCATAAAAGTAAACAGGGGTAAAGTCCCCAAAAAGCATAAAAATCAAATCAACACAAATAAGGGCGAGAGAAAGAGAAATCAAAAAAGGGAACATGCAACCATCGTTGCAAGAAATGACGAATGTAAACTACCGTCGGTGGACCAAAAGGTCGCCGCTAGCGATGACGATGCACCACCACCCTGTGTCATCCCTCTCTAAATGGCATTGACACCGTCACCAACAATCACGAGAAACCCCGACTAAAAGGGAAATTGGACACATACACGCATCAAGAAGTTCGATATAAAGCAAAAGTAGATGAATATCACTGTTCATTATAGAAATCTCATAGCAAAGGAGATGAGAAAGCCGATAGAGAGAGTAAAATCAAAAAAGGGAGAGAACGCCACCACCCTTGCCAAAAACAGTGGCGGTAAACAATCGTCGCTCGACCCAAAGGTCACCGAAAGTGACGAGGAGACACAACCATTTTAGATAGTCTCTAATGCTATCTACAAAGGATGCGTCACCATGAATCACCAAAAACCCCATTTTAAAAAGAACCACACAAAACTACATGTATCAGTCATGCCACCACCATCACCAAAAACGGCGGAAGTAAACCAAAGTCGATCGATCCAAAGTATAGACACCACTGTCATCACCGTAATCCTTTTCTCTAAAAGCCACCGAGAGCATCACCGACAAACACTAACAAAGCTCACTTAAAAAGGGAAGGCATACATATAAACATTAGAGAATTATACAAAACCCAGACAGTTCCACTTTACTATTCTTTATGGTTTAAGGTATTCTGCATATTGTGACGAGCATTGATGTAAGGCCCCGTTCCCGAGCACCTCACAGCTGGTCAATCATCACACATAAAACATATATTTCCATCTTCTTACATAAAAGCGTTGCAGCGGAAACATTTAAACATACATTTCATTTAAACATAATAGCTTTTGCAAAACAATATGTCATTAATGAATTACAAAATACATTTTACATTCCCTTACAAAAGCATTATAACAATGGATGCCATCCTAAAAGAACTGAGTAATCGCCTCGTGCCATCCTCAGCAACATACCTGCCAACTGGAAACACATCAAAGTCAGCGTTGCTGAGTGAGTTCTAGTTTTAATAAAACATACTTTTCTTTTGATTTAAAACGTTCTTTACTTCCTTTCAATTCATACTATACTTTAGAACGTGATCACACAGCGTACATACACATAGATAATATCATTATTATCTTTTTATTCGTTCGTTAACTTTCGTTCATTCAATGTACATCATTATCATTCATTTCTCATTCGTTCATTTCATACATTCGTTCTTTCATAATTATCTTTCTCATTCATACTTTCGTATATACTTTTCACTGTCTTTTACTTTCTCTTCTCTTACTCTTTTCTCGTACTTTACATTCGTCAGTTGACATACATCATATATACATACTGATAATAATAATAATTATTATTATCTTCATCATCATTCGTTCATTCATTCATTTCTTCGCTCATTACTCTTCATTACTCGAATTTTGTCTCATGCAATATCCCCGACTCATGCTCGAAAGCTGATGCTGTGTCGGGGTGTGTACACAAACCCCCGACTCATGTTCGAAGACTGACACAGCACCGGGATACGTGACAAAGATCCCATTCGAGTCAATCCCCTGGATTGAACTCTATTCGAGTTTGTTGCAACACAAAGTCGCTCACCTCATTATCTCATCTCATGCAATACCCCCGACTCATGTCCGAAGACTGATACTGTGTCGGCCCTGAACCAAGCCCCCGACTCATGTCCGAAGACTGACACAGTACCGGAGTACGCGATCCACTTCTCATTTGACTGGATCCTGTCTCATGCAATACCCCCGACTCATGTCCGAAGACTGATACTGTGCCGGGGCCTGTAACCAAACCCCCGACTCATGCCCGAAGACTGACAAGCAGTACCGGAGTACACGACAAGGACCCCTTTTAAGTCTGTTACGACAACAGGGTCGCTCACCTCATACACTTGCTTGCAAGTCTTTCTTACTTTCTTTCATTCATTAACGCATGCATTCTTTCATTACGTTCCTCTTTTCACTATCTTCCACTTTACTTTACATAACACTTTCATTACATTCATTAAAATTCATCGCAACCACAGGAAAACAATCATACATAATAATAAGGAACATAACAACATACAACATCAATCACACAAGACAACATCGCACACCCATAACATACAACATGCATAATCACACAACATGCACAATCACACAACATCAAACATCACACGAATCACGCTCATCACATCATATAAACCATACGACATCAAACATCGTCATGCATCGCATCATCATCATCATCAGCTCATCATCATAAATCATCTTACATCATCCATGCCCATCATATCATCTACAACCCCAAAGGTCTGAGCCTACGTCCGCTCTTTCCCGAATGTCAGACAATACTATGGTCATTCGGGCGTATGGACTCTATTCGGTCGCATGGTCTTCCATGCGTATGAGAACACTCAGGCGAATGGACCTCCGGTCGCATAGCCTCCAATCGCATGCTTCCCATGCGAATGAACCTCAGTCGCATGACATCCGGGTGTATGGACCTCAGCGTATGACCTTCATGCGAATGGCCCTCAGTCGCACACCTTTCGTGCGTATGAACCTCAATCGCACGACTCACAGGCGTATGGACTCCAGTCGCATGACCTTCATTCACATGACCTTCAGCCGCATTTCATTCAGTCGCATGACCTTCATCCGCATCTCATTCAGTCGCATTACTTTCGTGCGAATGAACCTCATCCGCACTCCTTTCGTGCGTATGGACCCATTCGCATGCCATTCGGACACATGGACCTCCAGTCGCATAGCCCTAGCTGGCTGCAGAATGCAGTTCATCCCGAACTGCAGCTGCCAAGTTCGACCTCCAAACTTTTCCAAACCTCTTTTAAGCTCAAATCAGACATTCTAAACCTTAGGGAAGCATAACACGACACCATTCAAGCACAACCAAGTCCAAAATCAAGACCCAAACGAATCATACACATACACATACATACACAAACGGGTTTACACCCAAAATACCCAAAAAAACGATTTTCAGATGTGTTCCAGCCCCAAAACCATTCAAAAACGTGTAAAAGCGGGGTCCTAGAACTCACACAAACAATCCCGTCAAGTAGAGCTTCGATTTGACCCGCTACACTTCGATTTTCACGCTCGAATCCACCCGAACTAAGCTTTTCTCCCTTTTTCTCCTTCTCTTCTCCCTTGGCTGAGTTTTTGGCAAGAATGGGGAGGGTGTGGGCTGCCCTCCCCCTTTTATACCCCCACTCATCCAAGTTTCTTTCTGTTTGTCAAGTTTGGTCCCCCGACTTTGGGCTTTATTTCTTTTCTTCTTTCGTCGGCTTCAAAGAAAATTTCCGGGTGTTACAATTGAAAAAGACTTGTATAAAATTATAGATAACATCAAACACGACATAAGGGCATGTTTGGAGTTTTTAGAAAAACAAAAATGAAAGCAAAAGTTTAAAATTAAGAAAGGAAAATCTATCTATTATTATAGAACAAAGCTATTTTTGATTATGTGTCATGTTTACATAAGTCATCCCTATTATTTTTACAAGTGTTACATAAGTCATCCCTATTATTTTTACAAGTGTTGTTATTCCCCTTATTTTTTGGTCCACATGGCATATGAATAGCAGCCCATTTCCACGTGTCCATTGTTTACCATTCCTACCGGAGTACCGGGTACGTTTCAAAATACATACACGCGGACCTATTATGAACCGGAACCTTATATGGGTCTTCACAAAACATATTCTTCACACAATCATGAAACCCAAAATCATCATCTCACCCTCTTGCAATCGTTGGCTGCTACAATCGACGATAACTCCAATTGAAACCCTAAATCATCATCTCACCGTCTTGCAATCGATGGCTGTTACAACCTACTACAAGGAAGGAAGACGATCACATCTCGGAGCAGGATCCGTCGAAGAAGACATCAAAGAAAGACGATCACTTCTCCGGTGGTGATGATGAAGACGAAGAAGAAGAAGATGAAGATGGGAGCATCTTCGTCTGCGACCTCTCCAAAAACCAGAGGTTTTCTGTCATGAATTGGCAACGAATGGTTTTCGTCGATATTCGTCAGTTCTACATCAAATATGGCAACCTCCTCTCTGTTCTTGATTTCTTCGTAAGAGGTTAGTATCTCACGACTGTCTTCTTCATTCCATTTATGTTTTTCATTTGATTTTACTTTTCATCGTCCATATCAAACCCCAATAGTGATATCCATGTGTTTTGATTTATTCGTATTCTTCTCCATCATGCATCATGAGCATTAGTTTTGAATTCGACTTCTTCAGAGTAATCTAATGAGCCACATGTCACATGTCACTTTTTAAGGCCTCAATTTGACATGTGGCAGCGTCCAAGCTCCTCCACATCCAAACCCCTTTACATTACACGATCTATTTGCAAATTACAGTTCAAAGGCCATTGATTTGTCTCTGGTTTACCATCTATAATTGATTCAATGGTTTTTTTAGGGATCGATTGATATTTTATGAAGCTTAAATGTTGATGGTATGTCTGATTCTTGCTTTACTTTTACAAACGTGAAAAAACAAGTAGTTAATTAATGTATTGTTTGTATAAATTGGCTTTATTTATATTTTTACTTTGCCTATTCAGAATAGTGAGTTTGTCATTTCATTAGCAAGTAAATATACTCAGGAAAGGGTATTAGGTTCATCCGATGCGTGCATAGTTATAACATGCTTGCTTGATGCATTTTGTGGTTTGTAATTTGCTTAGATTTTGACATATGCTTGGATTTCGAATTTGAAGAGTTTATGCCTT
This sequence comes from Flaveria linearis, assembly GCA_024085815.1. Classification (NCBI taxonomy): domain Eukaryota; kingdom Viridiplantae; phylum Streptophyta; class Magnoliopsida; order Asterales; family Asteraceae; genus Flaveria; species Flaveria linearis. The sequence goes on from CM044013.1 coordinate 36,567,284, forward strand.
TATTATTAGGTCTTCCGGTTTGCAATTCCATATGTTACCAGCATTTCCATAACAAGCTGAAGCCTAAAAATAAACATAGACCCAATGTGCCTAAAACAACACAAGAATATTAGAAACGTTTGCTACTAAAGTATATGTTTTTTTCCTGATTTCAACAATGCATTTTGTTATCATGTTATTGATGTTCCATTGGTTTTCAATGTTATGGCCCTTTAGGGATGTTCAGCAACAAGTTTGCAACATTTTTCAACTTTGTTTAGTATTTTTTACCATCAAATATTTTCTTGGTTGAACTAGAACTTTGTATTATGTTGTTCAAGTTCTTTTGAATCACCAAATGGAGTTCAAATAAATGAGATTATATTCTTCTCTGTTGTTCACATGCCTACTTCTATACACTCATTTTTATGGATACATTAGTTTTATCATAGCAAATACTTTTGAATACAACATCCGAATGATTTTTACACTTAAAATTATGGTAAAAGAATACAATCAATAATTGTTTTAATAAATGAAATTCATAACACAAGGCTGGACTATGCAAACACATTTGTGACCTCATCCACAATCTCTTAAGTATACAAACATTATTGATTTCTTTAACGATGTTCTTTTTCAATTCTTGCATTTACGTTCGTTTTGGTTCGTGCATCTGGAAAATATGTTTCTTTTATAGATTGTTAATTTCTTAAATTTTGCTATTCAAAATCAGGTAAATATTGACGAGACTGAAGAAGATCAGATGCTGATTTAATATATAAGTATCTAGTATCCATTCTTCCCCTACCAATATTGATCATTGCAAATTCAAACATTTATTGTAATAAGTTTTTGGGTGAATAAATATTGCATATTTCAGAACTGGATTGGCATCTATTTGTTTGGGTGGTGATGATTATTTGTTTTTGGGCACATTGATTTTCCTTGCAACCTGCTCAATTAAATTATTCAAAGAAATTTTCAAACATATTGGCTTTTGCGCAGAAGTTCATGAGTTGTTGGGTCAGGTTTTGCAAAAGTTATGAACTAACACTTTTATTGCTCTAGATCATTTAGTTCACCTATTATCACTTTGATTTTATTGGCTTCTGGATCAACTATTGTTTGTGCATAAGATTTTGATTATTTAGCATCAATGGATTGAGTTGTGGAAGAAACAGTACTGATGGTATTTCATTGACTTTTCAGGTATCTCATTGAGCATGGATCAGGTAAACTATTAGTCCTTTCATCTGTCGTTCGGTTCATCTTCTGTTTGGCATAGTATTAATCCTGATCTCATTATGCGTGCAGTGGAAATAACTTCAATGGTTTCACTTTAATTTTAATTTCATAGAATGTAAATTTCAATGATGCTAATTACTTATTTTCATGTATTTTTTTATATTTTATATAAGATTTCCTTATATTTATCTTTTTTTAAATTTTATTCCCCATTAATTTATTTTAATATTAAAGGATTTTGTTATTAGGTTACCAAATATACAATGATTTAATCTTATATTATAAAATTTAACTCCCTAATTTTAGGGATTCTATATTATCATTCACACCAATATTTATCATTCAATAATATATTTCAAAATACTTTGCTCATTTTCTAAAAATAAAGAAGGTCTAATCTTTATATTATTTTAGATTTTAGATTTTGGATAACAAAATATATAAACAACTGTTTTGATGTTTATTATAAATACTTGTAAAAACCCTGGTTTTAGGTTATTAGATTAAAACTCAGGATACTTATATGAAAATTTTTGTTTATAATTTATATAAACCATTCTTTTTTTAGATGTTTTCAAAATTTTATAATCCCATGATTTTATATTATCAAATTAAAATCAAATCATGCTTTATTTAGGTCTCATTTAACCAAAAATGCAAGAATTTATTATTACTTTCTCAAATACAATGATTTGATGTTTCCTTATTTTCTAAAATTTTTATGAATATTTAACCTCATGACTTTACTTAACTAAATACAATTGAAAATTTATTCCTTGATTTTAGGAATTTTAGTTTTTAACTCATTTGATTTTCTAAGGATAACAAATCCATTTAGAAAAGTTTTCTTTTTTTCAAAAATTTAAAAATATCTTCCCTTATTACTTGTACCTAACTAAAAGATACTCCAAATTTAAATCCCTGATTTTAGGGATTGGAAGTTTACTCACAACACTATATATTGTATATCGTGGTATGATGATTAAATCATACTTTACAAAACACTTTAGTCATTTTTGAAATTATTCATCATGGATTCAAAGAAAATAATTGGTTCTGAAAACTCTACTTCAAGTAAAGTGAACTTTAGGGTTTTGGAGAATGCTAAAATCATTTTGCTCAGCCAACTGGATGCTTCAAAGGTGAAAGAAGCAATCAAGGTTCGTATAATCAAGATCTCGAAGCTACCTTCTTTTAAGATAAAAAATGCTACACATTTAATGGAGTTGATCCTTATGGATGAAGAGGTACTTTACACTTTCTCATAATTAATATTTTATTTTGTAGTACTCTTATCTTTCATAACTATTTAATACAATTATTATCATTTTTAAGGGTACAAAGATTCAAGCAACTATTTCCAATACCTATGTAATCAAGTTTGGAAAATTATTCTTGGAGAAAGCATGCTTTATAATTAAAAAAATTATCGTGGGTGGCAATCTATCAGCTTACCGTTTAACAAATCATGTGCACAAACTCTTTTTTGACTTTGATACCATTGTCATGAAATGTAATGCCCCTGTTGGATCACCTCTTGGCCTCTCATTTATTGAATTTGATATCCTTCGTGACAATGCTCTACCAGTTGATTATGTCATTGGTAAGTTGTCACATCCCGGTGAAAGCGTGAAGCATTTTGGATATGATTTGTTTGTTCAGAATGCATTGATTATAAAGAGTCAAGATTTAATTATACACATCAACACATATCATCACATAACATATTTCATTAATATAGGTTAGGATTACATCATATATATAAGTAGTCAAAATTTGATATAATCCTATTACAACATATTATTTAACTACATCTTCAAAGACGATGGAAATGAGCGTCCACCGCTACACTGAAATCGTAGATGTTGACAGTTAGATTCACACAAACTCTTACTATAATTTCTCCCCAGCCATTGTACATATCAAAAGAGGATTCAATATTGTTAGTCATGGATACCTGAAAAAGCATACTAAAAATAGTCAACATAAAGTTGGTGAGATCATAGGTTTAAATCCAGAAAAAATATTTTTGATGCATCAATTACAACCAAACTTTTCTTACTAATCTGATAACTCATACTATCATGAAATAATTCATAAAATCAGATAATATAGCATCACAACACTCATCTTGTTGGTGCAGGAAATATTTTCCTAAGTAGCGCTACCTATATTATCCAACGGTTCCACATTCGAATTAATGGTTGTATCACAAATGACAGTATATCTCAAAAATCTCAAAATAATGCATCAAACATAAACAGTATGCTTTTTTCCCCAAAAACTTTATAAACACCAAAATGGGGCTATGAGTCTCACCTTTTCTCCAAATGATATCCTATAAAAATCAATATTAAAAGTTAGATACAAAATTTTCTTTAAAATGTTCAAAACCTTAGATGGAAGCAATTTCTAAAATTTTAATAGAAACATTATTAGGTAATATTACCATAAAATTTTCAACTTCCATTTCATCATAAAGAAATTGTCATAATTATTACAAACTTATCATAAATCATTAAAAATATCTACTATCATCCATAAATTCCCAAATTTTTATAGAATATTAATCCAATAATTTAAAACACTTCATAAATTTCTTGATGTTTGACTCATAGTAGATTTGTTTCTGTAGGTTTTACAATAACCTCAAAATTTAGTAAAACTAGCTATATAACTCCAAAATTATAAAATTGATACATTCTGTTGAGTTAAATTTATTATTACTTCAGTAAATTTTTCGATATTTTTCACAATGTTTAATTATTTTTTGATTTTTCCTTTGCAGATCACATAAAAATTCATATCTTAGTCATAAAAAGAAATTAAATTACAAAATAATTTCTGGAGCTTTTATAACATATGAGAATCATTGTATGATTTTTCAAGAATTTTTCCGAATTTGTTTCTGTTACTTGAGGATTTTCTTTTATTATATTAAATAATTTAAATAAATTATTTTACTTATTATATTTTTACCAAAATTTACAGAATGATAAATCAATATTTTTCTATCAATTTTCCAATGTTTATTCCCACAATCACAGTCATTTAAATAATAAACCTTTTTATCAAGATTACATATCATTTAAACTCCTTTATTTGTATTAAATCCTTGATTTTTATAAATGTTTTAGCTTCCTGTTTTTAAGCCCTTTTTATACAGATTTTTGATGAAAATCATGTGGTCATAGTGTTCGTAAAGAACCTTGATGATTTAGCTAATGAGTTAATCATATGTGTTTAGTTAAACCCATATATAAAACTTGTTAGTTTATTGGTTTTGAGGGTTATACCCTTTTTATTAGAGAGAGGTGGTAGATTAGCTTCTTGATGTTCCGAGTCTCGAGAGTTCTTGATCTCACAAACTTAGGAAGATGATGAAGCTTGGGTGTTGTTGCTTGCTTATAGAAACCGGTAGGTGTGGGGATGTTATGTACGAGAGCCGAGGGTGCGAGTGCGAGATGGTGGTGGTGATTATAATCAAAACTAAAGGTTCAAAGGATGTGAGAAATAGCGAGAGATGTGTGGTGATGGTATGTGTTTGATAGAACCCGAGAGATGAAAGGAGGGTGGAGGTGATCGGTTTGTGGTGTGTTGTGTTTGTGTTATCCGAGAGATGAAAGGTGGTGGTTTGGAAGTGCCTGGCCGAGAGGTAGATATATAATGGAGGTGGTCATGATGTGTTTTAGGTCTAGAGATGTGAGGTGGTCATTATAGGTAGTATTAGTTGGCCATTTAGAGTGCTAGGTGGAGTTTTTAGATTATGCTTGGTGTCTTGGTGAGGATAGGTGTCGACCAAAGAGGCTAGCAAGTCATCATGTTATTATTGCAAGATTAACTAGAGTTTATGATGTTTAATCGAGTGGCTTAGTTGCTTTAATGAACCGAGTTTAGAGCTTCGGTTATGATTATGTTCGAGGTTTATGTTTGATTAGTTTTTGACACTAAGTTTTCTTGATGTTTATTTTGTGATGTTTGGTTAGGTTATTTCATATGTTTTAATGCTACAAGGTTTGAGGTTTGTTAATCTAGTTACATAATGGCGTTGTTTAGATATTGTTTTTGTTAATATCATGATTTATGGATACATACCTACATGGTTACGTAAAATGCATGCACCACCCTTAAACATATATATATATATATATATATATATATATATATATATACATATATATATATATATATATATATATATATATATATATATATATATATATATATATATATATATATATACATGCATGCATATGTACTTTTTGAATCTATGCATACAAAATTCTCATGCATGCAAGCATGTATACGTAAAATATACATGCATAACATGCATCTATTTTTACTTATGTATATATGTAAGACACTATAATATATATATATATATATATATATACACACACACACACACATAAGTATTTCTTAAAATATTAACGTGTCTAACCTTTATTTTTAGGGTTGTTACATTCTCCCCCTGTCAAAAGAATTTCATCCCGAAATTCATTGGAGAGTAGTTCCTAAAGTCGAGTAGACTTGATCTGATTATCAACTCTGAACAAGTGAGGATATTTCTTTTTGATCTCGCCTTCTCTTTCCCATGTATATTCCGGTCCTCTCTTTGCGTTCCACTTAACTTTCACTATAGGAATTTTATTCCTTCTTAATCTTTTTACTTCCTTGTCTATAATGGCTACCGGTTCTTCCACAAAATGAAGTTTCCTATCTATTCTGACTTCTTGAATTGGTGCTTTTAATGTGTCGTTTGTTAAACATTTCTTGAGGTTGGATACATGAAATGTGTTGTGTACTTCACTTAATTCTTGAGGTAGTATGGACCAACATACCTAGGGTTTAACTTACTTGGCTTTCCAAATCGCAAAATTCCTTTTGTGGGTGATACCTTTGATAGACCTTTTCTCCTTCTTGAAATTCCAATGGCTTTCTTCGTTTATCGGCATAACTTTTCTGTCGATCACGGGCTGCTTTCAATCTATTTTTAATTTCAGTGATCTTATCAGATGTTTCTTGTATCAATTCAGGGCCTGTAAGTTGTCTGTCACCTATTTCATTTCAACATAAGGGTGATCTACAGTTTCTTCCATACAAGGCTTCAAATGGAGCTAATCCAATACTAGAGTGATAACTGTTATTATATGAAAATTCAATTAATGGTAAGTGAGTATCCCAGTTACCACCAAAATCTATAACACAAGCTCTTAACATATCTTCCAGTGTTTGTATCGTTCTTTCACTTTGTCCATCAGTTTGTGGATGATATGCTGTACTTATATTTACTTGGGTTCCTAAGGCCTTTTGTAATGTTTGCTGAAATATTGATGTAAACCTACTGTCTCTGTCTGATATAATTGATGCAGATATTCGATTTCTAGACACAAATTCTTTCACGTAAATTTTGTCTAGTCTTTCTATCTTGTAGTCTTCTCTTATAGGTGAGAAATGTGCTGACTTAGTTAATCTATCTACTATTACCCATATTGTGTCATATCCATTTTTGGTTCTTGGTAATTTGGTTACAAAATCCATAGTAATCTGGTCCCATTTCCATTCTGGAATTTCTTGCTGTTGTAAATATCGTGAAGGTTTTTGATATTCAGCTTTTACTCTTGAACAGATATCACATTTTTCCACGAATTCTCCGACTGATTTCTTCATGCCTGGCCACCAGTATTGGCCTTTCAAGTCTTTGTATATTTTATTATTTCCTGGATGTACAGAATATTTTGACTTAGGTACTTCTCGTAGGATAATTGTTCTAAGCGTACTATTGTCTGGCACCCAATTCTTCCTTTGAATCTTAGAATTCCATTTGTTTTCTCTTCTATATCCTTTAATTGTCCTTTTATCTTCAACATATCTTCTTGTTGGGCTTCCTGAATTTGATTTAACAAATCCGAACATAATTCCATTCTCATGGCACGTACTCGTAGTGGCTTACCCCTTTCTTTTCTACTTAAGACATCAGCTACTACGTTTGTTTTTCCGGGGTGATACTTGATTTCACAATCATAATCACTTAATAACTCTACCCATCTCCTTTGTCTCATATTCAACATCTTTTGATCAAATATATGTTGTAAACTTTTATGATCCGTATAAATTACACACTTAGTCCCATATAAGTAATGTCTCCAAATTTTTAGTGCAAATACTACTGCTCCTAATTCTAGATCATGTGTGGTATAATTATTTTCACTACATCTAAGTTATCTAGATGCGTATGCAATTACCTTGTCTTTTTGCATTAAAACACATCCAAAACCTTGACGCGATGCATCACAATATACTACAAAATTATCTGTCCCTTCTGGTAATGCTAAAATAGGTGCACTACACAACCTATTCTTGAGGAGTTCAAATGCCTCATTTTGTTTTTCTTCCCATACATACTTTCTATCTTTCTGGGTCAATTCCATCAAAGGTTGAGCTATCCTTAAGAAATTTTCTATAAATCTTCTATAATATCCTGCTAAACCTAGGAATTGTCATACTTCAGTTGGGGACTTTGGAATTTCCCATTTCTTGACTGCTTCAATCTTTGCTGGATCAACTTGAATCCCATCTTGATTAACTATGTGTCCTAGGAATTGTACTTCCCTTTTCCAAAATTCACATTTTGAGAATTTTGCAAACAGTTTTTTCTTTCGTAGTAATTCCAAAGTTAATCTTAAGTGTTGTTCATTGTGACAACCCTGAAAATAAAAGACGATTTTATTACGAACATTATTTAGCAAAATACATTATTATATATATATAAACATGTCATGCTTATATATTTTTCATGTGCATGTTTTGCATGCATATAAATAGAATTTTTACGTATGCATGTCTTCATGCATGTATAAAAATGGAAAATATACATATGCATGCGTAAATAAGTATGTATATATATATGAATATGAATACATTTTACGTAAACATATGTGAATGTATTAGTGTTTGTTTGTTGTCATAAATGAACCTTATGTATGCATGTTTGCATATACATATAGAATTTTACGTATGCATAGCTAAATATATGTAAGGTTATTATGGTACCATGCATGCATAGGCAATATATGTATCTAATAACTATTACAAATAAACTAAAGAGTAACCAAATCCAACCAAACATCATACTTTGATATATCAAAGAAACCTAACACCCGAAGTTAAGCCTTGAACTTGGTTATTAACAAGTTAAACACCTAGTCACTTAAACCCTCGGTTAAACAATACCACAAACCACCAAACCGCCTACTAGTTCATTTTTCAAGATCACATGCATCCCTTCGGTCGATTAACATGCATACATCCTAAGTCACATGGGACATCATCATTATGGAATGGACGTGGCAACTTCATGAGGGTTCTCGGCCAACCTCATGCATGAACCATACAACACTAAGCAACCTTGCATTCCCACCTAGAAAGACCACAACCCGCCACCACACCACCCTACTATCACCACCACACGCCACCTAAGTCATCACCTTGACTAAGTAATCTCACATTCACACCATAACACTCTTGCAAACCGCCACCTAGCCAACCTTTCTCTAAACCGCCACAAGCATACTTTCGGTTCATTGAGCACCCGATTAAGAATAAGATTTCAATGATGACATAGTGACTCATAAGCCCCCTTTGTTTGACACCTAGCTACACAATATTCTACACCATTATTTCAAAAATGGATGTGGCATTCCCTTGGAAGTCCTCGACCAAACTACCTTCTAAAAACCGCCACCTATTATCTTGAGCACACATGCTTGACACCTAAGCAAACCTAGAATAGGTTAGTCATCAAAGCTATAAGATAGACCTCATGATTATGTTGGAAAGAGGCGGTTGCCCAAGGGTTTAATACAACCCATCGACAACTTCAAAACACACACAAACACACCACAAACCGTAACCATCACCCTTGTTCTCTTTCTCTCGGTTCCAATCTTCAGCACCACCTTCACACCACCACCTTCGATCAACACCTTCTGTCCATCTCTACCTCTCGGTTTCCACACAAACCCAAACAACAACCACACCACAACCATAGCACACCATCACCTCTTACTCCCTATCTCACGGTTTTCACGACAACCATCACTACCCACGATCATCACCACTCTCATGGATCTTCCTCTTGGTTCTAAGGCATCCAAAACTCACTAAAAGGTTTAGTTCATTCTTTATGCTTTTGTTACATGTGTTATAAACACATATATAGTTAGTTTTGGTAGTAATACACCAAAACCAACCTTGGAAGTACTTTTAAGTTCCTTAATCACAAGTAATAAGTTACTAAAATTCAGAAAACTTGTGATAAAGGGAATATTTTGATTTATAAAGATTAAATCTCAAATTATTAAGCAAAATCTAGTAAAATATTAAACAAATGCGATTGTGGAATAAATATTGAAAAAGCTTTATTTATATACTGAAATATTATTCTGGAGATTTTGGTAAAATTATGATAAATGAAACAATTTATACAAATTATTTTAAAATAGTGAAAATAAAGAAAATACTCAAAATATAAATAAATTAGGGAAAATTCTGATAAATTCACAGAATGATCCTTTTGAAGTATAAAAGTCTCTGGAATTATTTCAGAATTTATTTCCTTATTATAATTTAGATATAAATTTTTATGTATTCTGTAGTAGGAAAATCAGAATTAATAGTTAAAATATATAATAAAACCTGAGAAAATCATGGATGAAATATTAAATCTGGATCTACGGAATATATAAATTTCATAATTTTTGGAGTTATATAACTATTTTTGCTAAATATTAAGTTTATTGTAAAATTTATAGAATCTGATATGCTACTAGTTAGACCTTGATATATTTATCTGATGTTCTAATCTATATAAGAAACTGTTTGTAAAATTTTGAGAATTTATAAGATAAAGAAGCTATTTTTAACATATTTTCGGAATATTATAAAAATTACAGAAAACAGTCTGTTGGGAGTTTGAAGTTATAAAAATTATGGGATATTACTAACTATTGAAATAATATTCTATAAAATTTTGGTGATTTGTAGATAACGTAGGTATTTTTGGTGATTTATGGGGACTTTGCACCAATTTTAAGAAATTATGTATAATAAACTAATTGTTGGAAATTTTATGATAACATTATTTGATTACTTTACAGCTGAACTTCCAAAAGATATTTAAATCTGAGGTTCAAAAACTTCTAAAGAAAACTTTGTCTGATATTGTGAATTATTTTATAGGTTCAAGTTTGGAGACACGGTGAGATTCATAGCCCCATTTTTGACCCTTTTGGTATTTGTAAAGTTTTGGGGGAAAAAGCATACTGGTTACGTTGATGTATTGTTTTGAAAATATTTTGAGACTTACTGTCATTTGTGATACAACCATTAGTTCAAATGAGCAACCGTCTCATAATATTAGTAGCGCTACTTAGGATAATATTTGCACCAACAGGATGAGTGTTGCTGCTATTTTCCTGCACCTAACCGAATGAGGGTTGAGATGTAATATTATCTGATTTTTGTGAATTATTTCGTGACAGTATGATTATGTTGTGTACAGGTTTGGTTGTAATTGATACATAAACAAAAATTATTTGCCTGGAAACAAACCTATGTTCTCAATAACTTTTTGTTGACTATTTTGAGTATGCTTTTTCAGGATACAATGAGTAATTCCTTTGATTGTAGCTTTGAAGTACACAATGGTTGGGGTGAAGTGATCAGAAGAGTATGTGTCACGTTAACCGTCAACATCGTTGACGGTAGTGTGTACGTTGACGCACACTTCCATCGGTTCTAAGGGCATGCTGTAGTCAAGTTGTAGAAAATTACATCTAATTTTGAAAAACTATGTATAAGATGTAATTCCCGTTATTATAAATAAAAGCATGTCCTATGTTGTGATTTTATATATGTATATTTATTGTGTTTTCTTCGCTATAATTAATGTACTCTGATAAAGCAAGTCACACCCCACCCGCATCTTTCACGCTTCCGCCGGGATGTGACAGATTGGTATCAGAACAATTGGTTATGGGGAATTAGATATTTGTAAAATATCTAGACTATAACCATAAGCTCAAAATATACTTAGAATTTTTATAACTTTATGATTTTATGTGAAATATGTGAGTTATGTGAAATTATGTAATTTTGTGATTAAGATTGTAACAAAATTTTAATAGTTATTTGACTAACAATTTTGTGAAATATTATTAAGAAATTCGTGCAGATATGAATTCAGATAGTTATCATTATGAGACCGATCCTTCCGAATATCCAGACCATAGTAACTCTAAAGAAATAACACCTGAACCAGAACCTCAACAAGCTATGGATATCCCTCCAACAGAAGTGGAGAATAAACCAAAATTTTATGTTTGACGTGCACCAGTACACGTGGGAGGATATACAATTAAGACTCCTAGGAAAAAGATACAACGTGGGAGCAAGTTTAGAACTAACCAAGCTGAGGATCTAGAAATACAACCTTTTGATTTCCCCGAAGATAAAGATAAGGTTACTAAAAGACAAGAGTTGGATCAGGTGAAGACAGCTCGACAAACTCTTAGAAAACTTAAGAAAATACAGCTAGGAATCTGGAAAATCCAGAAGGACATCAAGAAGCTCAAAACACCCAAGAAGAGTATATTCACAAGGATATGGAAATGGATTCGCAGGAACTAGAAGACTGTAATCTAACCTATCTAAATAAAAGAAATAAGAGCTTAAATGATTTATGTACCTTTGTGTTAAAATATTTATTTGATATGTGTTAAATGATGTTGTGTTAAAATATTTATTTATGATACTAATGTTATAATTCACTATAGTGAATCATGCCGCCAAAAAGAAACACTCAGCCTGTTCGAAGAACAGCTCGAGTAGGATGACCCAGAACCCGACTTGGGGAAGAAATGCCCATGAACACTGACACAAATGAGAATGATAGGATTTCTCAGATAGTAGCCCAACAAATAGAAGCTACCCTACCTACCTTAATAACCCAACTCCAGCAAAATCTAAATTTTGGAACTACTTCACACCCAGCAGGGCCTGAAAACATTACCCCAGAAGAACGACAGGAAGAGGAGATTCTGAATGGAGTCTCAAAGGGATGTTCTTACAAAACCTTTATGTCCTGCAAACCCCAGGAATTCGATTGGAAAAGGTGGAGCTGTACAAGCTTGAAGATGGCTAGATGAAATGGTAGGAGTTTTGGAAATCAGTAACTCTGCTGAAAACTTCAAAACACTGTTTGCTTCCCATTCCCTAAAAGGAGAGGCACAATCCTGGTGGAAAATGGAGGTACACACTAGAGGTAGAAATGTTATGAATAGGATGAGTTGGGAAGAATTTAGAAATCTAGTGATAGAAAAATACCGCCCTTATAATGAAATAGAGAAACTAGAGGCTGAATTCTTAGCACTAGAAATGAAAGGAGCTGCACACCGGAAATATACTGATAGGTATAATGAACTATCCAGGTTAGTACCACATCTGATAACCCCGGAATCAAAAAGAACCGAAAGGTATATTTGGGGACTAGTACCACAAATAAGAGGGTTAGTGAAATCTGCAAGAACCAAAACCTTCCAAGAAGCAGTGATCTTGTCAGGAAGTTTGACAGATGAAATGATCAGAAATGGATCATTAAGTCACCCACAGGTTGGAGAGAAAAGGAAATGGACTGAAACCCACTCTGGAAGAAGATTTGGAGAAAACTCCCAGAAAAGAATAACCCGACCTCCACCAAGAAACTTCTTGGGAACAGCTCAGGGGAAGAAAGTGGATAAACAACCACAGTATAATATCTGCCAAAGATATCATACAGGGAACTGTATGACAGTGGTTTGTTACAACTGCAAAAAGAAGGGACACATTTCTCGAGACTGCAAAAATCCTACCAACCCTAAAACAGTCTGCTTTCAGTGTGGGAGTGAAAATCATTTTCATAATGAATGTCCACAACGAAAAGGCAAGGCTGCAGCTAACCAGAACAACCCCCGTGGAAGGGCTTTCGTGATACAAGCTGATGAAGCTCGTCATGAACCAGAAGTAGTAACGGGTACGTTCCTTATCAATAACCAGTACGCTAAAGTATTATTTGATACAGGGGAAACTCGTAGTTTTGTTTCACATACTTTTAGACCATCACTTAGTTTAACATCTGAGAAATTAAGTGACAGCTATGTGATAGAATTAGCTGACGGTCAAATCATAGAAGCTGATGAAATCATTCCTAATTGCATTTTGAATTTAGATGAATATTGTTTTGATATAAATCTGATACCTATTAAATTAGGAGGATTTGATATCGTAGTAGGAATGGATTGGTTGAGTAAAAATCATGCTGAAATCATTTGTGATAAGAAAATGATAAGAATTCCTTTGATTAAGAAAGACAAAACTCTCTGCATATATGGTGATAGACCAAATAATATTGTGAAAATGATTTCTTGTGAAAAAGCACAAAAATGCTTAATAAGAAATGTTTAGGTTTCTTGGCTCACATAGTTGATGCAAAGCTTGATAAGGGAAATTCGGAAAGTGTTCCTGTTATAAATGAAACTCTCTGATGTTTTTCCTGATGAATTACCTGGATTACCACCCCCTCGTCAGGTAGAATTTAAAATAGAATTAATACCAAGAACAACCCCTATTGCCAAAGCACCCTATCGTATAGCACCAACTGAAATGAAAGAACTTATGACTCAATTACATGAATTATTAGATAAAGGATTTATACGTCCTAGTGTATCACCTTGGGGAGCACCGGTTCTCTTTGTCAAAAAGAAAGATGTAACTTTTAGGATGTGTATCGATTATAGAGAACTCAATAAGGTTACCATAAAGAATAGGTATCCTCTCCCTAGAATTGATGATTTGTTTGACCAATTACAGGGATCTAGTTATTTCTCAAAAATAGATCTAAGATCTGGATATCATCAATTAAGAGTACAGGAAGACGATATTTCTAAGACTGCATTTAGAACTAGGTACGGGCATTATGAATTCCTTGTAATGCCATTTGGGTTAACCAATGCTCCAGCCGTATTTATGGATTTGATGAATAGAGTGTGTAAACCATATTTAGATAAATTTGTTATAGTCTTCATTGATGACATTCTGATCTATTCTAAAAATAAGAAAGACCACAAACAAAACCTGAGGTTAACTTTAGAATTACTTCAAAAGGAAAAGTTATATGCAAAATTCTCAAAATGTGAATTTTGGAAAAAAGAAGTACAATTTCTAGGACATATAGTTAACCAAAATGGGATTCAGGTTGATCCAGCAAAGATCGATACAGTTAAGAAATGGGAAATTCCAAAAACCCCAACAGAAATACGACAATTCTTAGGTTTAGCAGGATATTATAGAAGATTTTTAGAAAACTTCTCAAGAATAGCTCAACCGTTGACAGAATTGACCCAAAAAGATAGAAAGTATGTATGGGGGGAAAACAAAATGAAGCATTTGAACTCCTCAAAAGCAAGTTATGTAGTGCACCCATATTAGCTTTACCAAAGGAACAGATAATTTCATAGTATATTGTGATGCATCTCGTCAAGGTTTTGGATGTGTTTTAATGCAAAAAGACAAAGTAATTGCATATGCATCCAGACAACTTAGAGGCAGTGAAAAGAATTATACCACCCATGATCTAGAATTAGGAGCTGTAGTATTTGCACTGAAAATTTGGAGATATTATCTGTATGGAACTAAGTGTATAATATATACGGATCACAAAAGTCTGCAACAACCAGAGATTCCAGAATGGAAATGGGATCAAATTACAATGGACTTCATAACTAAGCTACCCAGAACCAGAAATGGATACGACACTATTTGGGTTATAGTGGATAGACTAACTAAGTCAGCTCATTTCTTACCTATACGAGAAGATTATAAGATTGAAAAATTAGCAAGAATCTACATAAAAGAAATTGTGTCCAGACATGGAATACCTGTATCCATTATATCAATAGAGATAGTAGATTTACTTCTAGGTTCTGGCAAACTTTACAAAAAGCCTTAGGAACCCAAGTAAATTTAAGTATAGCCTATCATCCACAGACTGATGGACAGAGTGAAAGAATAATACAAGCTCTAGAAGATATGTTAAGGGCTTGTGATATAGATTTTGGTGGAAATTGGGACAGTCACTTACCATTAATAGAATTTTCATACAATAACAGTTATCATTCTAGTATTCGGTTAGCTCCATTTGAAGCTCTGTATGGAAGAAAATGTAGATCACCTCTATGTTGGAATGAAATAGGTGATAGACAACTCACAGGTCCTGAACTAATCCAAGAAACCACGGACAAGATCACTGATATTAAGAATAGATTGAAGGCCGCTCGTGATCAACAGAAGAGTTATGCAGACAAACGAAGAAAACTATTAGAATTTCAAATTAGAGACAGAGTCTATCTAAAGATATCTCCCTCTAAAGGAATCTTTCAGTTTGGAAAATCCAGTAAGCTAAACCCTAGATACATTGGTCCATTGAAGATCATTGATAGAATTGGTACTGTGGCTTATAAGTTGGAGTTACCTCAAAAATTAAGTGAAGTACACAATACCTTTCATGTATCAAACCTCAAGAAATGCCTAACCAATGAAACCTTAGAAGTACCAATTCAAGAAATCAAAGTAGATAAGAAACTTCATTTTGTGGAAGAACCAATAGCCATTGTAGGAAAAGAAGTAAAACAATTAAGAAGGAATAGAATTCACATAGTGAAAGTTAAGTGGAATGCAAAGAGAGGGTCGGAATACACATGGGAAAGAGAAGATGAAATCAAGAAGAAATACCCCCACTTATTCAGAGGTAATAATCATTTAAGTTCTTTTTTAAAAAAAGTTTAAGAAATCACACCCCAAGGAATTTCCCCAAGGAATTTCGAGACGAAATTCTTTCAACAGGGGGAGAATGTGACAACCCTAAAAATAAAAGACGATTTTATTACGAACATTATTTAGCAAAATTCATTATTATATATATATAAACATGTCATGCTTATATATTTTTCGTGTGCATGTTTTGCATGCATATAAATAGAATTTTTACGTATGCATGTCTTCATGCATGTATAAAAATGGAAAATATACATATAATATGAATATGAATACATTTTACGTAAACATATATGAATGTATTAGTGTTTGCTTGTTGTCATAAATGAACCTTATGTATGCATGTTTGCATATACATATAGAATTTTACGTATGTATAGCTAAATATATGTAAGGTTATTATGGTACCATGCATGCATAGGCAATATATATATCTAAAAACAATTACAGATAAACTTAAGAGTAACCAAATCCAACCAAACATCACACTTTGATATATCAAAGAAACCTAACGCCCGAAGTTAAGCCTTGAACTTGGTTATTAACAAGTTAAACACCTAGTCACTTAAACCCTCGATTAAGCAATACCACAAACCACCAAACCGCCTACTAGTTCATTTTCAAGATCACATGCATCTCCTCGGTCGATTAACATGCATACATCCTAAGTCACATGGGACATCATCATTATGGAATGGAGGTGGCAACTTTATGAGGGTTCTCGGCCAACCTCATGCATGAACCATACAACACTAAGCATCCTTGCATTCCCACCTAGAAATACCATAACCCGCCACCACACCACCCTACTATCACCACCACACGCCACCTAAGTCATCACCTTGACTAAGTAATCTCACATTCACACCATAACACTCTTGCAAACCGCCACCTAGCCAACCTTTCTCTAAACCGCCATAAGCATACTTTCGGTTCATTGAGCACCTGATTAAGAATAAGATTTCAATGATGACATAGTGACTCATAAGCCCCCTTTGTTTGACACCTAGCTACACAATATTCTACACCATCATTTCAAAAATGGATGTGGCATTCCCTTGGAAGTCCTCGACCAAACTACCTTCTAAAAACCGCCACCTATTATCTTGAGCACACATTGACACCTAAGCAAACCTAGAATAGGTTAGTCATCAAAGCTATAAGATAGACCTCATGATTATATTGGAAAGAGGCGGTTGCCCAAGGGTTTAATGCAACCCATTGACAACTTCAAAACACACACAAACACACCACAAACCGTAACCATCACCCTTGTTCTCTTTCTCTCGGTTCCAATCTTCAGCACCACCTTCACACCACCACCCTCGATCAACACCTTCTCTCCATCTCTACCTCTCGGTTTCCACACAAAACCAAACAACAACCACACTATAACCATAGCACACCATCACCTCTTACTCCCTTATCTCACGGTTTTCACAATAACCATCACTACCCACGATCATCACCACTCTCACAGATCTTCCTCTCGGTTCTAAAGCATCCAAAACTCACTAAAAGGTTTAGTTCATTCTTTATGCTTTTGTTACATATGTGTTATAAACACATATATAGTTAGTTTTGGTAGTAATACACCAAAACCAACCTTGGAAGTACTTTTAAGTTCCTTAATCACAAGTAATAAGTTACTTAAATTCAGAAAACTTGTGATAAAGGGAATATTTTGATTTATAAAGATTAAATCTCAAATTATTAACAAAAATCTAGTAAAATATTAAACAAATGCGATTGTGGGAATAAACATTGAAAAATCTTTATTTATATACTGAAATATTATTCTGGAGATTTTGGTAAAATTATGATAAATGAAACAATTTATACAAATTATTTTAAAATAGTGAAATAAAGAAAATACTTAAAATATAAATAAATTCGAGAAAATTCTGATAAATTCACAGAATTATCCTTTTGAAGTATAAAAGTTTCTGGAATTATTTAAGAATTTATTTCCTTATTATAATTTAGATATAAATTTTTATGTTTTTGTAGTAGGAAAATAAGAATAAATACTTAAAGTATATTATAAAATCTGAGAAAATCATGGATGTAATATTAAATTTGGGTCTACAGAATATATAAATTTCATTTTTGGAGTTATATAACTATTTTTCCTAAATATTAAGATTATTGTAAAATTTACAGAATCTGATCTGCTACGAGTTAGACCTTGATATATTTATATGATGTTCTAACCTATATAATAAACTGTTTGTAAAATTTTGAGAATTTATAAGATAAAGAAGCTATTTTTAAGTTATTTTGGGAATATTATAAAAGTTACGGAAAACATTCTGTTGGGAGTTAGATGTTATAAAAATTATGGGATTTTACTAACTGTTGAGAAAATATTCTGTAAATTGTTGGTGATTTTTGGATAACCTTAGGTATTTTTGGGGATTTATGGGGACTTTGGACTAATTTTAAGAAATTATGTATAATAAACTAATTGCTGAAAATTTTGTGATAACATTATTTGATTACTTTACAGCTGAACTTCCAAAAGATATTTAAATTTGAAGTTCTAAAAATTCTAAATAAAATTTTGCATGATATTGTGAATTATTTTATAGGTTCAAGTTTGGAGACACGGTGAGATTCATAGCCCCATTTTTGACCCTTTTGGTATTTGTAAAGTTTTGGTGGAAAAAGCATACTGGTTACGTTGATGTATTGTTTTGAAAATATTTTGAAGCTTACTGTCATTTGTGATACAACCATTAGTTCGAATGAGGAACCGTCTGATAATATTAGTAGCGCTACTTAGGAGAATATTTGCACCAACAGGATGAGTATTGCTGCTATTTTCCTGCACCTAACCGAATGAGGGTTGAGATGTAATATTATCTGATTTTTGTGAATTATTTCGTGACAGTATGATTATGTTGTGTACAGGTTTGGTTGTAATTGATACATCAGCAAAAATTATTTGTCTGGAAACAAACCTATGTTCTCACCAACTTTTTGTTAACTATTTTGAGTATGCTTTTTCAGGAAACAATGAGTAATTCCTTTGATTGTAGCTTTGAAGTACACAATGGTTTGGGTGAAGTGATCGGAAGAGTATGTGTCACGTTAACCGTCAACATCGTTGACGGTAGTGTGTACGTTGACGCACACTTCCATCGGTTCTAAGGGCATGCTGTAGTCAAGTTGTAGAAAATTACATCTAATTTTGAAAAACTATGTATAAGATGTAATTCCCAGTTATTATAAATAAAAGCATGTCCTATGTTGTGATTTTATGTATGTATATTTATTGTGTTTTCTTCGGTATAATTAATGTACTCTGATAAAGCAAGTCACACCCCACCCGCATCTTTCACGCTTTCGCCGGGATGTGACATTCATGGTCTTCCTTATTTTTAGAATAAATCAGGATGTCATCTATGAATACTATGATAAATTTATCTAAATAAGGTTTGCATACTCTATTCTTTAGATCCATAAATACTGCTGGAGCATTGGTTAGCCCAAATGGCATTACAAGAAATTCATAATGTCTGTACCTAGTCCTGAATGCAGTCTTTGATATATCTTCATCCTGTACTCTTAACTGATGATATCCAGATCTTAAATCTATTTTGGAAAAATAACTAGATCCTTGCAATTGATCAAATAAATTATCAATCCTAAGGAGAGGATATCTATTCCTTATGGTAACTTTATTAAGTTCTATATAATCAACACACATCATAAAAGTTCCATCCCTTATCCAACAGTTCTTGTAATTGGTTCATTAACATTTCATTTCTGTTGGTGCTAAACGATATGGGGCTTTAACAATAGGGACTGTTCCGGGTACTAATTCTATTTTAAACTCTACTTGACGAGGGGGTGGCAATCCGGGTAATTCATCAGGGAAAATATCAGGATATTAATTGATAATAGAAAAACTTTCTAGATTCATTTTATCTAGTTTTGTATCAACTACATGAGCTAAGAAAGCTAAAAATCTCTTCTTTAAGCATTTTTGTGCTTTCTTACAGGAAATTATTTTCATAATACAAGTTCAAGGATTCAAGGATTTTTAAGATACAAAAAGGATGGTTCCATTTGGTAACGCATTACCATTTGGAATCGTTGACACGTCAAGGTAATTTGACCCATTTGCCTTAGAGACTTGTGTATTGACCATAGTTTATCACTCATCCCAGAAATCCCCAGGTAAGCATAACTGGTCTCTCAATGAGAATTATAGGATATGCTTGCCTTAGCCCGAAGGCCTTTTGCTAGGAAATCCAGAATACAGGTGTCTATGTGTCACACAAATTTCTTAGGTTCATGAAATCAAAACCTTGATGAGATTTTCATAGATTAGACATAGAGTCTAAGGAATTAAACCCACGAAAATAAGTGTAGATTTCACATGTCGTCGAAAATAAGTTTAGGAAGTTTCAATCGTCTGGGAGAGTCAAAGAGTCAAAGATAAGTTTAGGGAGACAAGTATAAGTTTTAAGCATACATAAGGCAATCCTATGCTAAGGCAGCAAGTTGCACAAAAGGCATAGCATTATGTAGCATGCAAACAACATGTAAGTTCAAAAGTATAAGGATCTTTCTATGAGGTTCATGCAACTATAGTCTAGGTCACCATTTCTAATGACCTAAATCCCTATAGTTATGGGCTCTGATACCAATCTATCTCACCCCAACCTTGATGGCGGAAACGTCGAGATGTGAGGGTTATGATTGTTCACAGCCACATAACGCTATTTACTAAATCCAAATATATTATTCATAAGTTTCATTATTAACATTACAAGCAAAAGTTTCAACAAAGAATACATCATGTACAAATGCTACAAATAACAAGATCATCCATTTTATCTCTAGGTCCAATCATAGATGTAATAAACTTCAAAGTGTAGAACACATAATTGACGTATTCCTGAAATATGTTAAAAATAAAAGGTCAACATAAAAAAGTTGGTGAGCTTTCCATAGTTTCCATACATACGTATATAAAAGATGGCAATTCAAGTCATAAGTTAGTGAATAAAGTGATTAGGGATGTTATGATCAAATGCTATCAAACCTTGACAAAGTTTTACAAGTCTCAAACATTTACAAGATTATACGATTAGCTAAGTGTACTTGGATCAACCAAGCAGGCTTGTCAGGACCATAGATCTATGACGTCGCCAGGCTAGCAATAGTTAATGATTGTACATATAAACGCCATAACATGGTAACCCCAAAAGTTCAACTAACCATAACTTTGCATGATGAATTGCCATAAAGTTTACAAGTCTCAAATAAGTTTACAAGTGCAATGATAATAAGTTAACATGTTTCATCCCAAAGTGTGAAAATATGAAAAAGGGGTATGGAATTATTCATTACAAGGCACCTAAATATGTATTACAAGATGAAGGTTAAGGTTAATAATATGATTAACGTTCAAATAAGAATTAGGGTTTCAATAGTTTTAAGGTTTTTAATAAGTAATAAGTTTATAAAATAATTATAGTTTGATTCTATTAGAGGAATTATATATGTATATTTAAGTATTTAGAAACGAATTTAAGTATAAATATAGATAAGATTTAATATAAATAAAGCTTTATAATTATTCAAAATTAATTGGAATAACGTTTTGATTAATAATGAATTATTAATCTAAACCTTTAGTTACTATATTTTATAAGAAAGATAATATTTGCAAATAATTTGTGAAATTGTAATATATAACTTCTACAATTATCATGATAAAACTTTAATTAATATAAAGCCCAACAATGATAAGAAAGGTTAACCGTCGGGATTTAAGGATCCCAAACGTCACTATATATAATGAAACAATCTTAACGCATATATTGTGAATATGTACTTCTCCTTTGACCAACCACTGGTCCAAGAATAATACGGTATGCGAAGATTTTGAAATGAATTCACGACGATGATTAGGAACATTATTAAAAGCAGAAATGAATCGGTTATTCAAAATAACGATCGATGTTTTTACGCCATACCACGGTATACGAATATTTGAAACAGATACAAGTCCATTTCTTGACCCGTCATCCCACATAAATCAAATTGAATTTTTAGGCAATCGGTCTATAATGCACCAATTGTCATCATGACATTTAAAATAAGAAGCATTTAGTGAATGAAAAGTTAAACAGTAGATTCACGGGAACACGGAGGTTAGGTTTTGTCATATGTAAAGGTAAGACACTTGGACACATGCCAAGTTATGTCTTTTCTTTTATGCCATACCCATGACTACAAATTACGAAATTTTATGAACCATTATATCCACATCGCAATGAGGATAATAACGAGTCTTGTTGTTCAACACCACGATAGAATTTCAATGATTTTCAAGGTTAAGAATTCAAAAGCGATTCAAGAAATGACGCAAACAATAAGAAATGCATTTGTAACCATGTTTGGCAAGGTAGCAAATCTACAAGTACAGTTTACATACGCAGTTCAACAAACCCATAATCATAGCTGAGAACATTCATGTGTCTAGAAAGACATGAACATAAATTGATAATGTCTTTATTTAGCAGAAAGATTATATAAGAAGGCTACCATCGTGCAATCAGGTTTTGATGATAAATCAAAATGAAAGTTGATAAGTAAGGAATAAATGGTTCCATATAGCTAGATCAAATCAAAATATAAGGATAAAGGGAATGAAACCGATTTAAGACTTTAAATGCTCCAAGCTCGGAATAAAAATTAACCTAGAGCGATCAGGTCTCCTTTCAAGTTCAGAAATCATGCTTTGGCTTGATAGGTCGAAAACACTAACATTGATTCTCCCTTCAAGTTACTACATGTTTCTTGTCAAGTGATTAAAACTTTGGTAAGTTTGAGATCAAGAAATGAGAATAGCCACCAAGGTGTGGTTTTCACTCCTAGCTTGATTGTGTATTTCCCAAAGTATGACTCCTAACTTACCAAATCAAAAAGTTTGATCCTAACTCATTGTTGAGGATCCACGGAAACAAGACGAGGTAACTCCCCATTAAGGTAAGGGAAATTACTCCTATCTTAACGGTGAAGTTTACAAAAATAAAATATAGCAAAATGAAATTCTCCATCAAAATCCAGAATTCACTCCTACTTTGATGAGGTCGTTTCATTTGAGAAAATGCATTCTATAAAAATGAAATTATCATCAAGGTATGGAATTCACGCCTATCTTGATGATTGAGCTTCATAATAACAAGAAAACAATCGTGGATTGACATTTGTCACCAAAGTACGGGTTTCAATCCTATTTTGGTGAGATCATGTCACTCGTGAAATGCAAGTTCCAAGAAAATAATTGAAGTCAGTTTTCAAGATAAGAAAATCACACCGATCCAGAGGATGAAATTTCATAAAACACACGACTGGAAACCATTTATTGAAACGAATAGAGAATCATCAAAGTAAGGGAATCACCCCTGTTTTGATGAGTTAGAATCATTTAGGAGATACGAGTGTTCTTAGCCATAGGTTGACTTGCAAACACTTGCATCTCTCACGGTGCAAACGGTATGAAATTCGACATAACAACGAAAGGGAAATAATATCAATTAGAAATTCAGAAAATTTTAGGTTACATCAATGTAATCAAAAGGAAAATCATGCTTACAAAATTTAAGGTCAAAGTTCGAGGTAACAGGATTAGTTATGATGGTGTTTAAATCTTGAATGACTTAAATCAGGAAGACAGAATCAAGGACAAGAATAATTCGACATCTTAATGAGATGTGAACATTCGATTCACAATCGAAGGGAATACATGAACTTCTCAAGATATGAGGTCAGCCATATTGAAGACACGCGTACTTATAAGTGATCACTCATCTCAAGGGTTTCGAGTCAAGTAAATGGATTTAATGATCGAGTCAGATCACCATTTACACTTTGCCTAGACAAAGTATCCCGAGATGTAGGAATTCCACCTATTGCATGTTCTTAGTTATGGGACACATCCTTAAGAAGATTTTGAGAACCATAAGTAACAGTTTAAAGTTTTGAAGACCATACGGTTTAGATTCCCAATATCTTAGGGTATATTAAATCCATGTTCAAGTTGGTCAAGGTATGAAGATAGTTACATGAAATGCTCAACGTGTAATGGTGTTTAAACGTAAGAGTTGAAATGTAGGATGAGTTCAATATTAACAGGAACATTATATAGGTTAAGAATGAGAAGATATTTAAACTTTGGTGATAAACCCGTTCAAGGATTCAAGGATTTTTAAGATACAAAAAGGATGGTTCGATTTGGTAACGCATTACCATTTGGAATCGTTGACACGTCAAGGTAATTTGACCCATTTGCCTTAGAGACTTGTGTATTGACCATAGTTTATCACTCATCCCAGAAATCCCCAGGTAAGCATAACTGGTCTAGCAATGAGATTTATACGATATACTTGCCTTAGCCCGAAGGCCTTTTGCTAGGAAATCCAGAATACAGGTGTCTATTTGTCACACAAATTTCTTAGGTTCATGAAATCAAAACCTTGATGAGATTTTCATAGATTAGGCATAGAGTCTAAGGAATTAAACCCACGAAAATAAGTGTAGATTTCACATGTCGTCGAAAATAAATTTAGGAAGTTTCAATCGTCGGGGAGAGTCTAAGAGTCAAAGATAAGTTTAGGAAGACAAGTAACTAAGTTTTAAGCATACATAAGGCAATCCTATGCTAAGGCATCAAGTTGCACAAAAGGCATAGCATTATGTAGCATGCAAACAACATGTAAGTTCAAAAGTATAAGGATCTTTCTATGAGGTTCATGAAACTATAGTCTAGGTCACCATTTCTAATGACCTAAATCCCTATAGTTATGGGCTCTGATACCAATCTAGCACACCCCAACCTTGACGGCGGAAACATCGAGATGTGAGGGTTACGATTGTTCACAGCCACATAACGCTATTTATTAAATCCAAATATATTATTCATAAGTTTTATTATTAACATTACAAGCAAAATTTCAGCAAAGAATACATCCTGTACAAATGCTACAAATAACAAGATCATCCATTTTATCTCTAGGTCCAATCATAGATGTAATAAGCTTCAAAGTGTAGAACACATAATTGAGGTATTCCTGAAACATGTTAAAAATAAAAGGTCAACATAAAAATGTTGGTGAGCTTTCCATAGTTTCCATACATAAGTATATAAAAGATGGCAATTCAAGTCATAAGTTAGTGAATAAAGTGATTAGGGATGTTATGATCAAATGCAACAATCAAACCTTGACAAAGTTTTACAAGTCTCAAACGTTTACAAGATTATACAATTAGCTAAGTGTACTTGGATCAACCAAGCAGGCTTGTCAGGCCCATAGATCTATGACGTCGCCAGGCTAGCAATAGTTAATGATTGTACATATAAACGCCATAACATGGTAAGCACAAAAGTTCAACTAACCACAACTTTGCATGATGAATTGTCATAAAGTTTACAAGTCTCAAATAAGTTTACAAGTGCAATGATAATAAGTTAACATGTTTCACCCCAAAGTGTGAAAATATGAAAAAGGGGTATGGAAGAACTCACATTGATATAGGCATTACAAGATGATATAAAAGGTTAAAGTAATGATCCAAAAGATAGTCCCAAAGTATTCATTACAAGGCACCTAAATATGTATTACAAGATGAAGGTTAAGGTTAATAATATGATTAACGCTCAAATAAGAATTAGGGTTTCAATAGTTTTAAGGTTTTTAATAAGTAATAAGTTTATAAAATAATTATAGTTTGATTCCATTAAAGGAATTATATATGTATATTTAAGTACTTAGAAACGAATTTAAGTATAAATATAGATAAGATTTAATATAAATAAAGCTTTATAATTATTCAAAATTAATTGGAATAACGTTTTGATTAATAATGAATTATTAATCTAAACCTTTAGTTACTATATTTTATAAGAAAGATAATATTCGCAAATAATTTATGAAATTGTAATATATAACTTCCACAATTATCATGATAAAACTTTAATTAATATGATGCCCATTAATTTTTATAAAGATTTTTTGTTTCAAGTCTAATAATTATTTAATTGTTTTTAAAAGAAAACAATTTAAATATAAAGGTTAGATAAACATTAGAGATAATTATGTCTTTAAAAGTAATGTTTGGACCAAAAGGTTTATTATTTGTTATTTGAAACAATTAATAATAAACTAAAACAAGAAAATAATCCAATTGTATTATTGAACATGTAATGTTTCAATAGGATAAACGATACTTAAATCTATTTTATAAAAAAAATAGACTAATTATATCATTTGTTTTAAAGATAATAAAATAAAAAACTTGTTAAGATATTTTAGGAAGTAAATTCCAGAAAATTAATTAGGTGGTTTTAAAAATATTTAATGTTTGTTTCTTTATAATTTTTAAAAATTTTCTATTAAATTAAGGCTTAAGAAACTAAAAAAAATTAGTTGAGGGAGCCCGGGTTCAAACCCGGGTCCTCAAGGTTTGCAAGTGAACGGGAACCGGTAGACCAAGGCCGCAGCCGCGGTAGATCTTGGTTTCCTTTAATTTTAAACACAAAACTCAGAGAACCCCAATTCCCTATGAATCGTAATTCGAAATCACCCAAATTGATCATTAATTCAAAGGTTTCAAATCAATTAACATTAGGTCTTTTGATTCCCATATGAAATCGAGTAATAACCCTTTGGTAATTACCTGTAATTGTTTGATATTTGAGGCAATTGGCCGAAGCTCAAACTCGACTGTTCTTGATTTGGGAATTCGATGTAAGTGTATGTTTTAGTGAAATTGAGTTTACAGATAGAGGAAAGAAGATGTCGAGAGCATTAGCCCTCTATTTTATAAGGCCAGTTAGATCGAATTGATGTCCAACGGCTATAGCTTAATGGTCGGACGTTTCGGTTGAGTTCATCGGTTTTAAGGGTTGATTCAGGTGCAATTGATGTTGGCTTTAACTTTGAGACGATTACCCGGGCGTTTCTATTCGTTTAATTTGTTTGTTGTTGTGATTTGGGTGTATAACGACTTTGAGGTTCAATTATCATTCGGTTACAATTAGAACCCATCAAAAGTTCGATTAATACGCGATTAAAGAGCATACATAGGTTCGAAACCGACATACGATTTTAGAGGGGGGTTAATTTCGGTGTATCTCTACAATTTTGGGGGTGGCCGGAGCTCGCCGGAGCTCGGCCGAGAGTGGTGCCGGAAAAACGGGGGTGAAGGGGGTGCAGGACCGGGTGAAGGGTTAGCACTTACAACACAACAACATAATAAGGAGAGTGTATTAGAACATTTAACAGATCAAATAGGGAACCAGTTATGATGATGCTAAGAACACAAAGTAAACTCAGAAAGAAAGAACAAGATAACAACACAAGTGGTTGGTTTTTCAAGGATGTT
Organism: Flaveria linearis; assembly: GCA_024085815.1. Taxonomy (NCBI): domain Eukaryota; kingdom Viridiplantae; phylum Streptophyta; class Magnoliopsida; order Asterales; family Asteraceae; genus Flaveria; species Flaveria linearis. The sequence continues at coordinate 36,594,785 of CM044013.1, forward strand.
GTATATTGCTTCTCAAATTCAAAGTTACAAGTATTTAGCATTCCTACATTACAAGACTTTGAGATACTTTATACTACAACCTACAGACAGCCATACTTTGAAGGCCAGCTGGATACACGAATTAGACAACACAATCCATATAGAGTCAAAAGGCAGATTTACCTTTTGGCTAGTGACTATGACATGCCATAGCTCACATCCTAATATATTAAAAAAAGGATAAAGGTACATAAAGTAGAAAGGTTTGACCCAAGACCTCAATGTACAGTTTTCCTAAAGCATGGACCTTTTCACCAACTCATACAAGTTGGTGACCAACCAGAGTGGGCAGCGACAAAGTGGTTCAGCTTTGCAGAAAAAGTACATCAGATAAATCATGTATGATAAAAGTCTTTGGAAGAATCTGTCTTGGTTTCTTGGCTTTAGCAGACTTTGTCTTGAAGCTAAGAAAGACTTTATTTGGCTTCTGAAGATATTGGTCTTGGCTATGAAAGATTTTACACTTGAAATGTTTCTGAATTGGTGTAAAACTTTCATAGCAATACTACTTCATGTTCTCTGCATCATGTAGGAAGACTTGATCATTTCTAGAACTACTGAAGAAGAACTTGTCACAACTACTGAAGAATGCTTCTTCAGCTGTTGTGATAACTACTGAAGGAGGATCATCACAACTACTGAAGAATACTTCCTCAGCTGTTGTCATAACTACTGAAGGAGGATCATCACAACTACTGAAGAGTACTTCTTCAGTTGTTGTGACAACTACTAAAAACTGTCTTCAGACTTTGTCTTCAGACTTTGTCTTCAGTTGATATCTTCAGCTGATGTCTTTAGCTGTTACCTTCAGCTGTTGTCTTCTGCTGATGTCTTCAGATGTTGTCTTTAGCTGTTACCTTCAGCTGTTACCTTCAGCTGTTGTCTTCAGCTGATGTCTTCAGCTGTTACTTTTAGCTGTTGTCTTCAGCTGATGTCTTCAGCTGATGTCTTCAGCTGTTACTTTCAGCTGTTGTCTTCAGCTGATGTCTTCAGCTGATGTCTTCAGCTGATGTCTTCATCAGTTGTTATGATCAGTAGATAGTTACAAGAGTGTTTTGGCTGCATCAGACTTCTAGGAATCCTTACAAACTCCCCCTAGGCTGATGCTACCAAAACACTTGAAGATATTCAGCAGCTCACTGTCTTCCTGATGCAAGAGGAGCCATTTGAATTGGAGATGATTTGGCTTTCTCTTCTTGCACTTCCTTAGGATGTTCTGATTCATCCTGAGGATCAAAGGAGGTTGATTTTGACTTCTTCTTCTTCTTTGCATCAGATTTAGAAGCCATACTCTTCTTCCTCTTTGCAGTCTTTAACTGAGAAGACTGGCCTGCAGCACCTTGTAGATTAGTTATGTCTTCCTCAGTTGGGTGTTCCTCCCTCACAGGTTCAGAACGAGAGGGAGTTTGACCCTGTTGTGGGTCAGATGTTGAGGCTGGCCTTTGACCTTGCTGTTGATCAATAGTTGAAGAGGCTGCCCTTTGACCCTTCTGTGGATCAGAAGATGAAGCTGGAGGTTCTTGTTTGAGTTGTCTTTTGTTGTTCAAACTTAACCTCTACTTGCGGTCGAGCTTGACTTGGAGGAGTGTGTAAGTCAGCAAGCTCTCCACTCTTGATCTTCTGCTTGATCACCCTGATATGCTCATCCATAGTAGATAGAGACATAGGGCCAAGTCTCCTTCCAGAGAATTCATACAGCTTCAAGAAGCTCATCATTCTTTGTCTATCATCAGATTTTTTCAAGTTCTTCTGAATGAGAGCTCTTGACTTAGCAGCTTCTTCCCTTATTTTCTTCTTTGTTAACTTCTGCTCTTTGAGTACTTGAAGTTCAAGTTGTTTGAGGTACTCAAACTCAATGTACTCAAAGGACAAAGGAAGAAGTGCTTCTGCCTGGTAGAAGCTTGTGGCACTCATGTAGTCTATCATTCTTTGTTTATCTGTTTCTTTATCTACCTGAGGTTCTTGTGTAGCAGCCACAGCCTCTTGCACAAGACTTTCTTGAACTGGCGAGAGAGTAGGAATATGCTTGTATAATCTTTGTTGTCTTTTCTTCTCTTTGATCTCAAGAAGAATTCTTGCATCTTCAGCTTCCTTCCTTTCTCTTGACATTTCCATGTCAGCCAGATCATTTAGTTCCTCTAAGGGGAGAGATATAATCACATCTATGTCATAGTTCCTGGTCTGTAAGTAAGTAATCCTGACTGCCCTTAACTCATCATCTTGAGTGTTTGGTCTGTGAGCAGCCCTGATAGCAACTTGCATGAAGCTTGAAGACCCAGTGGAACTTACTCCCCTTAGCTTCCTCTTTCTCTCTCTTTCCTCCTCCTCAATCTCCTCAGGGGTTAGAACCCTTTTCCCCTTGTTACCCACAGACCTTTGTGACACAGGGTGGAGAGAGCTTTGGCCTTCATTGCTTGGTGTAGCATCCAAGCTCTGGCCAGAGAGAGACTGTGATACATCTTCACCAGCAGGTGTTTCACTGAGGGGTTGAGTTGCTGAAGTAGTTGTTGTAGTGCCAGGTGTTTCAATTTCTGTCACTTCATAAGTTGACTGTAAGACAGGACTTTCAAGCTCTATCACTGGGCCTTCAGTCAAGGTTTTCCCTTTGAAGCTAATCTCAGGGTCTGCCTAAACATCCAGTTGACCAATGATATTACCTGATTGCCTTGGTCTATCTTCTTCAGCTTCTTGCCTTGATACACCCTCCCCAAAAAGACTTTGAAACAAGCAGTCTAGGATGTTCACATCAATGTGAACTTGAGGAGGTTGCTGAGTAGGAACGATTACAAAGAGGATGGTGAGTTCTCAATGTCCATACTCATTGAAGAACTCCCAGGTTCTGTGATTTAGTGACTTTCTCCCCCTTTTTGGTAGCATCACCTTCTTGTATAGGTGAGCTAGGAGCTAGGTTAGCCACATCATCAGGTTCTTGTGTTCCTGGTTGAGCTCTTCTTAAAGGTCTCTCAGCTAGTTTTTCCTTAAGATAAGATATCTTAAGTTGCTGATCATTGACCCTATTTTGTATGGTAGTCAGTCACTTGAAATTCAAGTTGACTAACCTTTGAGACTAAGTAAGTGCATGTTTGTGTCAGTTGTTGCACTTTTAGTCTCATGTAATGCCCCGAAATTTCCCAAAACAAGCCATTTAATAATAATGGGCTTTTAAGGGTTAATTTAAGAAATAAAGGGGTAAATTAGTGGGCTATGGACCAAATTAGCCTTAATGGGCTAGGTTTGATGGGTTTAAGGGCCCTTAATCAGCCCTTAAACCATGCATGATCAGATCCATTCCATCATTCCAACCCTAGCCACCAAATTCATAGAGAGAGAAAGTAGAGAGAGAAAGTGGAAGAAAACTCAAGTTTTGGAGATTCAAAGGTGGAGGAGTGAAGATCTGCTTGATTGGAGCATCAAAACTTAAGGAAAGAGCAACAAAATAAGGTAAGAATCGACCTCTAAGGCCTTCTGTAGATCAAACCTGGATTCTAGGGTTTTGGGGTTTTGAAAAGTTCAAAGAAACACATAAAGGTCAAATTTTTACGTATGAAAACGTGTAAAAAGGTTAGATCTGGTCTCATGGAAGGTAAAATAACGATTTGGACGTAAAAAGTTAAGATTTTGGGTTAAAAACTCGCTGGTTCTTAATTTCTATTCATCCAGCGAAACTAGGCCCCGATCCAGCGAAACTAAGCCTTTATCCAGCGAAACTGTTAATTTATTCAGCGAAACTAAAGGGGTTCCAGCGAAACTACAGTTTTGCTGCAGCAAAACTACAGTTTCGCTGATAAGTTCGCTAAGTACTTAGGCTGACCTATGGACATTGCGAAACTAAGAAATTCCAACGAAAGTTGGGCGCTCATGGTAGCGAATCTGTCCAGCGAAACTGGCAGAAGTGCTGCCCAGCGAAACTGGTAGCGAAACTGCCAGCGAAACTGGCAGCGAAACTACCAGCAAAACTGTGGGCGAAACTATGATGAAAATGACGTTTTTGCATATTAACTTTCGTGCAGCTAGAGTATTTAGGCTATAGCATAAGAGGCTTAGAATTTAAGCTATTGGACAAGTTCAGGTGAGTTCTAGATCCCCTATTTTACGCATGTTTTAAATGTTTTGGGGCGGTGTGCATACTAAATAATACCTCTATTAATAGTTTTGTTAAAGTAAAGTTTTATACGCTATCTTATATGGAAAAATGGGGTTTTCTAATGAATTTCCTTGAATTGTGTTGTGTTATATTATGTATAACCTAAACATGAAAGTGAAACTTAAAGAAAGGTTATAAGGCTCATAACATGTACCTTGATAAAGTGATAAAGTAAAGCCTTGCAAGCAATTGATAAAGGAGGGTTGCATTCGTTGTGCCCTCACCAGTGATAAAGTGATAAAGTATGCTCGAACAGGCAGGTCAGTAAGTCCTGAATTGGCATGACAATAATGTCCTGATCGGGTACGACAGTAAGTCCTTAATTGGCGTGTCGGTAAAGTCCTAGGCGAGCCTAGGCACCGATTGTGAGAATTGACGGATAAAGAAGTGTAATAAATAACAAGAAATGATAAAGTATTGATAAAGAAATAGCCCGTGTGTATAGATGTTTGATAGATGATGATTATTTTAACCGCTAAAGTTATTACCTTTTAAGAAAGTTATTTAACAAAGTAAACCTAGAATTCACTCAGCGAAGCTGACTTTTGTATGCATATCAGTTGATAGGTGAAAGTTAGAGCCTACGGGATGGGAGCATGGAAATTGAAGCTTCTTGGCACATAAAGACTGGCATCCCTGATAAAGGAGAACTTAAGAGGACTTTTGAACAGTTTTGATGTTTAAAACAATGTTTATATTTTGACTTATCTACATTGTAATGAATTGAGTTTACTGTATTTTCTGCTGCGATAGTTATTTACACATATATGAGTAAATGATTGCTTTAAATCGATCTTTCGCTGTGAATGACCAACTGTGAGGTCCCCCTGGAAAGGAGGGCCTTACAAGTTGGTATCAGAGCCAATGTTTAAGAGATTTGGGAAAATTATTTTATAAACCTAAACTTAAACAGATAATGGGACCAAGTGTCAAGGATGCCAGTCCAAGAAGCTCCATGCCAAGAGGTAACAAATATGCTATAGGTATTATTCTAGTGGGTAGTGCCTTCTTATTTAAGTTACAATTGAGGTAGAGTAGGATAATGTTATCTGTGATGCCTATCTGAAATTATATGACTTATACGTGCATAGAATAAGTGTAGTAGGTTCTAGTGTTAGTATGGTTCGGGATAGGAAAGTTTATGGCATGAGAATTTCTGTAAGTAGTTAATCACAACTGGCCACTGTTATTAAAAATTTACAAAACTTGTCGTGAACTGAACTTGCCTTGAAAGACCATATTAACATTCTGAATCTTATAGGAAGTAGAAAGAATGGCACCAAAGAAAGCAGTTCCAGCCATGGTCACCCGGAGGAGCACTAGGGGAAGGCCCCCTCATAAGGCGAAGGAAACTGCAGGTGAAACTGCGAAACCGACCAAAAGGTCAACTAGGAAGCCTGTTGACAAACCAGTTAAGGAGGAGGTTGATCTAGAAACGGGAGCCGAGTGGCCTACCACTGATCAGGCAAAACTAAAGGAGACAGTAAAGGAAGCTATTGCCTAAGAGGTGCACCAGGTCCTATCTGGAGTGATGTCCGCTCTGCTTGCGGAATTCATGGAGTAGGTTAAGGGCGACAGTAAAAAGAGTGCGGCTTCAGAGAAGGTTGATAAGAAAGGAGCGGTCAAGACTGAGGAGTTGAGCGACGAGGGAGATCGTCTGTTAACCATGACGATTCCGAGGTAGAAGAGAGGGCGAAGGGGTGCAGCTACGGGGATTTTCAGAGGTGTAAGCCCCCAACGTTTGATGGCACTGGTAACGCTGCTACTGCTCAGCATTGGATCAGGGAAATGGAGGCCGTACTAAAGATCAGCGAGTGTCGGGAAAGCCAAAAGGTGAAATTTGCTTCCCATTCCCTCTTGGACCCAGCACTGTGTTGGTGGGATAACATCGTTGAGTCTTACGGGGAGGAGGCTATTGAGAGGATGAAGTGGCCGCAGATGAAGAGGTTGGTGATAGAGGAGTATTGCCCGGAAAGAGAGCTTGACAAGATTGAGCAAGAGTTTGTGAGTTTGGAGGCTGGAAATATGACTCACCAGGAGTACACTACAAAATTCAATGAAATGGCACGTCTGGTGCCTGACTTGGTGACTCCCGAATCCAAGAGGATCAAGAGGTATATACAAGGGTTGCCTCTGGACATTCGTAGGGATATGGTCACTGCCCGACCTAGCACTTTTAGGTCAGCAGTGGACCTCAGTGGAAGGTTGTACGATCACCGCAGGCCAGTGACGGTGGGTGAGACGAGGAAAGTTTGGAATAATAATGGGAAGAGGTATGGAAGTGGTAACTACCAACCGGGAAACAAGAAGGCAAGAGTGGATGCAAAACAAGCGATTGTGAAGGGGATCGAAGAAGTTAAGGAATGTAGGAAGTGCGGGAGGAGGCATCCCGGAGAATGCCGAATGGGTAGCCCTGGGTGCTACCGGTGTGGGAAAGCTGGTCACATGACGAGAGAGTGCTCGAAAGTGTACAAGTGCTTCAACTGCCACGAGTCGGGGCACCGCAACAGTGACTGCAAGAAAGCCAAGCCGGGAGGCTCGGGAACAAGCGGGGATAATGACAAGGGGGATGATGGAAAGTCCAAGGTCAGGGCAAGAGCTTTCACCATGAACAAGAAGGAATCAAGGAAAGACCCGGACGTAGTGTCAGGTACGTTCCTTGTCAATGATGTTTGTGCCTCCATATTATTTGATAGTGGTGCCAGTAAGAGTTTTGTATCTGTATCCTTCTGTGCTACACTAGATGCCCAAACTAAGGAAATAGATGATGCCTTTGAAGTAGAAACAGCCGATGGTAAGACCATTAGAATAGTCAGAGTGATAGAGGATTGCCACATTAAACTAGGAGGTCATTACTTTCCCGCACAATTGTTTGCCATGCCCTTAGGAGGTTTCGATGTCGTACTAGGGATGGATTGGTTAGCTGCCCACGATGCTAACATAGTATGTCAACAAAAGATGATCCGACTAACGGCTCCAGATGGTAGCCCGATTACGATCTACGGTGATAACGATTGCAAGGTTCCAAGGATCCTTTCCATGATCAAGGCGGAGAAATGTATGAGGCGAGGGTGTGGAGCTTATCTAGCGTACGTCAAGGATGTTAGAGATAAAGCGAAGGAGTTGTCTGATGTACCAGTGGTGCGGGACTTTCCTGACGTATTCCCGGAGGATATGCCCGGAGTACCACCGGACAGGGAGATAGAGTTTCAGATTGATTTACTATCAGGAGCCCAGCCTATTGCCAGAGTACCCTACCGCCTAGCCCCGTCCGAGATGAAGGAGCTCATGTCACAACTGCAAGAACTCCTTGACAAAGGATTCATTAGGCCCAACATTTCTCCCTGGGGCGCTCCTGTGTTGTTTGTAAAGAAGAAGGATGGCAGCATGAGGATGTGTATAGATTATAGGGAGCTGAATAAGCTGACCGTGAAGAATCGATACCCTCTACCTTGGATAGATGACCTGTTTGATCAATTGAAGGGGCAAGCTGGTTCTCCCGAATAGATCTCCGATCCGGGTATCATCAACTGAAGGTGAGGGAGCAAGACATCCCGAAGACGGCCTTCCGAACGCGCTATGGCCACTATGAGTTTCTGGTTATGTCTTTCGGGCTAACCAATGCTCCTGCGGCATTCATGGACTTAATAAATCGCGTGTGTTGCCCGATGTTGGACAGATCAGTGATAGTCTTCATTGATGATATTTTGATATACTCAAGGAACGAAGGAGACCACGCTTGTCACATCAAGGAAGTGTTAGAAACTTTAAGAAGGGAGAAACTGTATGCGAAGTTCTCTAAATGTGCCTTCTGGCTACGGGAGGTGCAGTTTTTAGGGCACATTATAAATTCCGAGGGAGTTATGGTTGATCCAGCGAAAGTTTAAGCGGTTACGCAATGGAATTCCCCAAGGACGCCATCCCAGATCCGTAGTTTCTTGGGATTGGCTGGCTATTATAGAAGGTTCATCAAGACTTCTCAAAGATAGCTTCCCCATTAACAAGGTTAACGAGGAAGAACATGGTGTTCGACTGGGGAAAAGAATAGGAATATGCATTTCAGGAACTGAAGGATAGACTAACCAAAGCTCCTGTACTAACCCTACCGGAGGGAGATGAAGACCTAACGGTATACTCCGATGCTTCTTACTGCGGGTTAGGCTGTGTGTTAATGCAAAGAGGAAAGGTTATAGCTTACGCGTCCAGACAACTAAAGGACACGGAGGTTAATTACCCGGTTCACGATTTGGAACTAGCCGCAGTAGTGTTCGCATTGATGATATGGAGACATTATTTGTATGGAACTAAGTGCACCATATTTACCGACCACAAAAGTCTGAAATATTTCTTTGAGCAGAAAGACCTAAATATGAGACAGAGGAGGTGGTTGGAGCTGATAAAGGATTATAAATGTGAAATCCATTATCATCCGGGTAAGGCAAATGTGGTAGCCGACGTCCTGAGCCGAAAGGAAGGATATGAACCAATCCGGGTGAAGGCGTGCCAACTAGTAGTGACCCCAGATGTTATGAGATTGATAAGCGGAGCTCAAATGGACGCTTTGAGAGAGCAACAAATCAAGAAGGAAAGGATGGTGGGAAAAGTAGATGAATTGGTAGAGAACACCTTGGGTGTTAAGACCTTTCACGGCAGGATATGGGTTCCGAGGCATGGTGACTTGCAAGAAAGGATTATGGATGAAGGGCACAAAACCCGCTACTCAATACACCCAGGAGCAAATAAGATGTACCACGACTTGAAGAAAGACTATTGGTGGCCTGGGATGAAGAGAGATGTGGTTGTGTATGTAAACAAATGTCTAACGTGCCTACAAGTGAAGGCTGAGCACCAAAGACCTTATGGTTATGTTCAGCCATTAGAAGTGCCAGAATGGAAGTGGGAACATGTTACCATGGACTTCATCACTAAATTACCACGCACGACAAAAGGCCACGACGCGATATGGGTGATAGTTGATAGACTGACTAAGAGTGCACATTTCCTTCCAATCAAGGAAACAATTAGTTCAGAAAAGCTTGCCAAACTGTTTATCCGAGAAATTGTGGCGCGGCATGGTATGCCCGTATCGATTGTTTCAGATAGAGATACGCGGTTCACCTCAAAGTTTTGGAAAAAGTTCAATGAAGAAATGGGCGTGAGGTTACATGTTAGTACCGCATACCACCCGCAGACCGATGGGCAATCGGAAAAACGATCCAGACACTGGAAGATATGCTTCGGGCATGCGTTATCGAATTCGGCGGTAACTGGGATGATCATTTGCCACTAGCAGAGTTCTCCTATAACAACAGCTACCACGCCAGTATTAAAATGCCCCCATACGAGTTATTGTACGGTCGACGGTGCAGAACTCCTATTTGTTGGGGTGATGTCGGTCAGAAGGAACTAGGGAGCTTGGAAGTCGTGGAAGCCAACCCGGAAAAGTTGGAGAAAATCAAGGCGTATATGAAGGCTGCAAAGGATAGACAGAAGTCATACGCCGACAGAAGAAGGAGACCAATAGAATTTAGCGTGGGTGACAGGGTAATGTTAAAAGTGTCACCATGGAAAGGGATTATCCGATTTAGGAAGAGGGGGAAACTGAGTCCCAGGTTTATCGGACCATTTAAGGTAATAGCACGAGTTGGGGATGTAGCTTACAGGCTAGACCTTCCAGAAGAATTAAGCGGGATTCACCCTACCTTTCATGTGTCGCACTTAAGGAAATGTTTAGCACCAGATGAGGCAGTCGTACCTCTAGGTGACATCGAGGTGGACGAGAAGCTGAATTATGTAGAGCAACCAGTGGCTATACTGGATCGGAAGGAGAAACAATTGAGAAATAAAGTAGTCAAGCAAGTCAAGGTGCAATGGAAACATCGAAAAGGGTCGGATGCCACCTGGGAATCCGAGGAGGAAATGAGACGACAATACCCCGATCTATTTAACGACGAGGCAGGTTTCGAGGACAAAACCTGAATAAGGGGGGGAGACTTGTAACGCCCCGAAATTTCCCGAAACAAGCCATTTAATAATAATAGGCTTTTAAGGGTTAATTTAAGAAATAAAGGGGTAAATTAGTAGGCTATGGACCAAATTAGCCTTAATGGGCTAGGTTTGATGGGTTTAAGGGCCCTTAATCAGCCCTTAAACCATGCATGATCAGATCCATTCCATCATTCCAACCCTAGCCACCAAATTCGTAGAGAGAGAAAGTAGAGAGAGAAAGTGGAAGAAAACTCAAGTTTTGGAGATTCAAAGGTGGAGGAGTGAAGATCTGGTTGATTGGAGCATCAAAACTTAAGGAAAGACCAACAAAATAAGGTAAGAATCGACCTCTAAGGCCTTCTATAGATCAAACACGGATTCTAGGGTTTTGGGGTTTTGAAAAGTTCAAAGAAACACATAAAGGTCAAATTTTTACGTATGAAAACGTGTAAAAAGATTAGATCTGGTTTCATGGAAGGTAAACCAAGGATTTGGACGTAAAAAGTTAAGATTTTGGGTTTAAAAACGGGCTGGTTCTTAATTTCTGTTCATCCAGCGAAACTAGGCCCCGATCCAGCGAAACTAAGCATTTATCCAGCGAAACTGTTAATTTATTCATTGAAACTAAAGGGGTTCCAGCGAAACTACAGTTTCGCTACAACGAAACTACAGTTTCGCTACAGCGAAACTACAGTTTCGCTACAGTTTCGCTGATAAGTTCGCTAAGTACTTAGGCTGACCTATGGACATTGCGAAACTAAGAAATTCCAACGAAAGTTGGGCGCTCATGGCAGCGAATCTGTCCAGCGAAACTGGCAGAAGTGCTGCCCAACGAAACTGGTAGCGAAACTGCCAACGAAACTGGCAGCGAAACTACCAGCGAAACTGTGGGCGAAACTATGATGAAAATGACGTTTTTGCATATTAACTTTCGTGCAGCTAGAGTATTCAGGCTATAGCTTAAGAGGCTTAGAATTTAAGCTATTGGACAAGTTCAGGTGAGTTCTAGATCCCCTATTTTACGCATGTTTTAAATGTTTTGGGGCGGTGTGCATACTAAATAATGCCTCTATTATAGTTTTGTTAAAGTAAAGTTTTATACGCTATCTTATATGGAAAAATGGGGTTTTCTAATGAATTGCCTTGAATTGTGTTGTGTTATATTATGTATAACCTAAACATGAAAGTGAAACTTAAAGAAAGGTTATGAGGCCCATAACATGTACCTTGATAAAGTGATAAAGTAAAGCCTTGCAAGCAATTGATGAAGGAGGGTTGCATTCGTTGTGCCCTCACCAGTGATAAAGGCCTGATCGGGTACGACAGTAAGTCCTGAATTGGAATGACAATAATGGCCTGATCGGGTACGACAGTAAGTCCTTAATTGGCGTGTCGGTAAAGTCCTAGGCGAGCCTAGGCACCGATTGTGACAGAAATTGACGGATAAAGAAGAGTAATAATAACAAGAAATGATAAAGTATTGATAAAGAAATAGCCGTGTGTATAGATGTTTGATAGATGATGATTATTTTAACCACTAAAGTTATTACCTTTTAAGAAAGTTATTTAACAAAGTAAACCTAGAATTCACTCAGCGAAGCTAACTTTTGTATGCATATCAGTTGACAGGGTGAATGTTAGAGCCTACGGGATGGAGCATGGAAATTGAAGCTTCTTGGCACATAAAGACTGGCATCCCTGATAAAAGAGAACTTAAGAGGAGTTTTGAACAGTTTTGATGTTTAAAAACAATGTTATATTTGGAATTATCTACATTGTAATGAAATGAGTTACCGTATTTTCCGCTGCGATAGTGAGGTCCCCCTGGAAAGGAGGGCCTTGACTTTTTTGCATATTAACTTTCGTGCAGCTAGAGTATTCAGGCTATAGCTTAAGAGGCACAGCGAAACTACAGTTTCGCTGATAAGTTCGCTAAGTACTTAGGCTGACCTATGGACATTGCGAAACTAAGAAATTCCAACGAAGTTGGCGCTCATGGCAGCGAATCTGTCCAGCGAAACTGGCAGAAGTGCTGCCCAACGAACTGGTAGCGAAACTTGCCAACGAAACTGGCAGCGAAACTACCAGCGAAACTGTGGGCGAACTATGATGAAAGACTTTTTTGCATATTAACTTTCGTGCAGCTAGAGTATTCAGGCTATAGCTTAAGAGGCTTAGAATTTAAGCTATTGGACAAGTTCAGGTGAGTCTCTAGATCCCCTATTTTTACGCATGTTTTAAATGTTTTGGGGCGGTGTGCATACTAAAAATGCCTCTATTATAGTTTTTGTTAAAGTAAAGTTTTATACGCTATCTTATATGGAAAAATGGGTTTTCTAATGAATTGCCTTGAATTGTGTTGTGTTATATTATGTATAACCTAACATGAAAGTGAAACTTAAAGAAAGTTTATGAGGCCCATAACATGTACCTTGATAAAGTGATAAAGTAAAGCCTTGCCAGCAATTGATAAGGAGGGTTGCATTCGTTGTGCCTCACCAGTGATAAAGGCCTGATCGGGTACGACATAAGTCCTGAATTGGAATGACAATAATGGCCGGATCGGGTACGACAGTAGTCCTTAATTGGCGTGTCGGTAAGTCCTAGGGAGGCCTAGGCACCGATTGTGACAGAAAATTGACGGATAAAAAGAGTATAAATAACCAGAAATGATAAAGTATTGATAAAGAAATACCCGTGTGTATAGATGTTTGATAGATGATGATTATTTTAACCGCTAAAGTTATTACCTTTTAAGAAAGTTATTTAACAAAGTAAACCTAGAATTCACTCAGCGAAGCTAACTTTTGTATGCATATCAGTTGACAGGTGAATGTTAGAGCCTACGGGATGAGCATGGAAATTGAAGCTTTCTTGGCACATAAAGACTGGCATCCCTGATAAAGAGAACTTAAGAGGACTTTTGAACAGTTTTGATGTTTAAAAACAATGTTTATATTTTGACTTATCTACATTGTAATGAATTGAGTTTTACCGTATTTTCCGCTGCGATAGTTATTTTCACATATTTGAATAAATGATTGCTTTAATCGATCTTTCGCTGTGAATGACCAACTGTGAGGTCCCCCTGGAAAGGAGGCCTTACATCTCAGATTCCCCTCATCTCCATCAGAAGAATCATGGGGGATGAGAGAATTGGACCTAGATCCTCACTCTCATCACCAGCGTAGGGTTCTTGGCTGCTGGATTTCCTCTGCTCATTGACAGCCTCAGATGAAGTGTCAATGGGCTGAGTTGCCATGGTTGAGGTCTTATGATGTAATCACTTGCAGAAGTGAGAGCCTCTTCCATATGGATCCCCTGAACAAGTTTAGAAGGACCCACCTCAGCAATGGGTGACTGATGTGGGGTAGATATAGAAAATTCAGAGACACTCTTCTCTCTTTAAGTAGGTGAGGGATAGAGAGATTCATGGTGCTCACTGAAGCTAAGTCCTCATCAGCATAGAATTCAAGGTTGGGAATTTGGGTATTTAAGTCCAAAGGCTGGGGATGGTAACTGTCCCCTGAAGGTTTTTCACTTGAGTGTTAAGACTCAGAGTGAAGGCTTAAGGCATTGGGCTTATGAGCTCATCAGCTGAATCAGGAACATCAGCACTGATTCTTAAAGAGATGGGAGTGGTTTGCTCCTTAGGAGAAGTGGGAGCTCTAGTATCCACTTCTTCCTATATGGGTGAGTATATGGGGACCTACATAGACTCAATAGCTTGAGCAGGGGTTCGTTTGGATTTTCTTTGGTAGGTAAGGATGATTTGAGCTGTTTTGGTGGTTGAGATGTAGAAGTGGTGGGTTCAACACTAGCTTTTGTTGCTAGGTTGTCACCTTGAGCAACGAGCTCTAACATTTTAGGGACCAGGGCTGTTTCTATCCCTGAGAAGCCTATAATTGGCTTCTTCATAATCTTAAAGATGCCTGGCTTCATTTGTCCAATTTAAGAATAGTATTTGGTTCCCCTCAACTGTGATCCAAGTTCACAGTTGAGATGTATTGAACATATCTAGGAACATATAGTATTCTAAGGAGTCCAAGTTAGCAAGCAAGTTTTTGTAAACAAATTATGAGTACTTGAACTTGACCCCTTGTACCATTCCATGAACTATAAAGGAGAGATCCTTAGGAATCTGGTCCCCCCACCATGCTTGTTGGACAAGCTGTGAATCACTACATGGAGTAGGTATTTCCACTGGAATGAGACCTTCCTTTTCCTAAAGGTCTTTATAGAGAAATCTCCCTCATAGCCCATCTGCTCAAAGGAATAGTTGACAGCTTCCTTTGGGAAAGACAGTTCACTTGTTCATCATCCAGCTGAAGGTGAGTGTTATGATAGCTGGAGTGATAAAGACTGTCCTCCCTTGCACTGTGGCAGACAGTGCCTTCTCCCCATCCATAATAACCTCTTGACATGTCCTCCAAAAGTCAAGCAGGTGATTCTCATAAAGAATAGGATCATGGTGAGTGAGGTGTAGTAGTTGGATAAAGCAAGAAATAGCAAACCTCTGAGAAACTATCATCTTTCTCAGAGTGCAAAAGGAACTTGATTGTGCTGCCTATGGAATTGCATGGAGAATTTGGTTTTTCTGTTTGGAATGTTGGCCATTTGAAAAGCTTAAGGATGAAGAAAGGTGAAAAGCAAGTGATTTCAGAGAGATTTGGTTTGAGGTATGGGTGAATTTTGGAGTAGGTAGAGGAAAGAGGTGTAATCGTTGGATATTTGTATGAATTTGGATTAGAGACAAAGTTAATGAAAAAGGATAAACTTTGAAATCCATTGTGTTGGTCCTATCTCTGAAAAGTAGTTTGCTTTTTGCCCAAAAAGTAGTTTTCCTTGGAATTCTAAGAAATCTTCTGAAGATAATTTAACTTCAGAGGTTTTGACCATGAAGGTATTTTGCTTTGGAAGTTTTAACCAGAAAGCTTCCGAAGGCAAATTTTGTGCCTCCAAAATATTTCAAAGATTTTGAAGAATTTTGCAACTTGTGTAAAATTCTAAAAAATCTAAGGAATATCCTAAAAGAATTTTCTTCCAAAGAGAAACTGGGGCTTATTATTGTGATAGAATAGACAACATAGAACACACATAGTTTTAGAAATAATATGATTAAGTTTTTAAGAAAAGCTATTCAAAGTGATCATCCCAATAGCTGATATAAAATATTTAAATCTCTGTTCATCAAAAGCTTTTGTGAACAGATCAGCATATTGTTCATCTGTATGAACTTTGATTAGTTGATTAATCCTTTTCAAAATTATCTCTAATCAGATGATACCTGATGTTGATGTGCTTAGTTCTTGAGTGCTGCATTGGATTTTCTGTGATTGAGATAGCACTGTTGTTGTCTATGTGAATGGGAGTCTCTTTGAAGTTGAATCCATAGTCTAGCATCTGATTTTGAATCCAAAGTACTTGAGCATAGCAGCTTGCAGCAGCAATGTATTCAGCCTCAGCAGTTGATGCAGATACACAGGATTATTTCTTGCATTGCCAGAGACTATCCTTCCACCAAGAATTGACATCCCCCTGATGTAGACTTTGCAGTCATATTGCATCCACCATAATCACTATCTGTATATGCATACAGATTGAAGTCATAATTTTTAGGATACCAAAGGCCAGAGATGGGGCTCCTTTAAGGTATCTTAGAATTCTTTTGACAGTGATTAGGTGTGACATCTTGGGGTTGGCCTGATATCTTGCACAGATGCAAGTGGCAAACATAATATCTGGCCTGCTAGCTGTAAGATACATAAGAGACCCAATCATAGCCCGTAGAGATGTTCATCAACAAATTCCCCCTCAAGATCAGGTCAAAGGGAGTGGTTTCTAGCTATGGGTGTCTTAGCAACCTTACATTCAGTCATGTTGAACCTTTTAAGTATGTCTTGCACATACTTTGACTGATTTTGAAGATACCATTGTCAACCTGCTTCACTTGAATCCCTAGAAAGAAATTAGTTCCCCCATGGCACTCATTTCAAATCTATCCTTCATCAGCTTCTCAAAGTCTTTGCAGAGCTTTGGATTAGTTGACCCAAGATGATATCATCTACATATACTTGAACTAGCATTATGTCATCTCTTATTCCTTTGATGAAGAGAGTTCCATCAATGGTCCCCCTTTTGTAGCCATGCTGACATACTGAGATAGAGTTTCATACCACTTTCTTGGTGCCTGATGTAGGCCATAAAGAGCTTTGTCAAGCTTGCAGACATAATCAGGATGATCAGGATCTGCAAATCCAGGTGGTTGTTTGACATACACCTCTTCGTCAATCACTCTATAAAGAAAGCACACTTGACATCAAGTTGATAGACCTTGAAGTTCTTGGATGCAGCAAAAGCTAGGAATATCTTGACAGCTTCAAGTCGTGCTACTGAGCAAAGACATCAGTGTAATCAATCCTTCTTCTTGAGTATACCCTTGAACAACTAATCTAGCCTTGTTCTTGATGACAAGTCCTCTATCATCCTTCTTATTCCTGAAAACCCATTTTGTACCTATGGTAGTCTTCCCATGAGGAAAGGACATAGATTCCAAACCTTTTGTCTCTTGAATTGAAGCAACTCCTCTTGCATAGCTTCACCCAACTTCCATCCTTTAGAGCTTCATCAATCTTCTTTGGCTCTATTTGGGATAAGAAACAAGAGTGAAGACAGATATTTGCATTATGAGACTGTCCTGTTGTTCTTACACCAGTACCAACATCTCCAATGATATTTGTAGTGGGGTGAGACTTGTGGATCCTTATTGAGGGATCACAGCAAGTTGTTTAGACAGATCCAAATTGGAGAAATTCTATTCTGGCAGGGAGGATTCACCTCTACAGCAGCACACTTATCAATATTAACTTGATCCAATGAGTGTGTAACATCATTGAGATTTTCTTCAATGTGATGGTTCTCGACATCAAGAAATTCTTGATCACTGTCACCACCACCATGTTCCCCAACATTTGAAGTTTTCTACATTTGAGTTCTGTGCCTCAAAACCGGAAGATGAAGGCAACTCAGATGTATCAGCAGGATTTGTCATTGATGTGCTGGTAGAAGCTTCAATTGCAGGATTAGTTACCACTGGAGCTGGAGATATGTTGCTTGAAGATCTTCTCAGCTCAATTCTTGGATCAAGATCACCTGTAGGCAATATATCTGTGGTTCTTGAACATGCTCACAAGATTTGTTAAAACAGTTGGTAACTAAATCAAGATCAAACAACCAATCCGACCAGAACCTTTCACACTGGGAGTGTGTTCATTGAAGTCACATTGGCTGACTCCTCAACTACTCTAGTTCTGAGATTGTATACTCTATAAGCTTTAGCTTGAGAAGAGTATCCAATGAAGTGTCCATCATCTGATTTCTCAGCAAACTTGGCTATATGATCTTTGGTATTCAAGATGGTGCAAGGACATCCAAAAGACCTGAGAAAAACCAATAAAAGGTTTCCTCTTGTGCAAAGTTCATAAGGAGTCTACCATGTGTCTTAACTACTAAAACTCTGTTCGCACATAGAAAGCAGTGTTGACTGTCTCTGCCCAGAAGGTGATGGGCAGTTTAGAGTCAGACAACATAGTTCTTGCAGCTTCAATTAGTGTCCTGTTTCTCCTCTCAGCAACTCCATTTTGCTGAGGGGTCCTGGGAGCACTATATTGTCTTGTAATACCCTTTTCATCACAAAATGTATCAAGTGTTTGATTCTTGAACTCAGTTCTTGATCACATCTTATTGTTTTGACCTTATGATCACATTGATTCTCAATCTTTAAGATGAAATTCTTCAGAGTCTCAGAGGTCTCATCCTTAGTTCTAAGGAAGAATACCATGTGAATCTTGTAAAGTCATCTATGATCACCAAACAGTAAGAGGTCCTTCCTAAACTCATTACATTGGTAGGGCCAAAGAGATCCATATGTAACAAGTGTAGGGGTGTAGTGATCGAATTTCTTTCCTTAGGCTTGTGAGATACCTGTGTTGCTTCCCTTTAGGCATGCACACAATGATCATCACTTGTAAACTCTCTTTTTGGTATTCCAGTTACCAAATCATTCTTAATCAATTTATTCATGTTCTTAAAGTTTACATGGCACATTCTTTTTGCCAAAGAAAGATTCATCACTATTTCTTTAGATAGAAAGCATGAAACTTCTCCTGATGGAGATGTTTCTTGCAAATCCATCTTGTACATGTTCCTTTTCCTGGGGGCTCTGAGTAGGATGTGCACATGAGGAATGATCACCCAGCTTAAGAACAATGCACTCATGCTCAGCAAACAGCATGTTATGACTCTGATCACAAATTGAGATACACTCAAAGAGTTGTATCCAAGCTCCTTGACAAAATTTACCTTGTCAATGCTGAGCTTACCATTTGTGACCTTGCCCCTTCTAGTAATGTAACCACCTGCATCTCCTCCAAAAGCAACTGGTCCTCCATCAATTCTTTCAAACTTCTAGAGTAGTGACCTATTGCCTGTCATGTGCCTGGAACAACCACTGTCAATGATCCACACATTTTTATTTGTCTGTAGCTGTTCCTGCACAAAGAGATAGCTAGTTACATTTGGAACCCAAGCCTCATTGGTCTTGGGCTTATTTAAATCAGTTGAAGACAATGCAACAGTAATAGATCCTATGGTGTGCTTTAGGATCTTGAGCTGTTGTTGATGAAGAACCTTCAGTCTTTTGGTATTTTTTGACTTCCACACCACCTTTGGAAGTTTAGACTTGACCTTTAATACTTCAGAAGCTTTTGAGACTTTAGAAGTTTTGATGACTGGTCCTTCGGAAGATCTTGCCTTTACTGCAGCAAGCTTCAGTACTTTGGAAGCATTCCTTCTTCCGAGACCAAATCTTCTTCCGAAGGCAGTTTTCCACTTGCCTTCTTCTTCATCTTGGAATTCTTGGAAGTCTCTTTGTTTATCATGTGAAGATACCCTTAGGATTGTATGGACAATCCTTAGCCAAATGAGAAGTACTCTCACACATGACACACTTCAGATTCTTCTTTCCAAGAGTCTTCTTCATGGAAGAGCGCTGACTTTGGTCACATCCCATCTCCATCTTCACCTTTGCAGGAGCTGAGACAGTTCTTTTGGATTGAGAACTGTTCTTGGAGTTGGATGGTCCAGGTTGTGTAGCAGTAACACACAACATCATCAGTCTTCTTCTTGTTGCTGAGATGAGTGCACATGAACCAGAATTCATGTCATCAGTCTTAACTACTTCAAACCCTGCAGAGATAAAAACTTGTTTCTGCTTAAAGTCAAAAGTAGCCTTGATCTCTTGAGCCTTCCTTGATTTTCTTTTGGCTTTCCTGATCAAGTTCTTTCTTCTTGACTTGGTCATCCCAACAGTTTTACTCTCCTCAGAGGAATGGTAACCCTTCTCAGAATGCTTTTCTTCACCACTCAACCAAGTCATTCTTCACCATCTCCTCTTCATCCTCTTCAGTCAAAGGATCTATGAGGGGAAGCTCATCTTCACAAGTTCCACACCTGGGAGATCTTGCAGACAAGATGGTGTGTGGAGGAGCTATCTCACTAGATCCCAGTCCTTGCTTGTTCTGATAACACACTTTTGCATGCAAGTGTTGGACCAAAAGAACCAATGAGCCAAGATCAGGAAAACCTCTAAGTCCCACATGCCACTGCTACAACTGCTGAAGACTCCCATCAGTTACAATGTTCTCTTGCTTGAATGTCAAACTTGAGAACATCTGAAGACTCTCATCAGCTATTGTGTTCTCTTGCTTGAATGTCAAACTCGAGAGCATCTTAGCTCCAGCCTTCTGCTGTTATGACAAAGTCTGAAGAACAAAGTATGAAGATCAAAGAACTAAAGAATATCAGCTGAAGACTCCAAAGTACTGAAGACCAAGTACTGAAGTCTGAAGTACTGATCTTACAAGTACTGAAGTCTTCAAGTACTGAAGACAAGTACTGAAGAATCAAAAGCTGAAGAACTAAAGAGCTGAAGACCTTCTACTGAAGCACAAAGTCTGAAGACAAAGACTGAAGACAACAACTGATGATATCTACTGAAGTCATCAGTTGTTATATCATCTGAAGCCAAGTCTGAAGACTAAGTACTGAAGACTCAGAGTTTGTCACAACAACTGAAGAAGTCTTCTTCAGTTGTTGTGGTGGTTTTTCCTTTTCAGTAGTTTATTTACTTTCAGTAGTTGTACAACAACTGAAGAGCATGTTCTTCAGTTGTTATAGTATCAGTAGTTATAAACGACTGAAGAGTTTGTTCTTCAGTCGTTATAGGATTTCAGTAGTTTACTTTTGTCAGCACTTAGGAACTTTTGTAAGAAGATGTCAGTTGTTGACATCTTCAGTAGTTTTATGTTTTGTCAGTTGTAATTTGAATATTCAGTGATGTCAGAAAAAGACATCATGCCCATCCTTTTGCCGCCTATAAAAGGATGGGTAACCATACTGTTTTAATTGCCGAAACGTGCGACCAATAGAACATTTATTGCTTCGCAGAACTCTTCTCTCTCTATGTTTTATGCTTTAATTGCAATATCTTTTATGTTCTTGCTTTAATTGCTAATTAATGTGCTAAATCCGCTGCAACATAATCTAATTGATCAACACGAGAGGCTGAGATCCTGTCAAATGGTATCAGAGCCAGGTTAATCATTGATCGATCTTACCATTGATCATTTGAAACTGCTCTTTTGATCTCTCAGTTTGATCGAATTAGCAATTTGCAAGAGTTAGTCATAGAGAGTGAGTTTCTGCTGTTTCCGGCCAAAATCTTGAGGTCTTTTGGTTTTTTGAGTTACGATTGTCGTGTTTAAACTTGTTCTTGACCAAACCCTGAGATGACAACACCAACCAATGATCCTCACAATACTGGTTCCGCAACTAAGCCTCCGATGCTGGTTAGGAACGAGTATAACATATGGCAAAGACGTATGCTGCACCACTTGGCTGTCAACAGTGCTGGTTGTTGGAAGTCAGTGGTGCATGGGCCATACAAGCCTATGGTGAGCGTCCCGGAATCTAATGAACAGGTTGCGAAGACCCTGAACAGTATTCGGACGAAGATCTAAAGCTGTTTGAAATTGATGCTAGAGCCCATGGAATTTTAGCCATGGCCATTCCAAACGAGATATATTCAGGGCTCTTGCATCATGAGTCTGCTCATGACCTATGGGTTGCTCTAAAGGAACAATTTGGAGGACTGATTCGGTCCTAGCAAACAATAGGGAAATCCTCGCCCGACAATATGAGACTTTCTCATATAGAAAGGGTGAGACTCTGACCCAGCAGTTTGAGCGGTTCTCTTGTTTGATCTCTGAGCTGAAGATGGTCAAACAAGAGTACACCAACAGCCAGATGAACAACAGTTTCCTCAGGTCACTTCCTGAGAGATGGGACACATATACCATTGTCCTACGCTCCAGTGCTGACCTGGACACTCTATCTCTCACCCAACTTCATGGGAAGCTACTCACTTTTGAGAGAGAGGTAGAGCAAAAGAGGAAGCTGTCCTCTTCTGGCAAGCTCGCTGATGACTTTGTCCAAGGTAATGCTGCCTTGATAAGTCAGAGTCAGAATATGCTTCATCAGAAAGTTCTTATGATGAGCATATCGATTTCTCTACCAACTCAGAACAAGCTTTCGTTGGTGTTAGTAGTTCAGGAGGTGGTGGTGACAATTTGTGTTTTCTGATGGAGGATTTGAAGGGCATTCCATGATGATCTGGAAGAGATGGATATTTTGAACCAAATGGCAATGATAATATCCGCTCTCAGAAGTTCTACAAAAGAACTGGTAGGAAATTCCCAGGACTCTCTGGCAAAACCAAAGTTGGTTTTGACAAGAGCAAGTTGAGGTGTCACAAGCGCCAAAGGCTTGGACACTTTGCAAGAGAGTGTAGATCATCTGGATCTAACTCATCTGCACCCTTTGTGACTTTTCCCAGCAATAGCTCACAGCACAAAGGGCAACCTTCCTACAGTTCTCCCCATCCATCTCAGGCACAAGCACCACCTGCTTATTTTGTGCCACAGGGTCATATGCCTTATCCTTACCCCTGTTACTACATGCCTCAGCCTGGTCAACCTCAAGCACCCCCGGCTCAACCACCTCATGCTCTTCCAGAGCCTCATTCTTCCCAATCTCATCACCACACACAACCTCAACAACAAAGCTTTTTCACCCCAACTGCTGTTGACTGGAGTAGTCTACCAGAAGAGCTATCTGGTCAGGAACCACTACTCCAAGGTGCTGGTCAACATGGTGGTGATCAACCTTTTGGAAATCTTGCTCTGATGGCCCTTGATTCTGCTGAAGGGTCATCATCCAATGCCTCATCTCAGGTATCCACTGAGGCAAAAGCCAAGCTTTGTTCAGAGTCATGCATAGCAGCATTTGCTTCTATTAGAGAAGCAAATGTAGCTTTAATAGATAAAAATCTTGAGCTTGACACTATTTCCAAAGAAAAGCTGATTTTGAGGTTGCTCTAAAAGATAAAAATGATGAGATTTACAAGCTCAACTGCCAAATCAAAGATAGTAAAGCTAGGGAAGATGTACTTCTAGAGAAGTACAAGGACCTCAAGGAAACTCTTGCAACCACCCAAGTTGAGTGTGATTGATGGTGCAATCATGCAAGGGCTTTGAAATGCTTCTTAGCAAGCAAACAGCTTCCAATGTGAAGTTTGGCATTGGTTATAATCACACTGCTCCTCCCACAGACTTCATTTCAAGAGCAGAAGTTGAATCTGATGGGGAGAGCAATACCAATCCTTCTCATCATGTGACTTACTATCCTCTGAATCAGCATCATCAGAGATAGACTATCACATGACCAAAGGCTGATCAACTCAGGAGTTGTCACTAGAAGTACTGAAGGTACTGGAGAGCAAGTGACAACATCTGAAGTTCAAACCTCAAATACTGTTAGCACTAAAGAGAAGAAAACTAACAGTAGGAAGGTTTGAAGACAGCTAAAGAGGATACCAGGAAAGCAGGCACTAGGAAGAAACTGCTAGTACTGATGACAACAGCTGAAGAACAAGTCTTCAGCAGTTAAATCCTCTTCAGCTGATGATCAGCATAAGATGAAGAAAAAGCCATGTGAGATATGTGGCTTGTTTAATCATCTTACTGATGAATGCTGGTACAAAAGGGTTTCCAAACTCAAACAGAAGGAGAAATTACTGAGAGCATCAATAAAATGAAGAATGAGTTTGAAACCAAGTTTGTACTGGCAACATCCAAGCCTGAAATCCCTAGGCCCAAAGTTAAATCCAAGAAGGTAGGGATTACTCAGGCAACAGCTGAGGTTGCTCAGAAAAATATGGTACAACATAGAACTCATCATCAGCAAACTCCAATGTGTCTGAAGAGCTGAAGGCTTTATCACAAAATCAGACATAGTTGGTGATGGATAGTTCAGCACTAGTGGGAAGAGTCAACCACTTAGATGCTCCTATGTTGAAACCACAGAAAAGGAGTCCAAGCCAAAGGGTTCCTCTTCTGTACCATCTTCTTCACCTCAAGCTGTCACTCTTAACACACCTGTTAGTGCTACACCTGTAGCTGAGAACAGACCCAAAGCCAAGCAGTTTGGGTCTCCAAGACTAACTAACACATGGTTGTTTTGCAGGGTTCTTCAACATGCCATAGAAGAATCTGGTATGTAGACAGTGGAGGATCCATGCATATGACTGGAAGCAGCTCCCTTCTTAATGACTACTCTCAAGGAAAGAAGGGATTTGTTTCTTTTGGCAATATGCAAAGGGTTACATCGTCGGAAAAGGCTTTGTTTCCAACGGGGAAATAAGGTTTGATGATGTTAACCATGTGGAGAATCTCAAGTACAACCTCTTGAGTGTCAGTCAAATGTGTGACAAAGGCCATGTTGCCCTTTTCACAAGCCGAAACTGTAGGATTCTGTCATCCAAAGTTCTGAGTTTGATTGACAAGGCATTGGATGAACACACTCTCCTGAAGGCCAACAGGACAGGAAGAGTGTATGCCTTAGATCTTTCCAAAAAGATGGATCTAAAAGGCCATCCTTGCCTATTCTCCAAGGCATCTCCTCAAGAGTCTACACTATGGCATAGAAGGCTGGGTGATGTAAATTTCAAGAACATGAATCAGCTTATAAGCCATGGTTTAGTAAGAGGATTGCCTCTAAAGGAGTTCAAGTGTGAAGATGACTGCACTGCTTGCTTGAAAGGAAAACCACAAAGTTTCATTCCCTTCAATAGAAGAACCAAAGTCCACTGCCTGCTTACAACTTCTGCACATGGATCTCTTTGGTCCTGTCAGAGTAATGAGCATGGCAAAGAAGAAATACTGCCTGGTAATTGTGGATGATTACTCCAGGTTTGTATGGACTTTCTTCTTGCACTCCAAGGATGAAGCAGCAAAGACAATAATGAACTTTGTGTTACAAGTAGAAAAGCAGTATTCCCTACAGGTCAAGTGTGTGAGGAGTGATAATGGAACAGAATTCAGAAACCACACACTTGATGACTTCTACCTGTCTAAGGGAATTAGAAGGCAGTTTAGCATTCCTAGAACTCCTGAGCAAATGGAGTGGTGGAGAGAAAAACAGGACCCTCATTGAAGCAGCAAGGTCAATGTTGGCTGACTCTGGATTTCCACTGACCTTTTGGGCTGAAGCTGTCAATACAGCTTGCTATGTACAAAATAGAGCTTTAGTAAATAAGAGGTTGATGAAGACTCCTTATGAAGTTCTTCATCATTTGGCTCCTCTTATTTCATTCTTTAGAGCCTTTGGGTGTCCTTGTTTTATTCTCAACACTAGCACCCACTCCATAAGTTTGCTAGTAAGGTGGATGCAGGGTACTTTGTTGGTTATTCATCAACTTGCAAAGCATACAGAGTCTTCAACTGTAGAACCAAGGGGGTTGAAGAAACTTTGCATGTTAAGTTCAATGAATCTCCAAGGACAAGATTCACAAAACCCTGTGGAGTTGTTTGATCTGGACATACTGCAATATGTTCCTTATCAACCTCCATCTGTTGAGCCTGTCAACAGATCTCCACCTGGTGGTACTGATGATGATGAAGTCAGTACTCACCTCTTCAGGATCAGTGACAATCTGCCTAAAGTCACTGAACCTGATGCTCCTGTAGCCTCAGCAGCTCCATCCACTACAAATGCTGATGAGATTTCTGCTTGCTCTACTTCATTTGAGCTGCCATCCTCTACATGGTTTCAGGAATCTCCATCACCATCTGTTGCTGCTGATGGGTCTACAAACACTTGCACAGATATTATAGTTTTCAAGAGCTCAGGAATCACCCCACTTCACAATCATTGGTGATATCCAAGCTGGAGTTTCAACCAGGAATCAATTGTCCTTTTCTGCTTCTATGCTCTCTTCATCAGTCAGTAGTTCATAACTACTGAAGGCTAACACAGTCCTCAGTTTGTTTACAACAACTGAAGCAATACCATGTCTTCAGTAGTTCACAACTACTGATCTCAGTAGTTTACAACTACTGAAGGCTAACACCAAGTCTTCAGTTGTTCCAACGTCTGAAGAAGAATACTAGGTCATCAGTAGTTCATAACTACTGACGACTGACAGTAACTCTTCAGACGTTCACCACATCTGAAGGACAAAACCAAGGTCTCAGTGTTTCAACTACTGAAGACTAATACCAAGTCCTCAGATGTTACAACCACTGAAGTTAAAACCACGTCATCAGTTGTTACACACAATGATACTAACACCAAAACCTTCAGTAGTTTTCTTTCAACCTTTGCCCTACCCTATAAATACCCCACCTTCGAGCATTTACTCCTCACTTGACCTAATCTTTCAAAATCTCTGAAATTCCATACACCATTAATGGCGAACATGCAACTGAAACCTCGACACAACTGTGTCGCCCATCTCACCAAGTCGCCATTATGGCCCAAATTTCACCAAGCCGTCGATCTCATGCACGACTCACCATACAAAACGGCTTTTCTCTTGAACCCCACTCTATACACTGACTCCTTGACGGAGTTTTGGACAAATGTCACCGTCCAAAACCGGAGAGCAGAATGCCGAGGTCTCCCTCCGGTCCTCCGTCAACGGCAACCCTGTGGTTATCACTCCAGCTACTCTACGCCAAACCCTAGAGCTGGATGATGCCACTCACCCAACTTCCTACCCCAAAGTACCCTTGATTTCTCCTTCACATCTCATGACTATCAGGGTAACCTCTCCGCCTCCACCTTGTTGAAGAAACACTTCCCTGACCCTCAACGATTGATCTTCCACATGGTGAACGTGTGTCTGGCTCCCAAGACCTCTTCGTGGGACCAGATGTCCACAAGGTGAACAGGTATTGTATTCTATCCTTGAGAAACAACCTTTAAATTTTACTGATCTTTTATTTTTGGAACTCAAGGACATGGCCACAAAACGTTTTTCTAACCGTTGGAACTTATATCCACGGTTCATAATGGCCATGATCGAATACCAGCTTCGGCTGAGGGACTAGTTGGCACTGGGGTCCCTGCCATGGCTGTTCAAGCTGAGGATCTCCAGGCACAACACTGACCCCACACTCAAACAGGCTGGCCGGCTGCGAAAACCACACGCAGCTGGAACCCACAGCCTCCACCTCCAAATCCAAAGTCCCCACCAAGCCAAAAAGCCAAAAAGAAGCCCACAAAGGCTACTCAGGGAGATGAGTCCCCTGAGGATGCCCTGCCACACAAAGGCAGGATGTGCCTGCTGGCTCGATTCTCCGAGCAGGTACCACGACTCCACCCACCACAACCGCACAGGCTTCCTCTCAACAGGAGCCTGATGCAACCAATTTTGGGCAACCACGTTACTGGGGTCTTCCTCACTTGAGGAGGCTGCCATTGAAGCACAGTCCTCCCCATGTGCATACTGCTTCTAGCCCACAACTGAGGAGACTGCCCCACTAAGCCCAACATTGGTAATAGCCAAAGTGCTGACCGATCTGAGCACTCCACCCTCTCCCCAAAACCTATTACACTTGGGGAGACTCCAACCGAAGAGGGGGTAGGCACAAGTGCTGTTCGGAGCCCACAGCACGAGAATCAGTTCACTCTCCCAGTGTGGCTAGGGAGAGAGAACAATCTGGTGAGGCTGCCACTTCCCCTGCATCAACATATGAGCAGGGTGAAGCTGGTAACATCTCTAAGACCTCACCAGAGGCAATGGCCGATGATGGATCCAATCCGGAGGCCAGAAGTCCCCAGTACCAAGAACAAGGGGCACATGTCATTACTGAGCCACACTCAGGACATGTTCATCCTGACAATGTCAGGAGGTCAGGTGATTCAGCTTATGCTGATGATGACCTGAGCTTTTTCTACGATGTAGTAGCTCAAATACCATCCTTGAGGATGAGATAAGCAGACTCAAAGAGCTGCTTGCTCAAATGACTCAGGATAGAAGTCCATCTGCCACCACTACCCCACAGATGGCACCTTCACCTGAAGGTCTCACAAACACTAGCCACTCCCACAAACTCCGCCACCAGCCCCTGCTTCTGGCACTAGCTCTCAGGGACAGAACCCCCCTGAGCAGCTGGATGCTATCCTCCAGAAATCCCTGCCTCTCATCACACCAATCCTTAAAGATATAGTTATTCAAACCCTTGATGAGAGGCTTCCCACATATATACAACCCATGGTGGAGGTTGCCATATCTAAGGCTCTTGCTGATAGTCAAACCCCAACAATGCACCCAAAAAGGGGGAGACATCAGTGCAAGACAAGAGGAAGAGGGGAGAGGAGGAGAAAGAGGCAGAAAAAGAGGTGGTGGTAGAGAGGGAGATGGCTGAGGAGAGTAGTAGGGTAGGGAGAAGGGGAAGAGAAAGTGAGGGAGGTAGAGCATATAGAAGTGGCTGAAATCCAAAGGATTTCAGTATCACTGATAAGAATAAGGGAGAGGGAAAGAAGGTGGCTGATCCTGATCTAGCAGCCCTTGTCAAGGAGGCTGATGCTGAGCATAGCTGTT
This sequence comes from Flaveria linearis, assembly GCA_024085815.1. Taxonomy (NCBI): domain Eukaryota; kingdom Viridiplantae; phylum Streptophyta; class Magnoliopsida; order Asterales; family Asteraceae; genus Flaveria; species Flaveria linearis. Next base: position 36,622,960 of record CM044013.1, read on the forward strand.
CAATGAACTCTGTCATTGAACAGCTGTTCAGGCAAGGCTTTGACAAGGACACTGCTTTGCTAGATCAAGAGATCAGGAACATGGAGAGAAAGGAGATAAACTACCGATGGTCTACTTATAGCCAAGAGGATCAAAAGAAACTCGAGGCTATGAGTAGATTCATTTCGAAGTACCTGGGCAGACCAGTCCTTGATGTCAAGGCATGGACCAGGGACAGAATCTTGGCAATAACCACAAGATCTGTTCGGCTGGTGAATTTACTAAGGGACTGGTCGCAGAGGCCTTATCTGAAGCCGGTGCTGGGAACAGGACACTGCTAGTCAAGCTAACCAAACCAGCCCTTATCTCTAGGCTGCTAGCAGTGCCTGCCAACACTCCCACACCAACAACCCAACCACAACCCACAAAACCAACTCCTTTACCACCAAAACCCGCAGCCAATGATCCACCCTTGAAGAAGAAGAGAAGGGTGCTGAGGCTGCAAGATGAAGAAGAGGATGATGAGGAGGATAGCCTGCCACTCTCAGCAGTTATACCTCTACCCAAAGCCAAACCACAAACCATCAATCCCACCTCACAGCAGGACACTGTGAAGGTTAAGTTAGAAGAGGAGGAGCAGCAGAAAGACATGATGAGGAAATGCTGAAAAGCATTGACAAATGTTATACTGCTACCACCTCTATAATAAACATGCAGAGAGAAGCTCTGAGGTTATTCACCCTCAAACAACCCTTTCAATATGAAAGGGAGAGGTGAGAACTTGGCCTGACCCAAGGGTGGCTCACAGGATAGTCAAGAGGACATGCCTGTGAGATACAAAAGCCAGCTAAAGAGAATCGTAGATGAAGAGATCTCTGTGGCTATTGTAATAACACCCTGGGAAATAGTGGATGAATTCGAGAGCTTATAGAGCCGGCCAATCACCCTTTTCAATGCTAGATAATAGGGTGGTAGGAAGGGTCTGGTCTATAAGAAGCTTGAGAATTTCCGTAGGAATGAGCTCACTTTGTTGTTAGAGGGTAAACACCCTGATGAGTTTGCATATAGGCAAATCACAACACTTGAGCTCAAAACTGGAAGACAGGTCAAGTACCTCTCAGAGCTGTACGGTCGGAGGGGTTATTCGAAGGTGAGCCTGAAGACCTGTCCAAAGAAGAACAAATGATCTTTCTTCAGGCTTACTGTAGAGAATCCTACCGGCTTGTACGAGGGAGAGATCTCATGGATGGGGCAACAGCTCTGTGTCCAATTCCCCAAGACAGAGCTCCCATCCATACTTAGCCAAACAAACACTTGAGACTACCTCTCTGGCCAGTGCTTATCTGGGTCAACTTCTAATCTGATCTAGAAGAAATAGACCAATCATTATGCCACCAATAAGTGGGACATCCAATAATTAGAGGTTTTGGCTGCATTGGTTCAGGGGGAGTTTGTTGGACCAAAAGAACCAATGAGCCAAGATCAGGAAAACCTCTAAGTCCCACATGCCACTGCTACAACTGCTGAAGACTCCCATCAGTTACAATGTTCTCTTGCTTGAATGTCAAACTTGAGACATCTGAAGACTCTCATCAGCTATGTGTTCTCTTGCTTGAATGTCAAACTCGAGAGCATCTTAGCTCCAGCCTTCTGCTGTTATGACAAAGTCTGAAGAACAAAGTATGAAGATCAAAGAAATGAAGAATATCAGCTGAAGACTCCAAAGTACTGAAGACCAAGTACTGAAGTCTGAAGTACTGATCTTACAAGTACTGAAGACAAGTACTGAAGAATCAAAAGCTAAAGAACTAAAGAGCTGAAGACCTTCTACTGAAGCACAAAGTCTGAAGACAAAGACTGAAGACAACAACTGATGATATCTACTGAAGTCATCAGTTGTTATATCATCTGAAGCCAAGTCTGAAGACTAAGTACTGAAGACTCAGAGTTTGTCACAACAACTGAAGAAGTCTTCTTCTTGTTGTGGTGGTTTTTCCTTTTCATAGTTTATTTACTTTCAGTAGTTGTACAACAACTGAAGAACATGTTCTTCAGTTGTTATAGTATCAGTAGTTATAAACGACTGATGAGTTTGTTCTTCAGTCGTTGTAGATTTCAGTAGTTTACTTTTGTCAGCACTTAGGAACTTTTGTAAGAAGATGTCAGTTGTTGACATCTTCAGTAGTTTTATGTTTTGTCAGTTGTAATTGAATATTCAGTGATGTCAAAAAAAGACATCATGCCCATCCTTTTGCCGCCTATAAAAGGATGGGTAACCATACTGTTTTAATTGCCGAAACGTGCGACCAATAGAACATTTATTGCTTCGCAGAACTCTTCTCTCTCTATGTTTATGCTTTAATTGCAATATCTTTTATGTTCTTGCTTTAATTGCTAATTAATGTGCTAAATCCACTGCAAACATATCTAATTGATCAACACGAGAGGCTGAGATCCTGTCAGCAAGGATGAGGATATTATGTTCTTCAAGGTATCTTCTTCAAGAACACAATTTTCTGCCTTAGCTTTGTTGATCACAAGCTCAGCTTGGCATTCAGTTAACTTAGCTATGAGATCTTTGATCTGAGTCCTGTAATTTGTTAGCTCATGTTTAAGATTGAAATGGTTTTCTCTAAATCTTCTATTTTAAGTTTATAGCCATTTTTAGCTCTTTTAAAATCAGCTTTCAAGATGTTTAAGGACTAAGGTTAGATCTCAGCTCTAAGTTATATGACCTGTATCTATTAACTTTAGCAATACATTTAGAAGAGCAAAGATTTTCCAATACCTTGGTTTCATCATGATCTGCCATGAAAGCTTGGTTTGGAGATGCATCTTCTATCTGAAAGCTCCAGTCAAAGCCTCCCTCTTCAACAGCAACTGTAGCCTGTTGCTTTGGGTTCTCATTCTGGTGAACTTTCTCAGTGTAGTTTGGTCTGGTTTGTGTCTGGCCACCATTTGTTCTTGCTGCCTTACAATCTCTTGCAAAGTGCCCCATCTGGTTACAGTTGTAGCACTTTACCTTGCTTTTGTCCAGCCCAAACTTTCCACTGGATGTATTGCTTGGAAATCTTCTCCCAGCCTCTTGTAGAACTTCTTGGCCTGTGAGTGAGGAGAGCCATTTGCTGAACTATTTTCATATACTCCAGATCATCTGGATGGATACAGTCCAAGTCTTCAAGAGTGAAGAGAAGGTTTGCCAGAGGTTTCATCAGCTGAGACAAAGGCATGAGAAGAACTTGTCTCTAGGAAGGGACTTCCTTGAGTGTAGCTTTCTCTTGGTGTCTCTGGAAGAGTGATGAAAGGCCTTTTTGTGAGTTGTCAAGGTAGCATAACAACTGATGTTATGGTTCAATGCATTCCCTTTCATTCACATGAAGAGTTGAACTCAGTTGTTATTGGAGTTACTAGAGAATTTTGCATGTTCATCTCCATCTGGAATGCACTCAGGATACCATATAACTCTGTAAGAGTAAGAGTTTTAAGATCCAAAGTTCTCTTGATCACAACACAAATGTGTCCATAGTTTAGGCAGAGAAGACATGAACTTCCTTACTATGTCCCTGTTCTCAAGAGTTACTCCAATATCTACTAGAGTGTCCACTATCTCAACATACCTGAAGTATTATTGAGTCAGTGTTTCACCAGCCTTGAAGGTGAAGTTTTCAAACTACTGCTTCAAGAGATCCTTCTTATTTTCTTTAGTTTCTTTGGATCCTTCATACATGAGCTTCAGTGTTTCCCATAGATCTTTAGCTGTCTTGCACTTCTTGAAGCCTCTGTAGATAGAGTTTGGAAGAGAAGTTTGAAGACAAGTCATGGCCCTTTGATCAAGCTCTATTCTCTTCCTGTCTTCTTCTAAGTAATCATCTACATCTTTAGGGATGATACGATTACCAGTAGCAGAAGTAGTGCTTGGTATGAAGGGACCATTGATAACTTAGTCCCACATCCTTGAATCTTGACACTTGATGAAGCCTTCCATTCTTGTGCACCATGTGTCAAAATCTTCAGGAGTGATCAGTGGGGACTTGGTCATAGTACCAGTTTCCATATCAGCTTTAGAAAGAGCTACCATTTGAGTTGTTAAGTATTTTATGTGTTGAGGGATCTTAAGATGGTGAGATCTTATATCAAGAGCCTGGAATACTCTGATACCAAATGTAGGACCGGGTGAAGGGTTAGCACTTACAACACAACAACACAATGAGGACAGTGTATTAGAATACTTAACAGATCAAATGGGGAACCGTTATGATGATGCTAAGAACACAAAAGTAAACTCAGAAAGAAAGAACAAGATAACAACACAAGTGGTTGGTTTTTCAAGGATGTTGTATATTGCTTCTCAAACTCAAATTTACAAGTATTCAGTATTCCTACATTACAAGACTTTGAGATACTTTATACTACAATCTACAGACGGCCATACTTTGAAGGCCAGCTGGATACACGAATTAGATAACACAATCCATGTAGAGTCAAAAGGCAGATTTGCCTTTTGCTAGTGACTATGACATGCCATAGCTACATCCTAATATATTACAAAAAAGGATAAAGGTACATAAAGTAGAAAGGTTTGACCCAAGACCTCATGTACAGTTTTCCTAAAGCATGGACCTTTCACCAACTTATACAAGTTGGTGACCAACCAGAGTGGGCAGCGGCAAAGTGGTTCAGCTTTGCAGAAAAAGTACATCAGATAAAGCATGTATGATAAAGTCTTCGGAGAATCTGTCTTGGTTTCTTGGCTTCAGCAGACTTTGTTTTAAAGCTAAGAAGACTTCATTTCTGGCTTCTGAAGATATTGGTCTTGGCTATGAAAGATTTTACACTTGAAATGTTTTCTGAATTGGTGTAAAACTTTCGTAGCAATACTACTTCATGTTCTGTGCAGCATGCAGGAAGACTTGATCATTTCATAGAACTACTGAAAGAAGAACTTGTCACAACTACTGAAGAATGCTTCTTCAGCTGTTGTGATAACTACTGAAGGAGGATCATCACAACTACTGAAGAATACTTTCTTAGCTGTTGTCATAACTACTGAAGGAGGATCATCACAACTACTGAAGAGTACTTCTTCAGTTGTTATGACAACTACTGAAAACTATCTTCAGACTTTATCTTCAGACTTTGTCTTCAGTTGATATCTTCAGTTGATGTCTTCAGCTGTTACCTTCAGCTGTTGTCTTCAGCTGATGTCTTCAGCTGTTACCTTCAGCTGTTGTCTTCAGCTGATGTGTTCAGCTGTTTCTTTCAACTGTTTTCTTTGCTGATGTCTTCAGCTGTTACTTTCAGCTATTGTCTTCAGCTGATGTCTTCAGCTATTGTCTTCAGCTGATGTCTTCAGCTGATGTCTTCATCAGTTGTTATGATCAGTAGATAGTTACAAGAGTGTTTTGGCTGCATCAGACTTCTAGGAATCCTTACAGGGGGGTTGGTTTGTTTTTATCATATTTTCACAATGGTCCCTGAGGTTTCTGAGAATTAATACTTAAGTTTTAAAGTTTTGTTTAAGTTTTAATTAATTTACAATTTAGACCCTGAAGTTTAAATTGTTATTATTTTATGTAGAAAGTGATTCTTACAAGTTTTAATATAATAAACTTATATTATTACAAGATTAATACTTGTTATTAATGTTATTATTATTATTATCCTTATTATTACTACTACTATTATTATTATTATTATTATAATAATATTATTTCTAAGATTATTATCACCTTAAGTTTTATATATTAAGTAACATCATAACACTTATAATATTATTATTATTCATTATTAAGTTAATCTGTTAACCACCAAATTAATTATCATGCATAACAAGTCCTTAAGTTTTAAAATGGCATAAAAGCCCTTTTAAATTTAACAAAGTTAACCTTTTTAATTAACAAAATGTGAGATGGCACAAGAACGTACCCGTTACTATTCTAGTTCATGCCGAGCTTCTTCAGCTTGCATTACGAAAGCTCTTCCACGGGGGTTGTTTTGGTAACTGGAGTCTTGCCTTTCCGTTGTGGACATTTATTATGAAAATGGTTTTCGTTACCACACTGATAGTAGACTGGTTTAGAGTTGGTGGGGTTCTTGCAGTCTCGGGATATATGTCCCTTCTTCTTGCAATTATAACAGATTACTGTCATACAATTTCAAGAGTGGTATCTTTGGCAGACTACACCATGGTTGTCCTTCAGTTTGTGTTTTCTTTTCTCGTACAGCTCCTAAGAAATTTCTTTGTGGAGTCGGGTTATCCTTTTCCGAGGGTTTTCTCCAAATTTTCTTCCTATGTGGTTTTCATTCCACTTTCTTTTCTCTCCTATTTTTGGATTGCTTAAATCTATTTCTGATCATTTCATCTGTTAAGCTCCCTGATAGGCTTACTGCTTCCTAGAAGGTTTTGGGCATTGCAGATTTAACTAATCCTTTATTTGTGGTACTAATCCCCAAATTTATCTCCCTATCCTTTTAGGTCAGGGGTTATCAGGTGTGGCACTAATCTGGAGAGTTCATTATACCTGTCGGTATATTCCCGATGTGCAGTTCCTCTCATCTCTAATGCCAAGAATTCTGTCTCTAATTTCTCTATTTCATTATAAGGACAATATTTTTCTATTACTAGATTTCTAAATTCTTCCCAACTTATCTTATTCATAACATGCCTACCTTTAGTTTGCGTTTCCATTTCCCCTAGAACTGCGCCTCTCCTTTAAGTGAATGCGAAGCAAACAGTGTCTTATAATTGTCAGCACAGTTACTAATTTTTAAGACTACTTTATTTCATCTAACCAATGTAGGGCTTGTACAGCTCGTCCTCTTCATCAAATTCCCGAGGTCTGCATGACATAAAGTCTTGTTAGAGAATCCTTTTGTGACTCCATTTAAGATTTCTTCCTCTTGTCGTTCTTCTGGATTAACATTTTCTAGTCTTTCATTTTGGCATGACGTGGTTCCAAAGTTCAAATTCTGTTGTAGTTGGGCTATCAAAGTAGGTAATGTAGCTTCTATTTATTGAGCTGCTAGTTGAGAAATCCTGTCATTCTCATTTGTGTCGTTATTCACAGGTGTTTCTTCCCCAAGTCGGGTTCTAGGTCGTCCCACTTGTGCTGTTCTTCGTACGGGCTGAGTGTTTCTTTTTGGCGGCATGATTCACTATAGTTTTTATTAGTATTATAAGTAAAAATTTTAACACAAATCTTATCTAACACATAACAGACAGACATTTAAACACAAAAGATACATATATATCATTTATTCTTTTATTTTGACAAGTTAGACTAGATAGCTTCTAGTTCTTGTGAATCCATTCCCATATCTTTATGAAGATATTTTTCTTAGGTGTTTTGAGTTTCTTGATATCCTTCTGGATTCTCTGGATTCCTTGTTGTATTTTCTTGAGCTTCCTAAGAGTCCACTGAGCTGTTTTCACTTGATCCTCATTCAGCTTTTGTCTTTTAATTATTTTATCTTCATTCCCGGAAGAATCAGAATTTTGTATTTCTATATCTTCAACTTGCTTAGCCCAAATCTGTCTCTACGTTGTATCTTTTTCCTAGGGGTCTTAATTGTATATCCCTCGATGTTTACTGGTGCACGTCAAACATAAATTTGGTTTAATGTTGTTCTCAACTTCAGTTTGGGAAGTTTTCATAACTTGCTGGGGTTCTGGTTCAGGTGTTATTCCTTAAGGTTGCTATGGTCTGAGCATTCGGAAGGATCAGTCTCATTGTGGTAACTATTTGAATTCATAGCTGCAAAAATTTCCTTATAATTTTTCACAAAACGGTTAGTCACATATTTTTATAGATATTCTATATGTCACACATATTTTTATTGCAATTATTAAAGCTATGCATATAACCATGAAATTTCACATAAAATCATATCACATCTATATTTATTTATCAAATATATTGTTTATTATAACTTGAGCTTATGGTTATAGTCTAGGTATTTTTATAGTACCTCATTCTCTATAACCAATGACTCTGATACAACCTGTCACATCCCGGCGGAAGCGTGAAGCGTTTTGGATGTGACTTGTTTGTTCAGAATGCATTGATTATAAAGAGTCAAGATTTAATTATACACATCAACACATATCATCACATAACATATTTTATAATATAGCTTAGGATTACATCATATATATAAGTAGTCGAAATTTGATATAATCCTATTACAACATATTATTTAACTACAACATCTTCAAAGACGATAGAAATGAGCATCACCGCTCCACTGAAATCGTAGACGTTGACAGTTCGAAATTTGATATAATCCTATTACAACATATTATTTAACTACAACATCTTCAAAGACGATAGAATGAGCATCAACCGCTCCACTGAAATCGTAGACGTTGACAGTTAGATTCACACAAACTCTTCCTATAATTCTCCCCAGCCTTTGTACACATCAAAAGATAATTCAATATTGTTAGTTATGGCTACCTGAAAAAGCATACTAAAAATAGTCAACATAAAGTTGGTGAGATCATAGGTTTAAATCCAAATAAAATATTTTTGATGCATCAACTACAACCAAACATTTCTTACTAATCTAATAACTCACACTATCATGAAATAATTCATAAAATCAGATAATATAGCATCACAACACTCATCCTGTTGGTGCAGGAAATATTTTCCTAAGTAGCGCTACCTATATTATCCAATTCCATATTCGAATTAATGGTATCACAAATTACAGTATATCTCAAAATCTCAAAATAATGCATCAAACATAAGTAGTATGCTTTTTCCCTAAAAACTTTATAAACAACAAATGGGGCTATTAGTCTCACTTTTTCTCCCAAATGATAACCTATAAAAATTAATTTTATAAGTTAGATACAAAATTTTCTTTAAAATTTTCAAAACCTTAGATGGAAGTAATTTCTAAATTTTAATAGTAACATTATTAGATAATTTTACCATAAATTTCCAACTTCCATTTTATCATAAATAAATTATCATAATTACTAAAAACTTATCATAAATTATGAAAAATAGTTACTTTCATCCATAAATTCCCAACTTTTTACAAAATATTACTCCAACAATTTAAAACATTTCATAATTTCTTGATGTCTGACCCATAGTAGATTTGTTTCTGTAGTTTTTACAATAACCTAAAAATTTAGTAAAAATAGATATATAACTCCAACAATTATGAAATTTATGCATCCTATTTATTTAAGTTTATAATTACTTAAGTGAATTTTTAGATATTTTTCACACTATTTAAGTATTTCTTTTTATTTTTCCTTTACAGATCACATAAAAATTCATATATTAGTCATAAAAAGGAATTAAATTACAAAATAATTTTTGGAGCTTTTATAACATTTGAGAATCATTATATGATTTTTTAAAAATTTTTGCGATTTTGTTTCTGTTACTTGAGGGTTTTCTTTTATTATTTTAAATAATTTAAGTAAATTATTTTACTTATTATATTTTTACCAAAATTTACAGAATGATATATCAATATTTTTCTATCCATTTTTCTATGTTTATTCCCATAATCATAGTCATTTAAATAATAAACCTTTTTATCAAAATTACATATCATTTAAACTCCTTTATTTGTATTAAATCCTTGATTTTTATAAATGTTTTAGCTTCCTGTTTTTAAGCCCTTTTTATACTGATTTTTGATGAAAATCATGTGGTCATAGTGTTGGTAAAGGACCTTGATGATTTAACTAATGAGTTAATCATATGTGTTTTAACCCATATATAAAACTTGTTAGTTTATTGGTTTTGAAGGTTATACCTTTTTCATTAGAGAGAGGTGGTGTGAAGGGATCTTAGATCTAGTTTGATCAATTAGGTTATGATTTGCAGCGGAATAGTATAAGAATTAGATGAAATTTAAGCAAGAACACAAAGGATATTCAATGAAATAGTACGGTTATAAAGAGAGAATGTTTTCTGAAACAGTACGGTTATAAAGAGAGAATGTTTTCTACAAAAGAGAATGTATTCATTCATACACAAGCTTCGGCAATTACAAATTAGGTCAACCTTCCTTTTATAGAGGTAAGGTGACGTCAGCAGATGTCACCTGATAGTGACATCTAACCGTTTTACATAAACAACTAAAAATAACTAAAACTACTAAAGATGTCCACAATAACTGAGGACATCTTCTTACAAAAGAAGCTAAATATTAACTAATACTATAAATACTGAAAACAAACTACTGAACTACTGATTACAAACTACTGAAACTGATAAAGACAACTACTAAAAAGTAAAATCATCACAACTACTGAAAAGTAAAACCATCACAACTACTGAAGAGTACTACTTCAGCTGTTGTGACAACCTCTGAAGACTTGGTCTTCAGACTTTGTCTTCAGCTGATGTCTTCAGACTTTGTCTTCAGCTGATGTCTTCAGACTTTGTCTTCAGCTGATGTCTTCAGAGTTTGTCTTCAGCTGATGTCTTCAGACTTTGTCTTCAGCTGATGTCTTCAGACTTTGTCTTTAGTACTTGTCTTCAGACTTTGTCTTTAGCTGATCTCTTCAGACTTTGTCTTCAGCTGATGTCTTCAGACTTTGTCTTCAGTACTTGTCTTCAGACTTTGTCTTCAGCTGATGTAGACTTCTTCAGTTGTTATGATGTCTGTGGGACTTAAAGGTTTTTTTGATCTGGCTCATTGGTTCTTTTGGTCTAACAAACTTCCCCTGAACCAATGCAGCCAAAACCTTTAAGTTTATCGGAGTCCTACTTATTAGGCAAAAATATTGTCTATTTTTCTGGATCAGCTCATAACAGACCGATTTAAGCACAGGCCTGGGAAGAGCTTTCAGAAATTTGATTGGAAAAGGATGGATGGGAACTCTATCTTGGGGAATTGGACACAGAGTTGTTACCCCAACCATGAAACCTACTTCCCTACAATGAGTCTGTAAGACTCTCGCACATAGGCCTCAAGGAACACTATTTGTTCCTCCATGGTAAGATCTTCAGCTTCTCCCTCAAAGAAGAACTCAGGCCCATAGCACTCAGACAAGTACTTCACATGCTTTCCATTCTTTAACTCCATAGTTGTTATCTCTCTATATGCAAACTCATCAGGATGATTACCTTCGAGTAACAACTGGAGTTCATTGCTTCATACTTCTTCAAGCCTCTTGTATATCAACCCCTTCTTCACTATTTTGTTTTTTAGTGAAGTTTGTAGGGTCATTTTAGACTTGTAGGCTCTTTTGAAGTGTTCGAGGATTTCCCAGGGTGACACTACAATAGCCAGCATGATCACTGCATCTATAATCTTCTTTACTTGGCCATTGTATTTTCTTGGGATGTCCTACTTATGGATTCTGTCACTCACCCTAGGATCAAGCCAGATTCTTACTCTCTCTTTCGGATATTGGAATGTAAACCTGAGAGCATACAACCTCTGATCATGTTTCCTCATAGCTTGTATCGATGTAGTTTGAGGAAACTCTTTATCAATTAGGCTCAACAGCTGCTCATCATGTTGTTTGTGCTGTTCTTCTTCATCCAGCTTAAATTTTACCATTTGCCTCTGGATGTCACGTGTGATTGTTGTTGGTTGACTCCTGGGCCCAGGCATCTTAATAACAGCTGAAATGGGCAGCCTGTCTTCCTCATCATCGACTTCTTCTTCTTCTTCTTAAAGCCTCAACACCCTTCTCTTCCTCTTGGGAGCATCATCCGCAGTTTGTGTTGGTTTCTTGGGTAAAGGAGTTGGTTTTGTGGATTGTGATGTTGGTTGTTTTGGTGTGGGAGATTGTACTGGCTGCTCTATCATTTTGGTTACAAGTGAGGCTTTGGAATACTTTGCCAGATGAGTCCTCTTGCCAGCACCAGCTTCATTAAGGGCTTCTATGATCAATCCCTTTGTAAATACTTCAGACGAACAGATTTGGTTGGTTATCTCCAAAATACTGTCCCTGGTCCATGATTTCACCTCAAGGATTGATCTCCCCAAATATTTTGATATGAATCTGACCATAGCCTCTAGTCTTTCCTGTTCTTTCTCACTGTAACTAGCCCATCTATACTTAATCTCTTGTATCTCTAGCCTTCTGATCTCAGAATCAAGTTTAGCAGTGTCGAATCCTTGTCTAAATAGCTGATCAATGATTTTGTCCATGGATCTGCTATGTTGCTCATCAGCTTCTTTAATCATTTCATCCAACTTCTTTTCATCATGAGTCTTTTCACCACCCTTCTTCTTTTTGTATGTGATATGAAAATCCTTTTCTTTCTCCTTCTCTTTCTCCTCTTCTTTCTCCTTCTCTTGTTCTTTCTCTTTCTCTTGTTCCTCTTCAACTCTCTTCCTTTTGGCCGCTTTCACTGACTTAGACTCCCCCTTTTTGGTTGCATTGGGTTCAGGGGTTTGAATGTCAGAAAGCCTTTTAGAAACTACATCATCAACTAAGGTTTTAACATTGGAGGAAAGCCTCTTATCAAGAGCGTGACGGACAATAGTAGTGATGATGGGAGTGATGAGAGGCAGGGAAGATTTATAGGCAGCAACCATTTGCTCAGAGGGTTCTGTCCCTGAGAAATGGTGCCAGAAGCAGAGGCTAGTGGTTGATTTGTGGAGAGTGGCTCAGTGTTTGGGAGACCTTCAGAAGAAGGTGCCATGTGTGGTTGAATTTGGGCAGATGGGCTTGATTCTTAAGATATTTTGGCAAATAGTTCTTGTAGTCTACTTACCTTAGCCTCAAGAATGGTATTGTGGGCTAGAACATCAAAGAAAAAACCCAGGTCATCATCAGTGGGTGCTAAATCATCTGACCTACTGATTTCATCAGGATGAACATGTGCTGAGTGTGGATCAGTATTCACATGTGCCCCTTGATCTTGGTACTGGGGACTTCCTGCCTCAGGATTATGTCCTTCATCGGTAGTTGCCTCTGGTGAGGTCTTAGAGATGTTACCAACTTTAGCTTGTTCATGTGCTGAAGCAGGAGAAGTGGCAGCCTCACCAGAAGTTCTAATCTCCTCCTCCACACGGGGAGATTGAACTATGTAATCCATATGATGTGGGTTATCAGCAACACTAGAATCCTCCCCCAGAAGTGTTGAGGTTTTTCCAGTTGTAATAGGTTTCTGGGGAGGGGTTGGAGTGTTTAACTGAGTCAGCACTTCAGCAATTATAAAAGTTGGGCTTTGTGGGGTGGCCTTTGTGGGAGATAGGTGTGAAGCAGATTGCACCTGGGGTGAATGGTGCTCTTCAATGGCAACCTTCTCAAATGAGAGAGGTTCCAGAAATGTGGCATCCCCTAAAATGGTTGCTTCAAGATCCTGTTGAGAGGATTCTTGAGCGGTTATGGTTGGTGGAGTCTGTATAACTACTGGTGGATTACTACCAACAGTTACTTCCTGCTTTGGTACTGCAGGGGCATCCTCAGGGGACTCAACTCCCTGAGTAGCCTTTTTGGGCTTTTTAGTTTTTGGCTTGGTGGGGACTTTGGATCTGGAGGATGAGGCTGTGGGTTCCCGCTGCTTGGGTTTTAGCAGCTTGGTAGCCTCTTTTAGTTGTGTGTTCGAGTTGTGCCTGTAGTATACTTCAGGCAAAACTGCCATAGCAGGGACTCCTAGGCCAACAAGGCCCTTAGCTTTTAATTGATTTTCAATAATAGCCATAAGAAACATTGGATATAAGATCCATCTATTCGCCACAGGTTTCAAAGCCATTTCTTTTAATTCTAAAAAGATAATTTCAGAAAAATTTAAGCTTTGGCGTTCAATAATAGAATACAATACCTGTTGCCACTTGGAAGACATTTGATCTGATGAGAAGGTCTTGGGGGCAAGGCAGACATTGACCATGTGGAAGATTAGGCGTTCAGGGTCATGGAAGTGCCTCTTCAAGATTGTGGTAGCACTTAGGTCACCTTCGTATCCATGATGGGAGAAGGATAAGTCGGTTGTACCCTTAGGATATTCGGTGACGAAGGTGGCATCATTCAGATTTAGGGTTTGCCGAATAATGTCAGAAGTGACGACCACCTTCTTCTGGTTGACAAACGACTGGAGAGTGATCTCGGCATCATTCTCACCAGTTGTGAGGGTGACGTTTGTCCAGAATTGTTGTAGGGATTCAGCGTATATGGTTGGATTCAAAAGAAAGGGCATTTGGTATTGGGATTCAACCATCAGATCGATGGCGTCATCAAACTCATGCCAGAAGGCTGATTTGGTGAGGTAGGCTACACAGTTATGACGTGGTTTGAGTTGCATGGTCGCCATTAATGCAGGAGGGAAGGTTTGAGAATTTTGAATAATAATGTTCAGAGAATGAAAAGTTCTGAGGTAAGGGTTTGGTATTTATAGATTATGAAACGGCTGATGGAAAACAACTGAAGGTTTTGGTGTTGGTCATCAATTGTTTGAAACGACTGAAGACATGGTTTTAACCTTCAGATGTTGTAAACAACTGAAGACTTGGTGTTAGGCATCAGTAGTTGGTAACTACTGAAGACTTGGTTTTGGCTTCAGTTGTTTTGAAATGAAACAACAGTTGTTTGAAATAGCTGAAGAGTAAAGTTACTCATCAGTTGTTGTCATTAATTCACAGGTTTCAGTTGTTTCATTCTGACTTCAACATTTACTCATCAGACTTTTGTCTAATTTTCAGACGTTTCATTGGTCATCAGTTCTTTTGAATATTTATTCATCAGCTCTTCTGAACATTTGTACAGTAGATCTTTTTGAAATAAATATTCTTCAGAACTTGTGAACAAATTTTGTCTTCAGTACTTATGCGCAAGATTACACATCAGTACTTTTGGACAAATTTGTTCTTCAATACATATCTGTTGAAAATAAGCATCAGTAATTACATCCACATCAGTAGTTGTAACTACATCAGTTCTTTTCAACAAATAATGTACTTTAGTAATTTTAAGTATTTTAGGCTTCAGTCTTTTTAATACTTCAGTAGTTAAAAATATTGGAGACCAAATAACTCATCAGTACTTATGATCTGAGAGTATCAGTATTAGTCAATTTATTCTAGTTGCAGCATACCAAGCCTTAGCACAAGATTTTGAAAAGTTACATTGTCCAAAGGCTTAGTAAATATATCTGCAAGCTCATCAGCACTAGGAACAAACTTTGGATCAATCAGACCTTTTTCATAACAATCCCTAATGAAATGATGTCTGATCTCAATGTGTTTGGTCTTCGAATGCTGGACTAGATTCTTAACAATACAAAGAGCTGAAGCACTATCCATCAGTAATGGAGTCTTAGTCTCTGTAATGCCATAATCCAGTAATTGATTCTGAAGCCAGAGTACCTGAGATGTACAACTTGTAGCAGCAATGTACTCTGCTTCAACAGTGGATGTAGCAACTGAAGTTTGTTTCTTACTCTGCCAAGAAACCAAATAATTGCCTAGAAATTGGCATCCACCAGAAATTGATTTTCTGGTTACTTTACACCCTGCATAGTCACTATCAGAGAAAGCAACCAATTTGCAAGAGTGCCCAGTGGAATACCAAAGTCCTAGAGATTGAGTTCCTTTCAAGTATGTAAAGATCCTTTTGACTGCAATCAAATGGGATTCTTTAGGTGCAGCCTGAAATCTAGCACAGACATAAGTTGCAAACATAATGTCTGGTCTAGAAGCTGTAAGGTACATCAAGGAACCAATCATACATCTTTAAAGGGTTTCATTAACCGCTTTACCTTTCTGATCAGCATCCAGTTGTGTGTTGGTGCTCATGGAAGTAGAACAGGGCTTACAGTTTTGTAAATCTAACTTTTTCAGAAGATCCTTTGTATATTTTGACTGATGAATGAAAGTTCCATCAGCTTTTTGTTTGATTTGCAAACCCAGAAAGAACTGTAATTCTCCCATGGCACTCATTTCAAACTTTTGTTGCATCAATTTTGTAAATGCATCACACAACTTTGGATCAGAGGATGCAAAAATAATATCATCTACATAAATTTGAACAAGTAGCTTATGCTGTCCTACTTTTTTTATGAATAAAGTTTATCTATGGAGCCTCTAGTGAAATTATTTTGAAGAAGAAAATTAGACAGTGTTTCATACCATGCTCTAGGAGCTTGTTTTAACCCATACGGAGCCTTATCAAGCTTATACACCCAATCTGGATGTTTATTATCCTCAAAACCTGGTGGTTGACACACATAAACCTCTTCTTTTATTTTACCATATAAATATGCACTTTTGACATCCATTTGAAAAACTTTGAGATTATGGAAAGCAGCATAAGCTAAGAACAATCTGATTGCCTCCAGTCTGGTTACAGGGGCAAAGGTTTCATCATAATCAATACCTTCTTCTTGTGAAAACCCCTGTACAACCAGTCTGGCCATGTTCTTGACAATTTGACCTTTTTCATCAGTTTTATTCCTAAACACCCATTTAGTGCCTATTGCACACTTACCTTGGGTAAGAGGAACCAGCTCCCACACTTGCTGTTTTTTAAACTGAAGAAGTTCAAGTTGCATGGCTTCAACCCATCCATTGTCTCTTAATGCAACATGATAGTTCTTTGGCTCTTGCTGACTGATGAAGAGAGCATAGAAGCAGAAATTGGACAATTGACTTCTGGTTGAAACTCCAGCATTGATATCACCAATGATTTGAGACATTGGGTGATTCTTCAGATCTTGATAGAAAATAAGATCTGTGCAGGTGTTTGCAGGAGATTCAGCAGCAACAGATGTTGATTTAGACTCTTGAAACCATGAAGGAGATGGCAATTCAAACGAAGTAGATGATGCGGAGATCTCATCAGCATTTGTTGTGGATGGTGCTGAAGCTATAGGAACATCAGGTTTAGATGACTCAGGCAGTTGAGTACTAAACTTGAAAAGGTGAGTACTGTCATCATCATCATCAGTACCACCAGGTGGAGAACTGTTTGCATGAGGTGAAATATTTTCAGGAACTGCAACAGCTGGAGACTGAAAAGGAACATATTGCAGTATGTCCAAATCAAATAGCTCTACAGGATTTTATGGAATCTTGTCCTTTGGAGATTCATTAAACTTCACATGCAAGGTCTCTTCCACTATCTTTGTTCTGTAATTGAAAACTCTGTATGCCTTGCAAGTGGATGAATACCCAACAAAGTACCTTGCATCCACCTTTGATTCAAACTTCTGAAGTGGATTATTTGTGTTAAGAATGTAACAGGGACACCCAAATGCTCTAAAGAATGAAATCAGAGGGGCCAAATGATGTAACACTTTATAAGGAGTCTTCATCAACCTCTGATTTCCTAAGACTCTATTCTGCACATAGCAAGCTGTGTTGACAGCTTCAGCCCAAAAGGTCAGTGGCAAACTTGAATCAGTCAACATTGACCTAGCAGCTTCAATAAGTGTCCTGTTCTTTCTTTCCACCACTCCATTTTGTTTAGGAGTTCTTGGAATGCTATACTGCGTCTTGATTCCCTTAGACAAGTAGAATTCATCAAGTGTGTGATCTCTAAATTCTGTGCCATTATCACTCCTCACACACTTGACTGTAAAGGAATATTGTTTTTCAATATACAACACAAAGTATATAATGGCTTGTGCAGCTTCATCTTTTGAATGCAAGAAGAAAGTCCATACAAATCTGGAGTAATCATCCACAATTACCAGACAGTATTTTTTCTTTGCCATGCTCATAACTCTTACAGGACCAAACAAATCCCTATGTAGTAATTGCAAGCAGGCAGTAGACTTTGGCTCTTCTATTGGAGGAAATGATACTTTGTGTTGCTTCCCTTTCAAACAAGCAGAGCAGTTGTCATCACATTTGAACTCCTTCATTGGCAATCCTCTCACTAAACCATGATGGATCAGCTGGTTCATGTTTTTAAGATTCACATGACCAAGCCTTCTGTGCCATAGTTTAGATTCCTGAGGAGAGGCCTTGGAGAACAGGAAAGGATGGCCTTTTAGATCAATTTTCTTTGATAAATCTAAGGCATATACTCTTCCTGTCCTGTTGGCCTTCAGGAGAGTATATTCATCCAATACCTTGTCAATCAGACTCAGAATTTTGGAAGACAGAATCCTGCAGTTCTGGCTGGTGAAAAGGGCAACATGACCTTTATCACACATCTGACTGACACTCAAGAGATTGTACATGAGATTCTCCACATGGTTGACATCATCAAACCTTATTTCACCATTTAAAACAAAGCCTTTGCCGATGATGTAACCTTTAGCATCATTACCAAAAGAAACAAATCCCTTCTTTTCTTAAGAGTAGTCATTAAGAAGAGAGCTGCTCCCTGTCATATGCATGGATCCTCCACTGTCCACATACCAGATGCTTCTTTGGCATGCTGAAGACCCCTGCATTTGTCAAAAGAAACTAGTTAGTTTTTAAGACCCAAACCATTTAGGTTTTGGGTCTGTTCTCATCAACAGATGTGAAACTAACTGGTTTGGCATGATTAACAGCCTGTGAAAGTGGAGATGGTGTAGAAAAGGAGTCCTTTAATTTTGGCTTGGTTTTCCTTTTCTGTAGTTTAATCACAGGTACATCTATTTGGTTAACTCTCCCCAACAGATGTTAAACCATCATAACAAGTTGTGTCTGATTGTTTGCTAAAGCCTTTATTTCATCAGACACATCAATTCTTGTTTGTGATTGGTTTTTGTGTTTCACCGTTTTCTCACTTTTTGAAGACACAGACTTAGTCTGGTGTTCTGGTATTCCATGAGGAATCCATTGAACACCTTCAGCTGTTTCCTGATAAACCCCTTCCTTGTTTTTGGATTTCTTCAAGGAATTTGGGTTTTTAGGTTGAGATGTCTCTGGTACAAACTTGGTTTCAAATTCACTTTTCATTTTATTAATTTTCTTTTTGGTATTCTTATCTTTATTGAATTTTGAACCCTTTCTGTACCAGCAGTTATCAATGAGATGATTGAATAAGCCACATATTTCACATGGCTTTTTCTTCATCTTTAGTTAATCAACTACTGAAGAAGATGAAACTACTGAAGGTTTGTTCTTCAGTACTTTCTTCCTTTCAGTACTTATGTTAAGTACTGAAGGATTCTTAACTACTGAAGATTTGTTCTTAAGAAGTTTTCTATCAGTACTTTTGGACTTCCTGATAGACTTTTCAGCAGTTGTCAAACCATTTTTGTTCTCAGTGGGTTTGATTTGTTCTTCAGGTGTTGTGACTTGCTCTTCAGTACTTTGAGTACTTTGTGAGACAACACCTGAAGTGATCAGCTTTCTCCTGATCATGTGTTTTTCAGCATTGGAACCATCAGCTGATTGATTTACTGAGGTGCTAATACTGACTTCATCCTCTGATTTTGATTCATTGCCAGAGGGTGAGACACTTGATGATATGGATTGGTCATTGTTTTCTCCTTCAGATTCTACTTCTAATTTGGGAGTAAAATCTGTAGGAGGAGCAGTGTGATTATAACCAATCCCAAACTTCACATTTGAAGCTGTTTGTTTGTTGAGAAGCATTTCAAACCCCTTGCATGATGTTACCCGGTGTTCACACTCTATCTGGGTATCTGCAAGTATTTCTCTAAGATAACCTCTACCTTTGCCTTTTCGTTAGTGATTTGGCATTTCAATTTATAAATCTCATCATCCTTTTCATTTAAAATAGACTCAAACTCATATTTTCTTTTGGAAATCACTTTCTCTAGCTCAAGATTTTTATTGATTAAAGCTACATTTGCTTCTCTAATTGAGGCAAAGGTAGTTATGCATGACTCAGAACATAACTTGGCCTTAGTCTCTGAAGATACCTGTGGTATCTGTGATGTAGAAGCATTTGAGCATGAACCATCAGTAGACTCCAGGGCCATAAGAGCAAGATTTCCAAAAGGGTTTTCACCACCATGTTGACCAGCACCTGGAAACAATTGCTCATGATAACCAGAAAGATCATCTAGTAAGCTACTCCAGTCAACAACTCCAGGGGTGAAAAAGCTTTGTTGTGGTTGAGATTGAGATTGTTGATTTGATTGAGATAGTTGAGGCTCAGGTAGGGAAGGTGTTTGTTGAGCTGTGGGTACTTGAACCTGATTGGACTGAGGCATGTAAAAACAGGGGTAAGGATATGGCATAGGACCTTGAGGGACAAAATATGCAGGAGATGATTGAACTTGTGAAGGATGACCAGAACTGGTGGAATGTTTCCCTTTGTATTGTGAGCTAGATGAGTTAGATCTAGATGATCTACACTTTCTTGTAAAGTGTCCAAGTCTATGGCACTTGTGACACCTCAACTTGCTCTTGTCAAAACCAACCTTGGTTTTGCTAGAGAGACCTGGGAATTTCCTACCAGTCCTTTTGTAAAACTTTTGAGATCTGATGTTGATCATTGCCATTTGACTCAAAATATCTGCAGGATCGGAATTGGTCACTTAACAAGTGGTTTCTCTCTCAAATTCACCTAGAACAACACTCAGAAAGAGTCTTACAAGAGTTGATCACAATATAACAAGTAGCAAATGATAATAAACACAAGAAGTAAATTTTCAAGGTACTTTTATATATTGATTCTCAACTCAAAGGATTACAAGACTCTTGCAAGCATAATCTCTCTATCTATTGAGTTACAATGAGAACTATATATATAATACTACCTACAGCCGGATATACTTTGATTCCAGCTGGAAACCTATAACCAAAAGCCTATACTACAAGACTATAGGTTAAGGTATCTCGGATATTTTATCTGAGATTTGGTAGTCAGGGCATGTCCCTGACTTACCTTTTGTTACCAACTAAGGTTAGTAACATGTACTATCATAAAAAGATAAACAGTGAAATAAAGTATGGTCAACTACATGGCTCTTTAGGAAGAAGCCATGTTGTATCAGAAGTCTGCAGCGGAATGTCAGAGACCATACTTATGTCCACTGGTTCATAACAGTGTCTTCCGAAGGTTTAGTTACTTCGGAAGAATAACTTCTTCCGAAGCCACTTATACTTTGGAAGACTGCTTCTTCCGAGGTTTGGCAACTTCTCCTTGTCTTCGGAAGTAGAGTTTGTCTTCGGAAGTTGATCTTTCACTTGTCTTTGGAAGAACTCTTCAACCTTCGGAAGTTTCCATACTTAGCTTCAGAAGCCTTTGAATGTAGTACCAAAATTGACTAACTGAAATAGTTTTGGTTGCACCAGCCTTTCTCATGATCCAACAAACTCCCCCTAGGCTGATGCTACCAAAACTTTACTTCTCTCTTCTTCTCAAAACTTTCAGCACCAAGGAAAGTAGATATCTATCTGTTTCCTTGTCCTTCCCTGATGTGGTGCTGAGAAGTTTGTACAAATCCTTAGTAGACAGAACATCCAGTCTGTTACCTTGGATTATATGTACCCTTTCCTGTGGCCCTCTGAAAAGAGTTAGTTGATGGAACTATAGTCATATTGTCACACCCCCGCTAGAAGCGGAAACACAAGGATGCGACGGACGGGATCGTCATAACACATTGGGGGTCTAAGAGAATCACTAAAGGTATTCTCTGTGAATGGGTCATGACATCACCCGACACATAGGGACACATGTCAAGTATAGTCAATTCCAAAACATCATACCATAAATGCAAAAGTAATCCAAAGTTTCCATTCAGAAACAAAGAAGCACAAGTACAAAAAAAACAATACCAAGTACAAATCCAACCAATTACAATTCAACAAAACAAACAGGTCCAAACAGGTCCAAACATGTCCAAAGGTCCATAAAATGTCTATTGCTCCTAAAGGAGCGGTCTTGTCTAAAGTCCACAGCCAAGCACCTAAGCCTCAGTACCTGAAAAGACATGCTCTAAAAATTCAACATATGTTGGTGAGTTCACAGGTTTATAAGTACAAAAAGCCGTTGCCGTGAAAGTAGTAAATAAAATGAGTGTGTGGGTAAGAGAGCATAGTAGTCATAGAATTCATACAAATCAAGTGTCATGTCCATGCCCACAACCGGATTATATTCACCCAAGGGCTCGCACAAGGCCAAGTTGGTCTTAGCTAGCATACCAACAACAAGGGTGGGGTGTCAGCCTGTTAGTACTAACAATACCTCTTCATGACAGTCCAGTCCACATACAGTCCAAATACAGATAGCACATTTGTAAGAAATCTAGACTCAATCCTATGGTCCAAACCACACACATGTTTTTTATAACACGGCGTAGAATAAAACATTTGAGCAAGCTTTTCCCCTAAGAGAATATATTAAAAAGGGGTCATGAAACTCACCTTGAAGTAGCAAAGTTTAATGTCCACAATATGCACGATAACTATAAAAACACAAAACACAAAAGAATTTCTCAAGGTCAAACCGACCTGGTTGGGTGTAATCCTCGAAGTCCAGCCGTTATTATATATTATGATTATTGTTTTTAATGAACTCCATTTCTAAGTCCATTGCTAATATTAGTGTCTCAAGTCCCTTCTCATAATTTAGTTCAATAATTATATTTTAGATCCTTAACATCTCTCGATGAACCTTTACCAACTTATTATTTTATTAATAAGTTATAAATTTAACTATTCACAACTTATACACCTTAAATTTACGTATTTAACCCACTCATTGTTTTTATTTAATAGTATACCCGCAAATTCTTATCACTTAGTTGTAAAATAAACTCAGCTTGAATAGCTGATCGCGCACCTGTTTTGTGTAGATTATCTGGAGGTCGAAACGGTTACGGTTTATTGCATAATAGATGTCAATGGAAAGATAAAACGTGGAAGTAACTCCCAGAAGAAGAAACAACTCAAACGGGTCACGAACGAAGAAGATATGACCCTATGAATACAGCCTATCATTCTGCTCGGATTTCACAGTTTCGACACCTGAACTTAGACACTGACTTTGGAGGACCAAACGACATCGAAAATGCACGAGACCACTTGGGTTAGACAGGGGACTCTTTGAACTTGAATTTAGTGAAACGTTTGACCCAATTGAATTTGTTATGACCAAGTTACGTCCAGAAGAAATTGACCCAAATTTTACACAGTATGCTGTCAGGTTTTCAGATTCACCTTTTAACTATCAAATCTTCCTAATCATTGTTCCTATTGAACCATTAATATAAAATTAACGATTTTTACTGAACTTTTACATTCAATCATTCATTGAGAACAGATCTTCAAGGATTTTCAACCCCAACCAAAAATATATACGAAGAGTCTTACACGTATGAACTAGGGTTTCACTTACTTTGATGATCCTACACAAGAACGCCCCAATTCCTCAAGAGGCTTCATTCGTACATTGGAAGAACGAAGAAAACATGATGTTAGATGATAGATAATGATGAAAACATGCTTAGATGATAGACTACATCAAAAACCTTGATTTTTCTTACCGGAAGGAAAGAAGATGGATGATATTGAACAAAGTTCAATCTTGAATGTCTTGATCCTTGTAGAAATCGATGGAAGCAGATGAACAAGAAGAACTTGGAGGATGGAGGCAACAAGGAGGAGTAGAGTGGAATTTGGAGGATTAGGGTTTTGCTAGAATGAAAAGAAGGGGGCATGAGCCTAACCCCTATGGGGTTTCGGCCGAAACAAGGGAGGGGCAAGGGCCTTCGGGCCCTTAGCCCATTTCGTCGAATACGTCTTGTCCCGATTCGCATGTCATCCAATTTTTACGTTTTTAAAATTCTACGAGTTAATACGATTCCAACGAACTATTATATGTTATATAACTTATTTAATTTATATTGTTTTGAGCCCATTTAGGTTTATTGCTAGGCCTTAGGCAAAGCCCATGGACGTAAGGTTACTTGTGTTACGATTAAGTTTTGAGTTTTACATTATAGAGAAACCTTGATCGGACTCACTACACAGGATTTTATAAGATGACAAGCCCACTAGTCACATAAAGATAAAGACTCCAGGCCCATCATAAAGACATAGGCCCATTGGGCCAAAATCTCCGGCCCAACAACAAATGTACCACAAATCAAGACTAAGCCAAAATAGGGACAAAAGTCAAAGTCAACAGCCCCATTTTGGTGACGGATGTCACAGTATCCCCAAGTTGAAAGAATTTCATCCCGAAATTCAACTGGTGTTATCAACTGCAATGTCATCCGCAAACAGGTGGAGAGTACTTAGTCCTTAATAAAACTTCCCACGTGAATCCGATTTTTGTGCGTTCTTAATGTAAGGTGTATAATTTTTACCTTTTTTTAGTCTTTAGTCCAATTTTAAGCACAAACCATCGTGCTAAGCCCAAATCGGTAAATGTCCACTATCAACATGTCCAAGGCCCACTAGAACATATAAAGCCCATAATACATAGCTTTAGAACTTAGTGTGTCTTCACGCATCTAATGCACTATTCTTAGACCAAGTCAACATTATGATCACTTTCAAGTCAAGGTTCATTAATTAGACCAAAACAAAGTCATCCGCAAACAGGTGGGGAGTACTTAGTCTTCCCACGTGAATCCGATTTTTGTGCGTTCTTAACGTAAGGTGTATAAATTTTACTTTTTCTTAGTCTTTTGTCCAATTTTAAGCACAAACCATCGTGCTAAGCCCAAATCGGTAAATGTCCACTATCAACATGTCCAAGGCCCACTATAACATATAAAGACCATAATACATAGCTTTAGAAGTTAGTGTGTCTACACGCGTCTAATGCACTATTCTTAGACCAAGTCAACATTATGATCGCTTTCAAGTCAAGGTTCATTAATTAGACCAAAACAAAGTCAAAGAGTCAAAGTCAAAAGTCAAGTCGACGGTCAAAGTCAATGGTCAATACACTTATTTTGGTGACGGATGTCACAGTATCCCCCTGTTGAGAGAATTTGTCCTGAAATTCAGTCGGAGTTATCAACTACAACATCTTCCGTTAATGGGTGAAAGTACATAGTACTCAATTGATCTGCCATCGCACAAATAAGATTTAGGTTCTCGCCTTGAGTTCCATCTAACTTTTATGATTAGTATTTTACTAATTTTCAAAGTCCAATTTTTTATAGTCATGATCTCAGTCAGTTCTTCGACGAATCAAAGTTTACCGCCCACTCGAATTTCTTTGATCGGCGCATATAAGGTCTTATCAGCAAGACACTACTTGAGTTTTGACGCATGGAACTTGTCATGCACCCCTCTCGGTTCTTGCTATAACTTAAACCAGTGATCCACTGACCCAATCTGTTTATAAGTCTTAATTGTACATACCAATATTGGTGCTAATTTGCTCTTTTTGCCAAAGTAGACAATGCGTCCTAAGGCAACAGCTCGCATCCATCCCATAGACTAAGGTCTCTAGAGATGACTGTTTAGGTCTATAACCTATTTCTTGATGTCTCTAGAGTATGGTTGTTGTCCATTACCAAAAATTAGTTCCTGATCTGGTCCTGATTTCACATTCAAGGTATCATTAGTGTTTATATATAGGGTGTACCGCAACTAACCCACCACACTGCTAACACCTTGATAGTGTATCTTTCACCAACCGCAACTAATTTCTAATTTAACTACTGTCTGAGAGGATGTGCCTAGAGCAAGGCTTCATTTTAGTTTCAATGTAAATCCAACCATCTTGTGCTGCCTTGATTTTGTCCTACGTCTAAAACCCTAATCATTCATCTCTTGAATGATTAATGGTTCAGTCATCCAACTTTACCTGGTTTCTACCTATTATATCTGTGACCGACACTTACATCTGTAAAGTGCCTCGAATGGTGCTAATATAATACTACAATAGTAGGTATTGTTATAAGGGAACTCAACCAATAGTAGGTGAACGTCCTAACTACCTCCAAAGTTGATGATACAAGACCTTAACATATCCTAGGATGTCTTAATAGTTTACTGACTTAGACCATTTAGAGTAAATAGTTGTATTCATGTCTAGATGCCTTTCCAACACCTTTTATAAGCTCCGCCAGAATCATGGCACGGAGCAACTGTCCCAGTCGAAGACAATTGACAAAGGTGCTCCATTCCTATCCATAATTTCACTAACATAAATTCTTGTTAACATTTCTTTCTTGTACCCCTCACTAATAGTCAGGAAATGGGTAGATATGGTCAATGACCCAAATCAAGTCATTCCCACTACTTGTGCATGAAGAAGTCTACACGAACTTTTTCCCACCTTCATTCCAAATCTTAGGCTATTGCAATAGTCTAGATGGCCTTTGATTCTACGCTTTGACCTTTGAACTAGTTGAAAGCTAGTACGCATAGTCCGCCATGTACCTTTTCGTTCAAGAACACCAAAACATGTTTTAACGACCATGGCACCTATCGTTAGCACCAGGATGAACAATATACATAAACTTGTGTGCTTTGTCCATCACCAATGTCTACACATTCTAATAAATAAAACCAAAAATTGCTTTAGAACGTACAATCCTACATTGTCCTTTTGTACAACTGTTTGTTCCAGACCTCTCAAAGCCTCATCCTTCACACTCGGTCTCCTCATGATTCAATTCAAGTAACATCAATGTGGGATTTGCTACCTAAATGAACCGTCCTCCCCAATGCCCTCACGCACGTGGGTTTGACTCTTTTCTTACGTCTCAACACATTGGAACTCACATTTGCCCTTCCCGGGTGACATCATATTTCAAAGTCGTAGTCACTGAACATCTCAATCCAACATCTCAGTCTCATGTTCAATCCTTTTTGATAAAAAAAAGTGTTGAAAACTCTTGTGGTCAGTATAGATGACACACCTGGAGAACTTAGCGTATAGTTTCTCCTTTTCTAATAATTCCAATACTGCCCCTTCATGTTTCTCATGATCCTCCCTGTCCTCAAAAAAGTTAGCATATCTTCAATGAACAATATGACAAATTCATTTAGACATGATTCACACATCCGATTCCTCAGTTCCATGAACACAGTGGGTGCCTCTGCAACCATAACATGCATAACTGTTAACTCATGATCTCTGTAACGAGTTCTAAATGATTTCTTCTGTATGTCATCCTCATGTTCTCTAAATTGATGATTCCCGAATGGAGATCAATGTTCTCAAAGGTATGTCGATACGTCTAGCTGATCGAATAGTTCATTTACCCTCGACAAAGGATAACGGTTCTTTAGCGTTAACTTATTAGCTTTTGATAGTCCACGCACGTCGAAGGATCTATCCTTCTTCTGGACAAAGCACTAGTGCCCCATGATGAGTGACCAGGTTATAGAAACCTTTATCTACAACTCCTAAAGTTGATTAGGCAAAATTTTCACCTTCTAATGTGCTAAGCGATAAGGTGTTCGAGCGACATGCATCGCGTTTAGTACTAGGTCAATCTGAAAGTCCATCTGTTGTGAACGAGGCAATGAAACCAAATCCTTCTTGAACACTTCCTAAAATTCTCATACAACAGGTATGTTGTCTAGCTCTTAATCCTCCACCTTCATGCTCATGATCTGCATCTTGTACTCTTCTAATCTCTTTCCATGTACGTCTAGTGTCTCACCGTTCTATAACGGCATACGAGTAGTCTTCTCGTAGAAGATAATCTCGACCCTATTCCCTAACAATCAGTTCATTCCCGTGACCATATCAAAACTTCCAAGTCAAAGCCATATAAGATTTATTCTAAAGCATGGTCCTCTACTAGCACAACACAGTACTAAATTATCTTCCTAATATTTACATGACTTCCATTAGCCCATTTCATAACACGTATCCTCAAAATTGAGGTCAAGTCCAACTTAGTTATAAAAGTCTAAAGTCACTACGTCTGGGTCCTGTTGGGCATTTTGACACCAATCTCAGATGCCTTTCTATGAACAGGGTTTCTGCATTACCTTGCTCTAGGTTAGCATAAGTTACACGCCATATTTTGAATGGTTTTCTTCATTTTTGATCAACCATTTCACTTTAATCCCATTTAACCTCATATATGGCTTTCAATGATGCTCCTGGCTTCCACACTCATACCGTCAACGTCAAACTCTTGCCAGTCTGACAACATTAATCGGTACAGTTGGGTTCACTAGCACCTTAAAGCCCTTGGATTAGCAATCTAATTGCTTGAATTTGAAATACACATAATGTGGCGTCATAGCCAGATGGTGTAGATTGCACTTATTAAACTCTGGACAAGTGCCGGCAGTCCTTTATTACCAACACGACAGCCAAATATCCTTTCATGACCTTGTCCTTCTTGTCCATTTAAGCACCATCTATCTTACCCGTTTCCTTAACGTCCTTCTTCGTCTCACTAGCTTTCTTGAAGCTCTAATACGAACCATCTCGTCGGCCAAAGTACATGTCTTTAGTATTGCACTCTAACTGTTGGGGTTGCGACGGCGGCTATCATTCCATGACTATGGAACCAACCCTCTGATGCGCTCTTAACTTTATTTGACTTATATGTCATAGTTATGGCACTCACTTTCCCAACTTGTGGAATTCTTAGGTATGGGCATCATGGCCACATCCTACCATTGCATGATTAAGTTATAACTTTTCCATTCAGTCCACAAGGTAGTACTCCTCGGTTACCAATCTTTGAAGCTCATCCAAAGTCTTGAACATTACAACCTCCATACCTCGAACTTGTGTTTGAGCATTCTACTACGTTAGTTCTTCGCCCACCGATGAACAGACAACACAATTTACCTTTTGATTCTCAGCATAGCTCTTGATGTCTACATCTGTTCCAATTTTCTCAATGCAATGGGTCAGGGTTGTTGCTCCAACTTTCCCACCATACCGCTTTTGCTTGCACATCATGAGCACCATGTATGTACAACCAATCATGCCTCCAGTACTATTTCCTTCCAGGTTATTAGTTCCACCATGTCTAACTCTAAACGGCTAGGATCATCACATAGCCCAGTTCAAGCACATCCTTAGATACCGAAGATGTTTATATATAGGGTTCCCCATAGTGTTCCCACCACACCAACGATATACCAAGAACGATGCTTAAACTGGTTACATGACATCCACTTATTCCATCAAGCTTAATGCTAGAACATCCAAATGTCGAATGCCCCAAGTCTTAGGATCCGTCCGAACAAAGCAACATAGGTACAAAGAGCCTCACCTCTCTACTGCAATTCTTTAAAGACCAATTACATCTTGAACATGTAGTCAATTTCCACGATCATAGAAACAAAAGCGATTTTAACATCCCATAGATACTGAGCTAAAATGTCAACGTATGATTCCCATGAAGGTTCTAGATCATTTTGTACTTATGGAAGGATAAAGGATATAGGTGTTTCTACACCATTGATTATAATAAGAACATGAACTCCAATGTCCCATGTATAAAAAGGAAGTTTCGTACTAACTATGACTGTTATCTCACGAAAAGGTTTGCCAGATGTACTGCAAATTGCAATTACGTGTGCACCCGTAATGGTAATTTGCATTGCATGGTCACTACTAGCTCCTCCTACCAGAGTTAACAAGTCTTGTTAAGTACAGAGTGTTATCCATGATTGGGGAATCAAGGATATGGTCACTAACTGAAGGTTAAGTTACCAAAGTTGTACAGAGGAATCGATTGAGAAAGCATTCCCTTAGGTAAGGGACGGTTAAATCAGTCCATTTACTATAGACCGAGATCCAATAAAGTTGTCATCCAATCCCGAATACGCCATGGCACTTTATGTTGTCGTCAAGTAAGCTAGCATTTCCATCTCCCAATATTCAACTCGCAAGTTATAAATAAAACCTCATACGGAATCACCAACACCAGTAGGCACATATAACAAGGGTTTGCTTAATACCAAATGTCCTTTAAAAAGTCCTTACACTCACACTTATCAATCCAGACCGAATACTAATCAAGCATATAACGGGAGAACATCCTTACCTAATGCTTTCTCAAGGTACGCATAGATAATACGACGAACAAAGTTCTCTCAAAAAGAAGATTATAGATAACACATAAGGCAGGCAACACAACATTATCGGTAATGCATATAAAACACTCTCATGTATAACAGTACACACATAATCCTATGATGCATACTACATGAGGGTACTTAGGTTATAGTCTAGCTCGAATAATCCACCTAATTCTCTATAACCAATGGCTCTGATACCAATCTGTCACACCCCCGCTAGAAGCGGAAACACGAGGATGCGACGGACGGGATCGTCATAACACATTGGGGGTCTAAGAGAATCATTAAAGGTATTCTCTGTAAACGGGTCATGACGTCACCCGACACATAGGGACACGTGTCAAGTATAGTCAATTCCAAAACATCATACCATAAATGCAAAAGTAATCCAAAGTTTCCATTCAGAAACAAAGAAGCACAAGAACAAAAAAAACAATCCCAAGTACAAATCCAATCAATTACAATTCAACAAAACAAACAGGTCCAAACAGGTCCAAACAGGTCCAAAAGTCCATAAAATGTCTATTGCTCCTAAAGGAGTGGTCTTGTCTAAAGTCCACAGCCAAGCACCTAAGCCTCAGTACCTGAAAAGACATGCTCTAAAAAGTCAACATATCTTGGTGAGTTCACAGGTTTATAAGTACCAAAAGCCGTTGCCGTTAAAGTAGTAAATAAAATGAGTGTGTGGGTAAGAGAGCATAGTAGTCATAGAATTCATACAAATCAAGTGTCATGTCCATGCCCACAACCGGATCATATTCACCCAAGGGCTCGCACAAGGCCAAGTTGGTCTTAGCTAGCATACCAACAACAAGGGTGGGGTGTCAGCTCGTTAGTACTAACAATACCTCTCCATGACAGTCCAGTCCACATACAGTCCAAATATAGATAGCACATTTGTAAGAACTCTAGACTCAATCCTATGGTCCAAACCACAAACAGGTTGTTTATAACACGGTGTAGAACAAAACATTTAAGCAAGTTTTTCCCAAGAAAATATATTAAAACGGGGCCGTGAAACTCACCTTGAGGTAGCAAAGTTCAATGTCCACAATACGCACGATAACTATAAAAACACAAAACACAAAAGAATTACTCAAGGCCAAACCGACCTGGTTGGGTGTAATCCTCGAAGTCCAGCCCTTATTATATATTACGATTATTGTTTTTAGTGAACTCCATTTCTAAGTCCATTGCTAATATTAGTGTCTCAAGTCCCTTCTCATAATTTACTTCAATAATTATATTTTAGATCCTTAACATCTCTCGATGAACCTTTACCAACTTATTATTTTATTAATAAGTTATAACTTTAACTATTCACAACTTATACACCTTAAATTTACTTATTTAACCCACTCATTATTTTTATATAATAATATACCCGCAAATTCTTATCACTTAGTTGTAAAATAAACTCAGCTTGAATAGCTGATCGTGCACCTGTTTTGTGTAGATTATCCGGAGGTCGAAACGGTTACGGTTCATTGCATAATAGATGTCAATGGAAAGCTAAAACATGGAAGTAACTCCCAGAAGAAGAAACAACTCAAACGGGTCACAACGAAGAAGATATGACCCTATGAATACAGCCTATCATTCTGCTCGGATTTAACAGTTTCAACACCTGAACTTAGACACTGACTTTGGTGGACCAAACGACATCGAAAATGCACGAGACCACTTGGGTTAGACAGGGGACTATTTGAACTTGAATTAGACGAAACTTTTGACCCAATTGGATTTGTTATGACCAAGTTACGTCCAGAATAAATTGACCCAAATTTTACACAGTATGCTGTCAGGTTTTCAGATTCACCTTTTAACTATCAAATCTTCCTAATCTTTGTTTCTATTGAACCATTAACATAAAATTAATGATTTTTACTGAACTTTTACATTCAATCATTCATTGAGAACAGATCTTCAAGGATTTTCAACCCCAACCAAAAATATATACGAAGAGTCTTACACGTATGAACTAGGGTTTCACTTACTTTGATGATCCTACACAAGAACGCCCCAATTCCTCAAGAGGCTTCATTCGTACATTGGAAGAACGAAGAAAACATGATGTTAGATGATAGATAATGATGAAAACATGCTTAGATGAGAGACTACATCAAAAACCTTGATTTTTCTTACCGGAAGGAAAGAAGATGGATGATATTGAACAAAGTTCAATCTTGAATGTCTTGATCCTTGTAGAAATCGATGGAAGTAGATGAACAAGAAGAACTTGGAGGATGGAGGCAACAAGGAGGAGTAGAGAGGAATTTGCAGGATTAGGGTTTTGCTAGAATGAAAAGAAGGGGGCATGAGCCTAACCCCTATAGGGTTTCGGCCGAAACAAGGGAGGGGCAAGGGCCTTCGGGCCTTAGCCCAATTCATCGAATACGTCTTGTCCCGATTCGCATGTCATCCAATTTTTACGTTTTTAAAATTCTACGAGTTAATACGATTCCAACGAACTATTATATGTTATATAACCTATTTAATTTATATTGTTTTGAGCCCACTTAGGTTTATTGCTAGGCCTTAGGCAAAGTCCATTGACGTAAGGTTACTTGTGTTATGATTAAGTTTTGTGTTTTACATTATAGAGAAACCTTGATCGGACTCACTACATAGGACTTTATAAGATGACAAGCCCACTAGTCACATAAAGATAAAGTCTCCAGGCCCATCATAAAGACATAGGCCCATTGGGCCAAAATCTCCGGCCCAACAACAAATGTACCATAAATCAAGACTAAGCCCAAATAGGGACAAAAGTCAAAGTCAACAGCCCTATTTTGGTGACGGGTGTCACACATATTCCCATCTAACTATAGGTTCCAATTCCGGACCCTCCACCATCTGTAGAAAGGCTGCGCCCTTGGTGGTAGGTCTTTCCTTTTCTTCCTGTCTTCTCAACTTCAACTCTTGTTTAATCCTTGCCTTTGCAGTTAGCTCAGCCAAGTGAAGACTGCTGAGATGATTCCTGATGATGGCAGCAGTCTCATAGTTGGAGGGGTTGGAGAATGGCTTCTCTGCAAGCTCAGTAATGTCAAATCTGTTGAGGTGCAACAGAGAAGTGGCATTGAATCGATTGATTTCACCATTCTCCCTTTCCATAACAAAGTTGTGAGAATCTTCTTCGAACCTTCACTGGATTATACTTTTCCTAGGCGTAGGAGACTGACTAGGAATCCTGTCCTCCTTTCTTGTATCCAGCAGAGTTACCAGTTTTCTTCTAAGTCTCTTCTCTTCAATATTCAGAGAATCAGAGTTGAGACCTAGAAGTCTTGCAGCCTGGCCCAAAGTTCCTCTAGGCAAATCAAGAAATTGATCTAGTGTGAGGGAACTTGAAGAGTCATCAACATAGGTGATGTTGATGAGTTCTTCTTCATAGGAGATGTTGCTCAGAGTTGTGCAGTAGTTGAACTTTGTCTTGATTTCCTTAAACTCTTCAAGAGAGAGATATTAAGAAGGCTGAGGGGATGGTCTGGGTATCAGTTGGGTAGGTTTGGGTTTAATGGTTCCGGGTTGTGTTTTAGGTTGAAGGATAGGAAGATTAGGTGGTTGAGGTGATGAAGTAGGTATGGGTAGAGTTGTAGGTTCAGGGGTGAAGGGTTCATCTGAGGGCTCAGTTTTGATGGGGAAGGATAATGGGATTAGTTCTTCTGGTGTTGGTTGTGGTTGAGTGGTTGGGGTGAAGATCATTCCCTTCCTCTTCTATACATCTCTTTCTTCTTTCCCATGCGGATGTCAGCTTTGATTTCACTGACAATCCGCTGGAGTGTCTTTTCAGACATGGGACCCATCTACCTACCAGAGAAGCCATGAGCCCGGAGATAGTCTTTCATCCAGGCTTTGTCACTGAGCTTCTTGGTTGCAGAGGTCCTTACTTCTTCTTCCTTCTTCTTCTTTTCTCTGCTCTTTTCCCTTGCAGCCTTCTTCCTTTCTTTCTCCATTTGATCCTGCTCTTTGTTATGGAGCCAGAGGATCGTATCATTGTCATGTGGAGAAAGTTCTTGAAGATTGAAGCCTCTAGAAAGTAGGAATTTTATCCTAGCTTCCCTTAGCTGCAAGGCAGCTTTCCTCTGTTCCTCCTCTTCCCTCTCTAAGGCCAACCTGGCTTCTTTACTTGTTTTAGCTTGGTTGTCCTCTCCAAAGTCACCAACTCCTCTAGTGGTAGCAGGAGTACTTCTTGATTTGCAGCTCCTAAGTTGATGAGCTGATCAATGAGTTCCTCTCTTTTCTTTTTGTTGATTGCCTCCTGATTGGCTGCAGCTACCTTTGAACTAGCAGCTAGCAGCTTCTCAGCAGGGAATCTACCTTTTTTCTTTAGCTTTTCAATCCTTTCCTCTTCCTGAAGCTTTTCCGTAGTCATCTTCCTTTTTCCTTTGTCTTTTGAAGAGCTTGACTGTGGTGGTTCTTGGATAGAAGGTTCAGATTGAGAGAGAGGCTCAGATGGTGTTTGGGATGGAGCAGGTTTGAGTGAGTCCTCACTATTCACCTCAAATGCCATTTTAAGGATTGCATCTGTGATGATTAGATCCTCAGACATCTGGAACAGTCCTTCCGCAGCCTCCATTTCAACTTCGGAAGATTCAGCTTGTTCTTCCGAGGCTTTAGCTGGTTCTTTCAAAGCTTTCCTTGTGGCTTCGGAAGTCGAAGAGATAAACCTTCTGTCCCACTTATTTAAGTTGTTGGGCCATCAGTCTCCATTTCCCCTTTGAAGTGAATCTTAGGTTCCATGTGGACCTTAGGTTGACCAACTTCTTCCACAGTGGTAGAAGGTGCAGTGATCCTTTGAAGCTCTTCAGCTCTAAAGTAGATCAGTGTAGGATCAAGGCTTGGCTGATCAATGGAGGATCTCCATACAAACTTGATGAAAAGTCTGTAGAGATCCTTAATCATCTGTGAGTCAATCTGAAGGACAGATTGAGATGATTTAGGCATAGTGATGATGTAGGAAGTTAAAGCTTAGACTGGTGGTTCCTCATGTGTTTGTCTCTGAACATTCTCCCCCTTTTTGATAGCATCATCTTGAGAGCTAGATGAGCTTGAGGAAGAAGTCAATGAGACTTGAATTGGTACATGCCTAACAGACCTCTCTGTCTGTGTCTCAGCTAGTTGAGCCTTGAGATTGTCAATCTCAAGTTGCTGAGTGGCTGACCTATTCTCTAAGATCCTAACCTTAGATTCAAGGTTTGAGACCTTGGAGATCAAGTAATGAATGGTGAGTTGCATACTTCCCTCATCTTCATGTGAAGAATCACGAGGAGACGAGATAACATACCTAGTATGTTCAGTCTCACCACCAGATGTGGCTTCTTGGCACCCTGGATACCTTTGCTCAAAGTCATCTATTTCAGAGATATCAATGGGCAAGTTTGCTGTAGACTCAGACTGATTAATGTTACCACTGTCCTGAGAGCTCAATGAGAGACTCTGAGTAGTGGCAGCTGAGCCTACATGACTCCCCTCCACATCAGTGGGACTCACCTCAGTTAAGGTTTTCTGATGGGGGCTAGAGATAAGGGATGTCTCCAGGCTCTGTTAATCTTGGAGAGGGTGTGGTAGATCAACTTCATTGCCATGGAGAGATGTTATCTCTTCATCAGTTTTAAGGAGGAGATCAGTGGAGGATAGGGAGACTAAACCTACTAATCCGGACCTTGATCAATGTCTACAGGCATTGAGCCTATGGTGGGGCTGTCCCTAATTGGCTGCACAGGGGAGTATAAAGAATCTCCTTGTGGGCTAAAGGCTTGGGTGTCAGGCTCTTTGGTTTGAGACTGAGGAAGCTCAAGACCCAAATTGAGGTCAAAGGTGAAGGATGGTGTGACCTCGGACTGAGTGGGAGCCCATTGTTCCACTATAGTCCTTTTGAATTGAATAGGAGGAGCTTGTTCAATCTGAGTAGATTGAACAAGGGTTCGCTTGGGGCGTCTTTGATATGTGATTATGATGGGTGGAGAAGGTAAAGTGATATTTGTGGTGAAAGTTGCTGGTGTGGGTTCATCACCTGTGGGGTTAACAGGGATGTCACCAGGAGCTATTCGCTCAATCATACCTGGAAGTAGATCAGTGTGTCTTCCAGTGAAGTTGGCGGACACCTTCTTCATGGTCTTGAAGATGGCAGGCCTCATGTGAGGGACAGTCAGAGCAGCTGCACAGACAAGCTGACTCTGGTCCAACTCACAGTTGATGATGTGCTAAAGGAATCTAGGGTACATGAAGAATGTTTCCCTTTGAAGATTCCCTATGAGGTTAGTCACACAAACCTTGAGTAGTTGAAACGCAGGCCTCTCACCAACCCATGAACTAAGCATCCTAGTTCATAGGGAATTTAATCCCATTCTCCGAACTTATTCGACAGACAGTGGAGAACAATGTGCAAGAGAAACTTCCAGTGGTAGGAGAAGTTGAACTTGTACACAGTTGATCTGCTTACATATCCTCCATATCCCATTAGAGTGTAAGTGCTGTCTAAGTCGTCCTTGGGAAACTTAGTAGGAGCTCCTTCATCCTGGAGCTCTAGATGCTCCCTGATGAGTTGTTCAGTAATGATCAGCTCCTGTCCACAAATGATGGTCCTCAGTATACGAACCTCATTTAGGGTTTCTGGTCGACCATTTCCCCAAAATTCTGCGATTTGGTTTGAGTAAACAGTGGGGTTAACGGTAAGGGCTGTGAGGTAGGTCGATTCAGAGAGAAAGGTGATGATTTCAGAGAAGTCAGCATCTCTTGAAGAATCAAGTAGTGCGACTTGGTTGTGTTGAGGGTTTAGCGCCATTGTGAAAGGTGAATGAATATCAGTTTGAATTTGGGTGAATTGGAAGCGACAAAACTTTTAGGGCAGTAAAATGGTAAAAGTTAAACAGGTCTAGATTATTTAAACAGTGGGGGTGACTGTGTGGAGTAACTGTGGGGGGTTATGGAGGATTTCGGCGGTTATGATGATATGCGGTTATGAGATGACAATGGCGGCAAGGGATAAGTTTAAATAATCTGACAAGTATTAGCAAAATCTTTACCTTTTATAGAGTGGGGCCCAAAAAGATATCCGTTACTCAGTAAAAACTCTTTTTCCTTATATAAAACATTTTCGAAGGTAATTAGTCTTCCGAAGGCAATTCTTTCTTCCGAAGCAAATCATTGCTTCCGAAGGTAAGAATTGTTTTATCGAATGAAGAGTTTTATAAGCTTCGGAAGTAGATCTGATGTGAAATCGATCGCTTCTTCCGAGACTAAAAGCTCTTCCGAGAAGAAAATTTCCATGGAGGAATTTGACTTCGGAAGACAATAAGGAGTATCTTCCGAGAGTTAATTCCTCTTCGGAAGAAATCTATACTGGGAATATTTCAAAGAGATCTTTTGTAACAGGGCTTATATTGTATTGACACAAGGCATTACACATTAAAAAGTTTTCAAAAGAGGTAGTCTAATCAATGTTTATCATCCCAATAGCTGATATGAGATATTTAAATCTTTGTTCATCAAAAGCTTTGGTGAACAAATCAGCATATTGTTCATTTGAGTCAACTTTGATTAGCTTGATCAGATTTTTCTCATGAATATCTCTAATAAAATCATACTTGATATCAATGTGCTTTGTCTTGGAGTGCTTTACTGGATTTTCGGTGATGGAGATAGCACTATTGTTGTTAATATGGATAGGAGTGCTCATGAAGTTGAATCCATAGTCTAACATCTGGTTCTGAATCCACAGCAGCTGAGCACAGCAACTGGTAGCAGCAATATATTCAGCTTCAGCAGTTGATGTAGATACACAGGATTGTTTCTTGCATTGCCATGAGATGATCCTTCCACCAAGAAATTGACATCCTCCTGATGTTGATTTCTTGTCAATGTTGCAGCCACCATAGTCACTGTCAGAGTATCCATAGAGATTGAAATCAGTATTTCTTGGATACCAGAGACCTAGTTTAGGTGCTCCTTTGAGGTATCTAAGGATTCTCTTTGCAGCAGCTAGGTGAGACACCTTTGGAGCAGCCTGATATCTTGCATAAATGCAAGTAGCAAACATGATATCAGGTCTACTAGCAGTAAGGTACATTAGAGAACCAATAATTGCTCTATACTGATGTTGATCAGTATCCTCCCCCTCAAGGTCAGGGCAAAGATTATGGTTTCTGGGTATGGGTGTCTTGGCTGGCTTACAGTCCTTCATCTCAAATCTTTTCTAAGATGTCATTGACATACTTGGATTGATTGATGAAGAATCCTTCCTTCAATTGCATCACCTGAGTTCCAAGAAAGAAGTCCATTCTTCCCATGGAACTCATTTCAAACTTCCTTTTCATGATGCTTTCAAAGTCTTTGCATATTTGGTCATTTGAGGAACCAAATATGATGTCATCAACATAGACTTGGACAAGCAAAATATCCTTTCCAGATATTCTAATGAAGAGAGTCTTGTCAATGGTGCCTTTAGTGTAGCCACTTTTCAGAAGAAATTATAGAGTCTCATACCACAGCCTAGGTGCTTGGTGCAGCCCATATAGAGCTTTGTCCAGTTTGCACACATAGTTGGGATGCTGTGGCTCTTCAAATCCTGGAGGTTGGCATACATAGATTTCCCTATCTATATCCCCATATGAAAAAGTACACTTGACATCAAGTTGGTAGACAGTAAAGTTCTTGGATGCAGCATAAGCAAGGAAGATCCTAACAGCCTCAAGTCTTGCGACTGGTGCATACACATCAGTATAATCAATTCCTTCCTCTTGGGTGTATCCTTGAACTACTAATCTAGCTTTGTTCTTGATAATCAAGCCTTTATCATCTTTCTTGTTTCTGAAAACCCATTTAGTGCCTATGGGTACTTGACCAGATGGTAGTGGGCATAAATTCCAGACCTATTGTCTTTTGAATTGAAGAAGCTCCTCTTGCATCGATTCAACCCAACTAATATCTTTCAAGGCATCTTCTACCTTCTTGGGTTCCATCTGGGATAGAAAACATGAGTACAAACAAACATTCCCATGATGTGTCTATCCTATTGTTCTCAAACCTTCAGAGACATCTCCTATGATGTTCTCAGTTGGATGAGCGTTGTGAATCCTAAGACGAGGAATCACTTCCAGTTGTAGAGATAGGTCTAGGTTGGACATATTTGATCAGGAACTGGAACACTCTGTCCAGCTACTCTTTCAAAGTCATTTAATAAGGATTGATTGAATGACTGAGAAACATCATCAATGCTTGGCTGTGAGTAGTATTAACAGTTGCATGTTCCTTTAAAATACTGCTTTCTTCAACCTGGTGTTGTACTGGATCACCTGATGAGTTTTGAGGTTCATCAAGTGATTCACTTGTTGAAGCTTCACTATTCCTTAAGACAGTTACACTATCTGATCTGTGAATGGTTGAAGCTTGTAGTCTTTCAGCTCTTGGAGAATTTGGAAGAGGTCTGGGTAGCTCAAATAGTTGAGTAGCATCAGCATCAGCATCACCTTGAGCACCTGTTCCAGCTGAAACATTCTCACAAGATGGTTTAGAATAGTTTGGAAATAATTCTAAGTCAAAGATATAATCAGGTCCATTCCCCCTAACACAAGGAGTGTGCTCATTAACAACTGTATTGGATGACTCTTCAAATTGTTGATTCTTAATGTTGTACACTCTATAAGCTTTGGAGCTAGAAGAGTATCCAACAAAGATAGCATCATCTGACTTCTCAGCAAACTTTGCTAAGTTGTCTTTTATGTTAAGTATGGTACACCAGCTGCCAAAGGACCTTAGAAAACCAATGAACGGTGGTCTCTTGTTCCATAACTCATAAGGAGTTTTTCCATGGGGCTTAACTACAAGAACTCTGTTCTGCACATAGCATGCAGTGCTGACTGCCTCTGCCCAGAATGTTAGAGGTAGTTTTGAATCAGCTAACATAGTTCGAGCAGCCTCAATAAGTGTCCTGTTCCTCCTCTCAGCAACACCGTTTTGTTGAGGAGTTCTGGGAGCACTATATTGTCTGGCAATCCCTTTTAAGTCACAGAATGAGTCAAGAATAAAGTTCTTAAACTCAGTCCCTTGATCACTTCTAATGATTTTAACCTTATGATCAATTTGGTTTTCTATTTTAAGAATAAAAGATTTCAAAGTTTCAGCAGTTTCATCTTTAGTTCTTAAAAAGAATACCCATGTAAATCTTGTAAAATCATCAACTATCACAAGGCAGTGTGATTTTCTTCCAATGCTCATTATACTTGTGGGACCAAAAAGATCCATGTGCAATAAGTGTAATGGAGTAGTGACTGAATTAACACATTTGGATTTGTGAGATGTCCTGTGTTTCCCTTTCAGGCAGGCAACACAGTTATCTTTGCATAAAAACTTCTTTTTAGGCAAACCATGTACCAAGTTACTTTTAGCTAATTTATTCATTGTCTTAAAATTTACATGACACATACGTTTATGCCATAGTGTTGATTCATCACTATCAGCTTTGGAAAGAAAACATGATACTTCACCCATAGGAGAAGAATTGTTCATATCTAGCTTGTACATATCCCCTTTCCTGGGAGATCTAAGAAGCACCAATTCCGGAGGAATTGTCATCCCTAGTTTGAGGATAATGCACTCATGTTCTATGAAAAGCATTTGATGCTTTTGGTCACAAATTGAGAAACACTTAACATATTGTGTTCAAGCTGTTTGACAAAGTGGACTTTGTCAATGTTTAATCTACCATTGGATATACTTCCTCTGCTAGAAATATATCCTCCAGTCTCACCTCCAAATTGGACAGGCCCTCCATCAAAGTTCTGGAATTGTTGAAGGAGAGATCTGTTCCCTGTCATGTGCCTGGAGCATCCACTATCTACAATCCAGACATTGTTGTTCTTGTCAAATGGATATCCCTGCACATAAGATGAGATTGTTAGTTTTGTTTGGAAGCCCAAGCCTTGCTAGTCTTGGGCTCTTCCAAAGATGATGACATAATTGAACCAAAAGATATGCATTGGGGCTTAATAGAGGTTGTTGAAGAAGAGGTTTGGGCTGTAGCATCTTCTTTGACCTTCCAATCCATCCCTTGGTTGATCTTTGAGGATGAGCTTGTTGATGCTATTGCAGCATGGACTTTTTCCGAAGCTTCTTTCTTTTCGGAAGAAGCCTTCACCACCTTTTCTTCCGAAGTAGTCTTCTTCTGGGTTGGTTTCAGGGAAGCTTTCTTGTTCTTCCAAACCTTTGAAGCTTTGGCTTCAGAAGCCATTTTCCCTTCGGAAGAAGTACTTTCTTCCAAAAGCAACATGGCTTCCGAGACCAACCTTCCCTTTTTCATTACTTGGACCGTTTGAAATGGTCCAATTGCGAAACCTTCCCTGACTCCTTCTTTTCTAGCATTATTTGCATAATGTGTGCTTGCTGGATTGTAGTATCAATCTTTTGCCATGTGGTTGTGCAGACCACACATTATGCATGCGATGTTAGTCTTTTCGGAATTTAAAGGTTACTGTTTCTTGGGCTTCTTTTCTTCATCAGCAACTTTCCCTTTCAACTTCTGATCCTTTGTTAGGATAGGAGTGCTGGTATTACACTCCTTTCCTAAATCAGAGGTACCTAACACTTGAAATCCAGCTGAGATAAAGACACCTTTTTGTTTTGGGTCGATCTTTAACTTAGACTCAGCAACCTTCTTGGCAATCTTTCTAGCAGCTTTAGATCTGCTTCTTCTTGCCTTGGTGGTTAGGATTTGATCTTTACATGAGGAGATAGGTGCATTTACCTGTTTCTTCCCTGTGGTGGCCACTATTGTTGCATCCTCCTTCAATTCTAGTGAAGAAGGGTCAACAGTTGGAACCTCTTGCTCCTTAGTACCACATCTAGGTTGTCTAATAGACTCATAAGAGTGTGGCTCCTTAGTACCACATCTAGGTTGTCTAATAGACTCATAAGAGTGTGGTGGAGCGATTTCATTGGTTCCCAATCCTCCTTTGTTTTGATAAAATAATTTAGAATGAGAGGATGATGCAAGAATAGCTTGGAAGTTTTGCTCAGAAATAGCTTGCTTCCTGGCCTGAGCCTCAACAGTGACAAGCTGGGCTTGAGCTTCAGACAGCTTGGATGTCAGATCTTTGATTTGAGTCTTATAGTTAGTTTGTTCATGTTTTAAAAGAGACACAGTTTTATCTAACTCATTAATTTTCTTTTGATAGTCAGATTCAGCTCTTTTAAAGTCAGATTTTAAGATATTGAAAGACTCAACATCATATCTGATTTCCATACTGTAATCCTTGTAAAGTTTAACTTTATCAATGCAGGCTGGAGTGCAAAGATTTTCATATACTTGAGCATCATTTGTTCCGGCCATGAGTGCTTGAGCAGGAGTCATATCTTGTACCATGAAGCTCCGGTCAACATCTTGAGCTATTGCTGCTGTTTCTGTTGTCTTTTCTTCGGATTTCGAGGTTGAGGGATGTGTGGATGCCTGTGGGGTTCCCGGGTTGTTCTTGGGATCCTTACATTCCCTAGCAAAGTGACCCAGTTGGTTGTAGTTGTAGCACCTTACCTTGGTCTTGTCAAACCCAAACTTGCTGTTGACGGGTTTTGAGGGAATTGCCTTCCAGTTCTTTTGAAGAACTTCTTCGCTCTGTATGTTAAAAGAGCCATCTGTTGGACAATGTCCATATACTCTACATCATCTGGACTGAAGCACTTGAGGTCATCAAAGCAATATTGAAAATCACCAGAGTGTCCACTTCCAGAGACAAAGGCACAACTATCCTGAAAGGAGTTGTGTTGAGCCTGTTAAGACTTTGGAGTCACAGGTATAGTAATGTAGGGTCCATTTTGCAAGTTGTCAGGGTAGCATAGCAACTGATGTTATGGTTCTATGTTTTCTCTTTCAATCATATGAAGGGCTAAACTCAGTTGGTTATTGGAGTTACTAGTGGAGTTTTGCATGTTCATCTCCATCTGGAATGCACTCAGTATACCATATAACTCTGTAAGAGTGAGAGTCTTAAGATCTGAGGTTCTCTTGATCACAACATAATAGTGTGTCCATAGTTTAGGAAGGGAAGACATGAACTTCCTTACTATGTCCCTGTTCTCAAGAGTTACTCCAATATCCACCAGAGTATCCACTATCTCAACATACCTGAAGTATTGTTGAGTCAAGGTCTCACAATCCTTAAAAGTGAAGTTTTCAAACTGTTGCTTTAAGAGATCCTTCTTGTTCTCTTTAGTCTCCTTGGATCCTTCATGCATGAGCTTCAGTGCATCCCATAAGTCTTTAGCTGTCTTGCATTTCTTGAAGCCTCTGTAGATGGAGTT
Source organism: Flaveria linearis (assembly GCA_024085815.1). Taxonomy (NCBI): domain Eukaryota; kingdom Viridiplantae; phylum Streptophyta; class Magnoliopsida; order Asterales; family Asteraceae; genus Flaveria; species Flaveria linearis. Next base: position 36,666,046 of record CM044013.1, read on the forward strand.
TGGAAGAGCAGTTTGAAGACAAGTCATAGCCCTTTAATCAAGCTCTATTCTTTTTCTATCTTCTTCGGAGTAATCGTCCACATCTTTTGGAATGATACGATTTCCAGTAGCAGAAGTAGTGCTTGGTATGAAAGGACCATTAACAACGGAGTCCCACATCCTTGAGTCTTGACACTTGATGAAGCCTTCCATTCTTATGCACCATATGTCAAAATCTTTAGGGGTGATCAGTGGAGACTTGGTCATGGTACCAGTTTCCATATCAGCTTTTGTGAGAGCGGCCATTTGAGTGAGTGCGTTGTAGGGAGGAGTGAAAAACAAGTTGATTTGGATGGTTAGATCACGCAATCAAGAGCCAAACAACTAGCTCTGATACCTGTATCAATTGCAGGATCGGTATTTGTCACTTAACAAATGGTTTCTCTCTCAAACTCACCTAGAACAACACTCAGAAAGAGTCTTTACAATAGTTGATCATAATATAACAAGTAGCAAATGATAATAAACACAAGAAGTAAATTTTCAAGGTACTTTTATATACTGATTCTCAACTCAAAGGATTAAAAGACTCTTGCAAGCACAATCTCTCTATCTATTGAGTTACAATGAGAACTATATATATAATACTACCTACAGCCGGATATACTTTGATTCCAGCTGGAAACCTATAACCAAAAGCCTATACTACTAGACTATAGGTTAAGGTATCTCGGATATTTTATCTGAGATTTGGTAGTGAGGACATGTCCCTGACTTACCTTTTGTCACCAACTAAGGTTAGTAACATGTACTATCATAAAAAGATAAACAGTGGAATAAAGTATGGTCAACTACATGGCTCTTTAGGAAGAAGCCATGCTGTATCAGAAGTCTGCAGTGGAATGTAAGAGACCATACTTATGTCCACTGGTTCATAGCAGCGTCTTCCGAAGGTTAAGTTTCTTCAGAAGAATAACTTCTTCCGAAGCCACTTATACTTCGGAAGACTGCTTCTTCCGAGGTTTGGCAACTTCTCCTTGTCTTCGGAAGTTGATCTTTCACTTGTCTTTGGAAGAACTCTTCAACCTTAGGAAGTTCCCATACTTAGCTTCGGAAGCCTTTGAATGTAGTACCAAAATTGACTAAGTGAAATAGTTTTAGTTGCACCAGCCTTTCTCATGATCCAACAATATCCATCTCTTCCAAATCATCATATGGAATTCCTTTTAAATCATCCATCAAAAAGCACAAATTATCACTACTACCACCTGAATTACTATCAACACCAACAAAAGCATGTTCTTCACTGTTTGTAGAGAAATCTATATGCTCAACATATGATCTTTCTGATGCAGCATACTCTGACTCCTGACCGACCAGTGCAGTATTTCCTGGTACAAAGTCATCAGTGAGCTTCCCAGATAAAGACAACTTCCTTTTCTATTCTATCTCTCGTTCAAAGGTCAATAAATTTGGGTGAGAGATAGAGTGTCCAGATTTGCACTGGAGTGTAGGACAATAGTATATGTGTCCCATCTCTCAGGCAGGGATTTGAGGAATCTGTTGTTCATCTGGTTGTTTGAATATTCCTGTTTAACCATTTTCAACTCAGATATCAAACAGGAAAATCGCTCAAACTGCTGAGTCAGAGACTCACCCTTTCTATGAGAGAATGTCTTATACTGCTGGGCAAGGATTTCTCTAGTGTTTGCCAAAATTTCATCAGTTCCTCCAAATTGTTCCTTCAGAGCAACCCAGAGGTCATGAGCAGTTTCATGATGCATAAGCCCTGAATAGATTTCATTTGGCAGTGCCATGGCCAGAATTCCATGGGCTTTAGCATCAATTTCAAACAGTTTTAGATCCTCATCCGAATACTGCTCTGGTTTCTTCGGAACCATCTCATTCTTTTCCGGAATACTCACCATAGGCTTGTATGGTCCATAAACCACAGACTTCCAACATCCTGCGCTATTGATAGACAGGTGATGGAGCATTCGGCGTTGCCATATCTTATACTCACTCCTAACAAGCATCGGAGGCTTTGTTGAGGAGCCAGTATTGTGAGGATCATTTGTTGGTGTAGTCATTTTCACAAATTCAAACAAATTCAATGTAATTTTAACAAATCTAGCTGAAAACTCAACAACTCTGTTTTAAACACGAAGAACCTCAACTTAATTCACCAGAAGCAACAGAAAATCAAACTCTATAACCAAGTCTTGCAAATTTGCTAATTCGATCAAACTTAGATATCAAAAGAGCAGTTTCAATGAACAATTGTTAAATCGATCAATGATTAACCAGCTCTGATACCATTTGACGGGATCTTAGATCTAGTTTGATCAATTAGGTTATGATTTGTAGTGGAATAGTGATGTGAGATTAGTAGTTTAATAAAAATGACTTAAATTAAACCTAATTAAACACCTAGTTAAACTATAGACTCTCTAAAACTTAAACTACTGACAGGCAAGTGAACCTATCGACTCTAGCAAAGCTTAAGTAAGTCCGGATATCGAACCCACGAGACTCTGTTAACTATGTTAATTAACCTAAGACTCTTATTACTAATGAAATTATTAATATAAGGGGGTTACTAAAAATAGAAAGATGCTAAAATTAGAAACTAAGGAAAACACGAACAAAGAATAGGAAAGAACTTGGAATAGGAGAGGAATGAGTTACCTAGGCTCAGAATCCTGTTTGCCAAACTCTGGTTCTTCTATGGATTTGGTATGAATGATGAAACTGGGACCTAATGGTTTTCACTACTAGGGAATCTAAAGATTCTTTGACCCTTCTCAAAGATAACACTTAAAACCCTAATAGCTAATGATGATCACCAGATTATGTGGACAACCTCACAGTCACTCCAAAGATTGCTAAAAGACCCTATAGTTGACTTACCTCACAGCAAAGACAACTCAAAGCATCCTAAAACACTAAAGGGTAGGTTTATATCAGATCCACAAGTTTGAACTGATAAAATAAAATAAAACAGTTAAATAAGATACGCTCACACGTTATCTAAACCTAACCTGTTATGTAACTAGACCAGTTTATTAATTCTCACTTTACAGCTATTGAATTAAGCATGCACATTCAAAATCAATTCAGGTTCCAATTTAGTTCCTACAGTCTAGTGATCAGTTAAACTGCAAATTAGTTAATTACTCACGTAAATTAACCTACTTGATATCTAATATGATAAGACAACCACAATAATACCAATGGAACGTCAAATTGCAACCATAACCAATATCAAATACACACTAGCAACTTGCTTCAATGATATAAACCCAACAAATAGCAATCAAATCATCATAAAATTACCAAAATCCATAAAAGAACCAAAATTCATTAAACAATCATCATCAAACCTAGGTAACTACTAATGGTTTAGCCAAGAAACATCAATAAACAACCATAACAATCTGAATTCAGAAGATTTAACATAGTTTGTGATAAGAAAAGTGTAGATAACAAGACCCGAGTTGTAGAATACGTGCAAACGTTATCCTAACGTCTTCAAATCTTAATCCCGACTCGTTTCCACGTCCAAAATAGCTCCAAACAACCTTCAAGGTCACCCTATTTCGTTCTTCCTTTGTTCCCAGCCGTCGGTCTTGAAATCTGACCTAAAAACCACTTAAAAACGAATTTTATGAGTTGGGCCACGTAATGGGCTCTCCGAGTGGCGCGCACAGCTAAGAAAGGCTGTGCGCGTGGCGCGAAAAGGCTCCAGACGTAAAACAAAGTTGATTTTTGGATTCCTCATCTCGAGAACCATCAAATCTATATATTATGGGTCCTGTAACTCATTTTCTAGCTCCCGATATGATCGTTTTACTAATTTACTTCCGTGGTGTTTTCCCGTGTGCTCGTTTCTTCATTCTTTTTGCTCGTTTTCCACTCCGTTGCACACGAACACCTATCAAAACGTAAAATAAACAAAAGTAAATGAAATCTAATAAAACTAAACATAATTAGACTCAAAATGACTCAAAACAAAGACCCAAAAACTATGTAAACTACATTATATCAAATATCCCCACACTTATTCTTTTTCGTCCCTGAAAAAGCCTGCAATGAAATCAGAACCAAGAAATCATTTCAAACAAACTTTATTAACTCACCCAAAATAAAAAAAATAAACATAAATACATACAGGATTTAGTTTAGTTAACGGTGAGGTCTAGTTCATTGTTTCCAATATACCCTAACACTTACAAATCAGGTCCATTTTCATGTTTTTGTTTTTTTTAAGTTTCAAATAAAAGAACTAGATACATCTAAAGGATCTCACACTCAGAAGCCTACAGGTCACCAGCTCTACTAATTTGCACAATGGAAGGCACAGGTTAACCATTTTGGTTCACCTAACCGCTATAACCTGAAAAACTAGCAATCCTAATAGAAACTTGTAGTCACGATGGAATTTTTTTTTGGTGGAATGAATTCTTTTGAGCTTTTTAGGTGACATATAATTTATTTAAGTGACATTGTACAGTTCAATTTTAATTTATTTAGACTGGCCCCAGAGGTGTTACAAACTAAAGTCACTATCCCCGGTAAATAACACATAGGAACCAACCCTTGCATTTTTATACAACAAGCTCATTTTTTTATGAAATTGATGGAGGCGCCACCTACTCTCGAATTTATTTTCATAAAAAGATAGCAGTGTGACATGTTTGTGAGGAATAAGTTTCTATTAAAATGCTAGTTAATCAACCTATAGGGGTGCCAATTTACAATTCCTAAAGAACTAGATTTTTCACATTACTTCTAAGATGAAAACCCACAAGACAACCTAGTTCAGTTAGTTAGATTAATTTACACACTAAAGGACCCTTCAATGCAAGCTGGGTTAACCAAATAACTCACAAGTCAACAAACTATCCCATTTATTACATAATTTTTTTTTCATTTTTCATTTTTTTTGGAATTCAACACACATCTGAAAATAAAATGCCAGTTTTTCTATCATTTTCCATATATTGCATACTAATTTCAAAGACATTTTCAAAAAAAAAAATTTGAAATTTTCAAATTTTTCGATTATTATTATTTTTTTTTTGGATTTTTATGACACTGTAAGACTCAAAAACTCAAAAACTAACACTAACAAACTCATTTCCATCTCCACACTTAAAACTTGCATTGTCCTCAATGCAGAGACAAAAATACACTAAAACAAATAAATAAAAAAACATAAAAGGATAAAAGGAACGTGTTCACCTGATAGCAAAGCAACAATTCTTCCAAACCGTTCCACTAGCTATATAGCATTCCATTCACAGGTAGCACCCTCATGCCTCAGATCATCCTTCATACTCCAGCCAACAGCTCCAGATTCACCCGAATGGAGATTGAGTACGGGTGGTACGTATCCAAACCTACATAACCAAAACAAAAGCACAACCCGAGCAGCATAACACTGACACAAAAAGACTCAAAATACTGACTCAAACAAATAAAATAAAAACTTAACAAAATAAAAAAAATAAGACAAAGCAAACAAGCAAATAATATACAATACTCTACACATGGGATCCTCCTAAAGATCTATAACTCTAGCAAAAATCATGGAGGATCAAATAGATCCCATGTAACAGCTCCACCATCAATCACAGTAGAACCTCTTAAAGGCACTAGCCTATCCCAACACTTCTCTCTAATGAATGCATCCTCCTGATCTAAACTAGACTCAGACTCTAGAGTGGGTTGATCAGACCTAGGCTTACTAAACACAGAAACATCCCCACACTTAGGTTTTTCTATGGGTGTAGGGTTCACTATCTCAGGAGGTCTATCAGCTATCAGTGCCTCTAACTCAGTAAGGTCTCTCTCAGCATCAAACTCACCCTCTCTAACATACTCAGGCAGACCATCTAACTCTCCAGCAAACTCAAGCTCCCAAGACTCAGACTCCTTAGACTTCTCAGTTACCTCACTCTCACTAGAACTAATGGAGCTCACAACTTCCTTAACACTACTCGGACTCCTAATGGAGTCAGCCACATGGAATGTGACTTCCTCATCTCCTAAGTGAAGTGCAATAGTGCCCTTAAAGACATCAATATTGGCCTTAGCCGTACGAAGGAAAGGACGTCCAAGAATGATAGGTACATTCGCATCAGCCTCCATGTCTAGAACAACAAAATCCACGGGGAAGACAAATCTATCAATCTTAACAAGCAAGTTCTCTATGATTCCCCGAGGATACTTAACAGAACTATCAGCAAGGGAGAGTGTCATGCGCGTCGGTGTAAGTTCACCTAGGCCTAGCTTCTCATAAATCGAATAAGGCATCAAATTAATGCTAGCACCTAGATCAGCTAACGCGTGGTTGTGAATATTGCTACCAAAGAGACACGGGATGGTGAAGACTCCCGGATCAGACAGCTTCTCTGGAAGCTTGTTCATCACCACTGCAGAACACTCACCAGTAAGATCAACATTAGAAAGTCCTCCAAGCTTTGCTTTGTTCTTGAGGATGTCATTCAAGAACTTAGCATACTTGGGCATGCATTGGAGATCCTCTATGAATGGAAGATTTATCTTGATCTGTTTGAACAAATCAAGAAAGTACCCATACTCCCTAGAATATTTCTGATGGCGGACACGATCAGGATATGGGACTCTAGAAAGATCTATCTCAGGGCTGGGTCTAAAAATGGGTGGGCGATCCCTAATAGTGCTCTGGACCCTAGGACCTTCTATCTCTACTTCCTCTTCTCTCTCCCCAACATCTTCTACCTTTCTATCAGGTGACTCTACCTCCCCTAACTGCTTACCCGATCTAGTGGTGATTGCCTTAACATATGCATGCGGGTTTTGTGTACTAGAACTAGATGAAAAAGTACATGGGGGTTTCTCGTCTATCCTCCTAGCAAGGTCAAGTACTGTTCTCTGGAGATCCTGAAAAGCTGACTGTTGGTTTTTTAGAATAAGATCATGTTCAGCAAGAGTTTTCTGGGTATCCTGATCTTTAACAACTAATTGAGTTAAAAGTTCTTTTATTTCATTTAAGTTCTTCTGATTATCAATCTGACCCTGCCCCTGGTTGTAATTTTGAGCAGACTGGAAACCAGGGGGATTACCGGAAGATCTGTAGTTCTGACTTTGGTTACTTCTCCAACCCGAATTATAAGAATTATTAAAATTGTTTGATGGACCACTTATCTGTGGACACTCGACTGTATCATGACCTCCCCTACAAAGCTCACACCTATACAACTTCATCTTTACCGCCTTCACCTCCCTAGACAAACTCTCAATAGCAGCAGCTAAACTAGTATCCATGGTGACATGGTGAACACCTCGAGTGGTCGAGGGGTGACTAGTAACATGAATGGAATTCCTGTTGACCGCTCGCTGCTCATGATCAGTCTGAGCAAAGCTCTCGAAGAGATCATTGCATCCGGCTACATCCTTCTTCCCCATAAGATGTCCTCCTGCGGAGGTGTCAAATCTAGCACGAGTCTCGTAAGTCAAACCATTGTAGAATTTTCTACAAGAGCCCATTCAGTCAAGCCATGATTAGAGCATCTGCTAAGCAGATTCTGAAATCGCTCCCAAGCAAGATAATATGGTTCATCAGGCTCCATTCTGAAAGAATGGATCTGATCACGGAGACGGGAAGCTTTTGCGGGCAGGAAATATTTATTCAGAAATTTATCTCTAAGAACAGCCCACATGGTGAAAGTACCAGGAGGATGTGAATCGAGCCAGGTGGAAGCTCGTCCACAAAGAGAAAAGGGAAACAAGTGAAGGAATTTGGCATCTTCACTAGCCCCTTGGATATTAAACGTACCAAGAATACGAGACAATTGGGAGATGTGAGCTGGCGCATCCTCATCATCACGACCATGAAATTGACATGTATTTGTGATGGCGGTCATGATGTAGGAAGGGATTTGCCACGTGTTTTCATTAGTGATGTTCGGGACAGTGATGGGGGAGTTGACTCCTGTGAAGCCTTCGGTGGCTCGCTCATGAATGGTGTGGTGGGCCATGTGGAATGGGGTGGGTGGTGGACTAACGGGTGATGATGGTGGAGTGGCGGGTGGAGAATGGATTGACTTAGAAGACTTAACCTCAAACTTAAGTGCACTAAGATCTAATTGAACAGGTGGTGGACCTCGTAACCTAAGATGGGGCATAAACTAAACAAAAAGAAAAACAAGAGAAATAACCTAGACCTAAAGACACAGAAAAAGCACGAAAATAGCAAGAAGAAAGTTAATTAACACAATTGCCAAGAGTCCCCGGCAACGGCGCCAAAAACTTGATGTGAGATTAGTAGTTTAATAAAAATGACTTAAATTAAACCTAATTAAACACCTAGTTAAACTATAGACTCTCTAAAACTTAAACTACTGACAGGCAAGTGAACCTATCGACTCTAGCAAAGCTTAAGTAAGTCCGGATATCGAACCCACGAGACTCTGTTAACTATGTTAATAAGACTAACCTAAGACTCTTATACTAATGAAATTATTAATTGAAGGGGGGTTACTAAAAATAGAAAGATGCTAAAATTAGAAACTAAGGAAAACACGAACAAAGAAAGAAAGAAGGAATAGGAGAGGAATGAGTTACCTAGGCTCAGAATCCTGCTTGCCAAACTCTGGTTCTTCTATGGATTTGGTATGAATGATGAAACTGGGACCTAATGGTTTTCACTACTAGGGAATCTAAAGATTCTTTGACCCTTCTCAAAGATAACACTTAAAACCCTAATAGCTAATGATGATCACCAGATTATGTGACAACCTCACAGTCACTCCAAAGATTGCTAAAAGACCCTATAGTTGACTTACCTCATAGCAAAGACAACTCAAAGCATCCTAAAACACTAAAGGGTAGGTTTATATCAGATCCACAAGTTTAAACTGATAAAATAAAATAAAACAGTTAAATAAGATACGCTCACACGTTATCTAAACCTAACCTGTTATGTAACTAGACCAGTTTATTAATTCTCACTTTACAGCTATTGAATTAAGCATGCACATTCAAAATCAATTCAGGTTCCAATTTAGTTCCTACAGTCTAGTGATCAGTTAAACTGCAAATTAGTTAATTACTCACGTAAATTAACCTACTTGATATCTAATATGATAAGACAACCACAATAATACCAATGGAACATCAAATTGCAACCATAACCAATATCAAATACACACTAGCAACTTGCTTCAATGATATAAACCCAACAAATAGCAATCAAATCATCATAAAATTACCAAAATCCATAAAAGAACCAAAATTCATTAAACAATCATCATCAAACCTAGGTAACTACTAATGGTTTAGCCAAGAAACATCAATAAACAACCATAACAATCTGAATTCAGAAGATTTAACATAGTTTGTGATAAGAAAAGTGTAGATAACAAGACCCGAGTTGTAGAATACGCGCAAACGTTATCCTAACGTCTTCAAATCTTAATCCCGACTCGTTTCCACGTCCAAAATAGCTCCAAACAACCTTCAAGGTCACCCTAATTCATTCTTCCTTTGTTCCCAGCCGTCGGTCTTGAATTCTAACCTAAAAACCACTTAAAAACGAATTTTATGAGTTGGGCCACGTAATGGGCTCTCCGAGTGGCGCGCACAGCTAAGAAAGGCTGTGCGCGTGGCGCGAAAAGGCTCCAGACGTTAAACAAAGTTGATTTTTGGATTTCTCATCTCGAGAACCATCAAATCTATATATTATGGGTCCCGTAACTCATTTTCTAGCTCCCGATATGATCGTTTTAATAATTTACTTCCGTGGTGTTTTCCCGTGTGCTCGTTTCTTCATTCTTTTTGCTCGTTTTCCACTCCGTTGCACACGAACACCTATCAAAACATAAAATAAACAAAAGTAAATGAAATCTAATAAAACTAAACATAATTAGACTCAAAATGACTCAAAACAAAGACCCAAAAACTATGTAAACTACATTATATCAAATAGTATAAGAATTAGACGAAATTTAAGCAAGAACACAAAGGATATTCAATGAAACAGTATGATTATAAAGAGAGAATGTTTTCTGCAAAAGAGAATGTATTCATTCATACACAAGCTTCGGCAATTACAAATTAGGTCAACCTTACTTTTATAGAGGTAAGGTGACGTCAGCAGATGTCACTTGATAGTGACATCTAACCGTTTTACATAAACAACTAAAAATAACTAAAACTACTGAAGATGTCCACAACAACTGAGGACATCTTCTTACAAAAGAAGCTAAGTATTAACTAATACTACAACTACTGAAAACAAACTACTGAACTACTGATTACAAACTATTGAAACTGATAAAGACAACTACTGAAAAGTAAAACCATCACAACTACTGAAGAGTACTACTTTAGCTGTTGTGACAACCTCTGAAGACTTGGTCTTCAGACTTTGTCTTCAGCTGATGTCTTCAGACTTTCTCTTCAGCTGATGTTTTCAGACTTTGTCTTCAGCTGATGTCTTCAGAGTTTGTCTTCAGCTGATGTCTTCAGACTTTGTCTTCAGCTGATGTCTTCAGACTTTGTCTTCAGTACTTGTCTTCAGACTTTGTCTTCAGTACTTGTCTTCAGACTTTGTCTTCAGCTGATGTAGACTTCTTCAGTTGTTATGATGTCTGTGGGACTTAAAGGTTTTTCTTATCTAGCTCATTGGTTCTTTTGGTCCAACATGGTGGATTAGCTTCTTGATGTTCTGAGTCTCGAGAGTTCTTGACTCATAAACTTAGGAAGATGATGAAGCTTGGGTGTTGTTGCTTGCTTATAGAAACCGAGAGGTGTGGGGATGTTTTGTACGAGAGCCGAGGGTGAGAGTGCAAGATGGTGGTCGATAGTGGTGGTGATTATAATCAAAACTAAAGGTTCAAAGGATGTGAGAAATAGCGAGAGATGTGTGGTGATGGTATGTGTTTGATAGAACCCGAGAGATGAAAGGTAGGTGGAGGTGATCGGTTTGTGGTGTGTTGTGTTTGTGTTATCCGAGAGATGAAAGATGGTGGTTTGGAAGTGCCTGGCTGAGAGGTAGATATATAATGGAGGTGGTCATGATGTGTTTTAGGTCTAGAGATGTGAGGTGGTCATTATAGGTAGTATTAGTTGGCCATTTAGAGTGCTAGGTGGAGTTTTTAGATTATGATTGGGTCTTGGTGAGGATAGGTGTCGACCAAAGAGGCTAGCAAGTCATCATGTTATTATTGCAAGATTAACTAGAGTTTATGATGTTTAATCGGGTGGCTTAGTTGCTTTAATGAACCGAGTTCAGAGCTTCGGTTATGATTATGTTCGAGGTTTATGTTTGATTAGTTTTTGACACTAAGTTTTCTTGATGTTTATTTTGTGATGTTTGGTTAGGTTATTTCATATGTTTTAATGCTACAAGGTTTGAGGTTTGTTAATCTAGTTACATAATGGCGTTGTTTAGATATTGTTTTTGTTAATATCATGATTTATGGATACATACCTACATGCTTACGTAAAATGCATTGCACCACCCTTAAACTTATATATATATATACATGCATGCATACGTACTTTTTCAATCTATGCATACAAAATTCTCATGCATGCAAGCATGCATACGTAAAATATACATGCATAACATACATCTATTTTTACTCATGTATATATGTAAGACACTATAATGTATATATACATAAGAATTTCTTAAAATATTAACGTGTCTAACCTTTATTTTTAGAGTTGTTACATAAGTACAACTAATAACTTATATTATTCCATTATTCTTTAAAAAAATCCTAATCCCTGATACGTTTAATGAATACGTATATTTTATAATTTTATGCTAATATACTTATTTGTTTGCTTTATAGACATAATAGGGTATGTGTATATCTATTTCGATATGTATGAATACAAGACTAAGAAAGGTCAATCTAAGAAGAAAATGAACCTTCAACTTCGTGATATAGAGTAAGAAATATAAAACCGTCTTAACTTTTACATCTTTTATATGTTTTTTTATTCTTTTGCAAAAATACATTTTACACTTTTTTGTGTATTATTTATTTTATAGGTCTCGTAGTATTTTTGTTTCACTATGGGAATCCTATGCTGAGAAGATGGACAACTTCATGTCCAAAAAACCTGAAGGTGTTACGGCTATAATAATATTGCAGTATGGGAAATTTAACTTTTCTGGTGGTATGATTTGTTATTTTTATGATTCATATTTTATTTCTTATCCAAATAATGTGTAAAGCCCTGTTCCCGGGCACCACACAGTTGGTCATTCATCGCACATAAATCATACATTTATTTAAAACATCGCAGCGGAAACTAATTAAAACCGTTTCATATATTAATGACAGCTTTTGCAAAGTAATACAATATTATTAACTGTTACAAAATATCATAATTTGCATTACATCACAAAAACATCATTGTCATACAAATGGATGCCATCCCAAAAATGCCAAGTAGCTGCCCCGTGCCATCCTCAGCAACTCTTACCTGCCAACTGGAAAATACATAAAAGTCAGCGTTGCTGAGTGAGTTCTAGTTTTATAAAAATATAACATACTTTACTTTTGTTAAAACCCTTCTTTGCTTTCATACGTGATCATGCATCATACGTACAAATAGATAATACTATTGTTATATTCCATTATCATATTCATACTTTCTTTCCATTCTTTTCATTAGCATTCGCTTACATATACTTACTTTCATTTCATGTTTTTCATTAACATTCTTTTTTGTATATATTCTTTCATTTTGTACTTTTCACTATCTCTTACTTTCATTCTTATACTTTCGTATCATACTTTACATCATTCTTTTACTTTCTTAATTTCTTACTTTCTTTCGTACGTTACGTCATTCTTTTACTTTCATACGGATCGATGAATAATACCCCAAACATTATGCACGAAGCTGGTGCTAGGCCTGTGGTAATTAACTCACAAACATTGTGCACGAAGCTGACCCAGTCACCTAGGGCAAGTCATCTCCCCCTTTCATTCAAACCAATTGGTAATAACCCAAACATTGTGCACAAAGCTGACGCTAGGCCTGTGATAATTAACTCACGAACATTGTGCACGAAGCTGACCTAGTCACCTAGGGCATACCAAAGGGTCTTGTCAATCTCAATGATTGACCCTGCATGCATCCTTCGGGTTATTAAAACCTCACACAATTGAGCTAACAACAACGTGGTCGTGCACCTCCTTTCTATTTGCTTGAGCAACACCCGGATATTTTCCTTGAAGCCAACGAAAGAAGAAAAAGAAATAAAGTCCAAAGTCGTGGGGGCCAAACTTTCCAAAATGGGAGAAAATTCGTAAAAGTGGGGGATTAAGAGGGGGAGGGCAGCCACATCCTCCCCACTCTTGTGAAAACTCAGCAAAAGAAAGAAAGGAGAGAAAGAAGAGAGAAAAGGAAGAGAAAAGGGTTGGTTCGAGCGGATTCAAGAGAGCAAAATCATCGTGTAGCTAGTCAACACGAAGCTCTTCTTCTTCTTGTAGTTTGTGTGAGTTCTAGGACCCCTATTTTATTCGTTTTCAACTGATTTGGGGCTGAAACACATAGTGAACCCGTTTTTGTATGTGTGTGTTTGACCCATTTGGGTGTGATTGCGTGTGATGCGTATGGAGTTTGATTCCGGACTTGTGTGTGCTTGAATGGTGTTATAGTATGCATTACTAAGGTTTAGGAGGGTTGATTTGGGCTTAGAATGAGTTTGGATGAGCTTGGAGGTCGAAAATGGCAGATTGAGTTAGGGATGAACTGCATTCTGCATCAGCTAGGGCTTGGCGACCGATTGGAGGTCATTTGGCCGATTGAGGTGTGATTGGAGTTCATCCGCATGACTGAGGTTCAGTCGTATGAATGGGGGTCCAGTCGCATGGGGGGTCATGCGACTGAGATCCCATTCGCCATGCGACTGAGAGCCCATTCGCATAGGTGCTCATTCGCATAGTGTTCAACCTCATGAGGTCCATTCGCATAGTGTTCATTCGCACGATTGAGGGTCCATTCGCATGATTGGGTGTTCTTCCGCATTGGGTCCATTCGCATGATGTTCAGTTTCATGGAGGCCATGCGACTGAGGGTTGTCCATACGCCCAAATAAGGCTGTTGTACCCGAGGAGAAGTATAGTTTAAATTACTGACTTTCGGGGGAAAGTGTCGTTGTAAGTTTTGGTGAAAGTTCCCGTAAGTACATGTAAGATGGCCGTTGAGGCCTTAGAAGTTATGTTGGGCATGATGATGATGATGTTGCTTGTTTATGCATGATGTAGGTTATGTATGATGTTGCCCTGTCTGATGATGATGATGACTGTGTATGTTGATGTTCCTTATTATGATGTATGTTTATCTTTCATTAGCTTTACATGTTATGTTAATGAACGAAATGAAAGTATTATGTAACGTAAAGTGAAAGATAATGAAAGAGGAACATGATGAATGAATGCATGCATTAATAATGAATGAGAGTAAGAAAGGCTTACAAGCAAATATATGAGGTGAGCGACCTTGTGGTTGTGAAAGACTCGAAATGGGATCCTTGTTTTTCGACCTCAGTAATCATGGCTGTGTGTCACAAAAAGGGTAAAGCTTGACACTAGGATCAACCATTGTATAGAACCGTTGCTGCATATCCTAGGTACTGTGGCCAGGAGGTACGGTGCGCCGTTATAGAGGGCCTATGATAGGCCTAGGTCCAGTACCATGATACAGAAGGATATTACATGTGGAAATGGTACAACTAAACTATACCTTAGGTGTTGTGGCCAAGAGGTGCGATGCACCATTATAGAAGGTCTATGATAGGCCTAGGTCCAGCACCATGAAACAGAAAGTATTGTATATAGTAATGGTGCACCTAAACTTTACCTTAGGTACTGTGGCCAGGAGGTGCGATGCACCGTTATAGAAGGTCTATGATAGACCTAGGCCCAGTACCACGAACGGAAGGGTAAGGTTTATGGTTTAATAGGAACAAGTGATGAAAAGATGAAAGAATGTGAAAGTTAAAGATGTACGATGAATGAATGAAAGTTAAATAATGAACGAATGAAAGTAATGAACGAAAGAAACATAATGATGCCGTATGAAACGGGATCCTTGTAACTCGACCTCCGTAATCATGGCTGCGTGCCGTGAAGAGGGTAAAGCTTGACAGGATCTATATAGAAGCAAAAGATAATGAATGATGAAGATAATGTTGATATTATCTATGTGTACGTATGATGTGTGATAGCATGAAAGTAAAGATACTGTTTTAACAAAAGTAAAGTATTTTATTTATAAAACTAGAACTCACTCAGCAACACTGACTTTTTATGTGTTTCTGGTTGGCAGGTAATGTTGTTGAGGTTGGCACGGGGCGGCTACTCAGCTCTTTTGGATGGCATTCTTTTGTTTAACGCTTTTGTATTGTAATGCAAACAAACGATGTTTTGTAATGAATGTTGTATTACTTTGCAAAAGCATTTATATAGAAATGAAAAGTTATTTCACTGATTCTGTTGCATTGTTTATTAAAGTTAATGAAATTATATGTTTAAAGAGCGATGAATGGCCAACTGTAAGCGTCCCGGGAACAGGGCCTTAGAAGTTGGTATCAGAGCTAAAGTTTAAGTGAAACAGTAAATTTTCAAAATAAACCTTAACTTAAACTGAGAATGGGACGGAAAGGGAACGGATGCCAGTCTGAGTAGCTGCGTGCCATCAGGTATTTTCTTAAAAGTTAACCGGTATTATGTGCGCATGTTATGTAGTTATGTGTTGTATGTAGATTTAAATACTGATGTAGTCAGGATAGGTAATGCTTGGGGTATGGAGAGTAAAGTAAGTGGCTAATCACAACTAGCCACTATAATTAGGGACTTACTATACTTGACATAAACTGAGCTATTCCCTTGAATGACCGTGTTGGTGTTTGAATCTTTCAGTGTGTGTTAGAGGATGGCCGGTGGTAGATCATCCAAAGCCTCGCATGGTGGACTTGGTGCTGCATCGTGGCCCAAAAGAGGAAGGCCTAGAGTTGAAAAGGTGGTTCATGAAGAACCCGGGACCCTCATCCGGAGGGTGGTGATGAGAGTGCAAACTTGAGGACCTCGGTGAAAGAGGTGGTGGTTGAAGAAGTGCATCAGGTCATGCAGACAATCTTACCGTCTGTGGTGAGCGAAGTGATTAAGGCAGTACGGGAAGGGGAAAGACAAGAGAGGACAGGTCCTCGGGAGGACGGGAGCAACCCGAGCCTGAAACAATCCTCTCCGATGATGAAGAGGAGGAAGAAGATAAGCCTGTACTGGAGACAGTACAAGGCTGTAACTATGGGGCATTTCAATGATGCAATCCCCCTACTTTTGATGGAAAGGCACTGCTGCTGTTACTCACCGATAGGTGACAGAGATGGAAGCTGTATTGAATATCAGCGAGTGTCGGGAGTACCAGAAGGTGAAATTTGCTGCCTATTCTTTTGTGGACTCATCTTTATGCTGGTGGGATAACATAGTCCAAGCTGAGGGTAGTAGGGCCATTAGGAAAATGAAGTGGTCCGAGCAGAAGAAGTTGGTTATTGAGGAGTTTTGTCCTCACCGGGAAATGGACAAGGTTGAGAGGGAGTTTCTACAACTGGAGGTAGGAACCATGACACATCAGTAGTACACCATGAAGTTCAATGAGATGGCACGTCTGGTGCCGGATCAGGTGACGGGACTATCATGGAAGATTAAGAGGTACATTCAGGGTTTGCCAGCGGATATTCGAAGGCATATAATCGCTACCCGACCGAGCACGTTTAGGTCGGTGGTAGACTTGGCAGGGAGGTTATATGATGAGAGGGTTGTAGTGGTGGTGGCTGAAGGTAGTAGGAAGGGTGGTGGTGATCAAAACTGGAGTGGAAAGAGGTTTTGTCGGGGTGATGCCTCGACGGGTAACAAGAAGGCACGGGTGGATGATCGCCGTGTAGCAACACCAGGTGCGGGTATGAAAAAGTGTGAAAAATGTGGGAGAGAGCATAGTGGGGAATGTCGGCTGGGGTCAAACGTGTGCTTCAGATGTGGGAAGCCGGGGCATATAGCCAAGGACTGTCGTGTGGTTCGGTGTTTTAACTGTGGCGTGGAGGGCCACGTAAGTAAGGATTGTAAGAAGCCTATGGCGAAGGGTTCCAGAGTGAAGAAGACAGGGAGTGAAGGACCGAGCGCGAGCGCCAGGGCATTCACCATGACATAAGAGGAAGCTAGGACGGACCCTGATGTTGTGTCTGGTACGTTTCTAGTAAACCAAACTTTAGCTTCTGTGTTATCTGATTCAGGTGCCAGTAAAAGTTTTGTATCTGCTGCTTTCTGTACTAAACTACCTGTTAGTAGTAGACGTATTGATGCGCCCTTTGATATAGAAACTGCCATAGGTAAGTCTACCAGGATTTCTAAGATGATAGAGGGTTGTGATGTGGAATTAGAGGGTCGTAAGTTTTCGGTTAGAACATTTGTGATGACCTTAGGTGGTTTTGACTTGGTTCTGGGGATGGATTTGTTGGCGAACTTCAAGGAAAATATAGTGTGTCGCAAGAAGATGATTCATTTGATAGCACCTGACGGGAGTTCGGTAACTGTTTATAGGGATCGGGTCACGACGATCCCAAAAGTAATCTCAATGGCGGTGGTGGGAAAGTGTATGAGGCGTGGATCTAGCGCTTACTTGTGTTATGTAAAGGATGTGGAAACGCTAACGCCACAACTATCTAATGTTACGGTGGTGTGTGACTTTCCATATGTGTTTCCCAAAGACTTGTTAGGAGTGCCACCTGACCGAGAGATCGAGTTTCAGATTGATTTGATACCAGGTGCCCAACCAGTTGCCAAAGCACCGTATCATTTGGCTCCGACTGAGATGAAAGAGTTGATGGAGCATTTGCAAGAACTGCTTGTTAAGGGGTTTATTAGACCGAGTATCTCTCCTTGGGGTGCTCCGGTCTTATTAGTAAAGAAGAAAGACAGTAGTATGAGGATGTGTATAGACTACCGGGAGCTTAACAAATTGACGGTGAAGAATCGGTACCCGTTACCGAGGATTGATGATTTGTTTGATCAGCTTCAAGGTTCCAGTTCGTTTTCAATGATAGACCTTTGGTCTGGCAATCATCAGTTGAAAGTTAAGGAGCAGGATATCCCTAAAATAGCTTTCCGCGCGCTATATGGTCACTATGAGTTCCTCCTTATGTCTTTTGGTTTGACCAACGCGCTAGCTGCTTTTATGGACTTAATGAACCAACTGTGTCGGCCGATATTGGATAAATCAGTGATTGTGTTTATTGATGATATCCTAATTTATTCAAAGAGCGAGATAGAGCATGCCGGTCATATTCGAGAAGTGTTGGAGACATTGAGAAGGGAGAAGTTATATGCCAAGTTCTCCAAATATGCGTTTTGGTTGTGCCAGGTTCAATTCTTAGGTCACGTGGTGAATCCAGAGGGGATTACAGTGGATCCGGCAAAGGTGGAAGCGGTGATGCAATGGAAGTCTCCAAAGACGCCATCCGAGATTCGTAGTTTCTTGGGTCTGGCGGGCTACTACAGGAGATTCATCCAAGATTTCTCCAAGATCGCTTATCCACTAACCAAGTTGACCCGGAAGGATATGAAATTTGTATGGGGTCAAGCTCAAGAGAAGACGTTCGAAGAATCGAAGACGAGATTGACTCAAGCTCCTATTCTATCATTACCCGATGGAAGTGAAGATCTGGTGGTTTATTCTGATGCTTCCTACTCGGGGTTGGGGTGTGTGTTAATGCAGAGGGGAAAAGTTATAGCCTATGCATCCCGACAGTTGAAGGTTAATGAGGTTAACTACCCTACTCATGATTTGGAGCTAGCAGCTGTGGTCTTTGCGTTAAAGATTTGGAGGCACTACCTATATGGGATGAAGTGCACCATATTCACTGACCACAAGAGCTTGAAGTATTTCTTCAAGCAGAAAGACTTGAACATAAGGCATAGGAGATGGTTGGAGCTCATAAAAGATTATGATTGTGAGATCCATTACCATCCGGGCAAAGCCAACGTGGTGGCGGATGCCCTTAGCCGAAAGGAAAGACCCGAGCCGATTCGGGTGAAGGCGTACCAGCTGATTATGACCTCTGATGTGATGAAGCAAGTCAAGGAGTTTCAAGGTGAGGCATTGAAAGAAGATCACCTTAACTCTAAAAGAATGAGAGGTCTGGTCGTGGAGTTGGGTGAAAACACATTTGGTGTTAGAACCCGTTTGAACGAATGTAGATTCCTCGTTTTGGGGATCTATGGGTGAAGATTAGGATGAAGCTCACAAGACTCGATACTCTATTCATCCCGGTGCTACAAAGATGTATCAAGACATGAAGAAAGACTATTGGTGGCCGGGTATGATGCGTGATGTGGTGGAGTATGTGAGTAAATGCCTTACTTGTTTACAAGTGAAGGCCGAGTAACAAAACCTGTATGGGAAGATCCAACCTTTGGATATACCGGAATGGAAGTGGGAGCACATCACCATGGATTTCATTACGAAGCTACCACGTACCCAAAAAGGGTATGATGCTATATGGGTGATTGTTGACCGCTTGACAAAGAGTGCTCACTTCCTACCGATCCGCGAGACATATTCATCTGAGAGGTTGGCTGATCTGTTCATCAAGGAAATTGTAACTCGTCATAGTGTGCCGGTGTCTATTGTGTCTGATCGTGACACCCGGTTTACATCTAAATTCTGGAAGTAATTCCACGACGCCATGGGGATGAGGTTACATATTAGCACGGCTTATCATCCCCAGACTGATGGTCAGTCGGAAAGGACCATTCAGATATTGGGGGACATGCTTCGGGCATGTGTGATTGATTTTGGGGGAAATCGGGATGACCACTTACCGTTAGCTGAATTCTCATACAACAACAGCTATCACGCCAGCATTGGTATGCCACCTTATGAGATGCTATATGGTAGGAGATGCAGGACACCCGTTTGTTAGGATGATATTGGTCATAAAGAGTTAGGGAGCATCGAGGTGATCGAGGCTACGACTGAAAAGCTTGACAAGATCAAGGCCTTCATGAAGGCAGCCAAAGATAGACAGAAGTCGTATCATACTTTACATCATTCTTTTACTTTCTTACTTTCTTACTTTCTTACTTTCTTTCGTACGTTACATCATTCTTTTACTTTCATACGGATCGATGAATAATACCCCGAACATTGTGCATGAAGCTGGTGCTGGGCCTGTGGTAATTAACTCACAAACATTATGCACGAAGCTGATCAAGTCACCTAGGGAAAGTCATTTCCCCCTTTCATTCAGACCAATTGGTAATACCCCGAACATTATGCACAAAGCTGACGCTAGGCCTGTGATAATTAACTCACAAACATTGTGCATGAAGCTGACCCAGTCACCTAGGGCATACCAAAGGGTCTTGTCAATCTTAATGATTGACCCTGCATGCATCCTTCGGGTTATTAAAACCGCACACAGTTGAGCTAATGACAACGTGGTCGTGCACCTCCTTTCTATTTGCTTGTGTAACACCCGGATATTTTCCTTGAAGCCGACGAAAGAAGAAAAAGAAATAAAGTCCAAAGTCGGGGGACCAAACTTGCCAAAACAGGAGAAAATTTGTAAAAGTGGGGGATTAAGAGGGGGAGGGCAGCCACATCCTCCCCACTCTTGTGAAAACTCAGCAAAAGAAAGAAAGGAGAGAACGAAGAGAGAAAAGGAAGAGAAAAGGGTTGGTTCGAGCGGATTCAAGAGAGCAAAATCGTCATGTAGCGATTCAACATGAAGCTCTTCTTCTTCTTGAGTTTGTGTGAGTTCTAGGACACCTATTTTACTCGTTTTCAACTGATTTGGGGCTGGAACACATAGTAAACCCGTTTTTGTATGTGTGTGTTTGACCCATTTGGGTGTGATTGCGTGTGATGCGTATGGAGTTTGATTCCGGGCTTGTGTGTGCTTGAATGGTGTTATAGTATGCATTCCTTAGGTTTAGAAGGGTTGATTTGGGCTTAGAATGAGTTTGGATGAGCTTGGAGGTCGAAAATGGTAGATTGGGTTCGGGATGAACTGCATTCTACATCAGCTAGGGCTAGGCAACCGACTGAAGGTCATTCGGCCGATTGAGGTGCGATTGGAGTTCATCCGCACGACTGAGCTTCAGTCGTACGACTGGGGGTCCAGTCGCATGGGGGGTCATGCGATTGAGAGCCCATTCGCATAGGTGCTCATTCGTATAGTGTTCAACCGCATGAGGTCTATTCGCATAGTATTCATTCGCATGATTGAGGGTCCATTCGCATGATTGGGTGTTCTTCTTCATTGGAGTTTATCCGCGATGGTCCATTCGCATGATGTTCAGTCGCATGGAGGCCATGCGACTGAAGGGTGTCCTTACGCCCAAATAGGGCTGTTGTACCCAAGGAGAAGCGTAGTTTAAATTACTGACTTTCGGAGGAAGTGCCGATGTAAGTTTTGATGTGAAAGTTCCCGTAAGTACATGTAAGATGGCCGTTGAGGCCTTAGAAGTTATGTTAGACATGATGATGATGATGTTGCATGTTTATGCATGATGTAGGTTATGTATGATGTTTCCCTGTAAGATGATGATGATGGCTGTGTATGTTGATGTTCCTTATTATGATGTATGTTTATCTTTCAGTGGCTTTATAAAGCTTGACAATGCGATCAACCATTGTATAGAACCACTGCTGCATATCCTAGGTACTGTGGCCAGGAGGTGCGGTGCGCCGTTAAAGAAGGTCTATGATAGGCCTAGGTCCAGTACCACGATACAGAAGGATATTGCATGTGGCAATGGTACAACTAAACTTTACCTTAGGTGCTATGGCCAAGAGTTGCGATGCACCTTTATAGATGGTCTTTGATAGGCCTAGGTCCAGCACCACGAAACAGAAAGGTATTGTATATAGTAATGGTACACCTAAACTTTACCTTAGGTACTGTGGCTAGGAGGTGCGATGCACCGTTATAGAAGGTCTATGATAGACCTAGGCCCAGTACCACGAACAGAAGGGTAAGGTTTATGGTTTAATGGGAAGAAGTGATGAAAAGATGAAAGAATGTGAAAGTTAAGGATGTACGATGAATGAATGAAAGTTGAAGAATGAATGAATGAAAGTAATGAATGTAAGAAACATAATGATGCAGTATAAAACGGGATCCTTGTCACTCGACCTCTGTAATCATGGTTGCGTGCTATGAAGAGGGTAAAGTTTGACAGGATCTATATAGAAGCAAAAGATAATGAATGATGAAGATAATGTTGATATTATCTATGTGTACGTATGATGTGTGATAGCATGAAAGTAAAGATACGGTTTTAACAAAAGTAAAGTATTTTATTTATAAAACTAGAACTCACTCAGCAACGCTGACTTTTTATGTGTTTCAAGTTGGCAGGTAATGTTGCTGAGGATGGCACGGGGCGGCTACTTAGCTCTTTTGGATGGCATTCTTTTGTTTAACGCTTTTGTATTGTAATGCAAACAAACGATGTTTTGTAATTAATGTTGTATTACTTTGGAAAAGCATTTATATAGAAATGAAAAGTTATTTCACTGATTCCGCTGCATTGTTTATTAAAGTTAATGAAATTATATGTTTAAAGAGCGATGAATGGCCAGTTGTAAGCGTCCCGGGAACGGGGCCTTACAGCTTGCAAGCCATTCTTTCATTCATTGCATTTTACCCTCATCTTTGTTATCTTTCGCTTTGTTACGTTATTTTTTACGTTCTTTCATTCGTTCATCATACTACGTAAAGTAATAACATAATACTTATCATATATTATTTCATAATAATATATATACACTTTGAATATCATTAGAAGATAACACATCATACATACTTTCATATCATGCATTCTATAATCCTAAACCATCCCATAATCATACTTAAAAATGGGTAGTCATAGCCCATGGGTCAAAACAAGGTCAAACCCTAAAATTCTTGTTTTCCTAAAAGTTCAAAAATAATTGTAAGTGTTTGGGCGCATGAGGACTATTTGGGCGTTTCAGCTCTGCTTGGGCGTTTTACCACTATGTGGGCTCCTGATCTTATACTTAAATCATAAACACTTAGGCGCATAGGCCTTATGGGCACTTGGACACTATTCAGGTGCATGGGCCTAACTTAGACGCATGGGCACTTAGGCGTTCGGGCACTATTTAGGCGCATGGACTTTGGACGTCTGGGAACACTTAGGCAGTTTTTGACCGTTGGACGCATGGGCCACTGTTTAGGCGCATGGACAACCAACTTACACCTAATCAACATAATTCAGTCCCTAAACCAACATGTATCATAATCTAAGCTTAGCACTAATCTTCTAGACATCATAATATGAACATAACCACATATTAATCCTAAACTTTCACCCACCCACACACACATTCATACATACACGTACGGTTAATAAAACCCATTTTATAAAAACTTACATACATGTATTTCCAGCCCCAAAACTTGTTAAAACATGTTAAAAAGGGGGTTCTAGAAACTCACCTTCGTCAAACTTTCGGGTAGACTTCTTCAAACCCGTTGGTTATGAGCTCAAACACCTAAAACCCACCAAAACACACACACAAACGTACATACACATACATAAGCATAAACTCAAACTAAAATCAGTCAAGAACACCTAAAAACCATCAAATTCTTACCTTAATTCGACTTCTTCTTATTCTTCCTTCAAAATCTGAACTCTGCTCTTTCTCTCTCTAAAAACCGAATGCAAAAAGGTGATGTGCAGCCAACATGGGCGGCCATACCACTTTTTGTACCCACTTTTTGATACTTTTGGTCCTTTAGACACTTTTAACCCCTCAACTTTAGGTTAAATTATATTTTTCCCACTTTTATTCTTCTTTTTATAACTTCTTAAAATATCCGGCTGTTACATAATGTTTGCTAGAATATTAATTTCCATTTATTATTTGTTCCCCTAATATTATATATGCTTTTTTAGGGATAGCATATGTTTCGTCTAGCACCCTCTACATTAACGATGACATGGAGGAAATTACTACATTCAAGGACAGGTTTGCTATGCTGTATTTTACTATATCTAGTATTACATAATATTATATGTGTGTTTTTTAATAAGTTTATAAAATTCTAATCTCTCTCTCTCTCTATATATATATATATAAATAGGATTTCCAAGGTAATCTAAAATTTTACACTTGTTTCAAACAAATTACTCGAAAAGTAATCTGAAAAATCAGTTTCCAGTCGTCGTTTGGTTTCATCATAATCTGTTATAAATCTAGAGGATGAGTTCTTAAACAACACAATTTTAAACAACATAGAACAAGTCAACAAGATGTGTTGGTACACATGTCCCTAGTTCTACTTCTAATGAGCTTAAATGTAATTGACTTTCATTTTGTAACACTGATGTAATGTTTGATATATGAAATGAAAAACTCTTTGTTGAAGGTGTATTGGTTATTGAATGTTATATATATTATATGATTGATTATTACACGCTTATATGAATATGTTATATAGGTTTACAGTTGTTAGACATAGCTCTGGATTGTTAAAGGTTCAGGAATATGTTTAACTAAGTCTCATGATTCAGTCGCACGACTGGACCATGCGAATGGGCCAGTCGCATGACTGAACCAGGTGATTGAGCCATACGCACGATTGAGTCATAAGACTGACTCAGTCGTACGAATGAATCAATCGTAAGACTCAGTCGCACGACTGAGCCATACGCATGGCCCAGTCGTACGAATGAAAGCTGTAACCTATAAATACCACTTAATTCGTGGAAAAAAAAAGAACACTTCGAGAATTTTTAACCCTAGCCGTGCTTGTTCGTCCAGAGAGTCCCTTCCAACTTCATAGAACGTTTCTGATCAATTCTAATCAGTTCTTAACGTACTCTCATCGTTAGTTTTGATCGGATTAACGTTTTCCTTGATTGGATCGCCAATCAAATAAGATTCTGCACAATTTGATCTGGTTTCACATTGAATCAGTTAGTACTCCGTACGTACACGGTCTAACAAGTGGTATTAGAGCCGTGGCTCTTGATTCTACGTGGATTCAATCACGTTTTTACTAAAGTCAACGTTTTCAATCAAAAGATCCGGTCTTTTTGCATCAAAAATTCAGATTGTACGAGTGCATGTGTTCAAAAGCTAGTCTTTTTCGAGTTTCAGCCGATTAGGGTTTCAAAATTGTGTTTTTAAGTCGAATTGCGTGAAAAATTTTGAAAAATCTCGAATTCAGCAGTCTCAGTCGCACAATTGACCCAATCGCACGACTGAACTTCATTCGCACAGTTAAATCGCATGATTGGTCAGTCGCTTGTTCAATCGCACGATTGTCCCAGTCGGTTTGTTCATTCGCACAACTGTCCTAGTTGTCTGCTCAGTCGCACGACTAAGCTATCGCACAGTTGAGTCTCAGTCGCACCCCAGTCGCATCCCCAGTTGCATACACAGTTGGTTTTTCAAGTTTTGAGACTAATTCAATATGGTCACACAGACCTTTGCACTCTCAGCAGGGAAGGACTCCAGGATCCAGAATCTATTGCTCTTGGAGAATGAGATCGGGAATCATAACAAACCCCCAAAGCTTCTGTCTCTTGATGAATATCCTCAATGGAAGCAACGGTTTGAAATTCATTTTAATGGAGTGGACACAAACTTATAGAACACTATTAAGACCAGCTATAATATGCCAGTTGGAGCTGATGGTATTCCACTAACTTTAAGTGGTTTGAGTGATGCATAAAAAATTGCATACAATGCTGAGAAGAAAGCCTATGCATTATTGACACAGTCCATTCCTAAAGATATCTTCCATCAGTTTTCAGAACACAAGCAGTGCAACAAGTTATGAAGGCGCTTGAGAAACATTATGAAGGAAATGCAACACTTAAGTCTCTGAAGGCGAAAGCGTTGAAGAAGGAATTTGATAGCTTCTCGTCTATTGGGAATGAAAGTTTGGATGATATGATCGACCGCTTCTATCATTTGATGAGTGAACTGCACACTCATGGGAACGTCCATGGAAGATAAGGTGTCGAGTTTGGCTGATGGGTTACCTGATAAGTGGGATTCATTTGTTTCCACTTTAAGACATAATGATGTGCTGCAAACTTTGGACATAAATGACTTTATTCTGAAATTGAGGGAGGAAGAGGTACGACACAAGTACAAGTCTAAGAAGGGAAACTACACTCAGAATCCTTCTCTCTACAATGTGACTCCTACTACACCTCTTCTAGTGCACCATTGCAGACTGCTTTCGTGTCTAACACATCTGCAAGTATCCCAAGTGCATCCTCAAGTTATGTGTAAACCCGGAAATTTTTCTAAGAAAGTCAAGAAATAGTAAAGGGCTTAGACGAAAACCATTTAATAAATATAAAATGGTTGTGGGCACTAGACCGAGTTAACCCTTCGGGACACGAGTTTAACGAGATTGGGGTCGCGGGAACGCCTGGCATATATATAGATGGATCAGCTGAACAACTCTCATTTGCACTCAAACACCCATTTCTAGAGAGAGAAAGTGTAGAGAGAGAAAGTGTCGGATCGAGGCTCGGTTGGTCAAGAATCGAAGGTTGGTGTTCGTGGACTCCTAAACAACAAGAATCGAGGTAAGAAACAAAGTATAATTGCTCCATTTGGTGAAAACCCGGATTTGGGTTTTTGGGGTTTTAAAAGTGGCACAAATCGCCCAAAAACGCACGATTTTGGGTAATAAAATGTGTAAGAAGCTTAGATTTAGGTTCCCGAATGATAACCTAAGGGTTTGGGTGGAAAGGATTGGATTTTTTGGCTAAAATGAGTTGATTCGTAAATTTCAGCTCGTTCAGCGAATTTAAGCACTCGTCCAGCGAAACTGTAAGTTCGTCCAGCGAAACTATGAGGATTCTCAGCGAGACTACAGTTTCACTGCCGCGAAACTATACTTTCGCCTGGGCGAAACTACTGATTTTATGATAACTTCGCTGATGCCCAGGTTGACCCTTAGACATTGCGAAACTAGGGAATTCCAACGAAAGTTGGGCGCTCAAGGTAGCGAATCTGTCCAGCGAAACTGGCAGAGTGCTGCCCAGCGAAACTAGCAGCGAAACTGCTGATTCGCCTGGCGAAATTATGGGCGAATTTACGGGCGAAACTATCAGCGAACTTAGTAGCGAAATTAGGCAGAAATTAACTCTTTTGAGTGTTAACTTAACTGCAGGCGGTGTAGTGTGACCCACGTCTTTAAAGCTTAATTGAGAAGCTGCTTGTCAAGCACAGGTGAGTTTCTAGGACCCCTCATTTACTGTTTTAAACGATTTTGGGGCTGGAACACATATAAACCTGTTTATTGAAATATGTATGTATGGCCGATTTGGGTATAATGTTGTGATGAACGTTTAAGGTATGATTAAGGACATGGGCGTGTTGTATGAGGTCCTAGCATGAGTCCCCACGGTCTAGGAGGGACAATTAGGGCTGTTGTACCCAAAATAATGCATAGTTAAGTCCCGGATTTCGGGAAAGATACGGAAGTAAGTGCCTGTAGATGACTGATGATGTAGACTATGTATGGATGATGCTATGTATGATGACGTATGTATGATACTATGTATGATGATGCATGTATGATGGGTGTGGTGTGTGTTCCTTGTGATGATGTATGTATATCTTTCACGACTCATGTGTTATGACGATGAACGAACGAAGTATTATGTACGTAAAGTGAAAGATAATGACAGAGGAACACGATGACAAATGTATGTATTAATGAACGAATGAATGAGTAATAAGATGATGAATACATGCATTAACGAACGAACGAATTACGTCTTGCAAACATTGAATAAGTCGATTGGTCCTTCTTTGTGATTGACCATGGTCATGGTACCACTACCGCTTACCTACTAGTACTGTGGCATACGCTTAGATTCACGGCCCAGTAGCTAAGGCTACTGTGGCATACGCTCTATTGATTCACGGCCCAGTAGCTAAGACGGATCGGGGTATAGCATATGGTACTGGTACATTAGAATTCAATGTGCAAGTAAGAATGAAACGGGATCCTTGTCATTCGACCACAGCAATCATAGCCGAGTGCTATGAAGTGGGTAAAGCCTGACAGGATCCATACGAGAAGTTAAAGATGATGATGTATAACGAATGATGAAGATAATAATGAATATTATCTCTGTGTACGTATGATGTATGATCATGTGAAAGAAATGGTTTCTAAAAGAAATATAATATGTTTATTATAAAACTAGAACTCACTCAGCAATGCTGACTTTTTATATGTTTCCAGTTGGCAGGTAGTGTTGCTGGGGATGGCACGAGGCGGCTACTCAGCTCTTTTGGGATGGCATTCTCCTTTTGATAATGCTGCACGCACTGGAAGTGCGGGTGCATAATACATGCAACAAAGTATATTGCATGAGAGTGTCAAGAGTCCCTTAAGGGTTCCGATGTACGGAAGTACTTAAGGAATCTTCTTTATGATGAATAATTTTATGTTTTTATAATAGAGGTCACTGTATATGACCCTATGATTGTTGAGGATTCACATAAACGGGATTATTTAACAAATCCCTGGTTTCATATACTTCAGCAGCAATCATAGTAAAGCTAGACAATGTAAAGAAAGCTTGTATTTTGTAACCCAGTTAACGATGTAATGCATTGTAAAAGCTTTTATGTTGAAATGAGAATGTATCTCTTTTAAATTCCGCTGTGATAATTTACTTTGATTTTATGAATTTTATGCAAATATATATTTTATGCGCGATGAATGACCAGCTGTGAGGTGCCAGGAGCGGGGCCTTACAAGTTGGTATCAGAGCAAAAGTTTAAGTAAAATGGGTAAATTTACAAAATAAACCTAAAACTTAAACTGAGAATGGGACAGAAAGGAAGGGAATGCCATCTGAGTAGCTGCGTGCCATCAGGTATTTTCTTAAAAGATTAACTGGTATTATGTGCGCATGTATGTGGTATACGTGTACTGTTAGATTTAGATGCTAGTGTAGTCATGACGGGTGTTACTCAGGGTGCGAAGAGTAAAGTAAGTGACTAATCACAACTGGCCACTGTAATTAGAGACTTACTGTACTTAACATAAACTGAGCTATTTCCTTGAATGATCGTGTTAGTATTTGAACCTTTCAGTGTGTGATAGAAGATGGTCGGTGGTAGATCATCTAAAGCCCCACGTGGTGGAGGCGGTGGCGGAAGTGGTGCGGAACCACGAGCCACAAGAGGAAGACCTAGACTAGAGAAGAAGGTTCCTGAAGAACCTGATACTACTCCTCCGGAGGGAGTGGATGAGAGTGTTGATTTGAGGGCCTCGTTAAAAGAGGCAGTGGTCGAGGAGGTGCACCAGGTCATGCAGACGATCTTACCGTCTGTAGTGACCGAGGTGATAAAGGTTGTACGCGAAGATGAGAGGCGAGGGAGGAATCGATCCTCAGGAAGACAGCAGCAACAAGAGCCGGAAACGGTTCTTTCTGATGATGAAGAAGAGGAAGAGGAGGAGGAGTCAGTGCCTGAGACAACACGAGGTTGTAACTACAGGGCGTTTATGAGGTGCAAGCCCCCTACTTTTGATGGCTCTGGCACCGCTGCTGATGCTCACCAATGGGTGAGGGAAATGGAGGCTGTCCTCGATATTAGTGATTGCAGGGAGGACAAGAAGGTAAAGTTTGCTACCCATTCTTTTATGGGTTCGTCTCTATGCTGCTGGGACAACATAGTCCAAGCCGAGGGTAGCAGGGCCATCGGGAAGATGAAATGGTCCGAGCTGAAAAGGATGGTGATCAAGGAGTTCAGTCCTCGTCGGGAGATGGATAAGGTTGAGAGAGAGTTTCTGCAGCTGGAGGCAGGGACGATGACCCACCAAAAGTACACCACCAAATTCAATGAGATGGCGAGAATGGTGCCGGACCAGGTGACGCTGGTGTCTCGAAAGATCAACCGGTATATCCAGGGGCTGCCGGCCGACATCCGCACGCACTTGATTACTGCCCGACCAAGTACTTTTAGGTCGGCAGTAGATTTGGCTGGGCGGCTATACGATGAAAGGGCTAGGGTGGTGAAGGCTGAGAGTGGTAAGAAGGGAGGTGGCGAGAAAAGTTGGCAGGGAAAGAGGTTTGGTCGAGGTGATACCTCGACAAGTAACAAGAAGGCAAGGGTGGATGATCGCCGTGTGGTCATGTCTGGAGCTGGGATGAGGAAATGTGGCCAATGTGGGAGAGAGCACTCGGGGGAGTGCAAGTGGGGATCCAACATCTGTTTCAGATGCAGGAAGGCAGGGAATATGTCAAAGGATTGCCGGATGGGCAAGTGTTTTAACTGTGGGGAAAGTGGTTATATGAGCAGAGATTGCAAGAAGCCGAGGGCTGAGGGCTCCGGGGAGAAGAAGACGGGAGGAGAAGCACCAAGGGCAAAGGCCAGGGCGTTCACGATGACGCATGAAGAGGCTAGGACGGACCCTGACGTTGTGTCCGGTACGTTCCTGATAAACCAAATTTTAGCCTCTGTGTTATTTGAATCGGGTGCCAGTTGGAGTTTTATTTCTACTACCTTCTGTGCTAAACTGCCTGTTAGGAGTAAATGCCTTGATGAGTCCTTTGAAGTAGAAACTGCTATTAGTAATTCCACTAGGGTTACGGATGTGATAGAGGACTGTGTTGTAGAATTAGAAGGCCATAGGTTTGCTGCCAAGTTACATGTGATGCCCCTAGGAGGATTTGATGTAGTATTAGGGATGGATTGGTTAGCAACCTACGAAGCGAATATCGTGTGCCAAAAGAAGATGATTAGGCTGACGGCGGCTGACGGAAGTCCGGTGACAATATATGGCGATCGAGTTATGACGATTCCGAAGGTGATCTCGATGGCGGTGGCGGGAAAGTGTGTGAGGCGCGGATGTAGCGCCTACTTATGTTATGTAAAGAATGTAGAGACGCCAACACCACAACTATCCGATGTACCAGTTATGCGTGACTTTCCATATGTGTTTCCCGAAGACTTATCGGGATTGCCACCTGACCGAGAGATCGAATTCCAGATCGACCTGATACCGGGTGCCCAACCTGTCGCAAAAGCACCGTATCGCTTGGCTCCGACGGAAATGAAAGAGTTGATGAAGCAACTGCAAGAACTGCTAGATAAGGGGTTCATCAAACCGAGTATCTCACCTTGGGGTGCTCCGGTTCTGTTCGTAAAGAAGAAGGATGGTAGTATGAGAATGTGCATTGACTACCGCGAGCTGAATAAGCTGACGGTGAAGAACAGATACCCCTTGCCGAGAATCGATGACTTGTTTGACCAACTTCAAGGCGCTAGCTGGTTTTCAAGGATAGATCTTCGATCAGGCTACCATCAACTGAAGGTAAAGGAGCAGGATATCCCTAAAACAGCCTTCCGTATGTGCTATGGTCATTACGAGTTTCTCGTTATGTCTTTTGGTTTGACCAATGCGCCGGCTGCTTTTATGGATTTGATGAACCGAGTGTATCGGCCAATGTTAGATAAATCAGTGATTGTGTTCATCGATGATATTCTGATTATTCGAGGAGCGAAGAAGAGCATGCCGGTCACATTCGGGAAGTGTTGGAGATTTTGAGAAGGGAGAAACTGTATGCTAAGTTCTCCAAATGTGCTTTCTGGTTACGCGAGGTGCAATTTCTAGGTCACGTGGTAAATGCTCAGGGAATAATGGTGCACCCAGCAAAGGTTGAGGCCGTGATGCAATGGAAGTCGCCAAAGACGCCATCCGAGATTCGCAGCTTCTTGGGATTGGCGGGCTACTATAGAAGATTTATTCAAGACTTTTCGAAGATAGCCTCACCTTTGACAAAATTGACTCGTAAGGACGTAAAGTTCGTGTGGGGTCGAGAACAGGAGGATGCCTTTGAAGAATTGAAGATGAGACTGACACAAGCTCCTGTCTTGACATTGCCCGAGGGAAATGAGGACTTAGTGGTCTATTCGGATGCATCTTATTCTTGGCTAGGTTGCGTATTGATGCAACGCGGAAGAGTAATAGCCTATGCGTCCCGACAACTAAAGACCCACGAAGTCAACTATCCCACACACGATCTAGAACTAGCTGCGGTGGTTTTGCGTTGAAGATTTGGCGGCACTATCTATACGGGACGAAGTGCACCATCTTCACGGACCACAAAAGCTTGAAGTACTTCTTGGTTAGAGCTGATCAAAGACTATGATTGTGAGATCCACTACCATCGGGCAAAGCCAACGTGGTGGCGGATGCCCTTAGCCGAAAGGAAAGGCCCGAGCCGATTCGGGTAAAAGCTTATCAGCTAATCATGACCTCCGACGTGATGGCACAGGTTAAGGAGTTTCAAGACGAGGCTTTGAAAGAAGATCATCTTAACTCCGAAAGGATGAGAGGTCTAGTACGGAATTGGGAGAGAACACTCTTGGTGTTAAGACCGATTGGGCGGATGTGGATTCCTCGATACGGGGATCTACGAGGAAAGATCCCCGTATCGAGGAATCCACATCCGCCAGCAGAAAGATCTGAACATAAGGCAAAGGTGATGGTTAGAGCTGATCAAAGACTATGATTGTGAGATCCACTACCATCCGGGCAAAGCCAACGTGGTGGCGGATGCCCTTAGCCGAAAGGAAAGGCCCGAGCCGATTCGGGTAAAAGCTTATCAGCTAATCATGACCTCCGACGTGATGGCACAGGTTAAGGAGTTTCAAGACGAGGCTTTGAAAGAAGATCATCTTAACTCCGAAAGGATGAGAGGTCTAGTTACGGAATTGGGAGAGAACACTCTTGGTGTTAAGACCCGATTTGGGCGGACGTGGATTCCTCGATACGGGGATCTACGAGGATAGATAATGGACGAAGCCCATAAGGCTAGGTACTCCATTCATCCTGGGGCTACCAAGATGTATCACGATATGAAGAAAGATTATTGGTGGCCGGGTATGAAACGTGATGTAGCGGAGTACGTGAGTAAGTGCCTCACTTGTCTTCAAGTGAAGGCGGAACACCAGAAACCGTACGGGAAAATCCAGCCGTTGGATATACCCGAATGGAAGTGGGAGCATATCACCATGGATTTCATCACGAAACTACCACGTACCCCGAAAGGGTATGATGCTATATGGGTGATAGTTGACCGTTTGACGAAAAGTGCCCACTTCTTACCGATCCGCGAGACGTATTCATCTGAAAGATTGGCGGATCTGTTCATCAAATAAATCGTAGATCGTCATGGCGTGCCGGTGTCCATCGTGTCTGATCGTGACACACGTTTTACATCGAAATTTTGGAAAAGATTCCATGATGCGATGGAGACGAGACTACATATCAGCACAGCTTATCACCCTCAGACGGACGGCCAGTCTGAGAGGACGATCCAGACACTCGAAGACATGCTTCGGGCGTGTGTGATCAATTTTGGAGGAAGTTGGGACGATCACTTGCCGTTAGCAGAATTCTCGTACAATAACAGTTATCATGCCAGCACTGGCATGCCACCTTACGAGATGTTATACGGTAGGAAATGTAGGACGCCCGTATGTTGGGGAGACATTGGGCAGAAGGAACTGGGAGGTGTCGAGGTAGTTGAAGCAACGACTGAGAAGTTAGAAAAGATCAAAGCCTTCATGAAGGCGGCGAAAGATAGGCAAAAGTCGTATGCGGATAAGAGGCGGAGACCGATAGAGTTCAAGGTTGGTGACCGAGTCATGTTGAAGGTCTCTCCCTGGAAAGGCATCATCCGATTCAGGAAACGAGGCAAGCTAAGCCCGAGATATATAGGACCTTTCCGAATCCTCGCACGAGTAGGAGAGGTAGCCTATCGACTTGAACTGCCAGATGAGTTAAGTGGAATTCATCCCACATTCCATGTATCTCATCTGAGAAAGTGCTTAGCTGATGAAGATATGATTGTTCCACTGGAGGATATCGAAGTAGACGAACGGCTCAATTATGTGGAGCAACCAGTGGCAATCATCGATAGAAAAGAGAAGCGGTTAAGGAATAAAGTGGTTCCTCTTGTGCGTGTACAGTGGAAGCGCAGGAAAGGATCCGAATCAACGTGGGAGACGGAAGAAGAGATGCGACAACATTACCCACGTCTGTTCGATGAATAACAGGTTTCGGGGACGAAACCTAAATAAGGGGGGTGGACTTGTAACACCCGGAAATTTTTCTAAGCAAGTCAAGAAATAATAAAGGGCTTAGACGAAAACCATTTAATAAATATAAAATGGTTGTGGGCACTAGACCGAGTTAACCCTTCGGGACACGAGTTTAACGAGATTGGGGTCGCGGGAACGCCTGGCATATATATAGATGGATCAGCTGAACAACTCTCATTTGCACTCAAACACCCATTTCTAGAGAGAGAAAGTGTAGAGAGAAAAAGTGTCGGATGAGGCTCGGTTGGTCAAGAATCGAAGGCTGGTGTTCGTGGACTCCTAAACAACAAGAATCGAGGTAAGAAACATAGTATAATTGCTCCATTTGGTGAAAACCCGGATTTGGGTTTTGGGGTTTTAAAAGTGGCACAAATCGCCCAAAAACGCACGATTTTGGGTAATAAAACATGTAAGAAGCTTAGATTTAGGTTCCGGATGATAACCCAAGGGTTTGGGTGGAAAGGATTGGATTTTTGGGCTAAAATGAGCTGATTCGTAAATTTCAGCTCGTTCTGCGAATTTAAGCACTCGTCCAGCGAAACTGTAAGTTCGTCCAGCGAAACTATGAGGATTCTCAGCGAGACTACAGTTTCGCTGCAGCGAAACTATACTTTCGCCTGGGCGAAACTATTGATTTTATGATAACATTGCTGATGCCCAGGTTGACCCTTAGACATTACGAAACTAGGGAATTCCAACGAAAGTTGGGCGCTCAAGGTAGCGAATCTGTCCAGCGAAACTGGCAGAGTGCTGCCCAGCGAAACTAGCAGCGAAACTGCTGATTCGCCTGGCGAAATTATGGGTGAAATTACGGGCGAAACTATCAGCGAACTTAGTAGCGAAATTAGGCAGAAATTAACTCTTTTGAGTGTTAACTTAACTGCAGGCGGTGTAGTGTGACCCACGTCTTTAAAGCTTAATTGAGAAGCTGCTTGTCAAGCACAGGTGAGTTTCTTGGACCCCTCATTTACTGTTTTAAACAATTTTGGGGCTAGAACACATATAAACCTGTTTATTGAAATATGTATGTATGGCCCATTTGGGTATAATGTTGTGATGAACGTTTAAGGTATGATTAAGGACTTGGGCGTGTTGTATGAGGTCCTAGCATGAGTCCTCACGGTCTAGGAGGGACAATTAGGGTTGTTGTACCCAAAATAATGCATAGTTAAGTCCCGGATTTCGGGAAAGATACGGAAGTAAGTGCATGTAGATGACTGATGATGTAGACTATGTATGGATGATGTTATGTATGATGACGTATGTATGATACTATGTATGATGATGCATGTATGATGGGTGTGGTGTGTGTTCCTTGTGATGATGTATGTATATCTTTCACGAGTCATGTGTTATAAGGATGAACGAACGAAGTATTATGTACGTAAAGTGAAAGATAATGAAAGAGGAACACGATGACGAATGCATGTATTAATGAACGAATGAATGAGTAATAAGATGATGAATACATGCATTAACGAACGAACGAATTACGTCTTGCAAACATTGAATAAGTCGAATGGTCCTTCTTTGTGATTGACCATGGTCATGGTACCACTACCGCTTACCTACTAGTACTGTGGCATACGCTTAGATTCACGGCCCAGTAGCTAAGGCTACTGTGGCATACGCTCTATTGATTCACGACCCAGTAGCTAAGATAGATCGGGGTATAGCATATGGTATTGGTACATCAGAATTCAATGTGCAAGTAAGAATGAAACGGGATCCTTGTCATTCGACCACAGCAATCATAGCCGAGTGCTATGATGTGGGTAAAGCCTGACAGGATCCATACGAGAAGTTAAAGATGATGATGTATAACAAATGATGAAGATAATAATGAATATTATCTCTGTGTACGTATGATGTATGATCATGTGAAAGAAATGGTTTCTAAAAGAAATATAATATGTTTATTATAAAACTAGAACTCACTCAGCAACGCTGACTTTTTATGTGTTTCCAGTTGGCAGGTAGTGTTGCTGGGGATGGCACGAGGCGGCTACTCAGCTCTTTTGGGATGGCATTCTCCTTTTGATAATGCTGCACGCACTGGAAGTGCGGGTGCATAATACATGCAACAAAGTATGTTGCATGAGAGTGTCAAAAGTTCCTTAAGGGTTCCGATGTACGGAAGTACTTAAGGAATCTTCTTTATGATGAATAATTTTATGTTTTTATAATAGAGGTCACTGTATATGACCCTATGATTGTTGAGGATTCACATAAACGGGGTTATTTAACAAATCCCCGATTTCATATGCTTCAGCGGCAATCATAGTAAAGCTAGGCAATGTAAAGAAAGCTTGTATTTTGTAACCCAGTTAATGATGTAATGCATTGTAAAAGCTTTTATGTTGAAATGAGAATGTATCTCTTTTAAATTCCGCTGTGATAATTTACTTTGATTTTATGAAGTTTATGCAAATATATATTTTATGCACGATGAATGACCAGCTGTGAGGTGCCCGGGAGCGGGGCCTTACATTATGAATCAGGTGGATCATCAAGTGTTCAATTTAGTGCTCCAGAAATTCAACCGAAGAAGTTAACTACAGAGAATTTGGGCAACGTAACTGTTGAAGTTGCTAAGGAGCATATGGATCTACTTGCTGCTATAGTACATTCTTATGACGGGTTAGTAGCTGGAAATATTGGTAACTACCACTTGGCCGACGAAGATTATGAGCAGGTTGATGAAACAGAGCTTGAACGAATAGATATCATGTGGGCTCTCGCTGGTGCTGTGCTTAGAGCTAAGAAGTTTGTTAAAAAGACGGGACAGAACCTGGTGGCTACAAAGGATACAACTTTTGGATTTGACAAGTCAAAAGTCACCTGTTTCAACTGCGGTGAAAAAGGCCTTTTCAAGAGAGTCCCTTTCAACTTCATAGAACGTTTCTGATCAATTCTAATATGTTCTTAACGTATTCTCATTGTTAGTTTTGATCGGATTAACGTTTTCCCTGATTGGATCACCAATCAAATAGGTTTCCGCACTATTTGATCTGGTTTCACGTTGAATCAGTTAGTACTCCGTACGTACACGGTCTTAATGTTTACGCAGTGAAGAGGGAGAGGGGAATCGAGTTAGATTTCCACATGATCTAAAAACTCTCCCTAGTTTTGAGCTCAACCAGCTGGCACGAATGAAGCTGCTGTATGCTGACCCGAAGAAACTGTCAGGCTGGTTTGAGGCTGCATTGAAACGAGAGTATCTTACCAGGTGGGTGAACTTCAAACCTCAACAGACTACGAGGTATATCAGAAGATCTAAGGTAACCCCATTACTGGAAGACCAAAGATAGTCTTGAAATGGCACCCTCCGCGCACGATGTCTCGTATACCATTGAGGAAGATGCCACAAGATTTTGCACCCCATTTCAAATGGTGGTATTATGACTGGCGCACCGGAGAGGCCGTCATAGTTATGGATAGGGAAGGGATTGTAGAGACAATAAGGGTATTTGACCTAATATGGCTCACAAACTTGTCTGCAGCTGATGTTTACACACTGTACAAGTGGCCACTATTTTTTGACACGCAGGATATCGTGCAAGCACTTCAGTTCCAACATGTTATACGTTTATGCTTCGCACTTGATATTCATGCTGGGGTTTCAAGAGAAGAAAGAGTGAAGAGATACGAAGAGTTTAAAAAGGAGGTCAAGGATTAGATAGAACTAGGTCCAAGGGGGAGTTTGTTGGTACACATGTCCCTAGTTGTAGTTCTAGTGAGCTTATATGTAACTGACTTTCATTTTGTAACACTGATGTAATGTTTGATATATGAAATGAAAAACTCTTTATTGAATGTGTATTGGTTATTGAATGTTATATCTATTCATATGATTGATTATTACACGCTTATATGAACATGTTATATAGGTTTACAGTTGTTAGACATAGCTCTGGATTGTTAAAGGTTCAGGAATATGTTTAACTAAGTCTCATGATTCAGTCGCATGACTGGACCATGCGAATGGCCCAGTCGCATGACTGAACCAGGTGATTGAGCCATACGCACGATTGAGTCATAAGACTGACTCAGTCGTACGAATGAATCAATCGTAAGACTCAGTCGCACGACTGGCCATACGCATGGCTCAGTCGTACGAATGAAAGTTGTAACCTATAAATACCACTTAATTCGTGGAAAAAAAAGAACACTTCGAGAATTCTTAACCCCTAGCCGTGCTTGTTCGTCCAGAGAGTCCCTTCTAACTTCATAGAATGTTTCTGATCAATTCTAATCAGTTCTTAACGTATTCTCATCGTTAGTTTTGATCGGATTAACGTTTTCCCTGATTGGATCGCCAATCAAATAGGATTCCGCACTATTTGATCTGGTTTCACGTTGAATCAGTTAGTACTCCATACGTACACTGTCCTAACAAGATGGCAGAGGTAATTATATTTTTTAATATTTATTCTTAAATCTCTTATTCACTTACATATACGAATTACAGTAACTCATATCTTAGGAGAAGTCTGTAATTATCATTGGTACTCTCATAAGCTTTTTTTCCGGTTTTGAATGGTACTACAATGCGTGTAAACGTTGTAACAAAAAGGTTACAAGTGAAGATCCTAAAACCGATGAGCTGGACGGATCAGAACGTGTTGAACATAAAAAGACTACTATATGCCCTACCAACGACTGCAATAAAAATAACATTACTATATCCACTGTTCCCGGGTTAGTAGTTCTTATTTTATAATATTATTAATCTATTATTATACTTTAGTACATGACAATTTAGTACCTTCATCTCTTTTACATTTTTAGACGGGAATGTAATTATTTTAGTTCCACATTATGGTATTATTTGTTTGATCATGAATTTTGACATTTTATTGTGTGATTTGGTTTGATAAACAAATAGCACATATATATTAGTTGTATTTAATTCATTGTAATGGATTGAATATTTAAATTTTAATGGTTAAAATTCTTAAAATAATATTGTAGTCACTGTACCATGTAAAAATACTTATTTTCTTTAATATGTTGCAGGTACAAGATTCCTTTAAGGTTACAAGATAATACTGGGATTGCTTCTTTAACATTGATGGATCGTGAAGCAAGGAAAATGCTAAAAAAAACTTTAAAGAATTGCTTGATAAGATCCTTGATGTACTGTTATTTCTAAAATTTTATATCTACTAAAATTTAATCCATTTGTATTTTATACATTTATTTATACTTTCATTAATTGTACAGGATGATTGTCTCAGCATGGTTCCGGATGAAATTGCTAATTTGATTTGAAATAAGTATGCATTCAAAATTGATGTTACCAGCTTTAATATCACAAACAACTATAAGTCCTTCACGGTTACCAAATTCACTGATGACCCAACTATCATATCAAATCTTGAAGCAAATTTAGATGTTCACCAGGTAATGATATTTATGATCTTAAAAATTTTCGTATTATATCAAACATAGATGTGTATTTAACTATTAATTTTTCTTATATTTGTTCACATGCAAATTTTAATTTACATATTAGGTTGACCCGTCACACTCCATTAATTTCAGGTCAATTGACTTTGGATCACATGATACTATTAATTTCAAGGTATGGTGTATATTACAAAATCAATAAATATCTTCAACATATGTGTTAGGTTTGTTGATAACAAGAAATCCATTATTATAACAAATTGTATTGGAGTGTTTATTATTTAGGATACTCAATCTTGCACGAGTGACAACACGCCGATGTCACGTGCTGCTACAACCATGGGGGCTTTCTTGGATGATGAAGAGTCTAAGAATAACATAACTCACCGGGAATTAAAGCGTAAAGTGATTGAAGTGTATGAGATTGATGTTTCTCCTAAACAATCAGCAACTAAGCCCCTTGCAAAATCTCTTGAAGGTGCGATCACAACAGCAAATCAATCCCTCCTCATTCCAAAGAAGGAAAAATAGTGATCGTTTTCGACTATTTGGATCAAATGAATTTTCTCTTTTAAAAAACATTTCAAAGTGATTTGCTGCTTTGGATTTAGTGTTATTTTTATCTTGGAAAAAGTTGGTATTTTGGATTGGTTGGTTTATTTACTAAGTTTTGTTTGAATTTAATGATTTGCATAACCGTTTCCATTATTAACAATTGCTTGTTGGATTTTTATCATTTAAATTGACTTAGTGTATAATAAATATTCACTACTTATGACAATAAATAATTATTTATATTATCCATTCATACACATTAAGATTATATTATTAATTATCTATAAACAATATCAACATTACATCTTTTATAATATATGAATATTAAGAGTGAATAAAAGTAAATCATTGTTATTTTCTAGACCATTACTAAGAATACATATTAATAAAATTCATTTACGCATTATAATAACCTTATGTTTTACAACAATGTGTTACAAACCTAAAAACATTACCAAAATACGTATACGTATTAGTTTTTCTGTTCTTCACAATTGTTAATATTATTTATTTTCTGAATATACTTATTATCATACTCAATTTTATATTTCATAACAGTTTCGAATACGACCATTGCCAATATCTATTGTAAAGAGATGCGAAGAATGAGGAAACTCTATTTACATAGAAAAAGATCAAGGGACATTTTGCTATCGGAACCTGTCTATGTTACACAAACCATTATGCCTGAAACTTCTAATTGTAAGAATGTTATTTGCACTACTATTATTATACAAGCATCATATTAAACAATAAATAATTTATGCATTTTTCCACTAGAGATTGCAAAGAAAGAAGGAAGATAAGGAAAATTTATTTGGATAGCAAGAGATCAAAACAGTCTCCTTTGAAGCAAAGTGACAATGTTTCATCAAACCCTTCATTTGAATTATTTCAAATCGGTAAAAGTTATAATTGTGAGTTGTATTTTTATACAAATCATGCAAAATATTATATATCACTATTCCTACAATTTTACATATACGTAACAAAATTATAATGTAAGGCCCTGTTCCCGGAGACCTCACAGTGGTTCATTCACAGCAGTAATTACATAAAACATTATAGGTTTACAAATTTAAGCAGCGGAATTAATTTAACAAAAGCCATTCATTTCATTATAAACACTGTTGTTAAGCAATACACCTTGGTTTAATCAGATTACAAAAGAATGGTTTAACTGCATTACAAAACAACAGTGATGTCTATTGAGAGTGGATGTCAGTCTTGCTCCGTTGAGTAGCCATCCCCGCGTGCCATCCCCAGTAACAAATTACCTGCCAACTGGAAATGCATAAAAGTCAGCGTTGCTGAGTGAGTCCTAGTTTTATAATAAAACATACTTTACTTTCGTTTAAGAACCGTTCTTTACTTTTGCGTGCGATCACACATCATACGTACACATAGGTAATATCATTATTATCTTTGTCATTCGTTCATTTCATACTTTATCATTATCTTTTCGAGTCTGTTGCGACAACAAGGCCGCTCACCTCATTGGCAATCTCAAAGATTGCATGCTAACCGAGTCTGTTGCAACAACAAGGTTGCTCACATCATTTATCAATCTAACGATTGACCCTGTGTGCATCCTTTGGGGTAGCTAACCCGCATCATAGTAGAGCTAATGACAACAAGGCCATGCCCCTCTATACATTTGCTTGCAAGAATTTCATTAATCATTTACGTTCCACTTCTCTTCATTATTAATTTTTCACTTCGTTAATGATAATACTTTACGTTACAGTCATAAACATACCATGTAAAGTTACATAATATAAGACAAACATAATAATAATAATAATAATAATAATAATATAATAATATATAATAATAACCGAAATAATAATAATAATAATAACAATAATAATAAAAAGAAGGGGACATAATGACAATCAAGCATAATCATGAGCATTAAATAAACCCTAGTCAACATTGGTCAAACCCTAAATGCACAAACTCCGATGAAAATTCTGCATTTAATTCTAAGTGTTGGGCGCACCAACACTATTTGGGCACATGAGCCCTGTCTGGGCGCATTTCAACTATGCAGGCGCCTCATCAAAACACTTAACAGTTTAACACTTAGGCGCATGAGCCTTTCAGGCGCATGAGATCACTTGGGCGCGTGGGAGGTCCAGGCGCATGGGCAATATTGGGGCGCATGAGCCCCAACACTTGGGCTCCTGGTCAAAAATCCTGGGCGCATTGTCACACCCACGCTTATAGCGGAAACACGAGGATGCGACGGACGGGATCGTCATAACAATTGGTTTGTTTACAGAGACATAATATATGCAAAAATCCTCGTGTCATGACGTCGCCCGACACAATGGTGACTTGTGTCGTGGTTAGTCAGTTCCACGACTATCATAGTCTATTAATTCAATAATCCAAGATACACATTGTTCAAATACAAAGGCAAATGAAAGACAACACTAATGCAAGTCTATTGATTCCTGAGGGTCTCTGCTAAGGCATCAGCTCTAGCTATCCTCTTTGATTATGTTCACCTGAAAAGATATGCTCAAAGATGTCAACAATAATGTTGGTGAGTTTTGCAGGTTTAAATTGAAAACATGTAAATGATGTTGTATAGAATTTGCTGTGGAATACCGTGCATACAGTTAAAAGCAAGCAAAATCACATAACATGTGTCTTAGACAACCAAACCTAATGACATATGCATATAAACTAGACGGAATATATTCACCCAAGGCCTGATTGCTGGCAGCTAGGTTGGTAACTCACAAGTTAACCAATCGTCAAGGGTGGGGTGTCAACCCAGTAGTACTACCAATACCTATCCGCGGGTTCCAAACCAGGAATTAATGGTTGTAAGATGATTCATAGATTAACACCATGTATGTATGTATGTGAAACAGTATCACGTTGATTCCAAGTATGAAAATTATACGTAAGATTGTACAGCATGGAAAACGGGTGAGCATACTTTTCCCCCATTGATTGAAAATATTGAAAACTTGTATAAGCATAAAAAGGGGCCACGAAACTCACCTTAAATTGATGTAATGAACAAAACTTCACAGAATAAGGCAATGCACGATCAAACTCGATCGACACCTATTATTGATTATAACTAAGTCTTAAAAACATATTCAACGCGAATAGATATATTTGGTTGGGTTCGGGTTTGACGCACACGATTAGATATATATATATATATATATATTTGAGTTTGATTATAAACTTAGTGATACTAAGATTTAAATTGTATCGTGGAGTTTTTTTTTTTTTTTTTTGATAAGTAATGAATTTATTTGTATTTTGATTTATTCGTGAATAATATATCATTTTGTGTATATTCTTTGTAATTTTTAAATAAATATAATTTACCGTATAATTTAATAATAGTTTATTAATTTAAGTATATAAAATATAAATATTTGTATAATTTCTATGATTTTTATGATTATTTTATAATTACACACAATTTAAAGTCCATTTTTATAAAAATAATTATTTATAATATTTTCAGATAATATTTTATAAAAATTATTAAGGTTTTTAAATAAAATA
This sequence comes from Flaveria linearis, assembly GCA_024085815.1. NCBI lineage: Eukaryota > Viridiplantae > Streptophyta > Magnoliopsida > Asterales > Asteraceae > Flaveria > Flaveria linearis. Next base: position 36,709,741 of record CM044013.1, read on the forward strand.
AATTTACAGAAAATATTTATGTAACCTTTTAAATAAGAAAAGTTTATAAAACTTATTTTTATAATTTTTAGAAATTTTTCTGTATGTTTTTAAAGACTGGAAAGCTTAAAAAATAGGATGAGGGTGCCCGGGTTCGAACCCGGGACCTCTAGGTTTGCAAGCAATCAGGGAACCAGTGAACCAGGCATACAGCCGCGGTTAATCTTGGTTCCATATGATTTTAAACCGATTTTACCCATTTCCCCAAACCCTATTAACCCTAATTTCTGAAATCGATCGAATTGACCCACCAATCGATTTTGATAATGAAATTAAACATAGGGCTTTTAATCCCCATGTGATTTCGAGTGTTTGGGTGTCTTTAATTACCCATTTTGGGTTGTCTGAATGATAAGAACAGATGCAGAACAGCTTCGATCGAGGCTTGAATCAGTTTGATGTGAAATTGTTGATGTTAATCAATTAATTTCACAGGAAGTTTCCAATGGTTTTAGTGAGCAAAAGCGCTCTAACAATTTCGGGTTTTGAAATTCGAACAGGGGTTTTCGATCAATTGCAGGTCGTGGATGAGTATGAAGATCGAACAATGTGTTTTTGATTGTTTTAGATGCAATTGAAGGTACCATTAGTTTAGGATTCTTATAGTGGATCGTTTGGATTTATTTAATTGAATTATTCGAAGTGTGGTGCGATCGAGATGTGTAAAGTGGCCGAAAGTGAAAGTTGTTGAATCAGATCGATCGCACTCACAATTGTTTAAAATTGAAGTGGGGCTCGTGTTCGAATCATCCATGTGGTTGTGTCGGGAACATTTGATTGAGTCAAACCGCGTTATTTTGGGTGTTTTAGGTCTCGCCGGACCGTTGCCGGCGGTCGGTCGGAGAAATAGAGGTGTCGACGGAGGAGGTGGTGGTTTTTAAAAACATTTACACTTTAGCCCCATGTGGTTTATATGGTTTGTTATTTTATGTTAAAGCTTTTTAAAACAAGTTTTAAAATTGACATTTTTCACCCTAAACTTTATATAATAAATCTATTTATTTTACAATATGTTTTTAATCTTTATAAATCTTTGAGATTTAGTTATTTAATATAATATATATAAAACTTTCAAATTAATAATAATATTTATGAATCGTAACTTTTTAAATCCAAGTTTAGACGTTGGACATCTGCTTCTATCCTGGGCAAAATGAAAAAAATTAAATGAAAAAGGACTTTCCAGGTGAGCCAGAGTTTGATCAAGTCCAAAGTATAATCCAACTCTGGTGTCATGAAGGACCGCGAGACGCCTATCTTTGCCCGACATACTCTGCCGTCGATGAAGACGGGGGCTTTGCTGGCTTGCTGGCTAGCGAGTTAGTATGCCTGTTGGCTTAAAGCTCTTAGCCTGTTTCGAATGCTAGATCGGGTTGGTGTTCAGTTAGCAAAGGGAGAGCGACTAAGCACCTTGCTCTTAGGACCCTTCAGTCAAGCTTCTCCAGTGAGACCTTTCTTTTAGGCAGGCGATAGCCTGATTCAAAGATTGGTTCAGAATCTTTCTCTTGTTATGTAGCTAATTAGGAGTTACCGAAGGTTTTTTTTATAAACTATAACAATATTATTATTATCATTATTATTATTATTATTATTATTATTATTATTATTATTATTATTATTATTATTATTATTATTATTATTATTATTATTAGGGTTAGCACGTAACACATATATAATGAGATTCAATTCAAAACGAATTAATTACGCAAGGATAATTAGTGTACACAAAGAGTTAACGATCTTATTGTTAATTAACGGACCTGTCGGTGACAGATGTCACAGTATCCCCCAGTTGAGAGAATTTCGTCCCGAAATTCAGTTGGTGCTAGGTCCAAGAGTATCATTCTTGAATAGATGTGGATATTTGAGTCTCATCTGATCCTCACGTTCCCATGTAAACTCTGACCCTCATTTGGAATTCCATCTTACACGAACAATAGGTATCTTGCTGCGTCTCAACCTCTTGACCTTTCGGTCCATGACCTTAATAGGTTCCTCCACAAAATGGAGGCTTTGATCAATCTTGATATCCTCAATAGGCACGTGAAGTGATTTTTCAGCTAAACACTTCTTGAGGTTCGATACATGGAAAGTATCATGTACACTGTTAAGCTCTTGTGGCAACTTTAATCGATATGCCACCGGACCGATTCTTTCTGTGATCTCAAATGGTCCAATATATCTCGGGGCTAACTTCCCCTTCTTTCCAAACCGAACGATCCCTTTCCAAGGAGAGACCTTAAGTAACACTCGATCCCCAATGTTGAACTCTAACGGCTTCCGACGGTTGTCGGCATAGCTCTTTTGGCGATCTCTAGCAGCTTTAAGTCTGTCTTTGATTAGGAAGATCTTATCGGTTGTTTCTTGAATGATTTCGGGTCCTGTTAGCTGACTCTCGCCAATCTCGGCCCAACATACGGGTGATCTACATTTCCGGCCATACAGCGCTTCGAACGGTGCACACCCAATACTAGTATGGTAACTGTTATTGTAGGAAAACTCGATCAATGGTAAATGAGTATCCCAACTGCCACCAAAATCAATGACACATGCCCTTAGCATGTCCTCAAGCGTCTGTATTGTTCGTTCACTTTGGCCGTCCGTCTGGGGGTGATAGGTTGTACTCATATCTAACCGAGTGCCCATCGCTTTCTGTAACGTTTGCCAAAAGCGTGAAGTAAATCGACTATCTCGGTCTGATATAATTGACACCGGCACCCCGTGCCGTGTCACGACCTCTTTGATATACAACCTTGCCAGCTTATCCATTTTATAGTCTTCTCGGATAGGCAAGAAGTGAGCGGATTTTGTCAGTCGATCCACTACGACTCATATCGAATCGTGCCCGCTTGGCGTTCTCGGGAGTTTGGTAAAGAAATCCATAGTGATGTTCTCCTATTTCCACTCAGGAATTTCAGGTTGTTGCAATAATCCTGATGGTTTCTGGTGTTCAGCTTTGACCTTTGAACATGTCAAGCACTTGCTCACATATAGAGCAATATCTTTCTTCATACCCGGCCACCAGTACAGATCCTTCAGATCGTGGTACATCTTTTCTGCACCAGGATGAACAGAATATCGAGTCTTGTGTGCTTCATCCAAGAATAGTGTGCGTACATCTCCCCATTTGGGGACCCATACGCGATCAATGAGGTAATGTACGCCGTCATCCTTGCGACTCATTTGTTTGTCCAACCCTTGGAATTCTTCCCCGTAAGATTTTCTTCTTTCAAAGCCTCACTTTGCACCATTTGAATCTGAGCTTTCAAGTTCGTCTGAATTGTCAATCCCAAAGCTCGAACAGGTAGTGGTTTTACGCGTTCTTTACGACTTAGGGCATCAGCCACCACATTTGTTTTCCCCGGATGATACCAGATTTCGCAATCATAGTCACTAAGTAGTTCTACCCAACGTCGTTGTCGCATGTTGAGCTCTTTCTGATTCAGGATGTGTTGAAGGCTCTTATGATCAGTGTAGATGATGCATTTGGTTCCATACAGATAGTGCCTCCATATCTTCAGTGCAAATACTACAGTGCTCAACTCCAAATCATGAGTCGTGTAGTTCTTTTCGTGCACCTTTAGTTGTCGTGAGGCGTAAGCAATCACCTTATCTCTTTGCATTAACACACATCCCAATCCCTGATGCGAAGCATCGCAATACACCACGAAGTCATCAGTCCCGTCCGAAAGGGATAGTATTGGAGCATTGCACAGTTTTTCCCTTAACGTCTAGAAAGCTTGTTCTTGTGCATGTCCCCAATCAAACTTCTTGTCCTTCTGGGTTAGCATGGTTAACGGTTGTGCAATTTTTGAAAAGTTCGCAATAAATCGTCGATAATACTCGGCCAATCCTAAAAATTGCCGGATTTCTGATGGTGTTTGGGGTGTATACCATTTCTTCACAGCTTCTATTTTGCTGGGGTCCACGTGAATTCCATCTTTGTTAACCACATGGCCCAAAAACTTCACTTCTTGGAGCCAGAATTCACACTTCAAGAATTTGGCGAAAAGTTTCTCTTCCCGCAATAGTTCTAGAATTGCTCGAAGGTGTTTCTCGTGGTCTTCTTTCGAACGAGAATAGATAAGTATATCGTCTATAAACACGATCACGAACTTATCCAAGTATGGTTTGCACACTCGGTTCATTAGATCCATGAACACAGCTGGTGCATTAGTCAGCCCAAACGGCATGACCAAGAACTCATAGTGCCCATAACGAGTCCTGAATACTGTTTTCGGTATGTTACCCTCAAAAACTCTCAGTTGATGATATCCAGAACAAAGATCAATCTTGGAGAAATATGAAGCTCCTTGTAATTGATCAAACAAATCATCAATTCTGGGAAGAGGGTATCGATTTTTCACAGTCAACTTGTTCAACTCGTGATAGTCGATACACATACGAAATGACCCGTCTTTCTTCTTGACAAATAGAACCGGTGCTCCCCATGGCGAATGACTCGGCCGAATGAATCCCTTCTCTAATAGCTCTTGTAGTTGGCTAGATAACTCTTGCATTTCAGATGGTGCTAATCGATATGGTGCTTTTGCTACCGGCGTAGCTCCAGGAACCAACTCGATACGAAATTCCACCTGTCGTAGAGGAGGTAACCCGAAAAATCATCAGGAAATACTTCCGGATAATCTCGCACCACCGGAATATCTGCCAACTTGATGTCTTCTTCCTTCTTTTCTACCACATGAGCCAGGAGTGCGTATCAATGCTTCCGTAGAGATCGACGCGTCTTCATGCAGGAAATGAGCTAAGTTCTTCCCGGTCGTTCTCCTTGAATTTTGAGTACCTCCCCGTTTGGTATGGGGATTCGTACTACTTTCTCCCGGCAAACAATCTCGGCCCCGTGCTTCGACAACCAATCCATTCCCACAATCACTTCAAAGCTCCCTAGCTCGAAAGGTATTAAATCTATGTCGAAGGCATGGTTCTCTAATGTTATGGAGCACTGTCTAATGATCTTATCTGCTTGTACGAATCTACCGTTGGCCATTTCTACGGAAAAGCTAGTTTCTAGCCTACTAGGATTCAAGTCAAGCATGTGTGCAAAATCAGAAGATATGAAGCTATTGTCTGCTCCCGTATCAAATAGTATAGAGGCGAAGTGGTCGTTGAGAAGATACATACTTGTGACAACATTCGGGTCTTGACGTGCATCATTAGCTCCAATGACGAAGGCACGTCCTCTAGCAGCATTTCCTTGGTCCAGATTACTAGCTATGGCCAGCACTTGCTGCTGGTTATTTCCCTACTGGCCTAGTGCTCTATTCAGTCGGGGGCATGTGTTTCGGAAATGATCGAGACCTCCACATTCATAGCACGCCCTGGCATTCCTGGCGGGGTTAACCACGTTGATGGGCGCTACCAGGTTTGGCGCAATCCTACAATCCTTCGCCCAGTGTCCCAAGCGCCTACAGTTTGTACATTCCCGACACGGCCTTACTGGGGAATGGTGATAGTTACACTTGTTGCACTTGGGGTGCGGTCCAGTGTAATCCTTCCTTCCTTGTGTTACAGCCACAAAATTTCGGGCTGTCTTGGCCTTCTTATCGGATCTTCCAGCATTAGACCCGAACTCCATTTTCTTCTCGGTTCCCTTACCCCGCAGTCCAGTTCTCACCATTTCATCAGTAAGAGCGCCAGCCTTCAGAATTACGCTCTGGATCGTAGGAGGAGCAGCTGCAGTTACTAATGCTCGGATTTGAGGCGCGAGTCCCCAAATATACCTCTCGATCCTCTTGGATTCCGGTGTGACTAAATGTGGAACCAATCTTGCTAATTCGTGGAATCGATCGGTGTATGCGGCGTGCCCAGCTCCCACCATCGCGTGATTCCAGAACTCTTGCTCGAATTTTTGCATTTCATTGAAAGGACAGTATTCCTTAGAAATCAATGCTTTAAACTCATCCCAAGTCATCTGCATGGCTGCCTCCCTTCCTCTCGCCTGAACCTGGGTGTTCCACCAGGTTAATGCCTTGCCCTGCAGTGAGCACGTGGCATATTTGATTCGTTGACTGTCGAGGCATTCACTAATATCGATTACTGCCTCCATCTTCTCAATCCATCTGGTCAAGGCTATCGCTCCACCTTTCCCATCGAATTCCCGGGGTTTGCATGCCACAAATTCTTTATACGAGCATCCCCATCTAGTTTGGTCGATTCCAACTTCGTTTCCATTTGCTACACCAAGGCCAGTATCATCCCCTACTCCTTGGTTGTGTTGACCATTGGTATTATGATCCTCGTGGGGAGGATGATTCAGCAGGGTGTCACTCACTTGAGTCACAATGGTTGGAATTAATGTAGCTAGCTGCTGAGCAATCATAGCAGCTATGTCAGGATTGCCAGTTTCCTGATTATTGCCAGCTGGAGCACCGCCAGCTCTTGATGGTCTACCCCTTCTCCTGTTTTGCGGGGCCTTAGATTCTGGAATGGTTCTACGGGTGACTCTTTTAGATGCCATCTTCTGATCACAGAAAGATGTGAACTTTAGTTACCACATGATTTCACTTATCTAGTTTCAATAACCCATGCTTCGGTCCATTAAGATCATTACGTAGCCCATTTTAAGCACATTCTTAGTATACCGGTGATGTTTATATATAGGGTTCCCCGCAGCGTTCCCACCACATCCACGATATACCTTGAATGACACTTAAACTAGTTACATAACATCCTAATTTTCCTTAGCATAATCTTAAATAATAACGTTATGTATGTGTAGAGGGTATCATTACTCCTCTACATTTATGTAATCCACTTTCGTTTTAAGCATTCAATCAGTTCCTTGAAATGCTAAGTGGAGGAATGTCTTATAAGGTCAATGTCATGATTGGAAATACCAAGAAGACTCTAAGTAGGACGGGACTTGAGTAAGTAATGTCTTGTTACCCTTAACAAGGTCTTACTAGAATTATGATCCTAGCACCTTAGGGTATAGAATAGAAATTTGTGATACTCATGATCGTTACCTCATGGTAAGATTAGCCCGACTTCTCATGCATGGCGAATTGCAATTACGTGTGCACCCGTAATGGTAATTTTCCTTGCATGATCACCCTTAGCTTCACTTACCCCAAGTTAACATCATAGTATTATCTAGATTCATCAAGCACAAATCATGTAATGTCCTTATGTCCATGAGCCAATAGTATTCCAATAATAGCATGTAATAGCAAGCAAACTACAAGCACATAAGCACAATTTCTCTAATGATGACTGCATTTCCTTCATACTTTCAGGATTTCAGTCATAAGCATGATAGGGTCGGATTTAATATCCGAGATCGACGTTACGCGTGATCACCGAAGTTCCCTAGTAATATGATGTTGTGCGCATACAAGCGTAAAGTTCTAGTATAAAGGTATCCCATGGAGAAAGACTAAGAGTAATAGTGTCTTCCTCAGGATGTTCAGATAACACATGTATATATAAAATCAGGTATATAGGAACATACCTGTATATTAAATCCATAGACTTAATATACTTGACCTATTTGCCTCATAGACTTGTGTATTGACCATAGTTTATCACTCATCCCAGAAATCCCCAGGTAAGCATAACTGGTCTCGCAATGAGATTTATACGATATGCTTGCCTTAGCCCGTAGGCCTTTTGCCAGGAAATCCAGAATACAGGTGTCTATGTGTCACACAAATCATGAAAGACATTTAGGTAAAATCAAATGCACATAATCCCTGGCATGCATTCTATATGAAGGTTCTTAGGTTATAGTCTAGGTCTAGTTCTCCACCTAATTCTCTATAACCAAGGCTCTGATACCAATCTGTCACACCCCCGCTTATAGCGGAAACACGAGGATGCGACAGACGGGATCTTCATAACACTTGGTTTGTTTACAGAGACATAATATATGCAAAAATCCTCGTGTCATGACGTCGCCCGACACAATGGTGACTTGTGTCATGGTTAGTCAGTTCCACGACTATCATAGTCTATTAATTCAATAATCCAAGATACACATTGTTCAAATACAAAGGCAAATGAAAGACAACACTAATGCAAGTCTATTGATTCCTGAGGGTCTCTGCTAACGCATCGGCTCTAGCTATCCTCTTTGATTATGTTCACCTAAAAAGATATGATCAAAGATGTCAACAATAATGTTGGTGAGTTTCGCAGGTTTAAATTGAAAACATGTAATTGATGTTGTATAGAATTTGCTGTGGAATACCGTGCATACAGTTATAAGCAAGCAAAATCACATAATATGTGTCTTAGACAACCAAACCTAATGGCGTATCCATATAAACTAGACGGAATATATTCACCCAAGGCCTGATTGCTGGCAGCTAGGTTGGCAACTCACAAGTTAACCAATCGTCAAGGGTGGGGGTGTCAACCCAGTAGTACTACCAATACCTATCCGCGGGTTCCAAACCAGGAACTAATGGTTGTAAGATGATTCATAGAATAACACCATGTATGTATGTATGTGAAACAGTATCACGTTGATTACAAGTATGAAAATTGTACGTAAGATTGTACAGCATCGAAAACGGGTGAGCATACTTTTCCCCCATTGATTGAAAACATTGAAAACTTGTATAAGCATAAAAAGGGGCCACGAAACTCATCTTGAATTGATGTAATGAACAAAAACTTCACAGAATAAGGCAATGCACGATCAAACTCGATCAACACCTATTATTGATTATAACTAATTCTTAAAAACATATTCAACGCGAGTAGATATATTTGGTTGGGTTCGAGTTTGACGCACACGATTAGATATATATATATATATATATATTTGAGTTTGATTATAAACTTAGTGATACTAAGATTTAAATTGTATTGAGGAGTTTTTTTTTTTTTTTGATAAGTAATGAATTTATTTGTATTTTGATTTATTCGTGAATAATATATCATTATGTGTATATTCTTTGTAACTTTTAAAATAAATATTATTTACCGTATAATTTAATAATAGTTTATTAATTTAAATTAAAAATATAACATATTTGTATAATTTCTATGATTTTTGTGATTATTTTATAATTACACACAATTTAAAGTCCATTTTTATAAAAATAATTATTTATAATATTTTCAGATAATATTTTATAAAAATTATTAAGGTTTTTAAATAAAATAAATTTACAGAAAATATTTATGTAACCTTTTAAATAAGAAAAGTTTATAAAACTTATTTTTATAATTTTTAGAAATTTTTCTGTATTTTTTTAAAGACTGGAAAGCTTAAAAAAAATAGGATGAGGGTGCCCGGGTTTGAACCCGGGACCTCTAGGTTTGCAAGCAATCGGGGAACCAGTGAACCAGGCATACAGCCGCGGTTAATCTTTGTTCCATATGATTTTAAACCGATTTTACCCATTTCCCCAAACCCTATGAACCCTAATTTCTGAAATCTATCCATTGACCCACCAATCGATTTTGATAATGAAATTAAACATAGGCTTTTAATCCCCATGTGATTTCGAGTGTTTGGATGACTTTAATTACCTGTTTTGGGTTGTCTGAATGATAAGAACAGGTGCAGAACACCTTCGACCGAGGCTTGAATCAGTTTGATGTGAAATTGTTGATGTTAATCAAATTAATTTCACAGGAAGTTTCCAATGGTATTAGTGAGCAAAAGCCCTCTAACAATTTTGGGTTTTGAAGTTCGAACAGGGGTTTTCGATCAATTGCAGGTCGCGGATGAGTATGAAGATCGAACAATGTGTTTTTGATTGTTTTAGATGCAATTGAAGGTACCATTAGTTTAGGATTCTTATAGTGGATCGTTTGGATTTATTTAATTGAATTATTTCGAAGTGTGGTGCGATCAGGATGTGTAAAGTAGCCGAAAGTGAAAGTTGTTGAATCAGATCGATCGCACTCACAATTGTTTAAAATTGAAGTGGGCTCGTGTTCAAATCATCCATGTGGTTGTGTCGGGAACATTTGATTGAGTCAAACCGCGTTATTTTGGGTGTTTTGGGTCTCGCCGGACCGCTGCCGGTGGTCGGTCGGAGAAACCGAGGTATTGACGGAGGAGGTGGTGGTTTTAAAAACATTTACACTTTAGCCCCTGTGGTTTATATGGTTTGTTATTTTATGTTAAAGCTTTTTAAAACAAGTTTTAAAATTGACATTTTTCACCCTAAACTTTATATAATAAATCTATTTATTTTACAATATATTTTTAATCTTTATAAGTCTTTGAGATTTAGTTATTTAATATAATATATATAAAACTTTCAAATTAATAATAATATTTATGAATCATAACTTTTTAAATCCAAGTTTACTAAACTTTTATAAATTATAACAATATTATTATTATCATTATTATTATTATTATTATTATTATTATTATTATTATTATTATTATTATTATTATTATTATTATTATTATTAGGGTTACCACGTAACACATATATAATGAGATTCAATTCAAAACGAATTAATTACGCAAGGATAATTAGTATACACAGAGAGTCAACGATCTTATTGTTAATTGACGGACCTGTCGGTGACAGATGTCACACGCATGAACCACTGTTCAGGCGCATGAACTACACACATTTTCTAAGGAAATTTCAGGCGCATGGGGTACTTAGTTAGCTTAACCTGTTGGGCACATGGGCCAATTCTAGGCGCATGAGCAGTGTTATTACACTAACAACATTCATAATTAGTCCCAAACTCCATTGTAACAGGTTCTAAACTTAGTTCTAACATTCTAAGCATCCTAAAACATACACATATCATAACCGAAACATCAAATGCACCCAAAATCACACCCACCCACATATACATTCAAATATACATACGGGTGTGAAAACTCAACTTTATAAAAACATACATACATACATTTCTAGCCCTAAAATCAGTTAAAACATGTAACATAGGGGATCTAGAACTCACCTTAGCAGTCTCTTGGGTATGACTTCCTTCAAAACCCGTTTGCTACAAGTTCAACACCTAAAACCCACCTAAAACACACACAACCGAGCATACAACACACATAAGCATATAACCGAGACAAGAACTCAACATGAACACATAAACCCACAAATTTCTTACCTTCAAATCAGCCTCTTCTTCTTCTTCTTTCAAAACCCGAAAGTTTCTCCTCTTTCACTCTCTAAACCGGTTGCAAAAAGGTGTAAGGCAACATGGTATAGGCGGCCATGTTGCTTTTGTACCATCCTTTTATTCTTTTTGTCCTTTTGTCCCTTTTAACCCCTTAACTTGGGTTAAATTGCACTTCTTGGTTTTATTCTTCTTTTATCATCTTTTAATTATGCGGGTGTTACATATAATTATATTTTCCTTATTTCTTTACGCATTTATATTTTTTTGGCATATATGTCAAATTACACTAATATTAATACGTATTAGTAACATTGAATTAAAAATAGTTATTATTAAAACGTTTTTATAATTTGCAGTTCAACATAGTACTTTACAATCATCAAACGATTCGAGACATGGTTCGAATAGCAAAGTAAATATTACGGAACTTATACCTTCACCGCCTATTTATACTAATACCGGTCCAATGGCTAATATAACAAGAGGTGTAAGGCAACATGGTATAGGCGGTCGTGTTGCTTTTGTACCATCCTTTTATTCTTTTTGTCCTTTTGCCCGTTTTAACCCCTTAACTTGGGTTAAATTGCACTTCTTGGTTTTATTCTTCTTTTATCATCTTTTAATTATCTGGGTGTTACAAGTCCACCCCCTTATATAGGTTTCGTCCCCGAAACCTGTTATTCCTCAAACAGATGAGGGTAATGCTGCCTCATCTCTTCTTCAATCTCCCACATAGACTCGGATCCCTTCCTGTGCTTCCACTGTACACACACAAGAGGAACCACTTTATTCTTTAACCTCTTCTCCTTACGATCAATGATCGCCACTGGTTGCTCCACATAATTGAGCCGCTCGTCTACCTCGATGTCTTCCAGTGGAACAACCATATCCTCGTCTGCCAAACACTTCCCCAGATGAGATACATGGAATGTCGGGTGAATTCCACTCAACTCGTCGGGTAGTTCTAACCGGTAGGCCACCTCTCCCACTCGAGCAATGATTCGGAATGGTCCTATATACCTCGGGCTTAACTTGCCCCGCTTTCTGAAGCGTATGATTCCCTTCCAAGGCGAGACCTTTAACATTACTCTACCACCCACGTTGAATTCAATCGGTCTCCGCCTTTTGTCGGCATACGACTTTTGTCTGTCCTTTGCCGCCTTCATGAAGGCTTTGATTCTTTCTAGCTTCTCCGTCGTAGCCTCGATGACCTCGACACCTCCTAACTCCTTCTGCCCAATGTCTCCCCAACATACGGGCGTCCAACATCTCCAACCGTATAGCATCTCATACGGAGGCATGCCAATACTGGCATGATAGTTGTTGTTGTATAAGAATTCTGCTAACGGTAAGTGATCATCCCAACTTCCTCCAAAATCGATCACGCATGCTTGAAGCATATCCTCGAGCGTTTGTATCGTCCTCTCAGACTGACCATCCATCTGAGGATGATATGCTGTACTAATGTGTAGCCTCGTCCCCATTGCATCATGGAATCTCCTCCAAAACTTTAATGTAAACCGGGTGTCACGATCCAACACGATAGACACCGACACACCATGACGAGCTACGATTTCCTTGATGAACAGATCCGCCAATCTTTCGGATGAATACGTCTCGTGGATCAGTAGGAAGTGGGCACTCTTTGTTAGTCGGTCGACAATCACCCAAATAGTATCGTATCCCCTCGACGTGCGAGGTAGCTTAGTAATGAAGTCCATGGTGATGTGCTCCCACTTCCATTCGGGTGTATCCAACGGCTGGATCTTCGCGTACGGTTTCTGGTGTTCCGCCTTCACTTGTAAACAAGTAAGGCACTTACTCACATACTCCACCACGTCGCGTTTCATGCCTGGCCACCAATGTCCTTCTTCAAGTCTTGATACATTTTAGTAGCACCGGGATGAATGGAGTATCGGGTTTTGTGAGCTTCATCCAGAATCGTTTCCCGCAACCTTCCGTAACGGGGAATCCACATCTGCCCATATCGGATCCTAACACCAAGAGTGTTTTCCCTCAATTCGAAGACCAAGCCCCTCATCCTTTCAGAGTTAAGATGATATTCTTTCAATGCCTCATCTTGAGACCCCTTGACCTGCACCATCACATCGGAGGTCATGATCAATTGGTACGCCTTCACCCGGATTGGTTCGGATCTCTCCTTTCGACTAAGGGCATCTGCCACTACGTTGGCCTTGCCCGGATGATAGTGGATCTCGCAATCATAATCCTTTATGAGCTCCAACCACCGTCTCTTCCTCATGTTCAAGTCCTTCTGCTCGAAGAAGTACTTCAAGCTCTTGTGATCCGTGAAGATTGTGCACTTCGTCCCGTATAGATAGTGCCTCCAAATCTTCAATGCAAAGACCACCGCCGCCAACTCTAAGTCATAAGTAGGATAATTAACCTCATGAACTTTCAGTTGCCAGGATGCATAGGCTATAACCTTGCCTCTCTGCATCAACACGCAACCCAATCCTGAGTACGAAGCATCCGAATAAACCACCAGATCCTCGCTCCCCTCAGGCAACGATAGGACAGGAGCTTGCGTCAGCCTTGTCTTTAGCTCCTTAAAAGCCTTCTCCGGTTCCTGACCCCATATAAACTTCACATCCTTACGGGTCAGCTTAGTCAACGGGGAAGCTATGTTGGAGAAGTCTTGGATGAACCTTCGGTAATAGTCCGCCAACCCCAAGAAGCTACGGATCTCTGATGGCGTCTTTGGAGACTTCCATTGCATCACTGCCTCCACCTTTGCCGGGTCCACAATAATCCCCTATGGGTTTACCACGTGACCCAAGAACTGAACTTCGCGCAACTAGAATGCGTACTTGGAGAACTTAGCATACAGCTTCTCATTTCTCAACGTCTCCAACACTTCCCGAATGAGACCGGCATGTTCTTCTTTGCTCCTCGAATAAATTAGGATATCATCAATAAACACAATCACTGATTTATCCAACATCGGCTGACACACTCGATTCATCAAGTCCATGAAAGCAGCTGGCGTGTTTGTTAGACCAAAACACATTAAAAGAAACTCATAATGCCCATAACGTGTACAAAAAGCTGTTTTAGGAATGTCTTGCTCCTTCACCTTCAACTGATGGTAACCAGATCGAAGATCTATTCTGGAGAACCAACTGGCACCTTGGAGCTGATCGAACAAGTCGTCAATCCTCAGCAATGGATAACGATTCTTCACCGTTAACTTGTTCAATTCACGGTAGTCTATACACATTCTCATGCTACTATCCTTCTTCTTTATGAACAAGACCGGAGCACCCAAAGGAGAGATACTCGGTCTGATGAACCCCTTATCGAGCAACTCCTGCAGTTGCTCCATTAATTCTTTCATCTCTGTCGGAGCCAACCGATACGGTGCCTTAGCCACAGGTTGAGCACCGGGTATCAAGTCAATTTGAAACTCGATCTCGTGGTCCGGCGGCACACCTGGTAAATCTTCTGGAAACACATCCGGAAAGTCGCACACGACTGGCACATCCGACAGTTGTGGCGTTGATGTATCCATATCCTTCACGTAAGCCAAATAGGCACTACATCCACGTCTCATGCACTTTCCAGCTACCGCCATTGAAATCACCTTCGGGATAGTTGTGACTCGATCCTCGTAAATCATCACCAAACTCCTTTCAGGCGCCGTCATTTTGATTAACTTCTTGCGGCACACGATGTTCGCCTCATAATCCGCCAACCAGTCCATCCCTAGGACTACGTCAAAACCGCCTAAGGTCATCATGAACGGTCTAACAGGAAACTTATGACCTTCTAACTCTATGTCATAGTCGTCTATCATCTCAGAAATCTTGGTAGACTTTCCTATGGCAGTTTCTACATCAAAGGGCTCACTAATATTCCTACTCCGAATGGGCAACTTAGCACAAAAGGCAGCAGAAATAAAACTCCTACTAGCACCAGAATCAAATAACACAGAGGCAAGAGTTTGGTTCACAAGAAACATACCTGACACGACGTCGGGGTCCGCCCTTGCCTCCTCATGGGTCATCGTGAAAGCTCTGGCACTAGCTTTTGGCCCTTCAGTCCCGGTTGTCTTCTTTGCTCCGGAACCCTTAACGTCTGCTTCTTACAGTCCCTACTTATATGGCCGTCCTCGCCGCAGTTGTAACACCTCAACGGCCTACAGTCTCTGGAGATGTGGCCCGGCTTTCCACACTTGAAGCACACGTTGAGCCCCATCCTGCACTCTTTCGTATGCTCCTTCCCGCACTTGCTACATCTCTTGGGTCCCGAGCTTGATGACCCCATCGTACGGTCATCTGGTCTTATCCTCTTGTTGTTCGGGGTAAAACCACCACGCCCGAACCGTTTCCCATTCCAATTCCGATCACCACCACCGGCTTTCTTCAGCTCCACCACCGTCACTTCCCTCTCATCATAGAGCCTCCCAGCCAAATCCACTGCCGACCTAAAGGTGCTCGGTCGAGCAGCGATCAAGTGCCTGCGAATGTCAGCTAGCAGTCCCTGAATGTACCGGTTAATCTTTCGAGACACAGGCGTCACCTGATCCGGCACCAGCCTCGCCATCTCATTGAATTTGGTGGTGTACTACTGGTGGGTCATGGTTCCCGCCTCGAGTTGCAGGAACTCCCTCTCGATCTTGTCCAGTTCTTGATGAGGACAAAACTCTTCGATTACCAGCTTCTTCAACTCTTTCCATCGCATTTTCCCGAAGGCCCTGGAACCCTCAACTTGGACGATATTGTCCCACCAACATAGTGCTGAGTCAATAAAGGAGTGGGTGGCAAACTTCACTTTTTGATCCTCCCAGCACTCGCTGATCTCGAGTACCACTTCCATCTCCCTCACCTAACGGTGAGCAGCAGTAGCATTCCCGTTGCCATCGAAGGTCGGGGGCTTGCACCTCTGGAATGCCCCATAACTGCATCCCTTGGTTGTCACCCCTACTTCATCATCCTCTTCCTCATTGGACACTATCGTCTCAGGCTCTGGTCGTTCTTCCTCCCCTCTATTCCCCTTGCCCGTTGATCCCTTCCTATTCTCCTTCTCCTTTCTTTCCTCGCTTCTCACAGCCCTAATGACTTCAGTCACCACAGATGGTAAAACTGTCTGCATGACCTGGTGCACTTCATCAGCAATCGCCTCCCTAGCTGAGGCATTCAGGTTGGCATTCTCATTCTCCTCACATCGGCCATTAACCTCAGGGTTCTCACGAGCCGCCTCAGGAGCCTTAGCACTACTCCTAGTCACACATGTGGCCAACCTCTGCCTCTAGAAGCCTTGAAAGACTTCTGTCCAGCCATTTCCTAGATGCTATAAGATTCAAACACTAACACAGTCATTCAAGGTAATAGCTCAGTTTATGTTAAGTATAGTAAGTCCCTAATGACAGTGGCCAGTTATGATTAACCACTTACTTTACTCTTCACACCCCAAGCATTTCCTATCCTGACTACATCAGTATCTAAATCTACTAAGAACACATAAGTCAAGTTGCACACGCACATAATACTGGTTAACTTTAAGAAAAGAAATACCTGATGGCACGTAGCTACTTGGGCTGACATTCCTCCTTCTGTCCCATTTTCAGTTTAAGTTTAGGTTTCTTTTGAAAATATTTAACCATTTCACTTAAACTTTGGCTCTGATACCAATTTGTAAGGCCCCATTCCCGGAGACCTCACAGTTGGTCATTCACAGCAGTAATTACATAAAACATTATAGGTTTACAAATATAAGCAGCGAAATTAATTTAACAAAAGCCATTCATTTCATTATAAACATTGTTGTTAAGCAATACACCTTGGTTTAATCATATTACAAAAGAATGGTTTAACTGCATTACAAAACAACAGGTCTATTGAGAGTGGATGTCAGTCTTGCTCCGCCGAGTAGCCATCCCGCGTGCCATCCCCAGCAATAAATTACCTGCCAACTGGAAATGCATAAAAGTCAGCGTTGCTGAGTGAGTCCTAGTTTTATAATAAAACATACTTTACTATCGTTTAAGAACCGTTCTTTACTTTTGTGTGCGATCACACATCATACGTACACATAGGTGATATCATTATTATCTTCATCATTCGTTCATTTCGTACTTTTTATCATTATCTTTCCGAGTCTGTTACGACAACAAGGCCGCTCACCTCATTGGCAATCTCAAAGATTGCATGCTAACTGAGTCTGTTGCAACAACAAGGCACCTCATTTATCAATCTAACGATTGACCCTGTGTGCATCCTTTGGGGTAGCTAACCCGCATCACAGTTGAGCTAATGACAACAAGGTCGTGCACCTCTATACATTTGCTTGCAAGACTTTCATTAATCATTTACGTTCCACTTCTTTTCATCATTAATCTTTCACTTCGTTAATGATAATACTTTACGTTACAGTCATAAACATACCACGTAAATTTACATAATATAAGACAAACATAATAATAATAATAAGAGTAAATTACGCTTTTCGTCCCTGTGGTTTGGTGGTTATAACCATTTTCATCCAATAGTTTAAAAACGCCCGATTTAACCACCATGGTTTGAGATTTGTCACAATCAAGTCCAAACCGTTAACTCCATCCAATGTCACCGTTAAATATTTTAATAAAGACGATAATGCCCTTGGATTAAAATTGTTACTCTTAAATTAATCACCATACCATCACACCCCAACCCCACCCCCAGCATTATCAGACCACCACCATCACACACACACATATACACACACACACACATTCCTGATCCTTTCTCTGACTAATCGATTACACGAAAGGGGGTTTTTCATCTTCAAAAGGGTTTTCATTTCTTCTATATATATCTTCAACATCACCTCTGTTTCACTCTTTTTAGCTCGATTCAAGAGTCTTTAGGGGCTTTAGAGAGAGAAACCTCTGGTTTTAGAGAGAGAGAATCGGAGAAGATGACCTGATTTTATGTCGTTAAACTCATTGGCAGTTATTGAAGCTCCATTGAAGCTTTGTGTTCCGTTTGATTTGTTTTTCTCCTCTGTACTCTGTAGGTGTTTTCAGCAGGGGTTTCTTCTCTGTTTCCAAACAGTTTCGATGCGTTTGAGGCCTAAAAGGTTAGCAATTAATCAACTATACGAAAATCCTTTGCTTAAATCTGAGTGATTTTGTTGTTTTGCAGATCTTTAATGCAAATTTTGTGTTTAATTTCTTGCAGGACTTGTTCTGGAGTTGAGTGTTTCGGTGGATTTCATATAAACAGGTTGTTCGATCTTTTCTTGTTCTTGAGAGGGCCGATGACATAAACGATAAACCCTAATCAATTTTGGTTCAATTTTGCCGGATTTTACTTTAGATTTGTAGTTTATTGAGTGCATTATTATTATTATCAATTATCAATCAAGTGTTCAATCATCTCCGATGAGTCAATCAAGTCCGATGAGTCAATCAAGAAACAGAGCAAAGATAACAGCGCCAATGAGGAAGATCCGAGTCATCTGTCATGACCCCGATTTAACCGATTCATCAGATGACGATGAACCCACAAGAAAACCCTACGGACTGAAGAAAATCGTGAGAGAAATAAAGATTCCGGTGGTGGTCTCCGGCGGCTGCACGACGGAGATGGCGGCGATTAAAGAAACAGAGGCTGAAAGCTCTTATCAAGACAGCAACAACGGCGATAAAAGTGTTAAGAGAAAAAGGGCGTTGATGAAAACCTCTAGCGAGCTCCTGCCGGCGTCCGGCGGCAGATACAGAGGCGTACGGCAGCGGAAATGGGGGAAATGGGCGGCGGAGATCAGAGATCCGTTTAAACAGAGGCATGTGTGGTTGGGGACTTATAATACTGCTGAAGAAGCTTCAAGAGCTTATGAAGAGAAGAAGATGGAGTTTGAAGCTTTTGCAGAGGCTTCAAAGGGTGGTTCAAACACCGTCAAAACCACCACCACCGCCGGTAAAGCTCCGTCGTCCGGCGGTGTATCTCAGCCGTTGAAACCCACCTCATCAGAGGAATCCGGCGGTGGGAGGCGTAGACCGGCGGTGGTGGTCGGCTTTGTGGTGCTTCATGGTTGACGGCTTTGTGGTGGTTCGCGGTCCGAGGTGGTGGCTGCGATGCGGTGACGGTGGCTGTGAGGCTGCGATGGTGGCTGTGGGGTGGTGGTGTGGCGGACATTTGACGGAATAGATATTGAAGAGAGAGAGAGAGAGAGAGAGAGAATAGAGATAGAGAGAGTGAGTGTGTATATATATATATATTATTAATATTTATACATAGATATTGAAGTAACAGTTTAAGTCCAAGGTTATTTTTGACTTTTTACATACACTTAACGGAAAAAATGGATGGGGGTTAGTGTCCTGGACTTAATTGTGACCGATTTTAAACCACAGTGGTTAAACCGGGCGTTTTTAAACTATTGGATGAAAATGGTTATAACCACCAAACCACAGGGACGAAAAGCGTAATTTACTCTAATAATAATAATAATAATAATAATAATAATAATACTAATAATAATAATAATAATAATAATAACCGAAATAATAATAATAATAATAATAACAATAATAATAATAATAAGGGCTCATAATGACAATCAAGCATAATCATGAGCATTAAATAAACCCTAGTCAACATTGGTCAAAACCCTAAATGCACAAACTCCCATGAAAATTCTGCATTTAATTCTAAGTGTTGGGCGCACCAACACTATTTGGGCGCACGAGTCCTGTCTGGGCGCATTTCAACTATGCAGGCGCCTCATCAAAACACTTAACAGTTTAACACTTAAGCGCATGAGCCTTTCAGGCGCATGAGATCACTTGGGCACATGGGAGGTCTAGGCGCATGGGCACTATTGGGACGCATGAGCCCCAACACTTAGGCTCGTGGTCAAAAATCCTGGGCGCATGAACCACTGTTCAGGCGCATGAACTACACACATTTTCTAAGGAAATTTCAGGCACATGGGGTACTTAGTTAGCTTAACCTGTTGGGCACATGGACCAATTCTAGGCGCATGAGCAGTGTTATTACACTAACAACATTCATAATCAGTCCCAAACTCCATTGTAACATGTTCTAAACTTAGTTCTAACATTCTAAGCATCCTAAAACATACACATATCATAACCGAAACATCAAATGCATCCAAAATCACACCCACCCACATATACATTCAAATATACATACGGGTGTGAAAACCCAACTTTATAAAAACATACATACATACATTTTCAGCCCCAAAATCAGTTAAAACATGTAACATAGGGGATCTAGAACTCACCTTAGCAGTCTCTTGGGTATGACTTCCTTCAAAACCCGTTTGCTACAAGTTCAACACCTAAAACCCACCAAAAACACACACCACCGAGCATACAACACACATAAGCATATAACCGAGACAAGAACTCAACATGAACACATAAACCCACAAATTTCTTACCTTCAAATCAGCCTCTTCTTCTTCTTCTTTCAAAACCCGAAAGTTTCTCCTCTTTCTCTCTCTAAACCGGTTGCAAAAAGGTGTAAGGCAACATGGTATAGGCGGCCATGTTGCTTTTGTACCATCATTTTATTCTTTTTGTCCTTTTGCCCCTTTTAACCCCTTAACTTGGGTTAGATTGCACTTCTTGGTTTTATTCTTCTTTTATCATCTTTTAATTATCCGGGTGTTACATATAATTATATTTTCCTTATTTCTTTACGCATTTATATTTTTTTGGCATATATGTCTAATTACACTAATATTAATACTACACCAACATCAGATATGACATGCATGCTCGCTATGTGTAATTCCATGACTACCACCCCTACATGTAGTAGAACTCTTGAAAACTATAATTGTGAAGAATGATTATTAGCAATTATATTTTTGAAAAAGATCATACTTTTGAAATACGTATTAGTAACATTGAATTAAAAATAGTTATTCTTAAAACCTTTTTATAATTTGCAGTTCAACATAGTACTTTACCATCATCAAGCGATTCGAGACATGGTTCGAATAGCAAAGTAAATATTACGGAACTTATACCTTCACCGCCTATTTATACTAATATCGGTCCAATGGCTAATATAACAAGAGGTACAATTTTATACTTTATCCTACTAATGTCATATTAACATATGTTATTTATATATTTCATTACATCTTAACTTTCATTATTTTCATACAGTTTATAATACGGACATGGCCAACACCCACGCTAAACAAACATAAGAGTTGAGAAAAAATTATCTGGATAATAAAAGATCCAAGAATGTGTTTGTAGCACAAACATATAACTTTTCATCAGTAGCTACCATGATCTCTGAAAATTCTAATCGTAATACTTTAATTTTACATACCTTTTTATACTATCATGCATCATACAAACCAGTATGACATATTAACATTCGTTTATTATTTTTTATTCAGTTTGTAATGATAACATTCAACCATCAAGTACCTCAAGACATGATTCTAATTGCAAAGAGAATTACGTCAAAGATAAATCCTATACATGTCTCAAAACACCTTCACATTTTATTTCTACTAATCAAAAGCCTAGAAGTCCATTGTCAGACATCACAAGAGGTACACTTTAATAATTTATAACATTGTTCTTACAACCTTTCATTTACGATATTTTCTTGATTTATTAACTAAATATTTCTTTTGCAGATACGTATAATTATAGTAACAAAAATACTACACTGCCACCAATTCTGAGAGGAATGTCCACTCTTTGCAATTCAATGCCTACCACCACTACATGTATTACAACTCCAGAAAGTTCTAATGGTAAATCATTATTATTAGCAATTTTATATTTATAAAATCATAATTTTGAGGTATGTATTAGTAACATTTAATATTTATGTTATTAATTATTGTTGTAATTTTATTATTTCTTTAGTTTTACATAAAGACAGGCAGAACTCCATCAGTGCACAACGAAGAAAGTCTAGAAAATTTATCTAGATACGAGAAAATCAAAGGATTTGTCAGTCCTAGAAGTTCATGACCCAGAAATTATTATAAATGAGTTTGAAGGCATATCAAAAGGTTCAATATATATAACATTATCTAAAATTTTAATCACTTATTTTATTAACAATATAACTAATATAATTTTCTTTTCTTCATCATTATTAAACAGATTATCTCGATCACGATGATCAGATTGCAATTTGTGATATATGTCATGCAATACTATGGAAAGATGAAGCTGCTAGAGGGAAATTAGAAAATGGTGCAAAAATCAGCTATTCCATATGTTGTTTATATAGTAAAGTTCAGCTTCCTCAACTAAAGAACCACCTCAAAACTATCAAAATCTTTATCATGGGTTGGATTCTCAAAGCAAATATTTCTTGAAGAACATTAGACTTTATAACTCAATGTTTTCATTTACGTCCATGGGTGAGAAAGTTGATTCTTCCATTAATAGAGGAAACACCCCATTTATATTCAGACTTAGTTGTCAGAATTACCATAGTATGGGAAGTCTTTTGCTTGAAGATGAATCTAAGCCAAAGTTCTATTAATTGTATATATATGATACGGGGAACAAAATTTCTAACAGACAACACGTCTTTAGGTATGTATTTAATTTTTCAATATTTTTTTCGTCAAACAATTTTCAACAATAAATAAACCCAAAACTTAAAACTAACTTCTATTTTTCTATTGTGTTCAGTGATACAAAAAAAAGTTCTACATCAAGCTCTAAACATATTGATGCTCAAATTATAGAACATCTAAAGAATATGTTAGATTCGGAGGATGTGTTGGTGAAAACTTATCGAATGGTAAGAGATTATTTTAAACAAAACCCTCATTTGAACTTAAAGTTAGGTCTCATTGGAAGAAGACAAAAAGACGGTCGGACATACAACTTACCAACTGCTTCTGAAGTGGCTGCTTTAATTGTTGGTGACATTGGGGATTCATTAGAAAACAGAGATATTGTTGTTAAAACCAAAGATGGAAATCTAAAACGTATTAGTGAGTTACATCCTTCTTATCTTGCTTTATAGTATCTGTTGTTGTTTCCTTATGGTGAAGATTGTTATAGGGTTGACATCCCTCATCGGGGTGTTACTCCTTCCACATTAAAGAAACGGCAATATGTGTCTATGAGGGAGTTCTTTGCTTACATGATTCAAGATAGCATTGGCGTGTTCTCATTAATTCTAAATTCTCACTGTCTTTTTCAACAATTCTTTGTGGATGTGTACACCATGATTGAAACAGATGATTGAATTACATACGTCATCAATAAAAGATCCTAAGATTTGAATCTTTTGAGCATTTAAATAAGTTACGCAGTGATGGTATTACAGACATCTCTAACACCGGAAAGCATGTCATATTACTTCTTCCTTTACCGGCGGTGCCCGTTATATGATGCAAAATTATTTGGATGCTATGTCTCTCTGCAAGTGGTTTGGATATCCGGATTTTTTATAACTTTCACATGTAATCCCAAATGGGCAGAAGTAAAGAGATTTTTTAAAAACAAAACCATTAATCCTGAAAATAGACCGGATATCCTTTGTCGACTGTTTAGAATCAAACTAGATTCTTTGATTAAAGACTTAAAGGAAAAAACAGTACTTGGAAAAGTTTCAGCATGTATGTTCCCTCTTATTTCTATATAATTTAAACTGTTTTAATTATAATATATGATTTCAACAGGTATGTCTCCCATAAATTATTCATTAATTAATTAAATAATAACTTTAACTAAACAACTAATATTTTTTCATTTGTTATATGTTTTTGTAGTTGTTTATACCACAGAGTTTCAAAAGCGTGGACTACCACATGCTCATATATGTTTGTTTATGGCTCCTGAAAACAATGGCTCCTGAAAACAAGTTTTTAGTAGTTGAACAAATTGATCCACTTATTTCTATAGAAATTCCAGATAAAAATGATGATATAGAGTTGTATACACTTGTTAGTGATTTTATGATCCATGGTCCATGTGGTAGTCAAAACGTCAATTGTCCATGTATGGTTGATAAAAGATGTTCAAAGAATTTTCCTAAACAATTTCATGATCATACGTCTATTGATTCAAATGGATTTCCTTTGTATCGAAGACGTGATTCTGGAGCCTTTGCGGAAAAGTCTGGTGTTAATCTGGATAACAGAAGTGTTATTCCTTACAATAAAACCCTTTTAAGAAGATATCAAGCCTATGTTTGAGTGCTGTAATCAGGTCGATCTATCAAATATTTGTTTAAATATATCAACAAGGGTCCTGATAGGGTTACTGTTTCTGTTGTGGAAGGTAATGCACAAGATGATCATCAGCCACAAGTCGATGAGATAAATAAATATTATGATTGTAGATATTTGTCTGCATGTGAGGCATCATGGTGTATATTCCATTTTGATATTCATTGCAGGTACCCTTCTGTGATTCGACTGCCTTTCCATCCTCCCAACCAGCAAAATGTCAAATATTGTGCGGATGATTATATAGAAGATGTCATGAACAAACAATCAGTGTCAACTACAATGTTTTATCTTGGATGAAATGTAACGAAAAAGATAAACATGCATGAAAACTTACATATGTTGAGTTTCCTACTAAGTTTGTTTGGAAGCAGGATCAGAAAATATGGGAACCAAGAAAGACTGGATTTTCAATTGGTAGAATTCATTCTGTTTCTCCTGCTCTTGATGAAGCTTATTTTTTAAATATTCTATTAAACAAGGTTAGAGGTCCAAAATCTTTTGATGACATTCTCATGGTAAATGGATGTAAATTCAATACCCTTAGAGAAGCATGTTGTGCTATTGGATTGTTAGATGATGATACGGAATATATTGAAGCTATTTAAGAAGCAACTCATGCGGGTTCCGGTTACTATATACGCTCTTTGTTTTCCATTATATTAACGTCTAATGCTCTTTCAAGGCCGGAATGTGTATGGGAAAAAACATGGGAATTTTTATCTAACGGCATCCTTTATAGACAACGACGTATTTTAAACGTTCCAGGTATAAGTCATAAATAATTGTTACTATTTTAGTTGTAATTATTTATAATTTATTTTTTATTAAATTCATATATATATATATACATATACATATATATATACATATGCATACATATACATATAAGTTATATTACTTGTAAAAATATAACATATAACAATTAGGATCATAAATATATCTCAAATAATAATATATATCTTCTTTTTATACTTTCTTTTTTACTAATTTAAAGTTTAATATATGTTTTGTGTTTTCAGATTTACACCTTCATGATGATCAACTAAAGAACTTGACTTTGTGCGAAATTAAAAAGATTTTAAATCGTAATAATTCTACCTTACGAAATTGGAGTACGATGCCTTACCCTGACTTGGACTCGGTTGCTTCTTCAAATAATCATTTAATTACAGAGGAGTTGGATTATGATCGAAATGACCTTCAAAAGGAATTTGACAATCTTTTCACTGCATTAACCGATGAACAAAAATGTGTTTTTAATGAAATAATAAAAGCGGTAGAAGAGAGCAAATGCGGTGTTTTTTGTGTACGGATATGGAGGAACCGGTAAAACATTTCTTTAGAAGACATTATCTGCTTCGCTTCGCTCAAAAGGAAATATTGTTTTGAATGTTGCTTCAAGTGGGATTGCTTCTTTATTGCTTACAGGAGGTAGGACAGCATATTCTCGGTTTTGAATTCCATTAAACCTAAATGAGAACTCAGTCTGTCATATAAAGCCAGATTGTGATGTTTGAAATCTATTAAAGAAACCCTCATTGATTATATGAGATGAAGCACCTATAGTACACAGACATGGTTTTGAAGCTTTTGATAGGACTTTGAAAGACGTATTGTCCTGTGATGATTCAAACAATTCTCAACTACCTTTTGGAGGGAAAGTAATTGTATTTGGTGGAGATTTTAGGTAAATTCTTCCTGTCATATCAAGTGGTACTAGACAAGATATTGTTAATGATTCTTTAAGTTCTTCCTACATCTGGGATGATTGCAAAGTACTTAAACAAAAACATGCGGTTAACAGTAGGAGGTGAACTACATGATATTGAACAAACAAAGATATTTGAAGAATGGTGGTTGGATTCAGGTGAAGGAAACATAGGTGGCTCTAATGATGGCGAGGCAATTATAGAGATACTGGATGATCTTTTAATTATGGATTCAAATGATCCTATTTTTGATCTTATCGTTTCGTTTATCCTTCGATTATTGAAAATTTTAGGGTTTCAAATTTTTTCCAAGAGCGAGCCATTCTTGCACCAAAAAATGAAATAGTTGATGAAATAAATGATCGGTTGCTATCTACGTTTCCCGGGGATGAAAATGAATACTTGAGTTCGGATAGTATTTGTGAGTCTGAGAATCTACATGACAGTTTTCATCAAAGCTTATACTCACCGGATGTACTAAACGAACTAAAAATTCCAGGGTTGCCACATCATAAATTAGTGCTAAAGGTTGGTGTTCCAGTCATGTTACTATGAAATATTGATCAAAGACAGGGGTTATGCAATAGGACTCGACTAAAGATCTTATCACTAGCATCGCGTGTTATAGAAGCTGAAGTAATATCATGAAGTAATATAGGTAATCGAACATTCATTCCAATAATTTCTTTACCACCATCAGACAAGAAAATTCCATTTAAGTTTAAACGAAGACAATTTCCTGTTTTTGTATGCTTCGCCATGATGATAAATAAAAGTCAGGGGCAATTGTTATCTAGAATTGGTTTGTATCTGAGACAACCAGTCTTTTCACATGGTCAACTCTACGTCGCTTTGTCCAGAGTTAAAAGTAGAGATGGACTCAAACTCGTAATTGTTGATAAAGATGGTATCGTTACTAATAAAATGGTCAATGTTGTATATAAAGAAGCTTTTAGAGATTTGTAATTTGCATTTATAATTATAAATCTATTAAATGTAAGAGTATTATTAATATGTAGTTGTAAATGAAATTTATAAAATATAATACGTATGTGTTTATTATAAATGTTTGCTAATTTTAAAATTTGTTTGACTCGTATTCGTGTACCCACACGAGTTCATAACCTACTAAAATAATAAAAGGAAACAACCAAATCTCAAAAGTAGTAAATATATAAAATATATTTTTCTTTTTAAATAATAGTGGGCATCACAACTTACTTGCCATTTAAGTTGTTAGTCCAGAAATTATTAAATCTATGATATCTTTATTAAAGAAGTAAAGAACTATTTAACTCATATTCTTTTTTCTATCAAATAAAATTTTATGAACTTAAAATTTTAAATTAGATGTCATACAGTATGTCATTTTTTATAAATAACTAGGGTTTATACCGCGATGTGCGTTGCGCATCAAAATTTAACTGTTAAACCAAACATCATTGCTAGCTGGCCGTCCAAGACGACTCGCGGCTCAAAACCGATGGTCGATTGTGGTTGCACACCAAATACGATTGCCAAGCCATAGCAACCAACACCAGTTTTGGTATATCATCACATCCATGAAACAATCAAAATGATGATCAAATCACTATCTAAACCAGACCTCGATCTCAAATGAGCAAATGGTCATCATCATAGATATAACATTCCCTTCACATGTTGGACATGCATCATATTATTATTGTCTAAGTCATATTCATATCAATGGAAGAACAAATTGAAAACATCGGTGAATGTATTGGCTATTCGGCTGCCCAAGAATCATGGGTTTTATAAAAGACCCCGTTGGAAACTCATCGAGTTTGGTATACAATAACTGGCTTTTAACGGTTCGTATATAACACGGGTTAGTTTATTAAAAATTCAAACATAATATATAACTGATAAAGAATAAGATGAAAAATCATAATAAATTAATTATTACGTCTCTACTTTTGACTTTTGATGACGCGACATAAATTCTAATTCCCTTTCTTTTAGAAAGGATGAAAGGTGTATGAATCAAATTATTGAATTGCATTACCTTAATCGTTTACACGCTCTCTTGACTATAGAGAGAAACATAATGAAGAGTGAATTGTATATGTGAAGTTAACAAATAAAAACTATATACGAGATTAAATAATTTATTAGGCTGGATGTTGTGGTACTTGAAGAAGGCGCCAAACACAATGAGCTGGCATCAAATCAGACGTTAAAACCATTACAAGCAAGTGAAAGGAGGCGCCAAACATATACCATGCCAAGCCCTTAACGGCGCCAACATACGTCAAAATCAAGGTGGAAATTGCATAAAAGAATGATTGAATAAGTGGCTTGTAATCAAACATGTATACGAGTAATAATCTCGCGGTTGCAATCTCGTCGAAACAGACCCCGCCGGTGCCGGAGAAGAAGGATGACAAGGAGAAGAACCTGGAGACGTCACGGATGCCGTCATTGCTGGAACAGACATACCCCGCTGCAGTCATCGCCAAAACGAACCTCGCTGCAACTACAATCATTGCCAAATAGACCCCGCCGCGGCTGCCGTAATCGCCGAAACAGACCAGTCGTAGCTGTTGTCATCACTGAAGTGTTGAATACTTGAATGTGTTGTGAAGCTTTCTTTATTTTTAAATATGTAACGCCTGGATATTTTCTTTGAAGCCGACGAAAGAAGAAAAGAAATATAGTCCAAAGTAGAGGGACCAAAGGGAGGGTATAAAAGGGGGAGGGCAGCCCACGCCCTCCCCATTCTTGCAAAAACTCAGCCAAAGGGAGAAGGGAAGGAGGAAAGGGAGAAAAGCTTGGTTCGGGTGGATTCGAGCGTGAAAATTAAAATGTAGCGGGTCAAATCGAAGCTCTACTCGACGGGATTGTTTGTGTGAGTTCTAGAACCTCTCTTTTACACGTTTTGAATGATTTTGGGGCTGGAACACATCTGAAAATCATTTTTGGGTATTTTGGGTGTAAACGCGTTTGTGTATGTATGTGTATGTGTATGATTCATTTGGGTCTTGATTTCGGACTTGGTTGTGCTTGAATGGTGTCGTGGTATGCTTCCCTAATGTTTAGAATGGCTAATTTGAGCTTAAAAAAGGTTTGGAAGAGTTTGGAGGTCGAACTTGGCAGCTGCAGTTCAGGATGAACTGCATTCTGCACCCAACTAGGGCTATGCGACTGGAGGTCCATGCGTCCAAATGGCATGCGACTGGGTCCATACTGTTGGATCATGATAAGGCTGGTGCAACCAAAACTACTTCACATAGTTATTTTTTTTGGTACTACATTCAAAGGCTTCCGAAGCTGAGCAAGAGATCTTTCGAAAGTCTGAAGAACAATAGCTGAAGATATCTACTGAAGGCAAAAGCTGAAGTCAACTGCTGAAGACAACAGCTGAAGCCAACAGCTGAAGATATCTACTGAAGGCAAAAGCTGAAGTCAACTACTGAAGACAACAGCTGAAGCCAACAGCTGAAGACTATCTTCTGAAGACAAAGTCTGAAAGCTTCCGAAGACAAAGTCTGCTGAAAGAGCTGAAGACAAAGTTGAAAGCTTCCGAAGAAAAGTCTGCTGAAAGAGCTGAAGACAAAGTCTGAAAGCTTGCGAAGACAAAGTCTGATGAAAGAGCTGAAGACAAAGTCTGAAAGCTTTCGAAGACAAAGTCTGATGAAAGAGCTGAAGACAAAGTCTGCTTCGAAGACAAAGAAGACTCCAAGCCTCGGAAGAAGCAGTCTTCCGAAGAATAAGTGCTTCGGAAGAAGTTATACTTCCGAAGCACTTTATCCTTCGGAAGACATTGCTATGTCCAGTAGATATAAGTATGGTCCCTGACAGTCCACTGCAGACCTCTGATACAGCATGGCATCTTCCTAAAGAGCCATGTTGTTGACCATACTTTATTCTACTGTTCGCCTTTTTATGATAGTACATGTTACCAACTTTAGTTGGTGACAAAAGGTAAGTCAGGGACATGTCCTGACTGCCAACTCTCAGGCAAAATGTCTGAAAGACCTCACCTAGAGTCTTGTAGTATAGATGTAAGGTTAGAGGTGTCCAGCTGGTATCAAAGTATATCCGGCTGTAGGTAGTATTATATATATCTTCTCCCTGTAACTCTTTAGTAGAAGCGATTTGAGTCCAAGAGTCTTGTAATCCTTTGAGTTGAGAAGCAATATATAAAAGTACCTTGAAAATTTACTTCCTGTGTTAATTTTCTTACTGCTTGTTACTTGTTATATTGTGATCAACTCTTCATAGACTACTTGCTGAGTGTTGTTCATAGTGAGTTGAGAGAAAAACCACCCATAATCGATCCTGCAATTGGTATCAGAGCTCCAGGCTCTTGATTGTGAGATCTTACCATCCAAATCAACCTGTTTTTCACTCCTCACTACAAACCACTCACTCAAATGGCTGCTCTCTCCAAGGCTGATATGGAATCCGGTACCATGACCAAGTCCCCACTGATCACCCCTGAAGACTTTGATACATGGTGTATCAGAATGGAAGGCTTCATCAAGTGTCAAGATTCAAGGATGTGGGACTCCATTGTCAATGGTCCTTTCATACCAAGCACCACTTCTGCCACTGGTAATCGCATCATTCCAAAAGATGTTGATGATTACTCAGAAGAAGACAGGAAGAGAATAGAGCTGGATCAAAGGGCTATGACTTCTCTCCAAACTGCTCTCCCCAACTCCGTCTACAGACGCTTCAAGAAGTGCAAAACTGCTAAAGATTTATGGGAAGCACTGAAGCTGATGTATGAAGGATCCAAGGAAACCCAAGAGAACAAGAAGGATCTCTTGAAGCAGCAGTTTGAGAACTTTACTTTCAAGGCCGGTGAGACCTTGACTCAACAATACTTCAGGTATGTTGTGCTAGTAGATACTCTGGAGGATATTGGAGTAGCTCTTGAAAATAGAGACATAGTTAGGAAGTTCATGTCTTCCCTTCCTAAACTATGGATACATTACTATGTTGTAATCAAGAGAACTTCGGACCTTAAGACTCTTACTCTGACAGAGTTGTATGGTATCCTAAGTGCATTCCAGATGGAGATGAACATGCAGAACTCCTCTGGTCACTCCAATAACCAACCGAGTTCAGCCCTTCATGTGGTTGAAAGGGAAATCACGGAACCACAACATCAGTTGCTATGTTACCCTGACAACTCACACAGCGGACCTTACATTACTCTACCTGAGACTCCAAAGTCTCAAAAGGTTCAACACAACTCCTCTCAGGATAGTTGTGCCTTTGTCTCTGGAAGTGGACACTCTAGTGATTTTCAATACTGCTTTGATGATCTTGAGTGCTTCAGTCCAGATGATGTGGAGTATATGGATATTGTCCAGCAGATGGCTCTTTTAACTTACAGAGCGAAGAAGTTCTTCAAGAGAACTGGAAGGCAATTCCCTCAAAACCCAGTCAACAGCAGGTTTGGGTTTGACAAAAGCAAAGCAAAGTGTTACAACTGCAACCAACTTGGTCACTTTACTAGGGAATGCAAGGCTCCCAAGAACAACCCGGGAACCCCACAGGCCTCCACACATCCCACTGCTTCAAAGCATGAAGAGAAGTCAACTGAAACAGCTGCTGTGGCTCAAGAAGTTGACTGGAGCTTCATGGTACAGGATGTGACTCCTGCTCAAGCACTCATGGCCGGAACAGATGATGATCAGGTATATGAACATCTTTGTACTGCTGCCTGTATTGCTAAAGTTAAACTCTACAAGGATTACATTTCAGAAATCAGATCTGAGGTTGAGTCTTTAAATGTGCTAAAATCTGATTTTAAGAGAGCTGAAGCTGACTATCAAAAGAAAATTGAGGAGTTAGAGAAAACTGTGTCTCTTTTAAAACATGAAAAGACTAATTATAAGACTCAAATTAAAGATCTGATATCCAAACTATCTGAGGTTCAAGCCCAGTTGGTCACAGCTGAGGCTCAGGCCAGGAAGCAAGCTATTGCTGAGCAAAGCTTCCAAACTATTCTTGCATCAACCTCTCATTCCAAAATGTTTTATCAAAACAAAGAAGGGTTGAGAACCAATGAAATAGCTCCACCACACTCTTATGAGTCTATTAGACTACCTAGATGTGGTACTGAAGAGCAAGAGGTTCCAACTGCTGACCCTTCTCCATTGGAACTAAAGGATGAGGCAAAAATAGTGGCCACCACAGGGGAGAAACAGGAGGATACACTCATCTCCACCTGTGAAGACCAAATCCTAACCACCAAGGCAAGAAGAAGCAGAGCTAAAGCTGCTAGAAGGACTGCCAAGAAGGTTGCAGAGTCCAAGCTTAAGATCGACCCAAAGCAAAAGGGTGTCTTCATTTCTGCCGGATTTCAAGTGGTAGGTACTTCTGACTCAGGAAAGGAGTGTAATACCAGCACTCCTGTCCTACTGAAGGATCAGAAGTTGAAAGGGAAAGTTGCTGATGAAAAGAAGAAACCCAAGAAACAGCAACCTGCAAGTTCCCAGAAGACTAACATTGCCCGCATAATGTGTGGTCTGCACAACCACATGGCTAAAGATTGTTACTACAATCCAGCAAGCACACATTATGCAAATAATGTTAGAAAAGAAGGAGTCAGAGAAGGTTTCTCAGTTGGACCACTTCAAAAGGTCCAAATGATGAAAAAGGGAAAGTTGGTCTCAGAAGCCAAGTTGCATTCGGAAGAAACTACTTCTTCCGAAGGGAAAATGGCTTCGGAAGCCAAACCTTCTAAGGTTCGGAAGAACAAGAAGGCTCCCTTGAAACCATCTCAGAAGAAGACTACTTCGGAAGAAAAGGTGGTGAAGGCTTCTTCCGAAAAGAAAGAAGCTTCGGAAGAAGGCCATGCTGCACAAGCTTCAACAAGCTCATCTTCAAAGATCAACCAAGGGCTGGATTGGAAGATCAAGGAAGATGCTGCAGCCCAAACCTCTTCTTCAACGATGACCTCTATTGAACCCCAATGCATATCTTTTGGTTCAATTATGTCACTATCGTTGGAAGAGCCCAAGACCAGCAAGCTTGGGCTTCCAAACAAAACTAACCATCTCATCTTATGTGCAGGGACGTCCATTTGACAAGAACAACAATGTCTGGATTGTAGATAGTGGATGCTCCAGGCACATGACAGGGAACAGATATCTCCTTCAACAATTCCAGAACTTTGATGGAGGGCCTATCCAATTTGGAGGTGAGGCCGGAGGATATATTTCTGGCAGAGGAAATATATCCAATGGCAGAATAAACATTGACAAAGTTCACTTTGTCAAACAGCTTGAACACAATCTGTTAAGTGTTTCTCAATTCTGTGATCAGAAGCATCAGATGCTCTTCACAGAACATGAGTGCATTATCCTCAAACCAGGGATGACAATTCCTCTGGAATTGGTGCTTCTTAGATCTCCCAGGAAAGGGGATATGTACAAGCTAGATATGAACAATGCTTCTCCTATGGGTGAAGTATCATGCTTTCTTTCCAAAGCTGATAGTGATGAGTCAACACTATGGCATAAACGCATGTGTCATGTGAATTTTAAAACAATGAATAAATTGGCTAAAAATAACTTGGTACATGGTTTGCCTAAAAAGGAATTTTTCTGCAAAGATAACTGTGTTGCATGCCTGAAAGGGAAACAACACAGATCATCTCACAAATCCAAATGTGTTAACTCTATCACTACTCCATTACACTTATTGCACATGGATCTCTTTGGACCCACAAGTATAACGAGCATTGGAAGGAAATCATACTGCCTTGTGATAGTTGATGATTTTACAAGATTTACATGGGTATTCTTTTTAAGAAGTAAAGATGAAACTGCTGAAACTTTAAAATCTTTTATTCTTAAAATAGAAAATCAAATTGATCACAAGGTTAAGATCATTAGAAGTGATCAAGGGACTGAGTTTAAGAACTTCGTTCTTGACTCATTCTGTGACTCAAAAGGGATTGCCAGACAATACAGTGCTCCCAGAACTCCTCAACAAAACGGTGTTGCTGAGAGGAGGAACAGGACACTTATTGAGGCTGCTCGGACCATGTTAGCTGATTCAAAGCTGCCTCTAACATTCTGGGCAGAGGCAGTCAGCACTGCATGCTATGTGCAGAACAGGGTTCTTGTAGTTAAGCCCCATGGAAAAACCCCTTATGAGTTATGGAACAAGAGGCCACCGTTCATTGGCTTTCTAAGGTCCTTTGGCTGCAGGTGTACCATACTTAACACAAAGGACAACTTAGCAAAGTTTGCTGAGAAGTCGGATGATGCTATCTTTATTAGATACTCTTCTAGCTCTAAAGCTTATAGAGTATACAATATCAAGAATCAACAATTTGAGGAATCATCCAATATAGTTGTTAATGAGCACACTCCTTGTGTTAGGGGGAATGGACCTGAGTATATCTTTGATTTAGAATTGTTTCCAAACTATTCTAAACCATCTTGTGAGAATGTTTCAGCTGGAACAGGTGCTCAAGAGAATGCTGATGCTGATGCAAGTCAACTGTTTGAGCTTCCCAGACCTCTTCCAAATTCTCCAAGAGCTGAAAGGCAACAAGCTTCAACCATTCACAGATCTGATAGTGTAACTATCTCCAGGAATAATGAAGCTTCAACAAGTGAATCACTTGATCAACCTCAAAGTTCTTCAGGTGATCCATTACAACACCAGGTTAAGGGAAGTAGTATTCTGAAGGAACAGGCAACTGTTAATCCTACTTCACAACCAACCATTGATGATGTTTCTTAATCATTCAATCAGTCCTCATCGAATGACTTTAAAACAGCAGTTGGACAGAGTGATCCAGTTCCTGATCAGAATATGTCTAACCTAGACTTATCTCTGCAACTGGAAGTGATTCCTCGTCTTAGGATTCACAACACTCATCCAACTGAGAACATCATAGGGAATGTCTCTGAGGGTGTGAGAACAAGAGGACAAACTCATCATGGGAATGTCTGCTTGTACTCATGCTTCTTGTCTCAGATGGAACCAAAGAAGGTAGAAGATGCCTTAAAGGATAGTAGTTCGGTTGAATCGATGCAGGAGGAGCTGCTTCAATTCAGAAGACAAAAGGTCTGGAATTTATGCCCACTACCATCTGGTCAAGTACCCATAGGCACTAAATGGGTATTCAGGAACAAGAAAGATGATAGAGGCTTGATTATCAAGAACAAGGCAAGACTAGTAGTTCAAGGATATACCCAGGAGGAAGGAATCGATTATACTGATGTCTTTGCACCTGTTACAAGACTTGAGGCAGTTAGGATCTTCCTTGCTTATGCTGCATCCAAGAACTTCACAGTCTACCAACTTGATGTCAAGTGTGCTTTTCTATATGGGGATATAGATAGGGAAATCTATGTATGTCAACCTCCAAGATTTGAAGACCCACAGCACCCTAACTACGTGTGCAAACTGGATAAAGCTCTATATGGGCTGCACCAAGCACCTAGGCTGTGGTATGAGACCTTGTCTCAGTTTCTCCTGAAGAATGGATACAAGACTCTTTTCATCAGAAAGAGTGGAGAAGACATTTTGCTTGTACAAGTCTACGTTGATGACATCATATTTGGTTCTTCAAACAACCAAATGTGCAAGGACTTTGAAAGCATAATGAAGCAGAAGTTTGAGATGAGTTCCATGGGAAAAATGGACTTTTTCCTTGGAATTCAGGTGAAACAGATGAAGGAAGGGTTCTTCATCAGTCAATCTAAGTATGTCTCAGACATCTTAGATAGATTTGAAATGAAGGATTGTAAACCAGCCAAGACACCCATACCCAGAAACCATAATCTTTGCCCTGACCTTGAGGGGGAGGATACTGATCAACATCAGTATAGAGCAATCATTGGTTCTCTGATGTATCTCACTGCTAGTAGACCAGATATCATGTTTGCCACATGCATTTGTGCAAGATATCAGGCTGCTCCAAAGGTGTCTCACCTAGCTGCTGCAAAGAGAATCCTCAGATACCTCAAAGGAGCACCTAAACTAGGTCTCTGGTATCCAAGAAATAGTGATTTCAATCTCTATGGATACTCTGACAGTGACTATGATGGCTGCAACATTGACAAGAAATCAACATCAGGAGGACGTCAATTTCTTGGTGGAAGGATTATCTCATGGCAATGCAAGAAACAATCCTGTGTCTCTACATCAACTGCTGAAGCTGAATACATTGCTGCTGCTAGCTGCTGTGCTCAACTGCTATGGATTCAAAATCAGATGTTAGACTATGGATTCAACTTCATGACTACTCCTATCCATATTGACAACAATAGTGCTATCTCCATTACTGAGAATCGGTGAAGCAATCCAAGACAAAGCACATCGATATCAGGTATCATTTCATTAGAGATATTCATGAGAAACATCTGATCAAGTTAATAAAAGTTGACTTAAATGAACAATATGCTGATTTGTTCACAAAGGCATTTGATGAACAAAGATTTAAGTATCTCATATCAGCTATTGGGATGATAAACATTGATT
Organism: Flaveria linearis; assembly: GCA_024085815.1. Taxonomy (NCBI): domain Eukaryota; kingdom Viridiplantae; phylum Streptophyta; class Magnoliopsida; order Asterales; family Asteraceae; genus Flaveria; species Flaveria linearis. Next base: position 36,746,262 of record CM044013.1, read on the forward strand.
AACTACCTCTTTTGAAAAGGCTTTTTAAATGTGTAATGTCTTGTGTCAATACAATTTAAGCCCTGTTACAAAAGATCTTTAAATTATTCTAAGTGTAAATTCCTTCCGAAGAGGAACTAACTCTCGGAAGATATTCTTGAATATCTTCCGAAGCCAAAATTCCTCAATGGAAATTGTCTTCTCGGAAGAGTTTTTGGTCTCGGAAGAAGCGATTGATTTTACATCAGATCTACTTCCGAAGCTTATAAAACTCTCCATTCGGAAAGATAACTTTACCTTTGGAAGCAATGCTTTGCTTCGGAAGAGAAAGTACCTTCAAAAGACCATTTTATCTTCAGAAGCAATGCCTTGCTTCGGAAGAGAAATTGACTTCGGAATACAATTACCTTCGGAAATGTTTTACATTCGGAAGTAAAGGTTTTTATATGTAACGGATATTTTTGGGCCCCACTCTGTAAAAAGTAAAGATTTTGTCCATGATGGTCAGATTATTTAAAATTATCCTTGCCGCCACTATCATTTCTCCGCCGTAAACCACCATACCACCCACAGTAACCCCAAACAGTTACCCTATTACCGCCACTACCACAATTCATCCCCTTTTTAAATAATCTTGACTGATCAATTTCATCTTCTTTTACCAATTTACTGCCCTTACTACTCCCTTCACTGTCAAACCTGCAATTTCACCCAAATTTCAAGCTTACCTTTCTTCAAATGGCGCTAAACCCTCAGCACAACCAAGTCGCATTACTTGATTCGTCAAGAGATGCCGACTTCACCCAAATCATCACCTTTCTTACTGAATCCACATACCTCACTGCACTTACAGTTAACCCCACCGTATACTCCAACCATATGTCCGAATTCTGGAGCAACGGTCAAACTGCAGTTTTGAATGGGGTTCGAGTCCTGAGAACCCGCATTTGTGGCTAAGAGTTGGTCATCACTGAACAGCTCATCAGGGAGCATCTCGAGCTCCATGATGATGGGGCTCCTACTGAGTTCCCCAAAGAAGACTTGGAAGGCACCTATATCCTCATGGGATATGGAGGGGATGTAAGCAGGTCTACCGTCTACAAGTTTAACTTCTCTTACCATTGGAAGTTCCTGCTGCACATTATCCTGCACTGCCTCTCCAACAAATCAGGGGGTTGGGATCAAATCCCATACGAACTAGGATGCCTAGTTCATGGGTTGGTGAGAGGTCTCCGATTCAACTACTCACGATTTGTGTTGACCAACCTTATCAACAATCTGAGCAGGGATACATTCTTCATGTACCCCAGATTTATTCAACACTTAATCAACTGTGAGCTGGAACCAAGCAAGCTTGTCTGTGCAGCTGCTCTTACCGTTCTACAAATGAGGCCTACCATCTTCAAAATCCTGAAGAAGGTTTCCATCAACTTCACTGGAAGGTACACTCAATTACCTCCAGAGATGACTGAGCGCATAGCTCCTGGTGACATCCCTGTTATCCCCACAGGTGATGAACCCACACCAGCAACCTCCACCACAATGCCAAAATCTTCTTTACCCATCAAAGCTACATACCAGAGACGACCCAAACGAACCCTTGTTCAATCTACTCTGATTGAACAAGCTCCTTCAGTTCAAACCAAAAGGGCTAGAGTGGAATCATGGGCTCCCATTCAGTCCGAGGTCACACCATCCTTCACATTTGACCTCAATGTGGGTTTTGAGCCTCCTTAGTCTCAAACCCAAGAGCTCGAACCCCAAGCCTTAAGCCCACAGGGTGAGTCTCTACACTCCCCTGTGCAGCCTTCTAAGGACAGCCCCACCAAAAGCTCAATGCCTGTAGACATTGATCTAGGTCCCGGGTCAGTAGGTTTAACTTCCCTATCTTTCACTGACCTTTTACTCTGCACTGATGAAGAGATTACATCTCTCCATGGCCATGAAGTTGATCTACAACACCCTCTGAAAGATCAACAGAGCCAAGAGGGATCCCTTGTCTCTAGCCCCCATCAGCAGCCAATTACTGAGGTGAGTCCCACTGATGTGGAGGGGACTCATGTAGGCTCAGCTGCCACTACTCAGAGTCTCTCATTGAGCTCTCAGGACAGTGGTAACATAATTAGGACTGAGTCTACGGCAACTTTGCCCATAGACATCTCTGAAAGAGATGACTCTGAGCAAAGGAAACCAGGGTGCCAAGAAGCCACATCTGGTGGTGAGACTGAGCATACTAGGTATGTTATCTCATCTCCCCGTGATTCTTCTCATGAAGATGAGGGAAGTATGCAACTAACACTTCAGTACTTGCTTTCTAAGGTCTCCAACCTGGAATCACAGGTGAGGATCTTAGAATCAAGGAATGCCACTCAGCAACTTGAGATTAACAACCTCAAGGCTAAACTAGCTGAGAAACAGACGGAGAGGTCTGTTAGGCATGTACCTATTCAGGTCTCAATGACTTCTTCCTCTAGCTCATCTAGCTCTTAAGATGATGCTACCAAAAAGGGGGAGAAAGTTCAGAGACAAACACTTGAGGAACCACAGACCCAATCTCTAACTTCCCAACTCATCACACCACCTGAGTCATCTCAATCTTTTCTAGAGATTGACTCAAAGATGCTTCAAGATCTCTACAGACTTTTCACAAAGTTTGTATTGAGATCCTCCCTAGAACAGCCCAGCCCCGACACCACACTCATATATTTTGGGGCTGAGGAGCTTCAAAGACTGACTGCACCTTCTACCATTGTGGAAGAAGTTGGTCAACCTAAGGTCCACATGGAACCTGAGATTAGCTTCGAAGGGGAAATGGGGACTGATGGCCCAGCAACTGAAACAGTTGGGACAGAACTTGCAGCTGTCTCATCTTCCGAAGCTCAAGCTGAAGCTTCCGAAGCTGACATGGAAGCCTCGGAAGAACAAGAAAAGTCTTCCGAGGCCGAAATAGAAGCTACGGAAGGCTTATTCCAGATGTCCGAGGAACTGACCATCACAGATGTTATTGCTGAAATAGCATCTGAGGTGAGCAGGGAGGACATTTCTGACATTCCTCCAACCCAAACACCAGCTGAACCTCTCTCTCAATCACAACCCTCCATCCAAGAACCACCACAGTCAAGCACTGCCAAAGACAAAGGAAAAAGAAAATTGACTGCGGAAGAGCTTCAGGAGGAGGAGAGGATTGAGAAACTCAAAAAGAAAGGTAGGTTTCCTACTGAAAAGCTGCTAGCTGCTAGTTCTAAGGCAGCTGCAACCAATCAGGAAGAGATCAACCAAAAGAGAAGAACAGCACTCATTGACCAGCTCATCAGCTTAGGAGCTGTCAATGAGGAAGTACTCCTGCTACCATTAGAGGAGTTGGTGACTTTGGAGAGGTCAACCAGGCTAAAACAACAAGAAGAAGCCAGGTTGACCTTGGAGAGGGAAGAAGAAGAGAGAAGGGAGGCAGCCCTGAAGCTGAGAGAGGACAGGATCAAATTCCTACTCTCAAGAGGCTTCAGTCTTCCTGAATTGTCTCCACATGATGATGACATGATCCTGCTGCTCCACAACAAAGAGCAGGATCAAATGGAGAATGAAAGGAAGAAGGCTGCTAGGGAGAAGTTGAGGGAAAAGAAGAGGAAGGAAGAAGAGAAGGGGGTCACTGCCGCCAAGAAGTCAAATGACAAAGCCTGGATGAAATACTATCTCCGGGCTCATGGCTTCTCTGGTAGGCAGGTGGGACCTATGTCCGAGAGGACACTCCAGCGGATTGTCAGTGAAATTAAAGCTGACATCCGTTTGGGGAAAAGGAAGGAGATGTACAGGAGGGTAAAGGGAATGGTCTTCATCCCAGCCACTCAACCACAGTCAACCACTAAACCACAACCCACACCAGAACCAATCCCTTTTCCCATCAAAACAGAACCCACTGATGAAACCTTCACCCCTGAACCCACAACACTACCCAAACCTACCACATCACCTCAACCACCCAAACTACCCATCCTAAAACCCAAAACACAACCCAAAACCACTAAACCTAAGCCTACCCAACAAAAACCAAGACCATCCCCTCAGCCTCCTCAACATCTCTCCTTTGAGGAAATAAAGGAGTTCAAGACAAGGCTCATCAACTGCACCACTTTAAGCAGCATCTCCTGTGAGGGAGACCTTATCAACATCACCTATGTTGATAACTCTTCAAGCTCCCTCACCCTAGGGTAATTTCTTAAGTTGCCTAGAGACACTTTGGGCCAGGCTGCAAAACTTCTTGGTCTCAACTCCGATACCCTCAATGCTGAGGAGAAGAGACTAAGAAGGAGACTGGTGACTCTACTGGATACAAGGAAAGAGGACATGATTTCTATTCAATCTCCTGGGCTGAGGAATGCTATAATCCAGTGGAGGTTCGATGAACCTTCTCACAACTTTGTTGTGGAAAGGGAGAATGGTGAAACCAACAGGCTCAATGCCACTTCTCTCCTGCATCTCAGCAGATTTGATCTTGCTGAGCTTGCTGAGAAGCCATTCTCCAATCCCTCCAACTCTGAGACTGCTGCACACATCAGAAATCATATCAGCGGTCTTCACTTGGCTGAACAAAGTAGAAGAGCCAAGATTGAAGAAGAGTTGAAGCTGAAAAGAGCGGAAGACAAGGAAAGACCAACCACCAAAGGCACAGCCTTTCTACAGATGGTGGAAGGTCCTGAATTGGAACCAATAGTTAGATGGGAATATGACTATAGTTCCCATCAACTAACTCTCTTCAGAGGGCCACAACAAAGGGTACATATAATCCAAGGAGACAGAGTGGAGGTTTTGTCTACCAAGGATCTGTACAAGATTCTCAGCACCACATCAGGAAAGAATGAAGACACTGATAAACACCTACTTTCCATAGTGCTGAGAACTTTGAGAAGAAGAGGGAAGTGAAGTTTTGGTAGCATCAGCCTAGGGGGAGTTTGTTGGATCATGATAAGGCTGGTGCAACCAAAACTACTTCACATAGTCATTTTTTTGGTACTACATTCAAAGGCTTCCGAAGCTGAGCAAGAGATCTTCCGAAAGTCTGAAGAACAACAGCTGAAGATATCTACTGAAGGCAAAAGCTGAAGTCAACTGCTGAAGACAACAGCTGAAGCCAACAGCTGAAGATATCTACTGAAGGCAAAAGCTGAAGTCAACTACTGAAGACAACAGCTGAAGCCAACAGCTAAAGACTCTCTTCTGAAGACAAAGTCTGAAAGCTTCCGAAGACAAAGTCTGCTGAAAGAGCTGAAGACAAAGTCTGAAAGCTTCCGAAGACAAAGTCTGCTGAAAGAGCTGAAGACAAAGTCTGAAAGCTTCCGAAGACAAAGTCTGATGAAAGAGCTGAAGACAAAGTCTGAAAGCTTCCGAAGACAAAGTCTGATGAAAGAGCTGAAGACAAAGTCTGCTTCCGAAGACAAAGAAGACTCCAAGCCTCGGAAGAAGCAGTCTTCCGAAGAATAAGTGCCTTCGGAAGAAGTTATACTTCCGAAGCACTTTATCCTTCGGAAGACATTGCTATGTCCAGTAGATATAAGTATGGTCCCTGACAGTCCGCTGCAGACCTCTGATACAGCATGGCATCTTCCTAAAGAGCCATGTTGTTGACCATACTTTATTCTACTATTCACCTTTTTATGATAGTACATGTTACCAACTTTAGTTGGTGACAAAAGGTAAGTCAGGGACATGTCCTGACTACCAACTCTCAGGCAAAATGTTTGAAAGACCTCACCTAGAGTCTTGTAGTATAGATGTAAGGTTAGAGGTGTCCAGCTGGTATCGAAGTATATCCGGCTGTAGGTAGTATTATATATATCTTCTCCCTGTAACTCTTTAGTAGAAGCGATTTGAGTCCAAGAGTCTTGTAATCCTTTGAGTTGAGAAGCAATATATAAAAGTACCTTGAAAATTTACTTCCTGTGTTAATTTTCTTACTGCTTGTTACTTGTTATATTGTGATCAACTCTTCATAGACTACTTGCTGAGTGTTGTTCACAGTGAGTTGAGAGAAAAACCACCCATAATCGATCCTGCACATACGCACGAAAGGAGTGCGGCTGAGGTTCATTCACACGAAAGTGATGCGACAGAATGAGATGCCGATGAAGGTCACGTGACTGAATGAAATGCGGATAAAGGTCATGCGACTGAAGGTCATGCGAATGGAGTCCATACGCCTGTGAGTCGTGTGATTGAGGTTCATACGCATGAAAGGTGTGCGACTGAGGGCCATTCGCATGAAGGTCATGCGACTGAGGTCCATACACCTGGATGTCATGCGACTGAGTTTCATTCGCATAGGAAGCATGCGATAGGAGGCTATGCGACTGGAGGCCCATTCACCTGAGTGTTCTCATACGCATGGAAGACCATGCGACCGAATAGGGAAATGACCATAGTATTGTCTGACTTTTAGGAAAGTGCGGACGTAGGCTCGGACCTTTGGGGTTGTAGATGATGTGATGGGCATGGATGATGTAAGATGATTTATGATGATGAGCTGATGATGATGATGATGCGATGCATGATGATGTGTGATGCCGTATGGTTTATGTGATGTGATGCGCGTGATTCGTGTGATGTTTGATGTTGTATGATTATGCATGTTGTATGTTATGCCTGATGTATGTTATGGGTGTGCGATGTTGCCTTGTGTGATTGATGTTGTATGTTGTTATGTTCCTTATTATTATGCGTGATTGTCTTGTCGTGGTTGCGATGAACGTTAATGAATGTAATGAAAGTATTATGTAACGTAAAGTGGAAGATAATGAAAAGAGGAACGTAATGAATGAACACAAGCATGAATGAATGAATGAGAGTAAGGATGGCTTATAAGAGAAAGAAAGGAGGTTCACAACTCATTGAGAGTTGTTAGCTCAACTGTGTGTGTATTATAGAGTGTGATCTTGGCTAACTCATAAGGGAACATAGACACAGTAGGTGGTTCAGTTTTGGTAACTGCTCCGATACGTACGATGTGGTATTTAATGTGTGCTATGTAGCGTGCGATTTTGACTACCTCATGTGGGTTATGTAGCGTGCGATTTTGGCTAACCCATGAGATGGCGTGCAATTCTAGCTAAACCCTACGAGTTTTCACACACACAGGGAGAGTCGGTCTTAGTGACCACTCCATTGGTGCGATTTGTGCGATATGTACGATAGGTACGAAGATATGAAGGTGCGATAAGTGAGAAATGTGCGATAAGTGTGAAATGAACGAATGTAAGAAAAGATGTTATAAACGAATGAAGCGAATGATAATGTACCGTTCGATGATTAATGAATAAAAAAGTAACGAACATAATGAAATATAATAATAAAGTACGAAACGGGAACCTTGTCATTCGACCTCAGTAATCGTGGCTGCGTGCCATGAAGCGGATAAAGCTTCACAGGATCTAGATAGAAGTGAAAGATAATAAATGATGTACAAAAAGTGCGATAAGTATGAAAAGTGAATGTGCGAAATGTACAAAACGAACGATGATGAAGATAATAAGTATTATCTATGTGTACGTATGATGCATGCTCACGAACGAAAGTAAAGAATGGTTTTTAACGAAAGTAAAGTATATTTTATAAAACTAGAACTCACTCAGTAACGCTGACTTTTTATATGTTTTCAGTTGGCAGGTAGTGATTGCTGAGGATGGCACGAGGCGGCTACTCGGCTCTTTTGGATGGCATTCTTTTGTTTATCGTTTTTGCATTGTAGTACGAACGAGCGATATTTTGTAATGAATGATATATTATTTTGCAAAAGTGTTTATGTAAAGGAAATGAAATGTTTGTTTTAAAAGTTTCCGCTGCATGATTTTAGTAAAGTTATATAATTATATGTTTTAAGTGCGATGAACGACCAGTTGTAAGTGTCCCGGGAACGGGGCCTTACAAAATATAAAGAAATTTCTAGAACTGAACAACATAAGAAATAGAGGCGTAATGGAAGTGGCTGGGGGTGGTTATATTAGATAATAATTATTTTATATATTATTGTGTTTTTTAATAATAAATTAATAAATAAAAAATAATTGTTAGTAATTGTGATTAAAACCATAACGCTTGATTTAAAGGAGGCTTTAGTGAATTTATGTTTGCCTACATGACACCTAGGTGACATTTTAATTAAATAATTAGTTAAAACCACTACATATGGTCTTAAGGAATAAATATCTATAAGTAGTATAGAAATAAATATCTTAAAATAGAAGATTAAATAATTTCCACATTTATATTAAGGAAAACGTATTACATTTTCATGTAATGAAAAGAATACAAAAGTAGAAAAATGTTACGATATAAAATATTTTTTCGTGCGAAGCGTACGAATTTATAAGCAAATATGAATGTTATGGGTGGAATTATACGCAAGTATAACAATTTATCACACGGATATAAAATTATCATGCAAAGGTGAAATTATTACCCAAGAAGGTATTCTTGTTTGAAAAATTCATATTTGCGTGATAATACCACGCAAGTGTAATTCGACTTGCGTAATTATTACTTGTTCTTACGTAATTATTACTTGTTGTTACGTAATTATTACTTGTTATGCGTGATAATTCCACCCCATGCTTCGTATGCTTCACATGAAAAAACCACTTTATATAGTAACATTCCCCTGAAAAAATAAAAGATTTTCAAAAAGAAAGTCTCATATGTAATAACAAAATCCTAGTAAGCATCATATAAATTCAAAACTCAAAACTGGAATAAGATTGTTTCTTAAATTTTTTTATAAATTATGTGCAAATAACTGATTTTAAATTATCTAAGTTTATTTGGTTTCTTATTTTAAAATGAATAAATTACTATTTTGACCCTTGTGGTTAGGGCCATTTAATCCTATCAGCCCAAAAAGAAATCTTTTGACATATCAACCCCTAACGTTTTATTTCTTAACTCTTTTGGCCCTAAAACTAACTCTGTTAACTTTTTCAGTTAAGTGTATGGACATTTTATCATTTTCACCTTAAGTAGCAAATTTTTAAAACTATAAATAAACCACCACACACCACCACCAAAACATATTTCAAACCCCAACCCACCTATCCCTTACCCATCATCTTCTCCACGCAAACTGAAGCATTGCCTGCACGCCTCCGCTGGCAAACCACCACCATCGGCGCACCCATCTCCTTATACACATACACCATGACATCTAGATGTGGGTAATCCACCATCATCGTCACTCTTCTCCTTCTACACAACCATCATACCAACACATCTCCACCACCACCATTCTTCACCTATTACCAGCATCGACGACACACACACCACCACAACTGTTGGCGCTACCTCTCTCATGAGTTTCCATCACTGCCATCATCGTTCTTCACCACCACCGCCACTATTATCTCTCTCTCTCTCCCCCTGGTGTAATGGTGGTCACTAGTAGTTCAGGCGATGGTTAGTGTGGTATGATTATGGTGGTGGCAATTAGATCTGGGTTTCATGGTGATGGTTATGTAGATCTGAGTGATTACTATGGTAGTTGGATGGTGACTGGTGGTGAGTCAGGCTATAGGCATTTGTGATAGTGGGTGGTGATGGTGAAAGGTAATGATGGGTCAGGTTGTGGTTCTGGTAGCTGATAGGTTAGTTGAGAGGATCCAGCTAAGGGTACATGAATAGTTCAAGAGAAGATCCTATCTATATAGACGAAGGCTTGTAGGGAAAACTGTTGGTCAACCGGATATTGAGGCAGACCCTAAGATTATACTTGAAGGGGAAACCTCAGTTGAAGGCCCAATAATAAAACCTGTTAACCTTGAGACTACATCTGCTTCAGCACCAAGTACTTTTAGTGAGACACCAGCTGGTGAAAGTGTCTCACAGCCTCTCCCTTGCAAGAGCTCAAGTGCAACAACTCAAGAAGGCTAAAGCTCTCTCCACCCTGAGTCACACAGGCCAGTGATTGAAAAAGTGAAAATGATTCTAACCTTTGAGCATATTAAGGAGGAGAAGAGGGAGAAGAAGAGGAAGGTAGGGGAATAAAGGACAAAGTAGACCCCCGGCTTCATCCAAGCTTCAATTAGGGCTGCCCTTAGGCTAAATACTTAGAAGGATGAATTAAGGGTAGCCATATTAAATTATCTGGGTCTAGGAACTATAATGTTGATGAAATAATCTCTCTTATCTTGGATGAGTTTAATAAGTTGGCTGACACTAAAGTGCGAAAAGAGAGTAAGGAGGCTGAGGCTGTAGAATTGCTCCTTAAGATCAAAGAAGAAAGGGAAAGAAAGATTGAATAAAGCCCTGTCCTTTCTCTAGTTTAAGAAAGTCCTGAAGTAGAGGTTATGGCTAATGAATAAGAAACTCAAGTAGGTAGAAAAAATATAGACAAAAGATGATAACCTAATGGAGTGCCATAGGTCTCTATCAGGCAGCAGCGCTACACCCTCTATCTTATGAATGCATAGAGTTTGATTACCTCAAGTAGCTAGAGCAAAAAGTTCTAAAAAAGAAGAAAGCTACTAAGAGGAAGTTCGTAAGAGTTACCTTAGAGGGAGTTTGTAATAGTTACCGTAGAGGATGATGTAAACCAAAATTCTCTCAGCATGCATACTGATGTACAAGGAAGTTATTTCAGAAGATTTGTGTCACACCCCAACCTTGACGGCGGAAACGTCGAGGTGTGAGGGTTAAGATCGTTCACAGCCACATAACGCTATTAATAACCCAAATATATATTAACCATAAGTTCCAGTTGTACCATTACAAACATAAGTCTCAAAGAAAGTAAATAACATAACATAAGATGTAACAAGCCAATTTGTTTCATTTATTTAGCTAGGTCCATTCCTAGATGTGAAAGCACTTCAAGATGTCAATCAAACTTGGGCATTTCCTGAAACATATTCAAAATAAAAGGTCAACAATAATGTTGGTGAGATTTCCATAGTTTCCAATACATAAGTATATAAAAGATGGCAATTCATGTTGTAAGTTAGAGAACAAAGTAACTAGGGATGTAAGACAAAATGCACAATCAAACCTTGACAAAAGTTTTACAAGTCTCAAACGTTTACTGTTGGAGCATATATAGTCATATATAGTGTGTCCGTCGCTTGACGAATAGTCTAGGCTTAATGTTATACACCTTGTAAACACATGAAACTGGGTCATTCGCAGGAGCATATGCGAATGAGACTCAGTCGTACGACTGAGCCATGCTAATGGACCAGTCGTGCGACTGAGAGATGTGATTGGGGCATTCGTAAGACTGAGCCATAAGAATGGTCCAGTCGTACGATTGAACCATACGCATGGTCCAATCGCACGAATGGGCCCAATCGCATCTAATATGGGCCGAGGCCTATATACACCAGTTTCAATGTGTAGAAACCTGAGGGGTTTTGACAGTGTGCCCGGCGCCCAGGCGCTGCCGGATGTGAGGGGAGATCATGCTCGATCTCCCCTTGCCAAAAGTCTTGATTCTTAAGTTGTAACGAGCTTAAAATCGTTATGTTTTATCAATAAAATCATTCGATTATTGTTCGTACTATTGTTTGTCTTTTGGTTTATCACCTTCCGTCAAGAACACGCTCGGATGTTTACCGATCCAGCGACTTCACAATTGGTATCAGAGCCGGTTACTGCTGGAATGATCTAACAATCATTCTAGCAACCCGAGCTCTTGATTTCTGGATCAAAGTTCAGTTCTTTGACATTAAACCCACTTCGTGTTCTTCGTGTTCATCTTGTTTTGCTCAAATCTCATTGCGTGTGATGTTTGTTTGTTAAAACCGGACTCGGAATCTTCTTCAGATCATAAAAACCAATCCAGTGATACAAATTTTGTGTTGTATCTCGTCCAAATCATCGGATTAGGGTTTTTCAGCCTTGTGGCGGCTGCAGATCTGGTTTTCTACGTTCAGACCCGTTCATGCGATTGGGCCATGCGACTGGGCCTCATTCGCATGATTGAACCATTCGTATGGTCCATTCATACATCTAACCCAGTCGTATGTCCATTCGTACGAATGAACATTCATTCGCAGGACTGACCCTTTCGTGTACTTCATTCGCACGACTGACCCATTCGGAGTATCCATTCGCACGAATCACCCATTCATACGTATGTCTTCATTCATCTGTTCAAGTCGCACGAATGAGCTGTGTACCAGACCAAAAAAAAAAGAGTCTGGAACAGCTTCTTGCACGAATTTTTCCCTAAACCATTTTTATCAGTCGGGAAGCCTTCTGAAAAAGTTTGGTAAAATAAATTTTTTTTTTGGGAAAATTATCGGGTCATTTTCGGGTCAATAGTGAAGATTTCCTGGAGAGTCTATGCAAGAGTTGAGGATGAGCATAGCACATTCACCCTGAGTTTCTTATGTCAAATAAGTTTGAGGGATACCCCATTATTCGTTGGACTTCCAGAATAGGTGAATGTTGATAGAACACGGAAGAGAAGATGTCAGCTGTCGGCGCTGATTTTGTGGGGTAGTTAAGAGCATCTGACTATTTATGGGCCAACAAGTTATAATTTATCCGCACAGAGAGGATTCTCATTCTTAGGGGGAATCCATGTATAGAGAAATTGAAGACGCAATCAGAAAGTGATGATGTGAGCAGGTTCTGATGATGAATCTTCGTGCGTGCTAATTTGTTTGATATTGTCAGCTGTGGATTGGAACCTTCAACCTTTTGCCCAATACATCGTATGAAGAAGATAGGAAAGCACAATGTATATATATTGGGATATGCTGAACGTGAGGGGGAATTTCTATAGTTGGAAATGTTAAACAGGTTAGACTGTGTGAAGATTGAAGCAATGGAAAAATGGTCATGTCATTATCTGGAAAAATCAGTCATTTGGGGAATCTTACTGCTATGATGGTGTTCTGCAAAGTAAACGAAAGCTATTGTGCCTAAATTCATTTTCAGGGATATTGTGGTAACCTGACGGATCGGCAATGTTGGCTAATATGGTTGTTCGTTTGATTCTATTGGAAACCAGAGCAAAGATTGACTGGAGATTGTAAGAGGTGTTATCTACTATTCGCAAGCAACGTCCAAGGGGGAATTTGTTGGAGCATATATAGTCATATATAGTGTGTCCGTCGCTTGACGAATAGTCTAGGCTTAATGTTATACACCTTGTAAACACATGAAACTGGGTCATTCGCAGGAGCATATGCGAATGAGACTCAGTCGTACGACTGAGCCATGCTAATGGACCAGTCGTGCGACTGAGAGATGCGATTGGGGCATTCGTAATACTGAGCCATAAGAATGGTCCAGTCGTACGATTGAACCATACGCATGGTCCAATCGCACGAATGGGCCCAGTCGCATCTAATATGGGCCGAGGCCTATAGACCAGTTTCAATGTGTAGAAACCTGAGGGGTTTTTGACAGTGCCCGGCGCCCAGGCGCTGCCGGATGAGAGGGGAGATCATGCTCGATCTCCCCTTGCCAAAAGTCTTGATTCTTAAGTTGTAACAAGCTTAAAATCGTTATGTTTTATCAATAAAATCATTCGATTATTGTTCGTACTATTGTTTGTCTTTTGGTTTATCACCTTCCGTCAAGAACACGCTCGGATGTTTACCGATCCAGCGACTTCACATTTACAAGTATATACAATTAGCTAAGTGTACTTGGATCAACCAAGCAGACTTGTCAGGCCCATAGATCTAGACATCACTAGGCTAGCAATAGTTAATGATTATACATATATTCGACATTACATGGTAGCTACAAAGGTCAACTAACCACAACATACAGGTAAAATGCCATAAGTTTACAAGAATCAAACGTGTTTACAAGTGCAATGTTTATAATGTAACATGTTTCACCTCAAAGTGTAAAAATAATAAAAGGGGTATAGAAATACTCACTTGATCAAATAAGTATATATTGGATGATTAATAAGAAATAATAACAAGCGTCGTTTCAACGTAGCCCTTCATAATGCACCTAAAATATATATATTTACAAGATTTAAGTTTTATTGTAATGAGTTTAACGAATCAACGAGGACTAGGGTTCCAAATCGGATTTGGGCTTGTCAAATAATTATATTTAAACAAATAGAATAAACTTATATTCTCTTAAAATATATACTTATATATTATTCAAAGTTTTGAAAAGAACAATTATAATAATTAAAAAAAATTATATAAAAAGTTTTAATAAACTTTTATAACTAAAAATTTGTTACTATATAAATGAATTTAATTAGAAAGGGATATTTGAAACAATAATAATTTACTAATTATTATTTTCAATCCATTTTATTAAAAATTATGCAAACAAGCTTTGCTAAAATGTTTTATAAATAAAAACATTTTTATTTAAACTTAGAAAAATTACAGAAAATATTTGGAGGCTTTTGAAAATATTTGGAATTTACAGAACTAATTTTTATATATATTAAAATTTTTCTGAGATTTATTTTATGCTTAAAAACCTTTAAAAATAAAACATGAGGGTGCTCGGGTTCGAACCCGGGACCTCATGTTTAGGAGAGCAATGCCTTAACCAGTGAACCAGGGCCGCGGCCGTGGTTTATGCTGGTTTCTATTTCTTTTAAATACAAACATTAAAGGAAACCCCAATCGCATGAACCCTAACCTCAATCAAACCAAATTGATCACCACTTCGTTGTTGTTAATCGAATTAACCATGGGGCTTTTACTCCCCATGCTTAAACGAATGTATCCATGTGTTTAATTACCTGGATTGATGTATTTTCGATGGATAACGAGTACAAGAATAGGTCGCGAACGTCTGGTGTCCAATCGATGGTCAAACGTTGATGATAATCGAATTAAACTTGAAGATAGCTTCGGATGTGGTTCTGGATTCAAAGCCCTTTACCAATTTCGAATTAGGTGAGTCGAAAGATGTGTTTCGATTAGTTTGTAGGTTTGCGATGAGGAGAGAACAAATGGATAATTTTGTATGTTTTCAGGTGCAATTAAGTGTTGCAATCGATTAGGAATAGGTATACGTTCGATTAGGTTGAATTAATTGATTTTTTTATTGGATTTTAAGGCTTGAACGGCTATGAATTTAAGAGGTTTCGGTTATGCAATTGATTAGGTTAGAAACCGATGTTTAAACGCGATTAAAGTGTGCATTCAAGTTCGAATCACACCCTTGAACCGATAGGAACCGGTTTCAGGGTTTAAAATAGGCAATTTTTGGTGTTTTGGGGCTCGCCGGCGCCGCGCCGGGCTTGGCCGGCCAGCGGCCGGAAAAGCGAGGAGAGAGAAGGTGGGTGGGGTTTGGGTTTTTGATAAATTACTCCTTTGGTCCCTGTGGTTTCTAATTTATCATTTTATGTTTAAAGCTTCTTTTAAAGTTTCAAAATTTGGCAAAATAACCCCCTGAACTTAATTCACATTAAACCTTATTAACTATTTTATTTTTATTAGTTATTAATTCTATTATTATTATTATTATTATTATTATTATTATTATTATTATTATTATTAACCTTATTACTATTATTATTAGAGTTATTATTATTAGTATTATTATTGTTATTTATTATTATAATTATTACTATTATTATTAATTTCTATTATTATATTCAATTAAATAATTGTTAACTTTCAAATTGAAGGATTAAAGCCAAAAATGAAGACAATAGACTTAAGTAACACATGAGTTTTATATTTGGCAACAAAAGTCCTTACAAGAATTTAACGATGCTAACTTCTAATTAGTCAAAAATTCAAGATGTTACAATTTGACAATTGCACAAAGGAATTCTCTAAGTGTCGAATATTCCGAAGCTAAAGACTATTTTTCCAAAATTAAAGATGAAGTCTTCCAAATCTTCAAGACAAAGTCTTTTGAAGCCAAGAGACTGATTTCTTTCGAATATAGAGAAGACATGTTTTCTCTTATATGCTTTTGATAAGATCTGAACCACTTTTCGCTGCCATCTCTAAAGACTCAACAACTTATAAAAGTTTGTGATATCTTCATACTTTTGTCAGCTGTATATTAAGGTCTATGAGTATGTAATTTTCCACTCTTATACTTTTATCCTTTTTATAATATATTAGGATGTGAGCTATGACATGTCATTGTCACTAGTCAAAAGACAACATGCATTTTGATTTTACATTGATCTTGTTGTCTAGATTAATGTTCCAACTTACATTTAAAGTATGGCTGGCTCTAAGATGTAATATAAAGTATCTCATGTATCCAATCCTTAGGACTAATCCTTGTAATAATTGTAAATACTTGAGAGCAATATAAATCATTTTAAAATCCAAATACTTATGTTCTGCTAGTGTTCTTACTTTTTTTTTAGTTTCATTTGTCTCGTTTCTCATTTGATATATTAAGTGTTAGCTCTACAACTTCTAAAACTGCTACATTAACCTTAACCGGTCCTCTAATATTGAATTCAATGACAAACAAAAATAAAATTTATAATATTTATAAATGTTTATGTTAGTTTAATCAACCTGTGTAATATATAGGTATTTAATCTAATCTATAATCTATAACTTATAATAAAAAAACTAAATGTTCTTACAAATGGCGTTTTTTAATCCGTCCACCTAAGCGCCACGTATTCATTGCCACATGTCGCTGCATTGTTTAATCTTAAGTTACAATAAATTTGAAAACTATTAATTCATATCAATTACAATAAATATTATATTTATAATCACTTGTTACTTATAAATTATTTGACATCTTTTCTTATAAAAAATGCTAATTATGTTAACAAATAATATTGAAGTTATTAGTTTATTAACCTTACCAAAAAAGATTTTATAAAATAAAAGTTTTTCTCATATTTTTTTCAAAATAGCATTTTGCTTTTAGTTAATTTTTAAATTCATGACATTATTCACATTTTCAGGTAATGCTTATTTTTTTAAATAACCTTTTATTACTATGACTTTGCTCATCTTTTATAACGTTAATACCATTATACAAAAAACTATTTAGATCTTTATGAGCAATTTTTTTTTTAATTTTAACCGTGCATTGTCTTAGTGACATATCATGATTACATACTTTTATAAATTTTATCAAATTTGTTCATTAATTGATATTTTTTTATTTTTATATTCAACCATCCCACCTTCATTTGTTTCTACTATGGAAAAACATTTTTTTGATACTATTATATTATAAAATTTTCTTATTTTAATCTATCTCTTCAATATCATGTACAATCATATATATTTCTATGAATTTATCTACCCATGTGTCATTTTAAATATTTGTTAACCCGTATAACACACAGATCACTAACCTAGTATTATCATATAATAGTTAATTACATTCATTTCAATAAATTAACTTATTAACCATTTATCACTCATATTAGCGTGATGGGGTGCCCACACCACACCGTATACCTAGCAATTATACGTTTCCACCTCACACTATACATTTTTGCTGGCACTCACACCGGCCACACCACAAAAAATATATATTTTTTAAATTACTTCTAATGCAATCTAGTCTTCACACAATTTTAAATAAATGTTGAAAAATAATAATACACACGCACATACATACATGTATATGTGTGTATATGATCAAAGGGTTCCACCATCCTCTTAATTTCCCGTTCCATGTGGGATTTCCAGACGAATGAATACAATGGGAATGCCCATTTTAGGGTTGGAGATGCTCTAACAGCCCAAACTAGAAACATAAAATCAAGCCCAAACTCAAATTATTTCTTTCAAAACATAAAATTGCAAAACTCAAGTTTATAATTAACTTATTAATGGCCGGGTTTTGTGAACAATTTAATGCAGCATAACTAATAAATAGCTTTTAATCAACCGCTTCACGGCCACCTATACTTGAACACCCAATTGCCAGGGGTGTCCTTTGCAAAAGAAAAACCAGTATCATCCACCAACCAGTAACAGTGATGATCTACTAAAATGCTCTGGCCACATTCAGCTGCCACATTTTTATCAAAAACATTGAAATCAACTTCTTTTAACGGAGTCATGTCAGCATCCATCCAGAAAAACTCGCCTCGAAATAGAGTAGTTTGGTCAATGTTTCTACGAAAACTCCACCGGAATACGTCGTTTATGGTCATTGTTTTGTTTCCAAAATCATTATCTTTGGAGGCGATATGAGCAACAAGATGCTCGAGTTTACCATCAACGATGTGCACTGTATATGATTCGAGTGAGTTGGCTTCTTCTGGATTTGAAGATGTTACAAAGTAAACATGATATAATGTTAAGACCAATAGAAAGAAGATTTTACGATGCATGTTAATACGCTATGCTTTTGATGATGATCCTTATAGCTTGAATCCTTTATATAGATGATGATATCTTAGTTATTAATGTATATCAACTATTTAATATTATTATAAAATCTAATAACGGCATTTACGTTACAACAATCAATGTTATAATTACATCATATTATTGCATGTTAAATTAATCTAATAACAGTAATAATATAACTCCATAGTGACTAAGAGTATCTAGCAATAAAGAAGGTTAAAAGTCTAAAAACGTTTCTAGGGAGCTACCATATAAGGTTTTAATATATCATTTAAGAAACACTAAATATCTCTTCGAATTATTTTCTTTTTCTAATTCCATGTGTCATCTATATCTGAATATCCATTCTAGATGTTTTAAGTTTGGGTATTTCAATAAGCCTTGAGTCTTTTTGCCATCATCCCTAGACCCAAAATCTCTGTTCGACCCCATTCCTAAAAAAACAGTTTCTTAAAAATGAGACCTCCAAGAATGACCTAATAGATAAAAAATTACAAATAAATGATAAAATAATATTATTATCCATCTCTAATATATAAAACATAATAATAAATTAACAAAAAATTAATCTAATACATTAAAAACAATTACAAAATAAACACAATTTCTTATTGTGTTTTTTTATAGTAATTGTGTTATCTTAAACACTATAAGTTGGAAAATATATTGATAAAATAACATTATTGTGTACTTTTATTTATAAAATACAATGATAGATAACAACAAGTTTATATAATTTATAAAAAGCAATGACAAATATAACATATTATGTTATATTCAACACTATAAGTTTTGAAAGAAAAACATGGGTGAAAGTATATCATTATATACTTTTAATAGTAAAACATAATGATAAATAACAAGTTTATATAATCTACAGAACAATGACAAAAAATAATACGAAATAATCTAAAACATAAAACACAATAATGTATACATATAAAAATGATGTAAAATATATGATACAATAAATTGTATTTGTCATAATTAACGTATAATACACAATGAGTTGACGTATTTGACATAATAATTAAAATTTCCGACATCTAAAAAACAATAAAACAACTCATGTTAAGCCCACATCATTTTTTACAAAATTACAGAAAATGTCCTTTAGCTTTCTAGAAAATCGCATGTATCATTATTTATATTTAAAAATTATTCTAATCATCCTTTATGTTTACTTTTTATAACAACTTTCATCCTTCAGACTAACGAGCGTTAAGTTTATCCGTTAAATCAAATGATATTTTAATATTTCTACCCTTGAAAGACTATTTTTAAAATTCTAAAACTAACTAAAGGATTTTTTTGTAATAAGTTGTAACATTTTAATGATAACTGCCATTTCTTATAAAGCTAATGAACGTTTTTTTTAATTTCATATCATTTTTAATGTTTTTTTATATTATATAATTTTTTTATTATAATAATGCCCTAAATTATACTTAAGAGGTTGAGAAATTATATGTTGAGGGTTGGGAATGAATAACACAAGCACATTAATAATGGTTAACAACGTACATTAATAATGGTCAAAAACTGACTATTCATTAAAAGACACTCCATATCATAAATTGACATCTGCTTATACGTCTAGTATGCCACCATACGTGACGTATAAGGTCGAAAATACTAAAAGCAAAGAAAATTTAAGGAGATTGTCAAAGGGCTATATGTATACGACCCTCTATACGACACAAATAGAGTTATATGCCGCGTATAACAAATTTCGACACTAACTACGAGAAAAAATTCATGGGGCTGTCAGAGGGGTTATACACGCCCTATAAAGCTATATGATCCCCTATACGACGCATATAGTGAAATACAACACGTATAAAAATTTGAGATGTTAATTTATAATTTTTGGGTTTCTAAATATCCATCTACTCTTTAAATAGTTTAGAAAATTGAAATCTTAGATCCAAATCGTATAAATATTAAACTATTTGCGTAACTTTATAAAATAGCAATCAACTTTTAAAATTGCTCTAATTAGATCACTCATAAAGTTTTTTGTTTTAATTAGGTCACTAAAGTTTTAGGATTATTCTAATTAGTTTATTCATAGGTTGCAAAAATTAAAAAAATTAAAGTTTTTAAAAAAATTAACAATATTTATAAAAAACTGAATTAATTATAAAATTTATGAATTATTTAAAACAATTTTAAAAAATATAAGTGACCTGATTATAACACTCCTAAATTTTAATAACCTGATTGGAATAAATAAAAGTATTAATGTTACAATCGAAATGCTTTGAAAATTTTAATAACTTGATTAAAACAAATAAAAATATAAATAACCTAATTAAAAGACGGTTAGAGTCGCGTGAAGTTTCACTAATTATATTACAAAAGATGAATAAAAGAAACGCCGCCATATGCCACAACCCGACGAAACCCTAATTCCCAAACCACCGTCTATATAAAACCACCATTCTGCCCCTTTTTTTCACCAATCTCACAAAACCTTGTTGCATCAATCTGTGTTTAAATCTGTTAAATTTCATGGAGGGGATATCGATGATGAACAATTCAAGGCTTGTTTCTCACCAACATTCGCAGTGGCCGCCTGATTGAGCTTTCGCCTTCGCCAGGCTTGAGAGCTCATGTTGCTTCCATCCTTCCTTGGATGTCTGAGATCCCCCTTCTTCACTTCAAATCGTTTTAACTCCTTTAAGAAAGGAAATTATTATTATTCATCTTTGTGTTTCTCAAGTTTTGATTCTTGTTTTGGGTTTTCATCTGTGTTATTTGCGGTTGAACTGATGGTGATGAAATAAAGGGTTGTTCTCGATGATGATTTCTTAGATGACGAGTCTGATTATTATCCATTCCATTCATCATGAAGACCATTCGAGGCATTTGTCTGAGAGTTTGATAACCCTTAGAGTTTTTTTCCCAGATTCATGTTCTCAACTGATATATATTTTTTCTTATAAGTTGGGCTGTTTCAAAATTATGGAATAGATTGTATTTATTTGTATATTTTAGTTATGTATTTTTGTTTTTTTATTCTCGTTTTTGATTTTTTGTTATATAATTATTAGAATGATAGTTAGGTTTTTATGTCATCCTTGATTATGCACACGACAACATTTGAGGTGTTTTAACAGGTATGATTTTGTTGCTTTTGAAGGATTAACTTTGTAAATCATATTTAACACTCCTAAGACTAGACCTCTCGGTGACGGAGGAGACGCATTGGAGCTTTTATCTAGTTTGCCACTCATTTGAAAATATGTATGGACTCCAACATATATTTAAACAACATAATTATATTATAATATAACAACTGTTCTTTTGCATAGGATGTTGCATTTTCGTTTGAGTTAATTATTATATTAAACGATATTAGTTATAAGAATGTGAAAGAGCGATCTGTTATTAACTTATTAAAATGTTGAGAAATAATATAACAAATAAACATATCTAGTTTTTTTTTTTTTTTTTTTTTGAACGGCAAACATATCTAGGATATTCCACTTAAAAACAGGGTCTGAAGGGGTAGGTGGTGATGAGTATTTTTTCTATCCACAGAGATAGAGAGCCCGCTTTCAAAAGAGACCCTCGATTCGAGTACGATAACAAGCAGGTTATATAACATAAAACATATGTTGAGAAATAATATATTTGATATTGTTTTCTCATCTTTTAAATAAATAAATCTCACCATATAAGGTTTTTGCATTTACTTGGAATAATATATAAACTCCTTTTCGAAGTTCAAATTTCAAGTTTTAAGCACTTTTTGTTAATCTATTTTATTAGAATGTTCTTGCTCTTCGGCTATTACTTTATGCTTTTCTATGAATAATGCCAAAATTTATGACCAATGCCAAAAATTTACAAATAAGTTGAGAAATGTAGATGTCTAAAACATAAAAGAAAATTTATTTTCTATTTTTTATGTTAATACAAATACTGTAAGAAATGCAAAAGAAATGTGCATGTCAAGTTTACAGGTTTGTATGTTCAGTTAATAAGATATATTATATTTTCAAAAACTTTTAGTTAAATATAAAACAATCTAAAACCAATAAATTAATTATCATTTAGATAATAAAAAAGAAAAAAAACAGGTTGTTTACTTGTTAGTTGCTTTGTGGCCGAGATAAAAAATCTTGCCAATGGATAACCTCATTTCTAATTTATACTTTATTTTTAATTTATAATTTGTAGAAGATAGTGCATATTATATAATAGGTTAAATACTTGTGTGTTATACGGGTTGTAATAAAAGTTATATAATAAATTATATATTCGTATAATCTAATATATATTATAAATAACATATCAATAAACGTGTTATATATAATAAACTCATATATTGAAATTATAAACAATAGTAATAAAAAAAGATTTTATGATTCATAAATATACATAAATCTTTTTATATACTTTTTTAAGGAATTTTAGTTTTAAAAATTGTTAAGTACATTTTAAACTATATTTTAACAAAGTTAATTCTTATTAAAGTATTTTTAATAAAATCTTATTTATTTATAAAAATAAACTATCTTTATTAGTATAGTATTAAATGGGAGTTATTAAGAAATTTTTAAAAGTTAAGATTTTATCAAAATTATAATTTCTTGTGGTGGTGACACATGAAAAATTCTAAGTGATGTTTAGGTGGCGATAACGTGAACAAACTAGAAATTAACCATGCGACACATAGAGATTTTGCTTTGTTTTTTAGTCTGGGTTAGTCCCCGTGTATTATACGGATTATATAAATAAAATATTAAATATTTAGTACTAAAAATTTATGCTTTATAAAATCATGTTTGAATATAAAATATGATTATAATCACGTACAAATGTCTACTTTAAGTAAATAAACAATTACGTATTTTTCTTAAAATTTTGTTTTATCAAAAATTATGATTTTTAAATATTTTGTTTTAAGAAAAATGATAAAAAAAGTTCATCGTATTCTGTATTTTATAATTTTTTTTTTATAAAAGTGAGTTTTTAATAAAAATAGATTTTTAATTTATCAAATTATACGTTTTTAATTTGAATATGATACGAGTAATATTATTGGTATTCAATCTTATTTTTAACAATATAGAGAAATAAGAATCTAAGTATAATAAGTTTTACAATTGTTTCACGCTTATTTTAGTTTTTTTATAGATAGATAGATAGGCTAAAAACCATTAATTAAGTGTATTATAGTAAATAATAAACACGAAGTGTTACAATATAATATTTTAATATAAAATATAATTAAAGTTATATATATGTAATAGTTCAAGAAATAAAATAATTATACTATTTTTAACTCTCTTATCTAAATAATTTCACTTTTAAACATTTGTTTTAATATTTTTTATAAAATATTGTTTTTTAAAAACGCTTGTTTGTAATAATTCTGGTTTTTTTGATAAGACAGTTTTTAAAAAAATTTCTCCAGTATATAACGCTTTTTGAAAACAAAAAAATTTAAAATATTTTAAAAATATTTAGTGTTTTAGAAAATTTTATATTATATAAAATTTTAGTTTTTTATTATTTAGATTTTAATTAAAAGATTTGATTTCTAATTTACTTAATAAATTCTTTTTAAAGAAAATAGTTTGATTTCAAAAATTTTAGATAAGAGAGAGAAATATAACAATTAATAACATTCATTTTTAATAAGAGAGAAAAATTTGTATAATATCTTTTTGGAGGAAAAATCTTTTTGGAGGGAAAATTGATGTGTGAAAGTCTAGAAAAATGATAAGTGATAAAAAAGTGAGATAAGAGAAGGAGAAGTTGTAAAAAAAACTTGTTTTATTAGATGCTATAGATCAGATAATACTGATGTGTGTTTTATTTTTTCAACTTCTTGGTATAAACCGTTTATAAAAACAAACCAGATCAAATATGTATATTTTTCCTTTAGCTACAAGTTCAATTTGATTTTCTGTTTTACATTATGTATAACATCATTAAATTTTGAGAAACTGATAACTATACTTGTAGTTATCATGTTAAAACCGACATCTATTAAAAAAAAGTAGTTTTGATTAATATAATCAATAATATCAAAATCAGCAGTTGTCGTTTTGCTCCAATGTGCCCTTTATCATAAAAATTCTGGTTCGTGGAGGCCAGGTATTGATTTGAGTATCTTGAATAATATAATTGCATAATAAAACAAGCAAAACAACTTTTTAGTCATTATTCAACAGAAATCTCAAATTATTAACTTCTATAAAGGCCGTACTAAAAGAATCATCCTTATAAAATTTTTAAAAATTCGAACTATGTACATAAGCCATTGCGTTAAAGTTTTTTGTACATACGTTTAATTTAATGTAGTAATTGAAATACGTAATACAAACCGGTCTTCATGTTAAAGTTTGAAGTCAAAACTCAAAAGTGAAAAACATCATAAAACATGCCATGTATGAAAAAGTATCAATGCCATCTATTTACGTTTAATTTTATTGTATATGAATTTTAAATTTAACATCGTAGTTGCACATTATGGAAAACTAATTGTTGTGTTGAAATTAGACTTTGTAAGGGTAACACATCATCACAAATTTGAATTTAAAGACTTGAAATTCAAATTTAAAGGTTCAAACGTCAATCTTTTAAATAAATAATAAAAAAAAATAGAGTTAATCTCGATTTTCGTCCCTGAGTTTTGCAAATTGTCTTCACTTGAATACCAACGTTTATTTTGTCTCCATTATTGGCCTGAGTTATGCAAATCGTTTCTATTTTCGTCATTTTGACTAACGATGTTAATATTTTCTGTTAGATTTTTTAAAAAAAGACCAAAATACTCCTAAGAGTTATAAAGAATATCATCATCTCATTCTCCCTCTTTCTTCCTTCTCCACAACACCACACATCATCGCTACCACACACCACATACCACCGCCACTGCACCTCACACCACCACACCACACACCATCGCCACCACACAACACTGCCAACATGCACCACCGCACCTCACACCACCATACCTGCAGGATCGGTTTTATCACTTAAAACTTGGTTTTCTCTCAACTCACTAATGTCACACTCGGACCAGATTAAGCAGAGTCTTATATAAGAGCTGATAATAATATACTAAGTAGCAGAAAAGCACAAAGATATAATTTTCAAGATACTTGTATATATTACTTCTCAACTCAAAGTGTTACAAGACTCTCACAAGCATACTTATGAGTTACAATGAGAAACTATATATACTATTATCTACAGCCGGATATACTTTGATACCAGCTGTGAGCCTATGACTAAAGCATATACTACAATGCTAGAGTTAAGGTATCTTAGATAAAGTATTATCTAAGATATGGTAGTCATGACATGTCCATGACTTACCTTTTGTTACTAACTTAAGTTGATAAATGTACTACCTAATAAATGTGAACAGTAGAATAAACTATGGTCAACTACATGGCTTTTGAGAAAACGCCATGTAGTATATCAGAGGTTTGCAGCAGAGTGTCAGGAGGACCATACTTATGTCCACTGGTTTATAGCAGTGTCTTTCGAAGGTTAAGTTGGCTTCGGAAGAACAAGTTCTTCCGAGGCCGCTTATACTTTGGAAGAGACTGCTTCTTCCGAGGCTTGATGAACTTCATACTTCGGAAGCAGTCTTCTAATTTCTTCTCTTAAGACTTTATCTTCGGAAGCATGTCTTTGTCTTTGGGAGTAGAGTTTTGTCTTTGGAAGTTGATATTTCACTTTGTCTTCAGAAGAACTCTACAACCTTCGGAAGTTTCATGCTAAGCTTCGGAAGCCTTTGTATGTAGTACCAAAAATTGTCTAAGTGAATTTGTTTTGGTTACATCAGCCTTCTTCTTGATCCAACAAACTCCCCCTAGGCTGATGCTACCAAAACTTCACTTATCTCTTCGTCTCAAAAATTTCAGCACCAAGGAGAGTATATATTTATCTGTTTCCTTGTTCTTCCCTGATGTGGTGCTGAGAAGTTTGTACAAGTCCTTGGTAGACAGGAGGTCCAGTCTGTTACCTTGGATGATGTGTACCTTCTCTTGTTGCCCTCTGAAAAGAGTTAGTTGATGGGGACTGTAATCATATTCCCATCTAACTATAGGTTCCAATTCTGGACCCTCCACCATCTGTAGAAAGGCAGTGCCCTTGGTGGAAGATCTTTCCTTGTCTTACTTTCTTCTCAACTTCAACTCTTCTTTAATCTTGGATTTTGTAATTAGCTTGGCTAGATGAAGACTGCTAATATGATTTCTGATGACTGCAGCAGCTTCAGAGTTGGAGGGGTTGGAAAATGGCTTCTCTACTAACTCAGCAATATCAAATCTGCTGGAGTGTAGGAGAGAGGTTGCATTAAGTCTATTAACTTTGCCATTTTCCCTTTCCATAGGAAAGTTGTGAGAAGCTTCATCGAACCTCCACTAGATAATTTTCGTTCTAGGCACAAGAGACTGACTGGGAATCTTGTCCTCTTTCCTTGTATCCAGCAGAGTCACCAGTTTTCTTCTAAGTTTCTTCTCTTCATCATTTAATGAATCTGAGTTGAGGCCTAGAAGTCTTGCAGCCTGGTCCAATGTTCCTCTAGGCAAATCAAGGAATTGATTTCTTGTGAGGGAACATGAAGATCCATCAACATAGGTAATGTTAACAGAGTCTTCTTCACATGAGATCTCGCTCAAGGTTGTGCAGTTTATGAGCTTGGTCTTGATTGCCTTGAATTCCTCAAGAGAGAGATGTTAAGAAGGCTGAGGGGATGGTTTGGATGGTAGTTGGTTAGGTTGTGGTTCAGAGGTTCTAGGAAGTGTTTTAAGTTGAAGGATGGGAAGTTTAGGTGGTTGGGGTGATGAAGTGGATGTGGGTAAAGATGTAGGTTCAGGGGTGAGTGATTCGGTTTTGATGGTGAAAGGTAGGGGTGAGGGTTTAGGTTGTGATTGAGAGGTTGCATTGAAGGTCATTCACTTTCCCCTTCTGTACATCTCCTTTCTCTTTCCCATACGGATATCAGCCTTGATTTCACTGACGATCCGTTGGAGTGTTTTCTCTGACATGGGACCCACCTGCCTTCTAGAGAATCCGTGAGCTCGAAGGTAATCCTTCATCCATGCTTTCTCACCAGACCTCTTGGCTGCAGTGAGCCTTTCTTCTTCTTCCGTCTTCTTTTTCTCCTTCATCTTCTCTCTAGCAGCTCTCTTTCTCTCCTTTTGAATTTGATCATGCTCTTTGTTGAAGAGCCATAGGATCGTATCATTGTTGTGTGGAGAGAGTTCTTGCAGAGAGAATCCTCTGGAGGTCAGGAAAGATATCCTTTCCTCTCTGAGCTATAGATCAGCTTCCATCTGTTCTTCTTTCTCTTTCTCTAAGGCCAACCTGGTTTCTTCTTCAAGTTTCAGCTAGGTTGCCTTCTCCAGATTCACCAACTCCTCTAGTGGTAGCAGGAGTGTTTTTTCATTGGCAACTCTCAAATTTATGAGTTCGTCAATGATCTCTTCTCTCTTTTTGTTGTTGATATCCTTCTGATTGGTTGCAGTTGCTTTTGTGCTAGCAGCTAGCAACTTTTTAGTAGAAAATCTTCCTTTCCTTTTTAGTTTCTCAATCCTCTCCTCTTCCTGAAGCTCTTCTGCAGTCATCTTTCTTTTCCCTTTAACTTTTAAAGAACTTGACTGTGGTGGTTCTTGGAGAGTGGATTCTGATTGTGAGAGAGGTAGAGAGGATGTCTGAGATGGAGGTAGATCCAGAAAGTCCTTGTTGTTCACCTCAGATGCTATTTCAAGGATTACATCTGTGATGATCAGTCACATCTTGAACAGCCCTTCCGCAGCTTCTATTTCAGCTTTGGAAGATTTAGTTTGGTCCTCCGAGGATTTAACTTCAGCTTCGGAAGATGGAGGAGATGCAGATTCTGTCCCAACTGTTTTATTTGCTGGGCCATCAGTCCTTAATTCCCCTTCGAATTTAATCTTAGGTTCCCTTTGGACCTTAGGTTGACCAACTTCTTCCACAGTGGTAGAAGGTGCAGTAAGCCTTTGAAGCTCTTCAGCTCTAAAGTAAATCATTGTAGTATCGAGGCTTGGCTGATCAAAGGAGGATCTCAACACAAACTTGGTGGAAAGTTGTAGAGATCACTGAGCATCTTTGAGTCAATCTGAAGGGTAACTTGAGATGACTTAGACATAGTGATGATAGAAGAAGTTGACGATTAGATCTGTGGTTCCTCACATGTTTGTCTCTAAACATTCTCCCCCTTTTTGGTAGCATCATCTTGAGAGGTAGATGAGCTGGAGGAAGAGGTCAAGGAGACCTAAGTATGTACAGGCCTAACAGATCTCTCAATCTGTGTCTCAGCTAGTTGAGTCTTGAGATTGTCAATTTCAAGTTGCTGAGTGGCAGACTTGTTCTTTAAAGTCTTAACCTTGGATTCAAGATTTGAGACTTTGGAAAGCAAGCCTTGAATGAGGAGTTGCAGACTTCCCTCATCTTCTTTTGAAGAATCACGGGGAGATGAGACAACATACCTAGTATGTTCAGCCTCACCACCAGATGTGGTTTCTTGGCGCCCTGGTTTCCCGTGCTTAATGATGTCCCTTTCGGAGTCATCAAAAGGCTCGGTTGCCGCAGATTCAGTCGCAGATATGTTACCACTGTCCATAAGGTCCATTGGAGCACCTTCTATAGTGGCAGCTCAATCTGCATGAGTCCCCTCCACATCAGTGGGACTCACCTCAGTTGTAGGCTGCTGATGAGGGCTAGAGATAAGGGATTTCTCTGGGCTCTGTTGATCTTGGAGAGGGTGTTGGAGATCAACTTCATTGCCATAGAGAGATGTTATCTCTTCATCAGTTTTGAGTAGTAGATCAGTAAAGGATAGGGAAGTTAGATCTACTGACCCGGGACCTTGATCAATGTCTACAGGCATTGAGCCTTTAGTGGGGTTGTCCCTAATTGGCTGCTCAAAAGAGTGTAAGTACTCATTCTGAGGGCTGAAGGTTTGGGTATCGGGATCCTGGGTTTGAGACTGAGGAAACTCAAAACCCATATTGAGGTCAAAAGAGAAGGATGGTGTGACCTCAGATTGAGTGGGAGCCTATTGTTCCACACTAGTCTTTTTGGATTGAACAGGAGGAGATTGTTCAACCAGAGTAGACTGAACAAGGGTTCTTTTGGGGCATCTTTGGTATGTGATAGTGATAGGTGGAGAAGGTAGAGTTGGCATTATGGTGAAGGTTGCTGGTGTGGGTTCATCACCTGTGGGGTTAACAAGGATGTCACCAGGAGCTATGCGCTCAATCATACCTGGAAGCAGAGTAGTGTATCTTCCAGTGAAGTTGGTGGACACCTTTTTTAGAGTCTTGAAGATGGTAGGCCTCACGTGAGGGATAGTCAGAGCAGCTGCACAGACAAGCTGACTCTGGTCCAACACACAGTTGATGATGTGCTGAAGGAATCTAGGATACATGAAGAATGTTTCCCTTTGAAGATTCCCAATGAGATTAGTCAGCATAAATCTTGAGTAGTTGAAGCGCATGCCTCTCACCAATCCATGAACTAAGCATCCTAGTTCATAGGGGATTCGATCCCATCCCCCAGACTTGTTTGACAGATAGTGGAGAATAATGTGTAGGAGAAACTTCCAGTTTTAGGAGAAGTTGAATTTGTATACTATCGACCTGCCTAAGTCTCCACCATAGCCCATTAGGATGTACGTGCTGTCTAAGTCTTCCTTGAGGAATTCAGTAGGAGCTCCTTCATCATGAAGCTCTAGATACTCCCTGATTAGTTGTCCAGTAAGGATCAACTCCTGTCCACAAATGCTGGTCCTTAGTACACGAATCCCATTTAGGGTTTTGGTTCGACCATTTCCCCAAAATTCGGCCATTTGGTTGGAGTAAACAGTGGGGTTAACAGTAAGGGCTGTGTAGTAAGGTGATTCGGTGAGAAAGGAGATGATTTCAGAGAAATCAGCATCTCTTGAAGAATCAAGTAAAGCGACTTGGTTGTGCTGAGAGTTTAGTGCCATTATGAAAGGTAAAAGAAGGTAAGTTTGAACTTGGGTGAATTGGAAGTGAAGGAGACTTTTAGGGCAGTAAATTGGTAAGAGAAGATGAAGTTGAATAGTCTAGATTGTTTAAATGGGAGAGGAATGGCGGTAATGGGGGGTAAGGATATGGTGAGGTTATGAAATGACAGTGGCGGTAAGGGTTAAATTTTATTTAAATAATCCGACATCATTAACAAAATCTTTACCTTTTACAGAGTGGGGCCCAAAAAGATATCCGTTACACAGTAAAATCTCTCTTTCCGACTGTAAAACATTTCCGAAGGTAATTTGTCTTCAGAAGGAAACTCTTTCTTCCAAAGCAAAACATTGCTTCCGAAGGTAAGAATTGCTTTTCGAATGGGGAGTTTATAGACTTCGGAAGTAGATCTGATATGAAACCAATCGCTTCTTCCGAGGCTAAAAACTCTTCCGATAAGAAAATTTTCCATGGAGGGATTGTCTTCGGAAGATATTGAAGAATATCTTCCGAGAGTTAATTCCTCTTCGGAAGAAATTTACACATAACATTTCAAAGAGATCTTTTGTAACAGGGCTTAAATTGTATTGACATAAGACATTACATATTAGAAAGTTTTCAAGAGAGGTAGTTTAATCAATGTTTATCATCCCAATAGCTGATATGAGATATTTAAACCTTTGTTCATCAAAAGCTTTGGTGAATAAATCAGCGTATTGTTCATTTGAATCAACTTTGATTAGTTTAATCAGATTTTTCTCATGAATATCTCTAATGAAGTGATACCTGATATTAATATGTTTTGTCTTGGAGTGCTTCACTGGATTTTCAGTAATGGAGATAACACTATTGTTGTCAATATGGATAGGAGTACTCATAAAGTTGAATCCATAGTCTAACATTTGATTTTGAATCCATAGTAGCTGAGCATAACAGCTAGTAGCAGTAATATATTCAGCTTTAGTAGTTGATGTAGACACACAAGATTGTTTCTTACATTGCCATGAAATGATCTTTCCACCAAGAAATTGACATCCTCCTGATGTTGATTTCTTGTCAATGTTGCAGCCACCATAGTCACTGTCAGAGTATCCATAGAGATTGAAATCACTATTTCTTGGATACCAGAGACCTAGTTTAGGTGCTCCTTTGAGGTATCTGAGGATTCTCTTTGCAGCAGCTAGGTGAGACACCTTTGGAGCAGCCTGATATCTTGCACAAATGCAAGTAGCAAACATGATATCAGGTCAACTAGCAGTAAGATACATCAGAGAACCAATAGTTGCTCTATACTGATGTTGATCAGTATCCTCCCCCTCAAGGTCAGGACAAAGATTATGGTTTTCGGGTATGGGTGTCTTGGCTGGTTTACAGTCCTTCATCTCAAATCTCTCTAAGATGTCATTGACATACTTGGATTGATTGATGAAGAACCCTTACTTCAATTGCTTCACCTGAATTCCAAGGAAAAAGTCCATTCTTCCTATGGAACTCATTTCAAACTTCTTCTTCATAATGCTCTCAAAGTCTTTGCACATTTGGTCATTTGAAGAACCAAATATGATGTCATCAACATAGACTTGAACAAGAAAAATGTCCTTCCAGACTTTCTGATGAAGAGAGTCTTGTCAATGGTACCTCTGGTGTAGCCATTCTTCAGATTAAATTGAGACAGAGTCTCATACCAAATCCTAGGTGCTTGGTGCAACCCATATAAAGCTTTATCCAATTTGCACACATAGTTGGGATGCTGTGGGTCTTCAAATCCTGGAGGTTGGCATACGTAGACTTCCCTATCTATATCCCCATATAGAAAGGCACACTTGACATCAAGTTGGTAGACAGTGAAGTTCTTGGATGCAGCATAAGCAAGGAAGATCCTAACTGCCTCAAGTCTTGTAACAAGTGCAAAGACATCAGTATAATCAATTCCTTCCTCTTGGGTGTATCCTTGAACCACTAATCTTGGTTAGTTCTTGATGATCAAGCCTCTATCATCTTTCTTGTTTCTGAAAACCCATTTAGTGCCTATGGGTACTTGACCAGATGGTAGTGGGCATAGATTCCAGACCTTTTATCTTCTGAATTGAAGTAGCTCCTCCTGCATCGATTCAACCCAACTACTATCTTTCAAGGCATCTTCCACTTCTTAGGTTCCATCTGGGATAAAAAGCATGAGTAAAAGCATACATTCCCATGATGAGTCTGCCCTCTTGTTCTCACACCTTCAGAGACATCTCTTATGATGTTCTCAGCTGGATGAGTGTTATGAATCCTTAGCCGGGGGATCACTTCCAGTTGCAGGGATAAGTCCAGATCGGACATATTCTGCTCAGGGACTGGAGCACTTTGACCAGCTGCTGTCTCAAAGTCATTCAATGAGGACTGATTGAATGAATGAGAAACATCATCAATTGTAGGCTGTGAAGCAGTATTAACAGTTTTCTGTTCCTTCATAATGTTGCTTCCTTCAGCCTGGTGTTGTATAGTGTCTCCTGATGAAGTTAAAGGGTCAACAGGTGAGTCACTGGTTGAGGCTCCACTATTTCTTGAGATGGTTATACTTTCAGTTCTGCCAATAGTGGGAGCTTGATTTGTTATGGATCTTGGAGAACTTGGAATAGGTCTGGGTAACTCAAATAGATAATGGTCTTCAAAAATGCTTTGAGTACCTGTTCCAGCTGAAACATTCTCACAAGATGGTTTAGAATAGTTTGGAAATAATTTTAAATCAAAAATATGATCAGGGCCATTCCCTCTAACAAAAGGAGTATGCTCATTAACAACTATATTGGATGATTCCTAAAATTGTTGATTCTTAATGTTGTATACTTATAAGCCTTAGAGCTAGAAGAGTATCCAACAAAGATGGCATCATCTGACTTTTCAGCAAACTTTGCCAAATTGTCTTTTGTGTTAAGTATGGTACACCTACAGCCAAAGGACCTTAGAAAGCCAATGAACGGTAGCCTCTTGTTCCATAACTCATAAGGGGTTTTTCCATGGGGCTTAACTACAATAACTCTGTTCTGCACATAGCATGCAGTGCTGACTTCCTCTGCCCAGAATGTTAGAGGAAGTTTTGAATCAGCTAACATAGTTCGAGCAGCCTCAATAAGTGTCTTGTTCCTCCTCTTAGCAACACCGTTTTGTTGAGCAGTTCTGGAAGCACTATGTTGTCTGGCAATCCCTTTTGAGTTACAGAATGAGTCAAGAATGAAGTTCTTAAACTCAGTCCCTTGATCGCTTCTAATAATTTTAACCTTGTGATCAATTTGATTTTCTATTTTAGGAATAAAAGATTTTAAAGTTTCACCAGTTTCATCTTTAGTTCTTAAAAAGAATACCCATGTAAATCTTGTAAAATCATCAACTATCACAAGACAGTATGATTTCCTTCAAATGCTTATTATACTTGTGGGACCAAAAAGATCCATGTGTAATAAGTGTAATAGAGTAGTGATAGAGTTAACACATTTGGATTTGTGAGATGTCCTGTGTTGTTTCCCTTTCAGGCAAGCAACACAGTTATCTTTGCAGAACAACTCCTTTTTAGGTAAACCATGTACCAAGTTATTTTTATCCAATTTATTCATTGTCTTAAAATTTACATGACACATACGTTTATGCCATAGTGTTGATTCATCACTATCAGCTTTGGAAAGAAAACATGATACTTCACCCATAGGAGAAGCATTGTTCATATCTAGCTTGTACATATCCCCTTTCCTGGGAGATCTAAGAAGCACCAATTCCGGAGAAATTGTCATCCCTAGTTTGAGGATAACGCACTCATGTTCTGTGAAAAGCATTTGGTGCTTTTGATCACAGAATTGAGAAACACTTAACAGATTATGTTCAAGCTGTTTGACAAAGTGAACCTTGTCGACCTTTAATTTACCATTGGATATACTCCCTCTGCCAGAAGTATATCCTCTGGCCTCACCTCCAAATTGGACAGGTCCTCCATCATAGTCCTGGAACCGTTGAAGGAGAGATCTGTTCCCTGTCATGTGCCTGGAGCATCCGCTATCTACAATCCAGACATTGTTGTTCTTGTCATATGGATGTCCCTGCACATAAGATGAGATTGTTAGTTTTGTTTGGAAGCCCAAGCCTTGCTGGTATTGGGTTCTTCTAACATTAATGACATAATTGAACTAAAAGATATGCATTGGGGCTCAATAGGGGTCTTTGAAGAAGAGGTTTGGGCTGCAGCATCTTCCTTGATCTTCCAGTCCACCCTTTGGTTGATCTTGGAGGATGAGCTTGTTGAAGCTTTTGCAGCATGGTCTTCTTCCGAAGCTTCTTTCTTTTCAGAAGAAGCCTTCACCACCTTTTCTTCCGAAGCAGTCTTCTTCTGGGATGGTTTTATGGGAATTTTCTTGTTCTTCCAAATCTTAGTAGCTTGTGCTTCCGAAGCCATTTTCCCTTCGGAAGAAAAATTTTCTTCCGAAAGCAACCTTGCTTCCGAAACTAGCTTTCCCTTCTTCATCACTTGAGCCGTTTGAAAAGGTCCAAATGTGAAACCTTCCCTGACTCCTTCTTTTTTAGCATTATTTACATAATGTGTACTTGCAGGATTGTAGTAACAATCTTTTGCCATGTGGTTTTGCAGACTACACATTATCACACAATGTTAGTCTTTAAGGAATATGGGGGTTGCTGTTTCATGGGCTTCTTCTCTGCTTCAACAACTTTTTCTTTCAACTTCTGATCCTTTGGCAAGACAGGAGTGCTGGTATTACACTCTTTTCCTGAATCGAAAGTACCTAACACTTGGAATCCAGCTGAGATGAATACACCTTTTTACTTTGGGTCAATCTTCAGCTTAGACTCAGCCACTTTCTTAGCAGTTCTTTTAGCAGCTTTAACTCTGCTTCTTCTGGCCTTAGTAGTTAGGATTTGGTTTTCACAGGAGGAGATGAGTATATCTTCCTGTTTCTCCCCTGTGGTGGCCACTATTGTTGCTTCATCCTTCAATTATAATGAGGAAGGGTCAGCAGTTGGAACCTCTTGCTCTTCAGTACCACATCTAGGTTGTCTAATAGACTCATAGGAATATGGTGGAGCAATTTCATTAGTTCCCAACCCTCCTTTGTTCTGATAACAGAGTTTGGAATGGGAGGATGATGCAAGAATAGCTTGGAAGTTTTGCTTAGAAATAGCATGCTTCCTGGCCTGAGCCTCAGCAGTGACAAGCTGGGCTTGAGCCTCAGACAATTTGGATATCAATTCTTTTATTTGAGTCTTATAGTTTGAATGTTCATGTTTTAATAAGGACACCGTTTTCTCCAACTCCTCAATTTTTCTTTGATAGTCAGATTCAGCCCTTTTAAAATCAGATTTTAAAACATTTAAAGACTCAATATCGAATTTAATCTCCATATTATAGTCCTGATACAATTTAACCTTGGCAATACATGTAGGAGTACAGAGATGTTCATATACCTTAATGTCATCTGTTCCTGCCATGAGAGCTTGAGCGGGAGTCACATCTTGCACCATAAAGCTCCAGTCAACTTCTTGAGCCATTACAGTTGTTTCATTTGACTTTCCAGTGGGCTTTGAGATGGAGGGATGTGTGGAGGCCTGTGGGGTTCCCAGATTTGTCTTGGGAGCCTTGCATTCCCTTGCAAAATGACCAAGTTGATTATAGTTGTAGCATTTGGCCTTGGTTTTGTCAAACCTAAACTTGCTGTTGGTTGGATTCTGGGGAAACTGTCTTCCAGTTCTCTTGAAGAGCTTCATTGCTCTGTAGGTTAAAAGAGCCATCTGTTAGACTATGTCCACGTACTCTACATCATCTGGACTAAAGCACTCCGGATCATTAAAGTAGTACTGAAAATCACTTGAATGTCCACTTCCTGAGACAAAGGCACAACTATCCTGAAAGGATCTCTACTGTGCTAGTTGGGACCTTGGACTCTTAGGAAATATGATGTATGGTCCAGATGAGCAGGATGGCTGTGGAGTGTGAGTCAGGTACTGTTGAGGTTGTGTGGGTCCTGAGCCTTCAGCAACCATCAAAGCATTGCTAGTAGGAAGACTCAGGGGTCTGCTTGTCTGATAGCTTCTCTTGCTTTCCATTTCCAAATGGTATCCATCAAGAATACCATAAAGTTCGGTCATGGTGAGTGTGTTCAGATTCTCTGTTCTCTTGATAGAGAAGCAGTAGAATGTCCATTCATTAGGAAGAGCACTCATGAACTTTCTTATGAGATCTCTAAGTTCAGGAGTGATTCCCACAGACTGAAGGGAAGAAATGAGATTCATGTACCTGAAATATTGCTGACTGAGAGTCTCTTAGCAATATAGGTGAAGTTCTCAAACTGCTACTTCAGTGAGTCCTTCTTGGTGTCATTTGAGCTAGAGTACATTTGAGCAAGTGCATCAAACAGTTCTTTGGCTGACTTGCAATGCTCAAACCCCACCATGATGAAGTTTGGTATTGCAGTCATAAGAATAGTCATGGCATTGCTGTCAATGTCTATCTTCTTTCGATCCTCATCAGAGTAATCTTCAACAGCCTTTTCTATCATGGCCCCGTTTCCACTAGATGAAGCCACCTTGGGTTTGTACGGGCCATTGACAATAGATTGCCATATTTTGCTGTCTTGATATCTGATGAAGCCTTCCATGCGTCTACTCCATGATCTAAAGTTTTCAAGGGTGATGACAGGTGCTTTGGTCATCGTCCCCATTTCTACTTCGGACTTGTTGAGGGCCATATTGACTGTGTTGTAGTGAGGAGTGAAAAACAGGTTGATTTGGATGGTAAGATCTCACAATCAAGAGCCTGGTGCTCTGATACCAATTGCAGGATCGGTTTTATCACTTAAAACTTGGTTTTCTCTCAACTCACTAATGCCACACTCGGATCAGATTAAGTAGAGTCTTATCTAAGAGCTGATAATAATATACTAAGTAGCAGAAAAGCACAAAGATATAATTTTCAAGATACTTGTATATATTACTTCTCAACTCAAAGTGTTACAAGACTCTCACAAGCATACTTATACGTTACAATGAGAAACTATATATACTACTATCTACAGCCGGATATACTTTGATACTAGCTGGGAGCCTATGACTAAAGCATATACTACAATGCTAGAGTTAAAGTATCTTAGATAAAGTATTATCTAAAATATGGTAGTCATGACATGTCCATGACTTACCTTTTGTTACTAACTTAAGTTGTTAACTGTACTACCTAATAAAGGTGAACAGTGGAATAAAGTATGGTCAACTACATGGCTTTTGAGATAACGCCACGCAGTATATCAGAGGTCTGCAGCAAAGTGTCAGGAGGACCATACTTATGTCAACTGGTTCATAGAAGTGTCTTCCGAAGGTTAAGTTGGCTTCGGAAGAACAAGTTCTTCCGAGTCCGCTTATACTTTGGAAGAGACTGCTTCTTCCGAGGCTTGATGAATTTTATACTTCTGAAGCAGTCTTGTAATTTCTTCTCTTAAGACTTTATCTTCGGAAGCATGTCTTTGTCTTCAGGAGTAGAGTTTTGTCTTCGGAAGTTGATATTTCACTTTGTCTTCGGAAGAACTCTACAACCTTTGGAAGTTTCATGCTAATATTCGGAAGCCTTTGTATGTAGTACCAAAAATTGTCTAGCTGAATTGTTTTGGTTACATCAGCATTCTTCTTGATCCAACAATACCACACACCACCGCCACCATATACCATTGCACCACACAACACTACCAGAACATAAAACCACCCCTACCCTTTGGCAACCACCTCCACTACCATCGTCCCACCCCACACCATTCCATCCCTCATCCATTCGTATTCAACTCGGCTTCCCATCACCACTAATACACCTTTAACTCTCCTCCCCACCACCACTACCACACCAATTCCATCATAACACCAACAACCAGAACTACCACCGAAAACCTAATCCACAATCACCACTGGAAACCTAATCAGTTGCCCCCACCCTCCTACAACCACCTCCACCGCCACTTTGAAAAAACACCACGAAGACCACCACCAGTACATCGAACCACAGTCGCATCTGCACAATAGTATCACCATCATAATCATCATAGGGCTTCACAGGATGTAGAGAAATTTTAGACTGGTGGTGGTTATGGGATGGGCGAATGGTGTAGAAATTAGAGCTGATGTGTACATGTACGATTAGGCTTTGCATTTTGGTCAGTTGCCGGTGTTACGATGGTGATGGTATGTAATGGTGGTGGACAGATTAGAGTGGAGGTATGCGTGGAGGGCTGGAGAGCTTCTATTTTCATGGTGGCTACTGTTGTGGTGGTCTATTGTTGGTGTTGCGGAGATTGATAGTCGATGCTGCAATGGTCGATGCTGCAGTGGTCGATGCTGCAGTGGTCGATGCTGCAGTGGTCGATGCTGCAGTGGTCGATGGTCGGTGCTGTGGTGGTGATAGTGTAGCAGTGGTGGTGGAGAAGGTGATATTGGTGTTATTGATGGTCAGTGTTGCAGGGGAGTAGAACTAAAGAGGAAGAAGAAGAGGAATGGGTCTTGGGTGTATATAATATCTTTATTTTAATAATTAGTTTTTAATATTGAATGAGGTGTATTTTAGTCATTTGACAATCACTTAACTGAACAATGTTAACACTGTTAGTCAAAATTGTAAGACCCGAAAATTTTGACAAAATAAAAGAAAGAAAAATAATAAGAAAAGAAAGGGGAAAGTATCTTGAAAGAAAGTAAAAAGAGCATAAGTGGAGGGGCTAAAGTGCAAAAAGGACAAAACTCAAATATTT
Source organism: Flaveria linearis (assembly GCA_024085815.1). Classification (NCBI taxonomy): domain Eukaryota; kingdom Viridiplantae; phylum Streptophyta; class Magnoliopsida; order Asterales; family Asteraceae; genus Flaveria; species Flaveria linearis. Next base: position 36,785,274 of record CM044013.1, read on the forward strand.
TAATAATTCTTTGAGTATGGACGCCCATATATGCTAACAACTTCTGCTTTTGTCGACTAAAAGAAAAGAAGAAGAAGAAGCAGAGTTCTTCGGTTTTAGAGAGAGAGAAAGAAGCTGTTCTTGGCCTAGGTAAGTTTTATTGCATAATTGGTTAGATTTTGTTGGGTGTTCGACAATGAAACTGAGTTTTAAATGTTCTTATGTGTTTATGTGTTTGGGTTCTTGTGTTCTTGGTGTCTAGGTGTTAGAAACATCAAGATTTCTCAAATTTTAAGGAGTTGTGTGTGGAAGCAGTCAAGGTAAGTTCTAGACCCTGGTTTTAAATGTTTTTATACTCTTTTAGGGGCTGAAAACGCATGTAAAATGATTTTATAATTATTATGTATGTTATCCGTATGTACTTGTGTATGTATGTTAGTGTTGTATGGTTATTGATGTTATGTTGATGCTTAGAATGGTAAGAATAAGTCAAGAGCACATTAGGATCGAGATTGGGACGGAAAATAACTTAGGAACATGCTATATAGGTGGTCATGCGCCTAAATAGGGCTCACGCGCCTAGAATATTGGCTTAGAATGACTAAGTAAACCTCATGCGCCCAAACAGTACCCTCATGCGGGTAAATAATCTGCTCATGCGCCTAAGTTATAGTCATGCGCCTGAACAGTACCTAATGCTCCTAAATATTGCCTTAGGAATACTAAGTGCAAGCTCATGCGCCTGAACAGTAGTTCATGCGCCTAAGTATTAGGCTCGGATGCCTAAGTGTACCCCTTGCACCCAAATAGTGCCCATGCGCCCGAAGTGGCTAATGCGCCTAAGTGTTGAAACGCCTAAGTGAGGCTAATGCACCTGCATAGTGAAAAAACACCTAAGCAGTTCTCATGCACCTGCATAGTTCTCATGCGCGTGAAACACTTAGAATTTTTATGAAATTTTGGAAAATCAGAATTTTAGGGTTTAACCCTAATTTGACTTGAGGCTTATATTTGTTCATTTTATGAATATTTATGGTCTATTTTTTATGTTCCTTTTTATATATTGTCATGTGACTTTGCATGTTGTGTTTATGCTCGTATACGTAAAGTATTATCATAATGAAAGTGAAAGATTAATGATAATGACAGTGGAACATAAAGAATGAAAGAATAAAAAGTCTCGCAAGCAAAATGAAAGGAGGTTCATAACTCATAGAGAGTTGCTAGCTCAACTGTGTGTAATACAGCATGTTGTTGGTACACATGTCCCCAGTTCTAGTCTAGTGATCTTAAATGTAATAGACTTTCATCTTGTAACACATATGTAATGTTGAATCAATGTAATGAAAATCTCTTCAGTGAATGTTTGATTGATTGTTTAATATCATATCTATTAATATTGTTTGTTGTTACACGCATATATGAACATGTTATATAGGTTATAGAGTTGTTAGACATGTTCTAAATCATTTAAGTTCAAGAATGTGTTTAACTAAGTATACTGATTCAGTCGCACGACTGGACCATGCGAATGGGCCAATCGTACGACTGAACCAGGTGATTGGATCAATCGCATGATTGAGTCATAAGACTGACTCAGTCGTACGAATGGTTCAGTAGTATGACTCAGTCGCACGAATGAGCCAGTCGCTTGGCTCAGTCGTACGAATGAGAGCTGTAACCTATAAATACCACTTAATTCGTGGAAAAACGTAACACTTCGAGAATTATCAACCCTAGCCGTTCCTGTTCGTCCAGAGAGTCCCTTCCAACTTCATAGAACGTTTCTGATCGATTCTAATCAATTCTTAACGTATTCTCATCGTTACTTTTGATCGGATTAACGTTCTCCCTGATTGGATCGCCAATCAAATAGGATTCCGCACTATTTGATTTGGTTTCACGTTTGAATCAGTTAGTGCTCCGTCCGTACACGGTCCTAACAAGTGGTATCAGAGCCTTGGCTCTTGATTCTTCGTGGATTCAATCTTGTTTTTGAAAAAGTCAATGTTTTTAAGCGAAAAGATCATTTCTTTCTGCTCAAAATCAAGTTTTTATGTGTGCATGTTCTGAAAATTGAGTCTTTTTCTAGTTGCAGCCGACTAGGGTGTCAAAAATTGTGTTTTAGGTCAAGGTGTGTGAAAAAACTCAATTTCAGTAGTCTCAGTCGCACGATTGTCTCAATCGCACGACTGAACTCCAATCGCCCAGTCCAATCGTACGACTGAACTCAATCGCTCGTTCAATCGCACGATTGACTCAGTCGGTCGGTCCAGTTGCACAACAGCTTTAATCGCCTGCCTAGTCGTACGACTCAGTTCAATCGCACAGTGATTGTCTCAGTCGCTTCTCAGTCGCCCATCTCAGTCGCCTACACAGTTTGTTTTTCAAGTTAAAGACTAAGACAAAATGGACTCAGAGAACTTCGCATTCTCAGCAGGAAAGGACTCAAGGATCCAGAACCTTTTGCTACTGGAAAATGAGATTGGGAACCATAATAAACCACCTAAGCTACTGTCTATTGATGAATTTCCTCAGTGGAAGCAAAGATTTGAAATTCATCTAAATGGAGTGGATACCAATCTCTAGAACGCTATTGAAACTGGCTACAATATGCCAGTTGGTGCTGATGGAATACCCCTGACTTTGAGTGGTCTGAGTGATGCACAAAAGGTTGCTTATAATGCAGAGAAGAAAGCTTACGCAATGTTGACCCAGTCAATTCCCAAAGACATCTTCCATCAATATTCAGAACACAAGAAGAGTAAAAAATTATGGGATGCTCTTAAGAAAAGATACGATGGTAATTCAACACTTAAGTAACTAAAGGCAAAAGCGTTGAAGAAAGAATTTGACAACTTCTCTTCTATTGGGAATGAAAGCTTGGATGATATCATCGATTGCTTCTACCATTTAATGAGTGAACTTCACACTCATGGTGTTACAACGTCTAAGGAAGAAAAAGTGACAAGCTTGGCTGATGGGCTACCAGAGAAGTGGGATTCGTTCATTTCCACTCTTCGATATAACTCAGTGCTGGAGACTTTAGATATAAATGATTTCATCCTGTAACTGAGAGAAGAAGAGGTGAGGCACAAGTACAGGATAAAGAAAGGAGCATACACTCAAGATCCATCTCTCTACAACGTTACCCCTACTTCAACTGCTAAATCCTCCAACGCTCCTCTGCAAACTGCTTTTGTGTCCAATGCATCATCTGCAACTGAACAAAGCTCATCGTCCGGTGGTGAGTCACATGTGTCATCAGGGGTTCAACAAAGCTCTACAGTTACTCAATGAATGAAGTTAGTGACAGAAAATATGGGAAAAGTAACTGTGGAAGTGGCTAAGGAGCACATGGACCTACTTGCTGCTGTGGTTCATTCCTATGATGGTTTAGTAGCAGGGAAAATTGGAAATTGTCACCTGGCTAATGAAGACTACGAGCAGGTGGATGAAAATGAACTGGAGAGGATGGACATAATGTGGGCTCTCGCAAGTGCTGTGCGACGAGCAAAGAAGTTTGTGAAGAAGACAGGAAAGAATCTGGTGGCTACCAAACATACTACTTTTGGATTCGACAAGTCCAAAGTCACCTGTTTCAACTGTGGAGAAAAAGGCCACTTCAAGCGGGAATGTGTTAAACCGAAGAAGACCGGCAATGGGAACCCGTTCTCGTCTTTCAACAAACAAGAGAAAGAGAAAAAGACAGCCTCAACAAGCAGTGACTCAAAGGAAATGGTAGCTCAAGGTGATGAAGGACAGGACTGGTCCTTCCGATTTTTATCTAACAGTGAAGCCAACATTGCATCTGTTGAAGATCTGAATGAAGACTCAGCGAGTGAGGGGGAGAACTCAGTTGAGAATGATACTGCTGATATGGTGAGACCTTAGCTGCTGTAAATCAAATTGTTGAAAATAAGCTGAATGCTGAATCTGAAGCACAACCAAAGTCTCAAAATGCTTCATGGCCGGAACGTCTACATTGGCACAGGTTATCCGCTATAGTGCGTCTACCAATACATGGATTGTAGATAGCGGAGCTTCCAGGCCCATGACGGGAAATAAGTCTCTCCTTTTCCATGTCAAACAAATAAAGGGGGACACGTTTCCTTTGCTGGTAACAACGGAGGATACATTACCACTCAAGGAGAAGTAGGTAATGCAAAGGTAAGATTTGATAAAGTCAATTTCGTTCAACAATTGGAAAACAATCTGCTTTCAGTGTCTCAGATATGTGACAAGGGCTTCAAAGTGATGTTTGACAATCGCAAGTGTTACATTCTGAAGAAAGAGATGGAGATACCAGAGGAGCAGGTATTAATGTCAGCGTCCAGGTACAATTATTTATATGTATTGGATATGTCTAATGCTTCTACTTCTGAGTCTACGGTTCAGTGTTTCTTGTCCAAAGAAACAGAGAAGGAATCCATCTCATGGAACAGAAGAATGGAACATATTAATCACAGGAAGATGAATCATCTGATTCATAACAACTTAGTTGAGGGAGTTACTGTCAAGAACTTCAAACTTCCTGATTTCTGTGTCTCATGCAAGAAGGGAAAGCAGACCAGGAAATCTCACAAGACCAAACACGTCAACTCTATAGAGATGCCCCTGGAGTTACTGCACATGGATCTATTCGGTCCTGTAAGCACGAAGAGTATCGCCGGAGACTGGTACTGCTTTCTAGTCATAGATGACTACTCACGCTTCTCCTGGGTGATGTTTCTGAAAGCTAAGTCAGAAACGTGTGAGTCATTCAAGGTGCTCATCACAACACTGGAGTCCCTCTACAAACTGAAGGTGAGGAAGATCCGTTCAGACAATGGAACGGAGTTTAAGAATCAGTGGATGGATGCCTTCTGCAAAGAGAAGGGAATTGTTCATCAGTTCACCTCGGCATACACACCACAGATGAATGGAGTTGTGAATGAAAGAATCGGAGCTTGATCGAGACTGCACGGACTATGTTGGCAGATTCTAAGCTACCAATACAGTTCTGGAATGAAGCAGTTGCCAATGCTTGCTACACACTTAATCGTGTGCTAGTAGTCAAGAGGCATGGGAAGACTTGCTATGAGTTGCTTCAGAAGCGAAAACCAAACTTGGAGTATCTGGAACCATTTCGAGCTCCATGTACACTGTTGAAGAAGACTCAGGAGGGCAAGTTTAGCGAGAAAGCCGATCAAGGGATTTTTCTAGGATACAGCATACCAGACAAACGGGTTTATAACAAATCGACAGGTCAGGTAGAAGTGTGGTGCAATGTAGATGTACAAAGATACACCACCCCCTGCAGGACAAGGTCCATCGTCATCCTTTGATTACGATAGCTTTTTCAAATCCTTTAACCTTCCTCAGCTTGATTCAGATGATGAGATTGCTACTCAGATGATGTACGATGTTCTAAATACACCAAATCTGGATATAAGCAATACAACACCTGCCAGTGCTTCTTCAGGATCTTCGACTCCTGCTCCGGACGAGAGTGATGACTCATCAGATGATGAAGAAGCAACTGAGACTGACATCAAGCATAATGTAAATCAAGAAGTTGGCTCATCAGCTGCTGAACAAGCATCAGGAAATCCGGATACTGAACCTGCAGTCACAAATCTTGATTCTGAAGTTGTCGTTCCTACGACACCAGTGACTAGGATCAGTGTGAATCACCCCCCACGTCTATCATTGGGGATATTCAATCCGGTGTGCAGACACGAAATTAGCTATATTCTGCTGACTATGTTGCAGTCATGGAAGAGGGATACGTCAATGATGGGGCTTTCTCATGTTTTGTTTCACAAATCGAGCCTAAGTACGTCAGTGACGCACTGAAGGATGAGGCCTGGGTCAATGCTATGCAGGAAGAGTTGCTACAGTTCAAGAAACTTGGAGTGTGGACACTCGTTGACAGGCTAAAAGGTGTGAAAGTGATTGGTACCAAATGGGTACTGAAGTGCAAGAAGGACGACCAAGGTGTTGTTATCAGAAACAAAGCACGATTGGTTGTTCAAGGACTCAGACAAGTTGAGGGAGTCGACTACAATTAATTGTTTGCACCAGTGGCACGAATGGAAGCGATTCGAATATTCCTTGCCTACTCATCTTACATGAAGATCAAAGTGTATCAACTGGATGTTAAGAGTGCATTCCTTCATAGGGAAATCCGTGAGGAAGTATACGTCAGTCAACCTGAGGGATTCGATGATCCTTATCATCGGGACAGAGTCTACAAGTTAGACAAGGCTTTGTATGGGCTACATCAGGCTCCTCGAGCCTGGTATGAGAAGCTCTCCACCCATCTGTTGAAACACGGCTTTCGTAGGGGTGTGATTGACTGCACGTTGTTCATTAAAGAAAAGGATGGTGATTTGCTTATGGTGCAGATCTATGTGGATGCCATCATCTTCGGTTCCAGAAACGAAGAGTTGTGGAAAGAGTTTGAATCTTTGATGAAGGCAGAGTTTGAGATGAGTGCCATGGGAAAAATGAAGTTCTTCTTAGGATTACAGGTGGATCAAACACCAACAGGTATTTTCCTACATCAGACAAAGTATGTCGGCGACATTCTGAGTCGGTTTGATATGGAAAACGTCACTGTTGCCGGTACCCCTCTCGCCAGAAATCATGATGTGGCTCCTGATGAGAATGGGGATTTGGTGGATGCCACTATGTATCGTGGGATGATCGGATCTCTCATGTATCTCACTGCCTCGCGTCCAGATATCATGTATGCTACATGTTTATGCTCTAGATATCAAGTGAAACCCAAAGTAAATCAATTATTTGGGGTGAAGAGGATCTTTTGTTATCTGAGGGGTACTCCAACTCTGGGGTTGTGGTATCCTTATGATGATGACTTTGAGCAAACTGTGTACAGTGATTCAGACTATGGCGGTTGCAAGATGAACTTCAAGTCAACATCAGCAGGGTGTCGTTCTTTGGAAGGCGGTTAGTCACGTGGCAATGCAAGAAGCAGACCTCGGTTGCATTATCAACCTGTGAAGCTGAATATGTTGCTACTGCAAGTTTTCGCTCTCAGATCATCTGGATCCAATGGCAAATGCAAGACTACGGTTTGTAATTTTCTGACACACCTATATATGTTGATAACTCTACTGCGATAGCTGTAACTAAAAATCCGGTTCAACACCCTAAAACAAAACACATCGGCATAAAGTATCATTTCATACGCGACTGCTATGAAAAACAATTAATTGATGTGGTTAAAATAAACACGGATTTTCAACACGCTGACCTTTACACAAAACCATTTGATAAACCTAGATTTTTCTATCTGTTAGAGGTCAACAGTGTTAAAAAGAAAAATGACGTTATCTCAGAAGACACAGAGGCGTAGTCCGACACATGTGTAATTTTTAATTTTATTTTTATTTTTATTTTAGTTTATGTCTTTTAATTTCCTTATCGTATAAAAATCCAAAAACACAAAAGGATTTTCTGTTTTAGAATTCTAGGGGGAGATTAGGTTATGTTCAGTAATTATTTACTTAAAAAAAGGGGGAAGGTTAGTTAAGCTAAAAAAGCAAAGACAGAAAAACTGGAAATATGATTCAGCAAAATGGAAAGTGATAGTACACAGGCATCGAGTTACTTGGAACACCAAAAAGATTTTTGTTTTGCAAGGTTAATTAAATCACAGAAAATTATAAATCAGAGAAATCTAAGTCTAACAAAGTGGGAAAATGATAGTACGGTTGATTGGTACTGTAACTACTCGGAGAAAGTAGATCTAGGGTTGTGCCAGTGCATTATACGATGTGTCGGTAGATTCAACACAATAGATCAGTAGACGTCATCGGTGATTTGGCTTAAACTTAAATAATTCAACGAGTTGTGGGTTTTCATGGTATCCCTGGTATGCACAATCAATCAGTTTCCAATAAGGGGTGAGTAGCAAGCAAATGCCACAAATGTGAGCAAAGACCTGAAACACAGAGCAAAAGATGACAAATGTCACTGAAAACAATGTATATTCTAATATAGTGCTCTAAGAAGAAGATAGGTATTACGCCTCTCTGTTGTGCGATGGCACTGACCTGAGGCTTAGCATAACCTATCCGTTCTAAGAATTCATTGCTGTTTGTGCCTCTCTGCTGTGTGATGGCACTGACCTGAGGCTTAGCATCTCTTTGCAAAATTCTTAGAACCAAATCTTCTAATTCCCCAGACCGCTCAAAAATCTCCTGAGGAAGATTGATTACCATATACCTGTGGAACACACAAACACTTGTTGACCTAATTCATCTAATTAATCACTGATGTGTGTCAAAAGTCTGTGTATGGATTTAAGTGGACAAGTATACTGACAATCGTCGTGGCTGCATCGCCTGATGTTTAAAATCAATGAGTGTTATGTATCAGATCAAGCATGATTCCCAGTTAGAACTTAGAAGTCTTAGATAAATGAAAACTATGATAAGTAAATATGTTGTGTTTAATACAAAACGTTCCAAGTAATAGTGTATATGCCTGTCTGATTCCATATGAGTCTGTCCTTGATATGATGTCAATGCTATTAGGCTATTCTAACCTGCCCTAACAAAAATCACAAAAAGATGTTTATTTTGTTCGTAGTTTAAAATTTTCAAGTTCTATGTATAGTGTGTCAGTGTCGGACTGTGCGTATTGTTCTCCGTGAGCGTCACCAAATGAGATTAATGTCTATTCTAAACAAATTGTTACTGAAAGTTTAAAAGGATCATGTCTGAGATGATCGGGTGGATAAAAGGATCACGTCTGAGGTGATTGGGTGGATAAATGGATCACGTCTGAGGTGATCGGGTGGATAAATGGATCATGTATGAGGTGATCAACAGATTTTAATCTAAAGTGATCATGTTTGAGATGATCAAAGTGTTCATAATGTTTTATCTATTGTTAAGTGAAACTAAGTGTCGGTTGGTATAATGGTCAAAATGTCAAAAGTATGGCCCAGTCACACGACTAAATCATAAGTATGGACCAGTCGTACGAATGGAGCATACGAATGAGTACAATCGTACGATTGGACCATGAGAATGAGCCCAATCGCCCGATTGAAAGTGACCGACTATGTCAGACGTCCGAATGAAGTTCAATCGTATGATTGGAGATGGACGATTGGGTGAACCGTACCATTCAAGCTCATTCGTACGACTCAATCATACGACTAGGCTCAGTCGCAAGACTAAGTCAGGCGACTAGGCTCAGTCGTACGACTGGAGATTGCCTTAGTATAAATACTAGATGAATCGCCCTCAGTCGTTCATTCACCCAAATCGCCCCTTCACTCATCCGACAAGACGAACCTCGGTCAAATTTTCAAAAAACCATATTCACTTTCGATTACTGAGTTCTGACTATTGCTTTCGGTTATACAGGTACTAATCAAGAGGAATCATCGCTCAAACCGAGTTGAATCATCAAGAATCACTCTAATTGTGACCTAACAGTAACCGAAACTTAAAATGACAAATAAATCATCAAAACTGAACTTAATAATCAAATAAATGGTGCAATATGTTTAGTCGCCTGTTTCTGAGTGTAATGAGCATAAGTTCGACATTTAACATCAAGTATAGTTCAAAACATGAATTTGAATGGACAAACAGTCGAATGAACGACTGGACACGCTGATGAACATCAATCGTACGACTGAGCTGTCCGATTGGCTAAATCGTACGACTAAGATGGACGAATGACTCAATCGAATGACTGAACCATGCGAATGATTTCAGGCGCACGACTGAGATACACGTATGAGAAGACATGCGACTAAGTCCAATCGCATGACTCAGTCGTACGAATGAACTCAATCGTACGACTAGATCTCAGTCGCACAGTTCAATCGCACGACTGGAACTCAGTCGTTTGTTCAGTTGCACGATTAAACAAAAGTTTAAAGTTCATTGACTGAAATTAGCTATCCTCAACTGTTCCTACGTTTACTTGTTTTGTGTCACAGATGGCGAGCAGATGGCCCATGAGTACTAAGCACAACATCTGTGCTTATCTCGATTTGACATCCCGCAACTCTGCTGAGTTTGCTGGGATTATCACTTTCTTATGACGATCGAGGATTTCCCGTGCTATCTCAACGCCGTGCACTCCCTATGTCTCTATACAGAAGGCTTTCTGGGAGAACGCTGTGGTAGATAGGTCGACTGATCCCCACTCCATCAGGAGCTCGATATTTGGGGAGGCTATCCAGATCATAGAGGAGGATATACGGACGGTCCTTGAGTTCGAGGATGACGCAGACTGCCCTACCAGACTTCATCCCCTGACCGTCCGTGGCTGCTTCATGAGAGCCAAGTACTCTGGGGATATCAACACAAGCATGCTCAACAAGAGCAACTTGTGCCCCCAGTTTAAATACTTGGCACACGTACTTCTGCGATGCATCGTATCCAGGAAGGGCGGATTTGACGAGCTTTCAGACCAGATGCAAAATGCATATGTCGCTCTGGTGCTGAACCATTCTTTTGGTTTCTCAAGGATGATCTTCACATACATGGTGGAGAACATCGAGGCTAAGGGGAAAGAGGGATTTTGCATGTATCCTCGGTTCCTTCAGATGATGATAGACCAGACACTTCCCCAACTGCCCAAAGCAAAAGATGATGCAGTAGTGTTGGAGATTATGGATGATACAACACTAGGAAGGATGAAGGTCTACCGGGGAAGCAGGTTAAACCCCCGGTGAGGAGATTGTTTGGGTACCTGGCCCGAGAAGATTACGTGGCACCAGCTAGGAAAAAGTAGCCTTACGATGATAGTGAGTCAGACACGGAGCCGATAGCAGTTCTGATTGACGACTCTGATGATGATGGCGATGATGGTGGAGACCACTACTACAGCTGCTAATGTTATATCTCCACCATCCCCACACGAGGGTTTAAAGACGACAGGATTCCATCAGGGATTTCATCCTGATGAGGAAGAAGTATCAGACGAAGAGCCTCTCACCCGGAGAGTGGGTAGCAAGGTCGTGGCTACTGAGCAAGGCATTAGGGCGGTTAGTGGACGCCCGGGAGAGTCTGGGGCTTCTACAACTGACCCATCATACACCCTAGACACTCCCAGCAGCCTAGGGGGAGCATCCGGATCAAAAGGACCCAGACTCAAAAGGATGGCTCAGCCCCACGGGAAGAAGCCCAAGCGCCGAAGGCTGACACTACTCACCACCACCACATCCACTTCCACTACCTCAACCACCCAAACTACCACAGCCAACACTACACCTATTCCACCACCTGTCACCACCATACAGCCCACCACTACCATACATCCCACTTCACAACCCACTCATATTCCACCACCAATATTCACCACCGCCATAGCTACCACCATGAGCCACCAAGCCGGTCCATCCTCCTTCCCAAAAGGTTCATCCCTCCCTCCAATTGGAGTGGAGGAACAGCTAGCAGCCCTGAACAGAATGATACTGAAGCTGCTAGCTGCGGATGAGGAGAAGACAGCAAGACTACTTCAGCTTGAGGAGAAAAATGCTTCTCAAGCACATCAGATTGCCCAACTCCAGGAACAAAACGTTCTGTCAACTCAAAAGATTGAGGAGTTGGAGTCTACGAACAAGAAGATCATGCTAAATCTGAAGGGGTCCAAAGCTGATCCTTTGAAGATAAAGGAAGGAGACAGTGATGATGGTGATGATGGTGATGATGATGATGATGAGGATGATGATGACGAGGATGATGATGAAGATGATGATGAGGAGGGTGACGGAGATTCTCATGACAAGGAAGCTGATGACGATGAAGGAGATGCAGCTACATCTCCCTCTGATCCTGAACATGAACAAAGAACCAAAAGGAAACAAGATCAGAGGGCACCTTCGTCTGCTCCGTCTACCTCCCAATCTACTGAAGATCCAGCAATGATTCAAGGCAAAGTTCAAGATTAGATGTCTATTTATTATTTAAACTTTGTACTTGAAATCTTGTATCAAATTTTGTGTTATATATATAAAATTAAAAGGTTAAATCAACATCTGTTATGTGCTTAACGTATACTTACTTGTACTGTATTTGGTTGTTTAACAGGTTCAGCTAAACAAGTTGATGAGCACGATGTTGTGCCCATTCATCAAATCGAATCAAAATTGATGATGATTCTCGATTTGCAAGGGATCGTACAACGATCTGTCAGTTACACAGCTAAAGAGGGGGAGATAATACATGATTTAACAGATGAACAGATTGCTGAACTGTTTAGTCTGAATCCTGATGAGCTGGTAAAATATGCTCCAGAGGTTGATGTAGTCAGCGATGAGGAACTACAAGATGTCGACGAGGTGGAGATTGAGGACGTGACTGCTGATCACTATCCCCAGTATACTAATGCCGAAGGCGAAGTACTACCAGATCTGGGGGAAACATTTGACAGCAGTATCTTTGATAAGGTTGAGGAGATGATAGCTGGTAAAGCAGCTATAGTAGAAGCTCCTCAGGCAGATGATGCTGATCTAGCATCTAAAAAGGCTGAGTGGGTAGCCTGCCTGGAGGAGATGAAGAAACAGCGCGCGCTAAACAAGTCAAATGCCTACACCAAGCTTTACAAGATAAAGAAGCATCAGAAGGTGTCTGGCAAGATTATCAGCTGGGCATACTTTGAGGATCTCAAAGTGTATGCTGTCAAGAGGGAGAAGGGAATAGAGTTTTTCAGATTCCCACATGATCTGAAAACTCTCCCTGGATTTGAGCTTAACCGACTAGCCAACTTAAGCCTCCTGTATGCTGTTCCAGGAAAGATATCAGGATGGTTTGAGCAGGCTCTAAAGAAAGAGTATCATACAAGGTGGGTCAATTTTAAACCTCAACAGCCCAGAAGGTTGATTCATAAGACAGAGGTTAACCCCATCTTAGGAAGACCAAAGGTGGTCTTGAGATGGCACCTTCCGCGCACAATGTCACGTATTCCACTGAGGGAAATGTCACAAGATTTTGCACCCCATTTTAAATGGTGGTATTATGACTGGCGCACTGGTGAGGCCGTCATAGTTTTGGAGAAAGAAGGGAAATTCGAGACAATTAGGGTATTCGACCCTATGTGGCTAACTAACTTGTCTGCTTCAGATGTCTACATCTTGTTCAAGTGGCCACTGTTTTTTGACACGCAGGATATCGTGCAAGCACTGCAGTTCCAACATGTTACATGTATATGCTTCGCACTGAATATTCATGCTGGGGTTTCAAGAGAAGAAAGAGTGAAGAGATATGAAGAGTTCAAGAAGGAAGTCAAAGTTTAGATAGAACTAGGTCCAAGGGGGAGTTTGTTGGTACACATGTCCCCAGTTCTAGTCTAGTGATCTTAAATGTAATAGACTTTCATCTTGTAACACATATGTAATGTTGAATCAATGTAATGAAAAACTCTTCAGTGAATGTTTGATTGATTGTTTAATGTCATACCTATTAATATTATTTATTGTTATACACATATATGAACATGTTATATAGGTTATACAGTTATTAGACATGTTCTAAATCATTTAAGGTTCAAGAATGTGTTTAACTAAGTATTCTGATTCAGTCGCACGACTGGACCATGCGAATGGGCCAATCGCACACTGAACCAGGTGATTGGATCAATCGCATGATTGAGTCATAAGACTGACTCAGTCGTACGAATGGTTCAGTCGCTTGGCTCAGTCATACGAATGAGAGCTGTAACCTATAAATACCACTTAATTCGTGAAAAAACGTAACACTTCAAGAATTATCAACCCTAGCCGTTCCTGTTCGTCCAGAGAGTCCCTTCCAACTTCATAGAACGTTTCTGATCGATTCTAATCAATTCTTAACGTATTCTCATCGTTAGTTTTGATCGGATTAACGTTCTCCCTGATTGGATCGCCAATCAAATAGGATTCCGCACTATTTGATCTGGTTTCACGTTTGAATCAGTTAGTACTCCGTCCGTACACGGTCCTAACACGTGTGATTTTGGCTAACCCATGTGGGTACACACACAGGGGGATTAGTCTTGGTGACTGCTTCATAGTACGAAACGGGATCCTTGTCACTTTACCCCGGAAATAAGGCGGCTATGTGCCGGGAATGAGGTGGCTGCATGCCCAACGATGGGGTTAAAGTTATTAGAGGATCTAGAAACACTGAAAGATAATGATATAGTACGAAACAAACGAATACATGTGATAATGAATGATGAATGAGGTTAGACCTTGTTGTATGTATGATGAATGCTCACGTACGAAAGTAAAGAAATTATTTTTATTGAGAAAGAGTATTTTCATATATAAAATTGTATAAAGTATTTCAATACTTTAAAACTAGAACTCACTCAACAACTCTGACTTTTATGCATTTTCAGTTGGCAGGTAATTTTGCTGAGGATTGCACACGGGGAGGCTACTCGGCAGGGCAAAACTGACATCCATTCACATGTAATATTATTGTTGTTTTGTAATGCAATTAATCTATGCTTTTGTAATTTATGAACAATGTTGTATTGCTTAACAGCAGTAATTATCAATGAAACGAATGAATGGTTTTTGTTAATGAAATTCCGCTGCTTAATCTTATGAAATGTGTAATGTTTTTATTGCTTATGAAATGTGTAATGTTTTTATTGTTTTACGTAATAATGCTATGATTGTCCAACTGTAAGTGTCCTAGGAATGGGACCTTACAAAAATGACTAAAATAGAAACAATTTTCAAAATTGAGGCCAATAACAGAGACAAAATAAATGTTGGTACTCAAGTGTATACAATTTGCCAAACTCAGTGATGAAAACCGAGATTAACTCAAAAGAATATTATGCGTTCTTGATACACAAAGTAACAATAACCTTTACAAATGTTAAAACAAACTTTTAGATTGGTTTTTTTCACTCAACCAATAAGAAAAATAACCTTAAACGGTTTAAGCAGACAAACCTACAAACAACAAACAAATATTTTCTTACTACAGTATGGAGCGCCATAGTATGTTGCTTACAATTTCTATAAATTCCACTCATGTCTTGAAAATCATTCTTTAGGTCATAAAAATTTAGTAACCTATTTTTATGGGTCTCCCTCCCATTTATCATTATAAACATATCCTTAGTAAGAATTCAAGATTAAGGGTTTAAGAGAAAGATCAAGCTCAATAGGAAGAGTGTGAACTTCAAGCTTTTATAAATATCCACTCCTGTGTTTTGTATTTACTATATTAGTTAGTGATTCTTGTATGTGTTTGATAAAAATAGCATGATTTCGCTAATCTGAACATAGTGAGCTATTGAACCAAGTGTAAAGACCGCCATCTTCCTAGAGTGTGTCGAAGAAAGTGAACACTTCATTTGAAAAGTGAGACGTTAGTTCAATATGATCACTATCAAAACTAGTGCCATGTTGATGTAATAATGATCCGTACCGTTTTAAGGAGACGAGCTAATGAAGACAACTCATCCACTTGAAGTTCTATAAATTGATTTTTTGTCCTATTTCCTAACCTTTTTTTTACTTGCATGATTAGTCATCTATTTAATTCTAAATCACCTTGTGTTGAAAACATATCATACCAAACATAGTTTAATTAATTATTATTAATATTACCAAGTTATTTGTTGAATCAGTTTGATCCCACGTGACCAAAACTGTTATAAAAGAGGTAGAATGAGAGTGTCCCATTATCGGATGAATGAAAAACACATAATAATATAAAACCAACCTGTTAATCGACATTTTTTGGATAATGAACTGCACGGATATATTCCTGTCCTTAAAGAATTTTACGCGCTCTATTGCTTTAAGCTATAATGTAAACTACTAGTATTTAATGCAGAATGAATTTGTTTTTTCAACTGCAGTGGAAATAGATCAACACAAAGCTTGTTTGTAAACTATTGCAGAGCAAAGAGAAGCTGCGATTTTGGGATGTTGACGCTAGGAGCAAGAGGCTTGTATTTATAGACTTAAACCATAACCGAATATTAGAAAAAGGAGGATGGGGTTACCTTAGCTCCTTAGCTCAGTGCAAAGTGAGCCTCAAATGCACCCATTCGCTCCTCAAACGCACCCCTTTGCGAGCTCACGTCTTCGTCTAGACTCGGCATGCGTGTGGGCTTAGCCCTTCTCTTGGCCCAACTAACACTTTGATGACCCATAAAGGAAAGCCCTTTATAAGCCACTCAAAGTTCTCCCCCCACCAATATGGGACAAATGTAAACATGCCAACTTGCATATTTACTAACTGTAAATTTCCAACAATCCCCTACCAAGTTGAAATATTTACTTTCACTAAGACAAATGATGTCACTTGGGTGTCACAAAGATCAAACGCAATTGATATTGATAAATAAGAAGAGACAGATTCACCATTGTTCTTTTGAATTAAACCAAGAACCTGAAGACCCCCATCGATTTACCCCTACACATTACTAGACAACTTTACGTTCTCACTAAGCGCGAATATGGCCTTGCGCTATAAATCATTTTCATGACCCTCTAGAAGATAAACGACAGATCTTCATTTGAGGTGGCACAACCTCCAGATCATATAGGAAAAGTTTTACAACATCCTCGTTGCTTAGAGGCTACCAAAACTTTGTTAAGAAAATTAGCTCAACATCGTTCTCGGTAATGACGTACTATCTTACCTCACAAGGATCTATCTAATTAAATAATAGTACATTCTATCATTCAGTGACTTTGCTGTTACCTATTAAACTTGAGAAAAAGGTGCACTAACTTCAAATTGGGTTTCCATCACTAAGATTCTATTGTGTATTTAGACCCATGGCTCTTATGGTATTTACTAGCAAATCTCTCATTAGAGGTTTGATAAGAGGATTAGCCAAGTTCTACACATTTTGACATAGACAACCTTGATGGTATCAATCAAGTAGTTGTCTCACATAATTGTGCCTAAGACCTATATGTCTTAACTTCCTATTATACACCGCATTGTATATTGTAGATAGTGTGGCCTCACTATCACAATACATGGGAATTGACGACATTGGTACATCCCAAAGACGGATATCTATAAGCAGGTCTCTAATCCACTCTACTTCCTTACCGGCGGCAGCCAATGCTATGAATTTAGCTTCTATAGTCGAGTGTGCAATACACGTCTGTTTCTTGCTAGCCTAAGAAATCGCTCCAAGGTACGGCTCTTTCTCTGAGACAAACCATTTTGTTATAGAGTTAACGGTGAAGTTCTTTCTTGTATGATGTCATTCTCTTTGCAAAATGAGTCAATTTCACAGTTAAAATATTCTCCTCCTTTATACGAGTGAAGATTTTTTATGCTCTTCTCTTATTGGTTTGAACCTTGGCCTTATATATTTTAAATGCATTAAATGCTTCGTCTTTTGTACACATTAAATATACATGTAATAACGATTCCGATCATCACAAAAAGTGATTAAATATCTCTTATCATTGCGGGTAAGGATTCTATTCAGTTCACAAATAGGTGAATGAATTAGTTCTTGTAACACCCGACCTCTCACACCAACAATATTGTCCGCTTCGCCCACGAGGAGCTCACGGATTTGGTTTTGGTTGCCCGGGTGAAAACTTCCCAGGGAGGTCACCCATCCCTGGATTGCTCCCACCTGAGCACGCTTAACTGTGGAGTTCTCCTCTTATCCACAGCCAATATGCCCAAAACGCGTTGTTGATATTAGAGGCCAGACATTCCTTATGAACCAGGAATCTCTCCTGTCCACGGCCGATGTGGGATATGTGTAGGGTGTCACAAGCACCCCCTGTTTGGACTCATCGTCCTCGATGAGCCCGAGAAGTCACCATCCATGGTGAGGTATGTCCCACACCCCGAACGACACAGGAGTGGCTCTGATACCATTGATACCAGGATTGATTGATTGAATTAGGGTTTTACTGTCGTCCAGTTTATCATAGTATGTTCACATAATTGCAAGTAATAACATAACCTGTCTTGAATTGAATTTAGAATGAAATAACAATAGAATATCATGATTGAGTATATTGTATCACATGATTTCCCCCAAATAAGAAATGATATAAAAAGGGGGATATGAATACTCACTTGGCGATTAAGTATATATTGGATGATTAATAAGAAATAATGACAAGCGTCGTTCCAAAGTAAACCGTCACAAGGTACCTATATATATACATATACATATATATTTATAAAATTTAAGTTAATAAGATTAATGATTTCACGCGAACAAGGGTATTTAGAATTTATATTTGAAGTTTTGTCAATTAATTATATTAACAAATAGGAACAATTTCTATTTATATTTGATGTGGGATATGTGTAGGGTGTCACAGTTCTAGTAGTGATGCATTGTGTTGCTGAACACTCGGAAAAGGTTTTTCTGTAAATTTTGATTTTACACAAGTTTCGCATTTTCCAAAATATTTATCGTTTAATTTTGTTAAACCTTTAGTTTCATTTTTTCAATGGACCATAAGAGAAAACACCTTATAAGCCACTCAAAGTTCTGTTCCCCTACCAATGTGCGACAAATGTAAACATGCCAACTTGCATATTTACTAACTATAAATTTCCAACAGTCCCCAACCAAGTTGGAATGTTTCCTTTCACTAAGAAAAACGATGTCACTTAGGTGTCATGGAGATCAAACCAAGTTGATATTGACAAAACAAGAAGAGACAGATTCACTAGTGTCCTTTAGAATTAAATCAAGAACCTGAAGACCCCCATTCGCTTACCGCTACACATTACCAGCCGACTTTGCATTCTCACTAAGCGTGAAGGCCTTGCGCTATAAATCCTTTTTGTAACTCTCTAGAAGATAAATGCCAGATCTTCATTTGAGGCGGCACCACCTCTAGATCATATAGGCAAAGTTTTATAACATCCATGTTGCTTAGATGCCTCTAAAACATTGTTAAGAAAATTAGCTCAACCTCGTTCTCAGCAATACGTACTACCTTATCTCACATGGATCTATCTAACTAAATGATAGTACCCTCTATCGTTAACTGACTTCGTTGTTACCCATTAAACTTGAGAAAAAGGTGCACTATAATCAAGTTGGGTTTCCATCACTAACAATTCTATTATGGCTTTAGACCCATGGCTATCGTGGTATTTACTAGCAAATCTTTCGTTAGAGGTTGGATAAGAGGATTAGCCAAGTTCTATACTTCTTGACATAGACAACCTTGATGGTATCACTTTCAAGTAGTTGTCTCACATAACTGTGCCTAAAACCTATATGTCTTAATCTCCCATTATACACCGTATTGTATATTGTAGATAGTGTGGCCTCACTATCACAATACATTAGGAATTTACAATATTAGTACATCCCAAAGACGAATATCTGTAAGTAGATCTCTAATCCATTCTGCTTCCTTACCGACAACAGCCAATGCTATGAATTCAGCTTCCATAGTCGAGTGTGCAATACATGTCTATATCTTGCTCGTCCAAGAAATCGCTCTTCCAGCTAGAGTGTAGATCCACCCACTTATGGATTTTGAATCAATGTTTTGATCAATCCAGCTAGCATCAGAATAACCTTTGAATATTCTAGATGATGAGGTATATGTCAATTCAAAGTTACTTGTGCTTTTCAGGTATTCAAGTACTCTTCTACAATGTTCGACTCCTCTGTACTTGGGTTTACAGTTACTAAAAGCAAAGGAAATATAAGGGTGAGTGCAATGTATGGCATACATCATACTACCAATTTTACTTGAATACTCTAGTTGAGCCACTACTCTCACAGAGTTCACTTTAAGTTTCACACTTGGATCAAACAGTGTATTAAACTCTTTAATGTTCAAGTGTTGAAACTTTGTTAGAATTTTCTCTATATAATGAGATTGATTTAGAGAAATCTAACTATCTGTTCTTTTCATCTTGATCCCAAGAATGCTATCAACTTCTCCCAAGTCTTCTATCTTAAAGTTAGGAGATATATATTTCTTAGTTTCAAAAATACCCTCTAGGTGAGTACTGATGATCAACATATCATCAATATAAAGATAGATCATGACTGTGTATTCAGGTTTGCATTTTGTATAGATACATTTATAAGCACAATTATGGTAAAAACTGAAGGCAGTCACAGTAGGGTCAAACCTCTCATGCCACTATTTAGGAGCTTGTTTCAAACCATATATAGATATAATAAGTCTACATAATTTAGTCTTTTGTTCGAGCATCACAAACCCTTCTAGTTGCTCCAAATAAATCTTTTCTTTCAAGTAACCATTTAGGAAGGCTGCCTTCACATCCATTTGATGGATGTACAGACCTTTCACTATAGAAATTGCTATAAGAGTTCTAATAGAACTAATTCTAACAACAAGAGTATAGGTATCAAAATAATTTATTCCCTCTCTCTATCTATAACCTTTAGCAACTAATCTTGCTTTTAGGCAGAGATGGATCCATCTGGATGATACTTTTCCTTGAAAATTCATTTGGATCTAATAGGGTTCTTTCCCTTGGGTAGATCAGCTAACTCTCAAGTTCCATTTCCCATAATTGAATCTGTTTCATCATTGATTGCTTCCTTCCATAGAGGAGAATCTCTTGACAACATGGCTTCCTGAAAGTTTTCGATCATTATCCAAATTGATGGAAAAAATTGACCTCTCGTCACTTTCCTTTGTGTTCCTTCAACCAAATAAGAAATTAAATCATTTCCATAAGTATTCTCTTTTCTAACTCTAGTACTTCTCCTTGGTTCTTCAATAATTTATGAAGGTTGGACACTCTCTCTAGAAGTAAAGGGAGTCGCGATGGGGTTTAAGCTTTCATCATCTCTAGAAAACTTGTACTAAAAGAATTACGTCTCTGGATTCAACAACCGTTCCTAGTTCATCATCCAACAATCGGCAAGCCTTGCTATTTTAAGGATATACAATGAATACGCTTTTCATTGCGCGTTTCCTCCTTAATTCGGAGGTGCTTTAATAGTTCGTCCAAAGAGTAGTCCTCGGATTTGTGCATCATTCTTTTGGAGAAATCTTTCTAAGTGGGAGGCAGTTTAGCAATAATAACCCCTACTTAGAAGATTTCAAGTAGAAGAAAGTAAAGAGTATCAGTTTGTTAACAAATACTTGGAGTTCATGCGGTTGCTCCAAGATTGACTTCTCTTCCATTTTCTAGAAGTCTAAATACCTAGCAATAAGGTTCTTATTAGTAACTTGTATTTGAGCTCCAAACCTTTCCATAACTCTCTAGGACTTGTAACCGATGAGTACAAGTCATAAAGACAACCAGAAAGTGAGTTCTTGATATGACCAAAACAAAGATCTTGAGCTTCTTTTCGGACAAGTCTTCGCTTGTTTAGATCAGAAATCACTTGCTGATCTGGTTCCTTTCCCTCTTCAGGAACCGGGTCATTTGGGATCAGGGCCAAGCAAGGATCAAGAACATAATATAGCTTTAGAACAATCAACATAAACTAGACTTTATTAGCCTAATGGGTATAGTTGTGATCGTTGAATCTGTCCAACTTGACAAACTTTTGATTCATGAATTTCAGATTACAGTAAGAATAACATCTATTTGGTCTATTAATTTAAACACAAAAAATAAACCCTTTAATATTGTTAAAAACGGATCAAACCAAACAGAGAGTAATTAATTATTATTGATATTAACAACTTATTGGTTGAATCAATTTGATCTTAGTGACCGAAACTGATTATAAGAAAGGTTGAATGAGATTGTCCTGTTATCCAAATGAACGAAAAACATGCAATAATATAAAATCAACCTATTAGTCGGTGTTTTTCGGGTAATGAACTGCACGGATGATATCCCTGTCGGATTTTACGCGGTCTATTGCTATAAGCTACAGTGTAAACCCATAGGATTTAATGCAAAACGAATATGTTGTTCCAACAGTAATGAAACAGATCAACACAAAGCTCGTGAGGAAGCTATTGTAGAGTAGAGAGAAGCTGCGATTTTAGGATGCCAAAACTAGAAGTAGGAGGCTTGTATTTATAGACTTAAACCGTAACACTTTGGTGACCCATATGGGAAAGCCCCTTATAAGCCACTCAAAGTTCTCCCCCCTACCAATATGGGACAAATATAAACATGCCAATTTGCATATTTACTAACAAGTAAATTTTCAACACCTTGATCATACAAGACTTCATTTATTTCCAATTTTCGTGTTCCTAAACAAATTGAAAATAGATTTTTAAAAAGTTAATATAAAATTATTCACCCTGATATGGTTTTCTACGGTATAGGTTATAATATACAATTAAAATGCTATTAGCAATCAACATCAATTATCGTGCTTAAATTTTCATGGAGTTTGTTCCAATGAATCTCTAGATACAATAATAGGGAAACTTAAGAAGTCAAATGAGATTTTGTAAAAATTGTGGCTTGTAAATTACCAAATAGTGGCTGACAACTACATAAGTTGTATTTACTATGTATTCGAATATGTAGTTATTTCTCTAGGATTTGATGGACAACTTTTAGAGAGCTTAATTTACATCATAAAAGTATGTATAAATCATTTTACTTTCCATGATGATGAACTAGGAACATTCATAAGCTTCGACAACTTGTTAAAATTTGAAGGAAAAAGTTTTTTTTATGAAAGCTAAGTGAGATCATGCATCTAGAAACAACATTTGTTGGATTTGATTACATGGACTTGGTTCAAGGAATATATGAATCGTCAAACGATTTATTTACGCCCAATAATATCTAAGGTTTCCTAAATATTTTTCCTTGCATCACGCATATGTAACATGTATAGATAAAATTATTGATTTCAAGGAATTATTATTTACAGGTTTCCTAAATATTTTTCCTTGCATCACGCATATGTAACATGTATAGATAAAATTATTGATTTCAAGGAATTAGTGGTTTTGTTAGTCATGGAGAAGATAAATTTGACAATAATTAGCATAAATTGTTTCACTTTTTAAGCAAGACATGTTCTATCTACACTCGAGTACCTATTGATGGAAGGAAGGGGGGGGGGGGGGTCTAAACGATCATGAGCGAAGACATGTCAAAGTGAAAGCCCCTGGAATTATTGAACGTAAATCTATGCATAAGCCTATGCAAACTGCGTTAAAAGCGGTAGATAGCCTGGTTCCTATAGGCTGTGGTCAATGCAAAACTTATAATCAGGGACCGACCAACTGGAAAAACAACTATTGCTATTGATACCATATTTAACTAATAGCAAATGAACTCATGGAGCACCTCTAAGAGTGAGACATTGTATTGTAATTTATCTCTATCATATGATCTATTGCATTAGTTATTGTTGTAGGATAGATTAAGCATCTTAACATGAAATGATTATGGGTGAAACAAGTATTCTAATTGCCAACAAATTTGGCATGATTCTATATGCATTGTTGAAACAATCTACTTTTCTCCTTGAAGAGTTGAAGAGCTACAAATTAAAAGACCACCAATACAATGAACCTTGTACAATTGCACATACACATAGCAACCACTGTATCATGGGGCAATTATGTGCATAGTACTTAATGCATCACATTACATGCCATATGTATAATACTCAGATTATTCTTACTATCTGTAATATTTAGAGAAAATAGTTACACGTGCGTGAAGAAATAATATTGAATAAAATTAGTCTATTATATGTTGTTATTTATATCTAAAATTTTGTAGTTTTATTTAACATTTATATATTTATATGTATATACACAAACACACAAACACATATAATAATATGAAGTAATATGAACAAAAATAAATCAAATAGATAAAACAAGAAATGTTAATCACCTTTTTTAAAGGATCCTTATTGTCAGAGTTACCTTTCCAACTCTACTGTGACGCTTAACATGCTTTTAAATTCACCCTTCTTGACTAGTATTAGCAACGACTCAAGTGGTTACTAGTAAATGTTGTTGTAACGCCCCACCCGGCTTAAACCTAAGCAGACGTGCATAACTGACACTACTTACAGTGAAAGCAAACACAAGTGTTGAGATGTTCAAAGGATGAAGCTACATTAAATATGTGTTGAGATTATTAACAGACCTAATTAGCTCTTGCTAAAATAGACCAACTGGGGAAATGAAGTTTACTTGATGAAGACTTCAACTTTAGAATAATATGTATCAGCCGATACGCTGCTTCTCCTGATTAGTGCTTGTCTATGTTGTTACACTTCTTTTGGAACAAGAATGCTAGTGCCGAAAAGTAGTTATACAACCATAATACTATAACCACTGAAGACCTAGTCTACTGATTTCCTTGTCTATTTTCTATAATTTTTATAACCTATATAAATTCACATTTATGGTATGCCATAATATATATGCAGATCAACAGCCATAGCATGTCATTGAATATGATATTTAGCTTTATTAGTGTAAACACCTCACACTAGTATAGTTTAAATGTTATGGCTTTTGTCCACTTGATTTTGCTATTACAAGCTTGTAACTTATGCAATATATTAAGTGAAGAAAAATTTAAAGAAGTTTAGTTATTAATATATATTTCAAGTATTGATATGTTTGTTTGATTTTAACACTTCATATAGATTCCACATTTATTATTTGTTGATTTATAGAAGTTCTTGTTTCAACCGATTCAACAAGTGGTATCACAGCTTTGACTCCTAATTTGTTTGAATTTTTCCAACAAATCACTTGCTTTCTATAAGACTACGCATCAAACATTTAGCTTTCATAATAGTAGCCATAGCAATGTCTCCCAAACATTATTGGAAATCAAACCAAACCTCCTATGTTCACTCTAAATAAATATAACACCAGGAAAATAAGACAGGGAAGATTGACCATATGTTCTGATGGTGTGTATTGCCAGTGAAGGAGGGGCCATGATTCCTAAAGACCCTCAAACTATTCTAATTAAGATCTTAAAAAGATAGAGTTGGATTCCAAAGCACTCTGATTGATTAGAATATGTATTCCAAACCACATTATTCATGGCTTCAAAAAGTTCACTACTGCTAAGAACTTATGGGAAGCTTTAAAGACTAGGTATGAAGGTATTGAAGACATGAAGAATAAGAAGAAAAAGTGAGATGTTCTAAAACAAAGTTTGAAAATTTAGTCTCATTAGGAGAGAAATAATGACAACAACATAATTGAGATACGGTGAACTCTTAGACTCTGTAACTGAAGCTAGTGTGAAGATGAAGAATAGTGACATTCTAAGAAAGTTCTTAACATCTCTGTCGAAATCATAGATAGTTTAAATTTTTGAGTTGTCACCTCTCTTGGTCTAATTCTCTAGTTAGTGTTTAAGTTTTAATTTACAAGTCATATAGTATTTCATCACTTGTTTAGTTAATTAGTTTTTGTTAGTGTTTGAATATTTGCAAAGTTGTTTGTTTTTTAGTGAATTGGATTTGAATGTAGTGAATTAGTCTGCAACTCATTTGTTGTACATATACATATATATACAAACATATATATATATACATATATATATACATATATATACATATATATACATATACATATATATACATATATATATATGTATATGTATGTATATATATATATGTATATGTATGTATATATATGTGTATATATATATATGTATATATATGTATGTATATATATGTATGTATATATATGTATGTATATGTATGGATTCTTGCGGATCTGCAATTTTGAGTTTTCCCAGTGGTCGATCTGCAACCTTCTTTGAACCACCGGCGATTCTTGGGGATTCTTGGTTTTGAGTTTCTTGGTGGGCGATTGTTGGGGATTCTTCGGGACTCTTGAACCACCGACAATTCTTGGATCAAACTTTTCTTTCAACCATCTGAAGAACCCTAACTTGGGCACATCTGGTGAGATTATTCCATCTCTCTCTTACTTTCTTGTTTAGGCTGATATTGGCTGGGTTAGGAGTACCAGTATCTGTTGAGATATCTGTGTTGCTTTCTGTTGCTCTTTACTGGTTTACTTGTGCATCACTTGTGTGATCTGTTTTTTCTGGTTTGGGTGCTTACATTTAAACAGCTACTCTAATCCTTGATTCTTCTTGAGTCTGATAAAATTCTTGTCTAGTTCTCTGCTGACCGTTTACTTCTGTGGTTTGTGCCTAATTGATTAGTTGTTATAACTTGCTGATTAGTTGTATAATTGTTAGTGTTTTGATATTAATTGCTAAGTAAGTGGTATATTGTTGGTTGAGTTTGTGTGTTGAGCATTTGTGGCTTGTTGTCTTCATTTCTGGTCAATCTTAGAACTGTTCTCTAGGTAGGTTTCATTGGCTTATTTGAATCTATACTCAGGATAGCGTGTCATTGTGTGAAGTGGTGATCATTGTTGCTATTTTTGATTAAGTTCTTGTCAGGTAATATAGACAGCAGGTGCCATTATGCTGCCCCGAGATCATGTTCGGTGAGGAGAGGTGCGAATACAAGGAAAAAGGATTTTAGATTAAGAGTGGGATCGTGGAATGTAGGAACCCTAACTAGTAAGTTACTAGAGTTAATTGATGTGCTAAGGAAACGTAGGGTCCAGATAGCGTGTCTCCAGGAGACTAGATGGCGGGGTGAGAGAGCAACACAGTGCAATAGTTATAAACTATGGTATTCAGGGTCTGATGGAACGAAAAATGGAGTAGGGTTTCTAGTTGCTAAGGAACTCCAAGATAATGTAGTGGAGGTAAGAAGATACGATGATAGAATTATGATGTTAAGAATAGTAATAGGGGATGAAGTAGTAGCAGTAGTTAGTGCGTATGCTCCACATGTAGGACTAGGAGAAATGGAAAGAAAAAAGTTCTGGGAGAGTTTAGATCACGTTATGGGTGACATACCTAGACACGAAAAAATATGCATAGGAGGAGATTTTAATGGACATATCGGTAAGGATAATGACCACTTCCAGTTGGTGCATGGAGGCTTCGGGTATGGCCTTAGGAATGAAGGCGGTAAGGAGCTTCTTAACTTTGCAGTAGCGCATGACTTAGGAATCATAAACTCGTTTTTTAAGAAAAGAGAATCGCACCTAATCACGTTTAGCAGCGGCGGGAGACACACGCAGATAGACTATTTATTAACGAGGAGAGAAGATCGTAGCTCGTGGAAGGACTGTAAGACAATCCCAGGAGAGACAGTTGTGACACAACATCATATGTTAGTGGCGGATATACGCGTGAAGAGACCAATTGTCCAACAAAACAAGAGAATTAGACATACGATCAAATGGGGCCAGCTCAAAGATGAAAACATAACCATTTTTAGAGATAAGGTCATACCAATGAAACATCTTGGACCACAGGAAGACGCAAACCAAAAGTGGGAGGCCATGGCAAATACGATCATCCAAGCAGCTAAAGAAACGCTTGGAGTTACAACAATGAGGACAGTCGACCATAAGGAATCTTGGTGGTGGAACGAAAATGTACAGGAGAAGATACGAATTAAACAACAAAGTTTTAGAGAGCTTATACGCTGTAACAATGGGAAGAATGCCTAGAGCTAAAAGATAAATACAAGGAGGCTAAGAGAGAGGCGAAGAAATCGGTGTTAGATGCAAAGAACGCGGTGTATGAGAAGATGTATAAACGACTAGAGTCGAAGGAAGGAGAGCATGACATGTTTAAGTTAGCCAAGGCAAGAGACAGCAGAAGACAAGACCTGAGAATTGTGAAGTTTATAAAGGTTGCGGATGGAAAAGTTTTGGTGAACGACAATGACATCAAGGGGAGATGGAAAACTTACTTCGATAATCTTTACAACATAAAGAACCCAAATCAACAAACTGAGATAGATAATACAACCCAAACAACACAACAAAACAATTGCTATTATAGAAGTATCACAGTAGACGAAGTCACGAGAGCTATGAAGAAAATGAGAAGGGCCAAAGCGGTGGGGCCAGACAACATACCGATTGAAGTGTGGAAATGCCTGGGAGATGAAGGGCTCAAATGGCTAACAGATTTATTCAACACTATCTTTACCACAGGGAAGATGCCGGACCAGTGGAGAACTAGTGTCATAGTCCCCATATATAAGAAAAAAGGAGACGTTCAAAGTTGTGAAAACTACAGGGGAATAAAGCTATTGAGTCACACGATGAAATTATGGGAAAGAGTTATTAACACGAGAATTAGACGGGAAACAAAGATAGCGTCAAACCAATTTGGATTTATGCCAGGACGCTCTACAACAGAAGCAATACACGCCATAAGGAGGTTAATGGAGAAATACAGAGAAAAGAAAAGGGACCTCCATATGGTATTCATCGACCTAGAAAAGGCCTATGACAATATTCCGCGCCAACTAATTTGGGATAGTCTACGACTTAGAAGGGTTCCAGAGAGGTATATCAAAATAATCAAGGATATGTATGATGGGGCAAAAACGTGTGTGCGAGCCCCGATCGGAGACACAGACTCATTCACAGTGGAAGTGGGACTCCACCAAGGATCGGCACTGAGCCCATTTCTCTTCACAGTAGTGTTGGATGAGATGACCAAGTCTATACAGCAGCTAGTTCCGTGGTGCATGCTCTTTGCGGATGATATTGTCTTAATATCAGAATCTAAAATGGTGCTTAACGACAGGCTTGAACAGTGGAGAGCAGCACTAGAGCGCAAAGGTTTAAGGATAAGTCGCTCTAAGACAGAATACATGCATTGTAACTTTAGTGGTGAGGCGGAAGAGGACACCCGAATCAGTATTCAGGGTATGGCGGTCCCACAAACGTCTAGGTTCAAATACCTGGGCTCGTACCTGCAGGAAGACGGAGAAATACACAGCGATGTAGCACACCGTGTTCAAGCGGGATGGTGCAAGTGGAGAGCAGCATCAGGGATACTATGTGATAAGAGGTTTCTAGCAAAACTAAAGGGAAAGCTATAACGAGTGGCAGTACGTCCAGCTATGTTATATGGAACAGACTGCTGGACCATAAAGAAATCGCACAAGAAACAAATAGAGTTAGCGGAAATGCGAATGCTGAGGTGGATGTGTGGTCACACAAGACTGGATCGGATAAGAAACGAAGTGTTTCGACGGAAGCTACAAGTGGCTCGTATCGCAGATAAAATACGAGAGGGAAGATTAAGATGGTTTGGGCATGTCAAGAGGAGACCAATGGCGGCACCAGTTAGAGCAGTAGAGAACATCATCTTAGAGGGTAGGAGAAGTAGAGGAAGACCTAGATTGACTTGGGATGAGGTAATTAGGCGAGGTATGATACACTTGCACCTCTCTGAGCACATGATCGAGGATAGGAGTGAGTGGAGGCGTAGAATTAAAATTAAGGACTTTTAGCTCGACCAATAGGCAGGAAGGGTATTTGAAGTCTGGTTGTGGGGCCTGATGTCTAAGTAGTCCATATCTGCCCTTTAACGGTGATTATTCCTGCTCCTATGATATATGTATGCTATGTGTCGTATGATTTATTGTATACTGTATGCTATGTGTCGTATGATTTACTTGAAGGATGTATTGCAATCGGTATGGCTTTTTGTATACTATGTGCTGTAGGATTTATTGTATGATGTATGCTATGTGTGGTAGGATTTCTTGTATACGGTATGCCATGTGTCTTGTTTTCAGTATGGCTTTTGCTATCTAGCCGGGGGTCTCTTTGGAAGCGGTCTCTCTACCTAACAAGATAGAGGAAAGACTCGCCTACACCTACCCTCCCCAGACCCTGCTCTTGAGTGGGATATACTGGGTTTGTTTGTTTGTTTGTTTGTTTGTTTGTTTGTTTATGTATATATATATGTATATATATATATGTCTGTATATATATATGTATATATATATTCATATATATATATACATATATATATGTATATATATGTATACATATATATATATATATACATATACATATATGTATATATATATATGTATATACATATATGTATATATATATATATGTATATATATGTGTATATATATATATATATATATATATATATATATATATATATATATATGTATATATATGTATATATATATATGTATATGTATATGTATATATATATATATGAATATATATATATATATATATATATATATGTATATATATGTATATATATGTATATATATATATATATATGTATATATATATGTATATATATATATATATCTATATATATATATATATAGAGAGAGAGAGGGTGGTTTAAATAAAAATATTATTTTGCCTAAAAAGTCTAAAAAGAAGGGTATGATGGACATAAAACTATTTGCTACTACTTCACACATTTACATTGAACAAACTAATATTGATATACCCAACTAACTTAGATATTTCTACTAGCTTGTGTAACAACTTATTATTATATTAAAACCCAATAAGATGATTAAAAATACTAACTACTAATATCAAACAGCTTAATTTTTTAATACATTTCATATTGCTATCTTGTTTAGATGTGTTGGTTTGCTATGTTATTTTGATGTGTTTGTTTGTTGTATTATTTTGTTGTGCTTGTGTGTTGTGTTGTATTTAGTGTTTTGTTGTGTAATTATACAACTTTAAAATATATTATGATGTTTTATGTTTTTATGCTATTATGTTATTTTTGTGTTGTTTTCAAATTATTTAATACTAAAATATGTATTTTAGTAGTATTGTTTTATAATATTGTGATATAAAGGAAAAATTATAGTCTTTTCAAATAAAATCAACTACAACATAGCAAAAAGTAGATATAGAAAGATTTAATAAAACCTTTAAAGGATTCAAATCAGAGGAATTGTTATTTACAAAAATCTCAATATTTTTGAACAAACCAACATCTGTAATCTTTACTTTTGCGAAATTGATTCGTTTCAACAGAAATGTGAAGATAGATTATAGTTGGATCGTGATTTTAGTACGTTGACGGTAAAAGTTTGTGCAAATGAACAGAGTATTTGAAGAACAGAGATTGTTGATTGCACAAGCAGTGGTAATAAATTTATCATGTTTATAGTCTTTTAGCATATTTTAGGATTATTTATGGTGCTATAAACTTCTTTTATTGGATGTTTAAACGAAGAGTGATTTTGGTGCATAGATTGGGATTAAGTTTTTGATAAGGAAGACTAAGGGTTTTGGTTCTTGGGCGATAAAGAAGCGTACATTATGGTCCATGCCACCTGTAACGTTCTGTATTTTCCATGTATTCATTGATTTTTTAATGTAATATTACTTCTTATTCAATCCTTGTAATATCAAGATTTGATCATAGTAGAAATATCTTTTTATATTATTCTTGTTGATTATATGCTTGTGCAATGCTTAAACAATTGCGAGTAACGCAAAACCGAGCAACTTTTCGGGACTTATATTTTTCGAAAATTATTTACAAGTTTTATTTTTATGCTTCATATGTTAAAATACCCATGCTTAATCAGGAGTTTATGGTGCAAATTAATAAATAAAATAAGTTGAGGGGCATAAATTAAAACTTTAAATTTTTCCTCCACTCATCTCCCCAACTACATTCTTAATGTCCAACCATAATTTTCATCTATAAATACTAACCCAAATCCCTCACTAATCACTTTCATAACTCTTAACTCTCTATTAAACTCTCTCATTCCATCCAACAACTTCGTCTTTTGTAAGAAATCGTCAAGAACAATTTGTGAGTTATTTATTTATTTATTTATTTTTACTTTATTTTCTTACTTTCTTCTTTCATTTTCTTTACCACTTGAAACAAACTCTAGGACATAACCACTTAGTCACCAAGGTGAATAAGTGTGGTAAACACCTATTTTTGTGGTTCAAGTTGGAAATATTCTACTTGATTTTTTCATGCATGTTTTCTTGTCTTGTTTTTAAACCTTTTGCATCCTAAACCAAGTCACCAACAACTTCAATGTTTGGAGACTTGTGTTGAAGTTATATTCCAGAAATTTTGAGGCTTTTACACCCCATTCTTTTATTTTTACAAAACACAAAGTGATCTACAAATCAAGAAGTGGATGAAACCAAACCGAGCCTCCAACCTATGTTGAAAGGCTTGTGTTATGGTATAAAATGGTGATGTTGAACGTTGGTTCTACAACTAATCAATCTACCATACTCTACTTGAACATTTATTCAAACTAATTAGTTTACTTTAGTACTTTCGTTTATGTACTCATGACCATCGGAATCACTCTTATGTGTAGATTTTATGCAATGGTGACAATCATGAGTTTTATGGATATCCCGACCTATAATACATGGCTTATATGAATATAAAACTTGAGGTTTGTGGATTACCCTACCTCTAATGCATGACTTATATTTATATCTACATAATACTTAGTCAAAACCAAACTATAACATCAATCAAACCATGGTTGAATGCTATGTGTTGAGGTAGGCATTATACTAATCTTATGATTCCTTATTTTGGACTTCAAATGAGTGACTAATACTCATAAAGAACACACATAATACATGGTGTCCAAATAAGTGTCTAAGTAGTATATACTTTCATGTACTCTCATATTTGTAATTTTCATATGCTTTCTAATTGCTAAAATCTCAAATGTTGAATCCTAAACTTACACACTTTTGTTTACATTTTAGGTTGGCTCTGGTGACCCAATCCATTAAACTCATTTATCTATTCTTATGGACTCTAATAACCAAACCGTGAGTCATACTTCACCCCTTTTGTTTAACACTATTTGGGTTGCAACATGTATCAATTATCAAATACACTTAATTATTCATTCAATCAAAATCATTCTAAAACTCAATTCATAAAAACAAGCTTACTTGTTATACTATTTGTGAATACATTCTAGAATACATTATCTTGCAAGCAATCTAACCTCCCATAACTTGTATAGCGCTATAGGACTAGCACATCCGCCCTATTATGATAGGTCTATGTTAAGTTATCAATCTTTACGGTCTTGCTCACTTTTGATGCTAAGATTACGCTTGTGGACACTTTGGTTTGATTATTGGCTTTGCATGCTAGCAGTGTACAAACGTTAGTATACTTTACTCATGTTAAATTGTGATTTATTCACTATATGCTATGTATTCAAACTTGTATGCTCACCAACATATTCATATGTTGACTAATATTTTAAACATATTACAGGAAATGCTTGAAGCTTTATCAAGAAATTCAATTAGGTAGACTTAGAAACACACCAAATCTATCATTTTGTTATGTTTGTTTAGACTTGTAGTTCTCAAAATTATTGTATGTTTATTTTAAATATTGTAACGTTATGTTGATGAATGGAAATAGAATTTAATCTTAATTTATTGTCACTTTAGTTCTATGATATCTTTGAACAATCTATCACTTTTCGCGCCTCGATT
This sequence comes from Flaveria linearis, assembly GCA_024085815.1. Taxonomy (NCBI): domain Eukaryota; kingdom Viridiplantae; phylum Streptophyta; class Magnoliopsida; order Asterales; family Asteraceae; genus Flaveria; species Flaveria linearis. The sequence goes on from CM044013.1 coordinate 36,818,518, forward strand.
TTCCTGCCATCGGTTGGGGTGTGACAACATCTTTGAAAACTCACCAACCTAGATCACCTTTTGACAGAAAGTTAAAGAACTTTCCACTGCCACCTTTGTAACTTTCTACTTTTGTACCATTTATCATTTTTGTTATATATATTAGGATGTGAGTTATGGCATGTAATAGTCATAATTCAAAAGGCAATCTGTCTTTTAACAATACATTGATCTTGTTGTCTAGATTAGTGTTTCCAGCTGGCTTTCAAAGTATAGCTGGCTGTAGGATGTAGTATAAAGTGTCTCAAGTACTTGTATTTATCTTTATGCTTTGTAAAAATTGTAAAAGAATTTGAGAGCAATGTACAACATTCGATCTTGTTTTTTGTTCTTAGTTCTGTCTCATATTTACTTGTGTTCATAGTATCATCAACCAAAATCCGGTTCCCTATTTGATCTGTTAAATTTTCTAAGTCTCTCCTCATTATGAAAATTTTGCATTGACCCCCTTCAACGGTCCTGCAATTGGTATCAGAGCATTTTAGGCTCTTGATAGTAAGATCTCACCATTTTAAATCCCTTTAGTTTCACAAATCACTTAACAACTCAAATGGTAGCTCTTACCAAGGCTGATATGGAAACCAATACCATGACAATATCTTTGTTGATCACTCCTGATGAATTTGATACTTGGTGCCAAAGAATAGGAGGCTTCATCAAGTCTTAAGACAACAAGACGTAGGGATCTGTTGTCTCAGGATATCATGTACCATGCACCTCTTCAGCTGCTGCTAGTGGTGACATGATACCAAAGGAAGTGGCTGACTACTCAGAAGAAGACCGGAAGAAGATTGATGTAGATCAGAAAACCATGATCGCCCTCTAAACTTCTCTTCCAAACTCTATCTACAGAGGCTTCAAGAAGTGTAAAACTGCTAAGAAACTATAGTATGCACTGAAGCTTATGTATGAGGGGTCTAATGAAGCAAAAGAGAACAACAAAGACCTCTTGAAGTAGCAGTTTAAAAACTTCACCTTTAAGACAGTGAAACTATGACTCAATAATACTTCAGGTATGTTGAGACTGTGAATACTCTAATGGATGTTGGGGTGTAACACCCTAAATTTTTGAAGAATGAAGTTCTTGCGTGAAGTGAGAGCTTTCGTGTGAGTCATAAAGTTCTCACGTGGATGAAGTTCTTGCTTGAATTAAGGTTCTCGTGTGAGAACAACTATGAGGAGAGAGAGAGAGAGAGAGACTATAAATAGACCCATGCACCCAAACTTCTACACTTCATGCGAAAACTACTGTTGTTGTGCCTAAGGAGAGAGAAATCGGTGCTAGGTGGTGCCTAAGGCATGTATTCGACGATATTCGTTGTAGTTATGTATTTATGTACAGTGGGTGATGATATTTTCCATGATTATGTAGCTTCTGATCGTAACACTCAGGGTTTAGGTGTCGTTCGTGTGCAAAGATATCATAAGGTTTGTTCTAGATTCCTCTTTTACGTGTTTTTTATGTTTTATGGCTAATATGCATACCTAAATTAATGTTTTGTTAAAGTATGATGATATAAACTGTTATAGCATGTTTTACACGTTAAATTGGTCAAAGAATCAATAACTTGTGGATAAAGTTTGTGCAGCAGAAAAGTTATCGCGCAGGTCTCGCGCGAAAAGTAGGTTTTCGTGTCAAATGGTTACTTTTCGAAAGCTCCCGCGCGATTGAAGAAACTTGTCGATCAAGCTATCGCAACATGGGGAGTTCTCATGCAAAAGTTGATGTTCTCGCGCGAATAGAAGTTGTCGCGCGAATCATAGTTTAGATGTTGAAGTTCTCGCGTGAAAACTTAGATAGATGCATGTAATGATATCCCCGTATAACGTACGATGAACATAAACTAATAATGAGCTTATTGTTTGTAACATCCCGTATTTTTATAAAACAATTAAGTTTAATACATTACTAATTCCAATAATTACAAAAAAAAAAAAAATTATTATAATAATAATCATAATAACAATAATAATCATAATAACAATAATAATAATAATAATAATAATAATAATAATAACAATAATAAAAACAATAATAAAAATAATAGTGATAATAATATTAATTAAGTCCAGGGGGAAATTTTGTCAATATTGAAACTTGAATTTATAACTTTTAGACATAAAATAATAAAAATCGAAATTACAGGGGGCCATTGTGAAAATATTCAAAATTTTAACTGCTTTCTCTCCCCTCTCTCCCGTGATTCCGGCCGACCCTCCGGCCACCGCCGGAGCGGCTCCGGCGACCCCTATAATGCCAAAATATCGCGTTTTTGACCTAACTAAAGTTACCAACACCTTTCAGTGGATGACTCGAACGTAGGGCAACTTTCAATTCAATAATACGAGTGCGAATTCCACTGAAACCGACCCACTTCATTGTCGGCCAAACGGTCGGGCCACGAACACCACTAACACCAGTAATCGACAAAATTAATCGTGTATAAATGAACGCGTATCCATTCCTAATCGATTGAACCATTCCATTTCATCTGAAAACATACAAACAACTCGATTCAATCCCCATTTATGTCGCGACCTGCAACTCATCAAAGTCCACTCTTCGATACATATCTTCTGCAATTAACATAGGGCTATTGATTATAAGCCTCATACGAATCTATCTGTGCAATTAATTTGGTTTTCATCATCGTTTTATCATCATTCGATTTCAAGCTATACCGCGACTTGTTCTTCACTGTTCTTAGCATCAATTCGAAACAAAACAGGTAATTTAATACATCATTGTACTCGTTTTATCATGGGGAACAAAAGCCCCATGAATTTGGTCATTAACAGAATCAATTCGGGGTTCAATTTGAGCGATTTCGATCTAGGGCTCATATGGATATGGGTAATCTGGGTTAACCAGGTTTAAAAATAATTAAAACCAAATACAAACGCGGCTAAGGCCTTTGGTCTACTGGTTCGGGTTGTGCATGGTGACAGTGAGGTCCCGGGTTCGACCCCGGGCCACCACATTTATTTTTTTAAGCCATTTTAAGCCCCAATAAAATATAGAAAAATTCTTAAAAATTATAAAAATAAATTTTATAAACTTCCTCATTTTAAACCTTACAAAAATTGTTTTCTGAAAATTTATTTTATTTAAAAGCCTTAAATATTTTTATAAAATAATATTTATAAATATTATAAATAATTATTTTTATAAAAATGGACACTTTATTAACTTTAAATACAAATTAATATATTTTATAAATCCACAAATTATTTATGAAATTGTGGGTTATTTCTTATAAAATATATTTGAACCAAAGGTATAAATTAATACCTTATTACTAATCAAAATACTATAAGTGTAAATATTCTTATTTATAAATATTATTGGATAATTATAAATTATATAATTAGCCCACATTATTTTTATATTTAATTCTAAAAATATTTAAATACAAATATGAAAACCCTTTTAATGGAATCAAAATATAAATAATTATTTAATAAGTTTAATACTTATTGATAATTATTTATTAATACAAATAGAAATCTATAAAAACATTGTAACATATTGCGTGTGTGACACGTGTTAAACCAAATCAAACCAAATCAACTCAAACCTTACCAAATATAATCATTCGTATTAAAGACTAAATTACAATCAATAATAGGTATTGAACGTGTTTGATCGTGCTTTGCCTAATTCTTTGAAGTTCTTATTCATATACATTACATCAATCCAAGGTGAGTTTCCGTGGCCCCTTTTTATGCTTTTATAATTGTTTCAATGTTTTCAAACTTGGGGGAAAAGTATGCTCACCCGTTTTCGATGCTGTACAATCTTACATACAATTTTCATACTTGGAATCAATGTGATACTATTCTTATATTCTAATACATACATGGTGTTATTCTATGATTCTTACAACCATTAATTCCCGGGTTTGGGAACCAACGGATAGGTATTGGTAGTACTACTGGGTTGACACCCCCACCCTCGACAGATCGGTTTAACTTGTGAGTTACCGACTACAGCTGCCAGCAATCAGGCCATGGGTGAATATATTCCGACGAATTTATATGCATAACGTCATTAGGTTTGGTTGTCTCTTAAACACATGTTATGTGGTTTTTGCTTACAGTATGATTCCATATCAAATTCTATACAGCATCAACTACATGTTTTCAATTTAAACCTGCGGAACTCACCAACAATTATGTTGACCATTTTTGAGCATATCTTTTCAGGTAATCATAAACAAAGAGGATAGCTAGAGCTGATGCCTTAGCAGAGACCCCCAGGATTTCAATAAACTGCATTTGTATTGTATATCATTTACTGTTATATCTGAACACTGTGTATATGGATTTTTAGAATTATTAAGACTATGATAGTCGTGGAACTGACTAACCACGACACAAGTCACCATTGTGTCGGGCGACGTCATGACACGAGGATTTTGCATGTAATATGTCTCTGTAATTATACCAAGTGTTATGACGATCCCGTCCGTCGCATCCTCGTGTTTCCGCTACAAGCGGGGGTGTGACAGATTGCTACACCCCCACCCTCGACAGATCGGTTTAACTTGTGAGTTACCGACTACAGCTGCCAGCAATCAGGCCATGGGTGAATATATTCCGACGAATTTATATGCATAACGTCATTAGGTTTGGTTGTCTCTTAAACACATGTTATGTGGTTTTTGCTTACAGTATGATTCCATATCAAATTCTATACAGCATCAACTACATGTTTTCAATTTAAACCTGCGGAACTCACCAACAATTATGTTGACCATTTTTGAGCATATCTTTTCAGGTAATCATAAACAAAGAGGATAGCTAGAGCTGATGCCTTAGCAGAGACCCCCAGGATTTCAATAAACTGCATTTGTATTGTATATCATTTACTGTTATATCTGAACACTGTGTATATGGATTTTTAGAATTATTAAGACTATGATAGTCGTGGAACTGACTAACCACGACACAAGTCACCATTGTGTCGGGCGACGTCATGACACGAGGATTTTGCATGTAATATGTCTCTGTAATTATACCAAGTGTTATGACGATCCCGTCCGTCGCATCCTCGTGTTTCCGCTACAAGCGGGGGTGTGACAGATTGGTATCAGAGCCTTGGTTATAGAGATTTAGGTGGAGAATTCGACCTAGACTATAACCTAAGAACCTTCATATAGAATGCATACTAGGGATTGTGTGCATTTGATTTTACCTAAATGTCTTTCATGATTTGTGTGACACATAGACACCTGTATTCTGGATTTCCTGGCAAAAGGCCCTCGGGCTAAGGCAAGCATATCGCATATATCTCATTACGAGACCTGGTATGCTTACCTGGGGATTTCTGGGATGAGTGATAAACTATGGTCAATACACAGGTCTACAAGGCAAATGGGTCGAATATATTAAGTCTATGAACTTAATATACAGGTATATTCCTATATACCTAATAATCTACAAGTATGTTCCTACATACCTGATTTTATACATGTACACGTGTTATCTAAACATCCCGGGGAAGACATTATTACTCTTAGTCTTTCTCCATGGGATACTTTTATACTAAGAACTTTACGCTTGTATGCGCACAACATCATATTATTAGGGAACTTCGGTGATCACGCGTGGCGTCGATCTCGGATATTGAATCCGACCCTATCATAGTTATGACTGAAATCCTGAAAGTATGACGGATATGCAGTTACCATTAGACTTAATGTGCTTATATGCTTATTTGCTATTACATGCTATTATTGGAATACTGGCTCATGGACATAAGGACATTACATTATTTATGCTTGATGAATTTAGATAATACTATGATGTTAACTTGGGGTAAGTGGAGCTAGAGTGACCATGCAAGGTAAATTACCATTACGGGTGCACACGTAATTGCAATTCACCATGCATAAGAAGTCTAGCAAATCTTACCATGAGATAACGATCATGAGTATCACACGTTTCTATTCTATACCCTAGGGTGCTAGGGTCATAATTCTAGTAAGTCCTTATTGAAGGCAATCAAACATTGTAAGTCCTTGTTGAAGGCAATCAAACATTATAAGTCCTTGTTGAATGCAATTAAACATTATCATTTACTCAAGTCCTGTCCTACTTAGAGCCTTCATAGTATTTCCAATTACAATATTGACCTTATGAGAAATATCTCCACTTAGCGTTTCAGTAACCACTGATTAATGCTTAGAATGAAAGTGGAATACATAAATGTAGAGGAGTAATGATACTCTCTACACATACAAAACGTTATTCTTTAAAATTATGCTAAGGATAAACGGATGTCACGTAACTGGTTTAGGCATCGTTCTAGGTATGCCACGGATGTGGTGGGAACGCTGCGGGGAACCCTATATATAAGCATCCTTGGTATACCAAGAATGTGTTTAAACTGGGCTACGTGATGATCCCGATTGACTGAGGCATGGATCGGTTTGGTTGTAAACTATACGTGTACGTTTTATGGATATTGCTACGTCACATTAAACTATTTACACTTTGGAAATGTTTTTTTTTCTACAGTCATCAATTCCCGTGTGGAACCGATGTATAGGTTCGACTGTAGCCGTTTATAACTGGTAAAACCGCCTATACAGAAGTATAGTTGCGGTGGCTCTTATTAAACTTATATTACGTTATACTTTGGAATGATGCTAAGGAAAATTTAGTTGTTATGTAACTAGTTTAAGTATTATTCAAAGTATATCGTGGATGTGGTGGGAACGCTGCGGGGAACCCTATATATAAACATCACCGGTATACTAAGAATATGCTTAAACTAGGCTACGTAATGATCTTGATGGACCGAAGCATGGGTTATTGGAACTTGATGAATAGAATCATATGTAAATCTTTTTATACTTTGATTCCTATCAAAGCACACACAAATCTTAATCATAGTCAATGCATTGTGTGTCTAAATCAAATAATTTTCAATATGAGCTTTGAATCGTTATTCGTGGTTTTCAAAGTCTCGTCAAAGTCTGTGCCTTACCACCCAGTACATGCAAGGATGGAAGAGTGGGATGAGTATTTGCTTGTTGGAACGCATGTCTTTAACAAAGTTATGGCTGACTTAATGCTGTGATTAGTCGACGTACTCGCTTTGATTACACTCGGAACAACTCATTGTTTTTATGCCAAATCCCTGATTGTCATTTTCATGCTGTATAGCTCATATTACCCCAAATCTCATAAAGTATCTTAATGACATTTCAGGATGTCTTCTATCAACCCTTCTATTACTTCTTCTGAAAATGAATCGAAGCCTGAAAAGATTCTCTTAGCATACCTAGTACAAACATCTTCTAGTAGAAAATCTAACCCTGAGGAGGTGATGCTAGATGCACCAGACTCATTTGAAGAGGAAGAACCCATAGACCCTGTTGTGCACACTCTACCTGCTGTCGCCACTGCACCGATTAATCCCGTGGAGCCTAACCCTGCTGCACCTGTAGTTCCTATAGCATCTACAGTTGCAAGGAATGCCCCCGAGGCAAGACCCCAACAAGTGAACAATGGAGGAGCCGTGAGACGGACGGCTCGAATTAGGGGATTCCCGGCAAACCGGATTAAGATCTGGCCGCCTGCCGACGAGACCAATTTAAGGGGCAACTATCCCGACCTACCCCCGAGTCTCTCTAGTTCCTCCAGCAGTGATGACGACCAGGACTGACGTCACACGGGCACTAATGGAGAAATAACGACTGGAAAAAGTCATCTCTAGTTACTTCGTGCTTTATGTTTAGACCCATCTATGAGTATTTGCTTATTTGGGGTGTTACTTACGCGCTTGAAACCTTGGTACTTATAATGATGAAATGAATATTATTACTTTTGCTTTGTCATTGAGGTACTATCCTGAGAAGTCCATATAATCCCTTCGATTATGAATCGGATGTTCACATCTCATTGTGATATCGAATCATTTCTTGTCTTTGATTTCGTCTTTCTGATTTAAATTATTCAAAACTTGAACACCATCATAACGAATTCTGCTATCTCGAACTTCGATCTTAAGCTTGTAATCATGATTTTTCCTTTGACACACTGATGTAACTTGAAATTTTTCCGAATTCCTAATTGATAATAATTTTCCTTTCGTCGTTGAGTTAAACTTCATACCGCTTGCACCGTGGGAAACGCAAGAGTTTTCAAGACAACCCATGACTAAGAACACTCGTATCTCCTAAAGGATTATACCTCATCAAAGCAGGGGAGATCCCCTTACTTTGATGAATCACTATTGCGATAAATGGTTTTCCATTTGTTTGTTTTGTGAAATTTCATCCTCTGGATTAGGGTGACTTCCTTATCATGAGGATTGACTTCAATTATTCTCATTGAAATTTACATTTCACAAATGACATGATCTCATCAAAATAGGATCGAAACCCGTATTTTGGTGACAAATGTCAACCCTCGATTGTTTTCTTGTTATTTTCAAGATAAGCATGAATTCCATACCTTGATGACTGAATCTCAACTCTTGATCTTCAACCTACCATGGTTATAATCAAGTAACAAGAAGGATGAACCGATGTTGGTAATTCGACCTACCAAGCCAAAGCATGATTTCTGAACCTGAAAGGAGACCCGATCGTATTAAGTTGATTTGGATTCCAAGCTTGGAGCACTTAAAATTCTTAAATCGATTTCTCTCCTTTTATCCTCATATTTTGACCTAGCTATATGGAAACATTTATTCCTTACTTATCAACTTTCATTTGAGTTATCATCAAAACGTGATTGTGCGATGGTAGCCTTCCTAAACAATCCCTCTGCTGAAGATATTATCAACTTATAAACATGACTTTCTAGTCACGTAAATGTTCTCAGCTGAACTAATGGTTTGTCAAACGGCGTATGTAAACAGAAATTGCTACCTTGCAAAACATGTTTACAAATACCTTTCCTATTATTTGCGTCACTCCTTGAACCGCTTTTGAATCCTTAACCTTGAAGATCATTAAAATTCTATCTTGAATTTGAACAACAAGACTTTAAAAGAGAAGTTCTAAAGAGAGTTACCAGCAAAGAGAGGAATTACTTTTGAGACTAAGTTATTTGGAGCCAAAACATTCTTAATATATGTTGAACCCGTGTTCAGCAAAGATGGGGAGAAAATTTGTGTTAATTATATGGGCATGGAAATCACTGATCAGGTGAAAAAGAGAGAAAAGATGGCAAAACTAAGGGAAGAAATAGTTGCGCAGAAGGCCAAAGAGACAGAACTTAATAAAACTGTTCATATTACAGAGGAAACGATGAGAGCAAAACAAATGCTAGCAACCATGTCACACGAGATAAGATCTCCATTATTAGGGGTCGTTAGCATAGCAGAAATGCTATCAACAACAAAACTTGATAAAAATCAGAAACAACTTTGGAATGTCATGTTGTCTTCTGGCGATCTAGTTCTTCAACTTATTAGTGACATCCTCGACTTTTCCAAAGTTGAGTCAGGAGTTATGAGGTTGGAGGCCACAAAATTTAGGCCAAGAAGAGGTGATGTCCCAGTGGAGGTTATTGGTGATGTTTTACGGATTAGACGAATTCTCACCCACTTGATCAGCAATGCTATCAAGTTTACCTACCAAGGAAAGGTTCAGAGTAATCTTTACGTAATAGCAAACCCATTATCTCACAACGTCGAGAAATTAACCTGTACCTGTCATATACCATGGTATGACGTTAAAACATCAATCGTTATTTTGAATTATTGATTCATTTTGTTGTGAACTCATTCCAAGATCTTCGCATAGCATATTATTCTTAGACCAATGGTTGGTCAAAGGAGAACTACATATTCACAAAATATGCGTTAAGGTCGCTTCATATGGTGACGTTTGGGATTCTTAAATTTCAACGGATAACCTTTCTTATCATTACTGGTCTTTTGATGATTTCTAGACATCACCTTACCACGAAAATTATATTCTGGAAGTTGTGATTATAAGTCTAAAATATCATAGAAACTCGTCATCATGTTCTAACGTTCCATATGCCGAATCTCAAAAAGAGTCTCGCGATTCTCTGGAAGAGTTCAAATTGACATACATTACGTCAAGAATCTTGTAAAAGATTCTATACAAATGAAACAAAGCCGGATATCTATTGTCAAAGTCCGCTGGGAATCTAAACATGACCAAGAGTTCACCTGGGAACGTGAGGACCAAATGAAATCCAAGTACCCATATCTTTTTGTTTCAGTCTCCTCATGATTAAAATTTCGGGACGAAATTTCCTAAAGCAGGGGAGACTGTAACATCCCGTATTTTTATAAAACAATTAAGTTTAATACATTACTAATTCCAATAATTACAAAAAAAAAAAAAATTATTATAATAATAATCATAATAACAATAATAATCATAATAACAATAATAATAATAATAATAATAATAATAATAATAACAATAATAAAAACAATAATAAAAATAATAGTGATAATAATATTAATTAAGTCCAGGGGGAAATTTTGTCAATATTGAAACTTGAATTTATAACTTTTAGACATAAAATAATAAAAATCGAAATTACAGGGGGCCATTGTGAAAATATTCAAAATTTTAACTGCTTTCTCTCCCCTCTCTCCCGTGATTCCGGCCGACCCTCCGGCCACCGCCGGAGCGGCTCCGGCGACCCCTATAATGCCAAAATATCGCGTTTTTGACCTAACTAAAGTTACCAACACCTTTCAGTGGATGACTCGAACGTAGGGCAACTTTCAATTCAATAATACGAGTGCGAATTCCACTGAAACCGACCCACTTCATTGTCGGCCAAACGGTCGGGCCACGAACACCACTAACACCAGTAATCGACAAAATTAATCGTGTATAAATGAACGCGTATCCATTCCTAATCGATTGAACCATTCCATTTCATCTGAAAACATACAAACAACTCGATTCAATCCCCATTTATGTCGCGACCTGCAACTCATCAAAGTCCACTCTTCGAGACATATCTTCTGCAATTAACATAGGGCTATTGATTATAAGCCTCATACGAATCTATCTGTGCAATTAATTTGGTTTTCATCATCGTTTTATCATCATTCGATTTCAAGCTATACCGCGACTTGTTCTTCACTGTTCTTAGCATCAATTCGAAACAAAACAGGTAATTTAATACATCATTGTACTCGTTTTATCATGGGGAACAAAAGCCCCATGAATTTGGTCATTAACAGAATCAATTCGGGGTTCAATTTGAGCGATTTCGATCTAGGGCTCATATGGATATGGGTAATCTGGGTTAACCAGGTTTAAAAATAATTAAAACCAAATACAAACGCGGCTAAGGCCTTTGGTCTACTGGTTCGGGTTGTGCATGGTGACAGTGAGGTCCCGGGTTCGACCCCGGGCCACCACATTTATTTTTTTAAGCCATTTTAAGCCCCAATAAAATATAGAAAAATTCTTAAAAATTATAAAAATAAATTTTATAAACTTCCTCATTTTAAACCTTACAAAAATTGTTTTCTGAAAATTTATTTTATTTAAAAGCCTTAAATATTTTTATAAAATAATATTTATAAATATTATAAATAATTATTTTTATAAAAATGGACACTTTATTAACTTTAAATACAAATTAATATATTTTATAAATCCACAAATTATTTATGAAATTGTGGGTTATTTCTTATAAAATATATTTGAACCAAAGGTATAAATTAATACCTTATTACTAATCAAAATACTATAAGTGTAAATATTCTTATTTATAAATATTATTGGATAATTATAAATTATATAATTAGCCCACATTATTTTTATATTTAATTCTAAAAATATTTAAATACAAATATGAAAACCCTTTTAATGGAATCAAAATATAAATAATTATTTAATAAGTTTAATACTTATTGATAATTATTTATTAATACAAATAGAAATCTATAAAAACATTGTAACATATTGCGTGTGTGACACGTGTTAAACCAAATCAAACCAAATCAACTCAAACCTTACCAAATATAATCATTCGTATTAAAGACTAAATTACAATCAATAATAGGTATTGAACGTGTTTGATCGTGCTTTGCCTAATTCTTTGAAGTTCTTATTCATATACATTACATCAATCCAAGGTGAGTTTCCGTGGCCCCTTTTTATGCTTTTATAATTGTTTCAATGTTTTCAAACTTGGGGGAAAAGTATGCTCACCCGTTTTCGATGCTGTACAATCTTACATACAATTTTCATACTTGGAATCAATGTGATACTATTCTTATATTCTAATACATACATGGTGTTATTCTATGATTCTTACAACCATTAATTCCCGGGTTTGGGAACCAACGGATAGGTATTGGTAGTACTACTGGGTTGACACCCCCACCCTCGACAGATCGGTTTAACTTGTGAGTTACCGACTACAGCTGCCAGCAATCAGGCCATGGGTGAATATATTCCGACGAATTTATATGCATAACGTCATTAGGTTTGGTTGTCTCTTAAACACATGTTATGTGGTTTTTGCTTACAGTATGATTCCATATCAAATTCTATACAGCATCAACTACATGTTTTCAATTTAAACTTGCGGAACTCACCAACAATTATGTTGACCATTTTTGAGCATATCTTTTCAGGTAATCATAAACAAAGAGGATAGCTAGAGCTGATGCCTTAGCAGAGACCCCCAGGATTTCAATAAACTGCATTTGTATTGTATATCATTTACTGTTATATCTGAACACTGTGTATATGGATTTTTAGAATTATTAAGACTATGATAGTCGTGGAACTGACTAACCACGACACAAGTCACCATTGTGTCGGGCGACGTCATGACACGAGGATTTTGCATGTAATATGTCTCTGTAATTATACCAAGTGTTATGACGATCCCGTCCGTCGCATCCTCGTGTTTCCGCTACAAGCGGGGGTGTGACATTGTTAAAGAGATAAATTATATACATATATTGATATACATGAGTTAAAGGTTAAAGAAAGATGATAAAGTCACATGTGAAACTGTTGATACATGATGGCTCTAGTTTATTGTACTTTAATGTTTATGTCTTTCACTTCTTACATATATGTTATTAAAGAACAATATTGTAATATGATATGTGTTTGGATGTAATGATATGTGTTTGGATGGTTATAAATCTTTGATTATATCATATTCTTATAACATTCATTATTACATGCGAGATGAACCATATATGTAGGTTTGAGGTTGTTGTACACAGTTCTGAGTCAACAATGATTCAGAAATGCGTTTGACTTAGTCTTGTGACTATTCATGCTAATGGACCATGCTTATGGACCAGACACACGAATGGATCATGCTTACGGACTAGTCGCACGACAAAACTAGGTGACTGGATCAGTCGTACGACTAAGACATAAGATTGGCTCACTCGCACAACTGAACCATTATTGGAGTTCAGTCGTGTGTATGAATTAATTGCATGACTCAGTTGCATGACTGAACCATGCAAATGGCTCAGTCGTACGACTGAACACTGAAACCTATAAATACCACATAATTCGTGGAAAAACATAACACTTAAAATATTATTATACCCTAGCCGTCCAGAGCATCCTAGTTCGTCCATCCAACTTCATAGTTCGTTCCTGATCGATCTCTACTCATTCTTAACGTTTGTTTAATCGTCAGATTGATCAGGTTGTCGTTCTCACTGATTGGATCACCAATCAAATAGGATTCCCCACTATTTGATCTGGTTTCACGTTGAATCAGTTAGTACTCCATACGTACACGGTCCTAACAAGTGGTATCAGAGCCTTGGCTCGTGATTCTTCATGGATTCGATTGGTGTTCTCGTTAAAATCAATGCTTTAATTCAAAAGATTTGTGTTTTGACTCAAAAAGTGTTTTTTGAAGTGTGTTTGATTCAAAAGTTTCAACCATTTTGACTTATGGCAGATTAGGGTTTGTGAAATTTCTTTTTTTGGTGTCAAAGTATTCAAAGTTTTGAATTTTTCATTCACAGCAGCTTCATTCGCACGATTAACTCCATCGCACGACTGAATTCAAATCGTACGTTTCATTCGCATGACTGGACTTAGTCGTATTGGTCATTCGCACGATTAAGCTAACCCACATGGTTGAACTCATTCGCACCCCTCAATTGCATGATTGAACTCAATCGCACAATTGAACTCAGTCGTACTCTCCAATTGCACAATTGAACTCAGTCATACTCTTCAATCGCACGATTGACTCTGTCGTATACAAAATTGTTCAAGTTTGAAACCATGGACGACCAGAACTCTGCGTTTACTGCTGGTAAGGACTCACGGATCCAGAATCTATTTCTTCTAGAAAATGAGATTGGGAATCAAAACAAGCCACCGAAGCTGTTAACTTTGGATGAATACCCGTAATGGAAACAACGTTTTGAAATTTATCTGAACGGTGTTGACCCTAACTTGTGGACAGCAATTAAGACTGGATATACTATACCAGTTGGTGCTAATGGGGTAAAGCTGACTTTGGGTGGTATGAATAAGGGACAAAAGGTTGCACATAATGCTGAGAAGAAAGCATATGCATTATTGACACAGTCAGTCCCTAAGGATATCTTCCATCAGTTTTCAGAACATAAGCAATCGAAGAAGTTATGGGAGGCTCTGGAAAAGAGATATGATGGTAATGCAACCTTGAAGGCGCTGAAGGCTAAAGCTCTCTGTTAGTCCTCTTAAAGATTAACATTAGTCTTATTTTACAATTTTGTCTTAGTATAGGGACTAAAGTTGTAAATAGATAGTCTTTTTCTCTGTTCATAGTATATATAGCTTAGACTAGAGTAGATTTAAGGAGTCGTATCATTTTGTACTGCTTTCTACCTCTTGTAATCGTCTTTGCTATCAATGAACACTGAATTTTATTGATATTGCTTGATTTGATTACAATTGTTTGTATTTCTTTGAATTGTTCATATAATTTGTTACAGATTGCTCTAATTGATCCTATCAATTGGTATCAGAGCTTTCGGTTGAGTGTTTTTGAAGGTTCTGTCGAAGATAGAAACTTTAAAAATCCACTGAAATCTGTAATAGATTGACAATTCAATTGAAATATTGTGAATCAGAGTTGTGT
The DNA here is from genome assembly GCA_024085815.1 of Flaveria linearis. NCBI lineage: Eukaryota > Viridiplantae > Streptophyta > Magnoliopsida > Asterales > Asteraceae > Flaveria > Flaveria linearis. Next base: position 36,833,644 of record CM044013.1, read on the forward strand.
TTCATCATTAGAAACATGATTTGAATCACAAATTGCAGTTTATCACATCAAAATTGAGTGAATTAGAGAAAAATTGGTCGATAAGTGTTCTTGAGTTTACGAACTAAGAATTCAGAAATTGAGTGAAAATTGTTGATAATTACAGAAATTGATGTTAGAAGATTGATTATCGACATCATAATGAACTAATTGCAAAGTTTCAGTTCAATTCATCAACAATTGAAGGATTTCGAAATTTCAGAGTTCGTAACATTCATAAGAACATGATGAATGTGTCGTATTAGGGCTGGAAAATACTGAAATTTGCCTAAGTGTTTAGGCGTTTGAGAACTGTTTAGACTTTTCTCAACTGTTCAGAATTTTTACCCCCTAGGCGTATAACCACTGTGAGGACTTATAACCACTGTGTGGACTTTTCACTTGTTTGGGAATACCACCACTGTGTGGAAGTTTAAGCACTGTGTGGACGTATAACTACTGTGCGAGAGTTTCTACTGTGAAGGCTTTTCAGTACTGTTTGGACTTCTAACACGTGTGTTAGAAATTTTCTAAGGCAATCCCTTAGACTTATCAGCTGTTGGGACGTTTCACATTGTTGGGACTTATCACCACTGTTCAGACTTATCATCATTAACACTTAGAAATTTTTTAAAAAAAATTCAAAAATCCAAAAATATTTTTTTTGTAAATCTTTTCTTAAATTCAAAACTTAGAAAAACATCAAAAATATAAGAATGGAAAAATCTAAAGATTCTGAAAACAGAGTTCCAAAACTTAAAAACAGAGCTGATTTTAATAACTGGTCTCTTAGGCTGAAACATCACTTGAATTCCATAGACACTGATCTTTGGAAATCAATTGAAAAGGGACCTTACATTCCTGTGACTACTGATGGTCCAGACAGAGGATTTGTGTATACAAAAGATACTGTTAGGACCATGTACGTACGGAGTACTAACTGATTCTTCGTTATACCGGATCAAATAGTGCGGAATCCTATTTGATTGGCGATCCAATCAGGGAGAACGAAATCAAGATCACTCCTAACGATTAGAAGACGTTAAGAATGGAATAGGAATGATCTGGGACGTTCTATGAACTTGGAATGGACGATCTGGACGTTCTGGGTCGACTAGGGTTTCAAGTATTCGAAGTGTTACGTTTTTCCACGAATTAAGTGGTATTTATAGGTTACAGCTATCAGTCGTACGACTGAGTCAGGCGACTGGCTCAGTCATGCGACTGAGTCATACGATTGGTTCATTCGGACGACTGAGTCAGTCTTATGACTCAATCGTACGATTGACTCAATCTCCTGGTTCAATCGTGTGACCAGCCCATTCGCATGGTCCAGTCGTGCGACTGAATCAGATAACTTAGTTAAACACATTCTTGAACCTTTGATGGTTCAAACCTATGTCTAACAACTGTAAACCTATATAACATTGTTATAATATGCGTGTACCAACTAATAACATAATTAGATATAACATTAAATATCCAACAACCATATATAGAAGAGATTCTCATTATATTGATTAAACATTACATATGTGTTACAAGGAGATGTTCTATTACATTTAAGTTCACTAGACTGGAACTGGGGACATGTGTACCAACAGATACACAAGAACCATATCCAGAAGATAACCTACATGGAGAAGACTTAAAGAAGGTGAAAAATGATGTTAAAGCCTATTCTCTCATGTGTAAAGGGCTACCTTTGGAAGTACTATCCAGACTTGAAAACTATCAAACTAGATATACTATGTACAAAGCACTGAAGGTTATCTGTGAAGGAGGGAATGAAATTCAAGATCTGAAAAAGCAAAAATTGAAAAGGCAATTGGAACTATTTGAGCACATCTCAGGAGAAACAATAAATCAGATGATGAACAGGTTTGTGCAACTCACTACAGAAATTTCTACTCTGGGAATCAAGAATGATCATGAAGACTTGAATAATAGACTTCTGAATGCACTACCATCATCATGGAAACAGACTGTTACTTTGTTGAAACATACTGAAAAGTTTCCAATGGATCTTGATCTTCTTATTGCTAAGATTGAATCTGTTGAGATTGATGAAAGCTCTAGAAACAATGATAGACATGCATCAACATCTCAATATAAGTATGTTGCTTCTCCAGCAAATACTGTAGAAAATGCCTTTCTTGCAAAAGATCAGATCTCTCCTGAAGATGAAGGTGATTTATTTGTGGGAGTAGGATTCTTCACCAGTACACCTGCTTACTCTACTCAACCACAACCAAAGTCTCCTCTTAAAGCTCAAATGCATAAATCTTCAACTGAGATGCCATCCTCCTCAAACTCTCCCAATCCAAGCAAAGTGAAAGATGTGATTAACATTCTTTTACAAGATGAAGAGTCGAAAACTGCTTTCACAGCTTTCATGGCAAGCTTCCAAGCTTATCAAGGCAGTCATCTGACTCAAGTGGAGCTAGTTCTACAAGATTTGTTTGAAATGGATCCTAATGATGTAGAAGAAATGGATCTTAACTGGCAAATGGTCATGATAGCTTACAGGACACAAAGGCACTCTTATGCTAACAAAAATTACAAACCCAGTGCAAACAAAACTGTTGGGTTTGATAAATCAAAATCAAGATGCTTTAACTGTAACAACTCTGGTCATTTTTCAAGAGAATGTAAAGCTCCAAGAAACCAAGGAGGAAATAGTCAAGGCAGCTCAAATGGCCAAAGATATCAGCAACAGGCTAATAAGACATTCCAAAAGCCTTACCAAAGCCTACCTATGCCAGAACCCAAAGAAGAAAAGAATAGTGAGGAATCAAAGAAGGCACTGGTTGTAAACATCAAAGATGGTTATGACTGGAGTGCATATGCAGAACAGTTTACTGCTGATCTCACTGCTAACCTGGCTCTAGTTGCTGAAGTTGATGATGAAGACTGGTCTGAGGATAATGATTCTAAGAGAAATGATGATTCTGATCAAGAAGAAGAGTATGACTGGAGCGACAAATCAGATCCAAAAGTTACCACTGAAGAAGTTGCTCATATGGCTCAATCAGAACAACCAAAGGTTGTTACCTCATCTTCTGATACTGAATCTTCAAACTCCTATCCTGAAATACCAGTGGAAGTGAGAGAGAAAATGTGCACAAAAGCATGTTTTGAACAAGTTGAACACTACAGAACATACTCATTCAAAATATGTGACAAGCTCAAACAAGAAGAATCAAAGCACAATAAGCTAAAATCAGATCACAAAATTGCTGATGAAAAGATCATATCTCTTCAAGCTTCATGGAACAAAACTCTTAAAGAACTTGAACTTGTAAAGAAACAACTTAAAGAGATGAACAAAACACTCGAACAAGAAAAATTGGCACATGCAGCAACACAAATAGATTTAGCCAAAGTTAAAAGCTCAAAGAAAATTGTTGAGCAACTGGTGAATGGAAGAAATGACAAAGATAAAACAGGACTAGGATTCACACATGAACCTATGCCTGAATCAATCTCAAATACATTACCAGAAAATTTCAACACACATGATCATTCACCTGAAAACAAAGCAAAGCTTAAAGAGTTTCAAGATCAAAAGAACTTTTAAAAGAAAAATTTTAAGGTTTATGAAGAAACTGACTCAGAAAAGATCAAAAATGGTCATCCAATCAAAGTCAAATCTTATGAACCTCAACAAATGCAAAAGAAGCTGTTTGTACCAAAAAGTGAAACTGTTATTGAACAGAATGAACAAAAGAGTGAAAAATCAACTGATGTCAATAACAAATTGAAAGAAAAATGTGAAGAAGTTAAAACAGATAATATTTTTTCTGATGATTCAAGTTCAAATGAACTAAATGAAGATAAAGAGTGTCAAAAAGAATCTTCTCAAGATTCAATTAAAACTCAAATCAAGAAAACATCATCAAGTGTAAGAAATCAAAGAAGAAAACAAGCTGTTAAAGCTAAGAAAGCCAAATCAATTAATCAGTCACAGAACAATACTCAAATTAAACCTGTGAAGTTTGTGTCTGCAGGAACTTTTGACATGAACACAAATACAAAAATGACACATAAACCCAAAATCAAATCTAACTCTGATCTGAAAACAAGTTTAGATCCTAAGACTTCCGCTATGCATAAAAGATTTGAATCAAAGGAGTCAAAGAATTGTTTTCAAGTTCAAAAGAAAAATCCTAAAAATCAAATGACCAAATTTACACCAAAGAAACAACAGATTAATCTGCCTAACCCTAAATTCAAACAAGAATCAAATGTTGCTTCTACTTCAAGGGTTAACAAAATGTTGTTCAAACATTCTGAAAAGTATTGTGATATCTGTGACATGTACAATCATGACATTTCAGAATGTTACTTTAACAAGTATTGCTACATATGTGATATGACAAATCACACAACAGCTGAGTGTTACTTTAACAAATACTGTGCTTTGTGTGATGAAAGAAATCATATACAAATGATTGTTACTTCAGGAAGAACTCTACAAGGAAGGAATTCAGTAATCAAGGATTTATAAACTCACATTTTAAAAGAAATCAGAATATTGGGTTTAAGTATTCACAACAATAACAACCTTCCTTGGGTCTGAGATCTTTCAAGAGAAACAATTCTGATTTTGATAATCAATATTTTGTCAAATCACAGCAATACAATCAAGAAAAGTTTATTCCACGATCTGTGAGAATAAATAAAGGAACATTCTCAAATGGTTCAAGATTTCTTGATGATGATCTTGAAAACAGATATAATGTTTTGAGAACAAAACAACAAAGAGATAATCAACATGTTTTCAAACAAGGATTTGAAAATCCAAAATTTTCAAAGAAACCTGATGTCAACAAACTTCATTTCAAACAATTTACAATTGTTGACAAGTTTGGCAAGCCCAAGACCATCTCGGCTTGGGTTACTAACTCACCTTAAATATTTTTGAATGCAGATACGCCCGCGGAGACCAATCAACTCATGGTATGTTGACAGTGGGTGTAGCCGGAATATGACAGGCAATCAAGCCTTGTTACAAGATTTTAAGTTAAAAGATTGTACTCATGTTGCTTTTGGAGGTGATGCAGGTGGAAAGATAACAGGAGAGGGAACATTGTCCAATGGGATTATTAGTTTTGATAAAGTCAACTTCTGTTCGTAGTTGAACTTTAATCTTCTAAGTGTATCCCAAATTTATGACAAATCTTATTCTGTTCTTTTTGATGAATCTCACTGTTATGTCTTGAAACCAGGTTTTCAGATTAGCAATGACTGGGTGATAGTTAAAGCTGCTCGAGATAGAGATGTATACAAACTGGATATGTCTCAAGTGGATCCTGCAACAGAAACAACTTGCCTGATTGCTAAAGCATCAAATGATGAAAGCCAGCTTTGGCATAGACGACTCGGTCATTCAAACTTCAAAAACATGAACAAGCTTGTAGCAGGAAATCATGTTATTGGACTTCCTTTCAAGAAGTTTTCAACAACTGATCATTGCTCAGCATGTCTGAAGGGAAAAGAACATAGAGCGTCTTATAAGTCCAAGTTGATAAACTCAAACACTAAACCACTCCAGATGTTACATATGGACCTTTTTGGACCAACTAATGTTAGGAGTATTGGTCGAAAATCATATTGTTTAGTCATCATAGATGATTATACAAGATTTTCATGGGTTTTCTTTCTTCATGCTAAATCTGAAACTGCAGATCTTCTAAAAGAATTCATTAATAAAGTTGAAAATCAACTTGAACAAAAAGTAAAGATAATAAGAAGTGATAATGGAACTGAATTTAAAAATGCTAACATTGATTTGTTTTGTGCAGAAAAAGGGATAGTTCATCAGTTCAGTGCTCCCAGAACTCCACAACAAAATGGAGTTGCTGAAAGGAAGAACAGAACTCTGATTGAAGCTGCCCGGTCTATGTTAGCTGATGCCAAAATTCCAATCACTTTCTGGGACGAAGCGATATCAACAACATGTTTTGTTCAGAATGGAATCTTACTTGTTAAAGATAAAAAGAAAACTCCATATGAGTTAATGTTTGACAGGAAACCAAACATAAACTTTTTAAAATCATTTGGATGTCCAGTTATGATTTTAAACTCAAGTGATCATTTAGGAAAATTTGAAGAAAAAGCTGATCATGGATTTTTCGTTGGATATTCATCAGTTTCCAAAGCCTATCGAGTTTATAACTCTAGGACAAATACTATTAATGAAACATTCAACGTTAAATTTCTGGAAATTCTTTTCCATCAGTTTCAAATGGTCCTGCATGGTTATTTGATATAGATTCGTTGTCAAACTCATTTCAATCTAACTTGTTTAATCAATCTGATGATTTTACAGGTAAGAAGAACTCAAGAGGAGATCTTGGATCTTTCAGTGATGATTCTGATTCTGATGATTCAGATGATGCTCGCCCAGATTATCCATTTTTCTCATTTGTCAAGGATTCAACAATCCAATTCAATGACAATGTTCATGCTGTTTCAGCTTCAGATCATTCAGTTTCAGCAGATCAAGAAGAATCTCAACCTATTCCTAATGATGGTATAGAAATTGGACAACCTGAGTCTGGCACATCTTCTATCTCTAGAGATGCAATTGATCATAGTAACCTTGATTACTTTATCAATTCACCGACTTAAGTTCCAAATTTCACTCCACATTCTTCTACCTTATTGCAACAGCTCTCCAATCTGAACCAAACAAATCTGGATGTTAATGTTCAAAGAACTGAGATACCAACATCTCGTATCCATAAGAACCATCCAACATCACAGATTATTGGTCCTCTGAATGAAAGAACTACTAGAAGTAAATCTGAACATGAAAATGTTTGTTTATACTCTTGTTTTCTTTCTCAGATTGTTCCTAAAAATGCCACCGAGGCATTACAGGACAATGGTTGGATTGAAGCTATGCAAGAAGAACTTCTTCAAATTCGCAAACAAGAAGTGTGGAAGTTAGTGGAATTACCTGAAGGAGAAAATGCCATAGGCACGAAATGGTTGTTCAGAAATAAAACTAATGATCGTGGCATTGTTATAAGAAACAAAGCAAGACTTGTTGCACAAGGATACACACAGGAAGAAGGAATTGACTATGATGAAGTATTTGCTCCAGTTGCAAGACTCGAATCCATTCGTGTTTTCCTGGCTTATGCATCATTCATGAAATTCAAGGTGTATCAAATGGACGTCAAAAGTGCATTCTTGTATGGTCCAATCACTGATGATGTGTATGTGGAGCAACCTCCAGGTTTTGAGGATGCAGAATTTCCACATCGAGTGTATAAGCTTAGCAAAGCTTTATATGGACTACATCAAGCTCCTAGAATTTGGTATGAGACATTATCTCAACACTTGATCCAACATGGATACACTAGAGGGAAAATCGATCCAACTTTATTCATTAAGAAGGATAATGATGATCTCTTTGTGTGCAAGTGTATGTAGATGATATCATATTTGGTTCTACCAGTCCAACATTGTGCAATGAATTTGAAGAAATCATGAAATCTTGTTTCCAAATGAGTTCTATGGGAGAAATCAATTTCTTCCTTGGATTGCAAGTTCAACAATCTGCAGATGGTATTTTTATCAATCAAGAGAAATTTGTTGACAAACTCTTGAAGAAATTCAAACTGCATGATTGTCAGTCCATAAGAACTCCAGCTGACGTAAACACCATGATTGAGCCTGATCCTAAAGGAAAATCAGTTGATCAAACTCTATACAGATCTATGATTGGTTCTTTGATGTATCTTACTGCATCAAGACCAGACATCATGTATGCTGTGTGTGTTTGTGCAAGGTATCAATCAGACCCGAAAGAATCTCACTTAATTGCTGTCAAAAGAATATTCAGGTATCTCAAAGGTAAACCAGCTTTAGGGCTTTGATATCCTTACGAGGGTAATTTTGAGTTACATGGATACATAGATAGTGATTATGGTGGATGTTGTCAAGACAGAAAATCTACAACGGGTGGTTGTCAGTTTCTTGGACCCAGATTAGTTTCATGGCAATGTAAGAAACAAACAAATGTTTCTGTCTCAACTGCAGAAGCTGAGTACATAGCTGCATCAGTAGGATGTTCTCAAATCCTTTGGTTGCAAAACCAACTGCTAGATTATGGGTTCAATTTTCTTAAAACACCTATTTACATAGATAACACTGCTGCTATGTTCATTACAGCTAATCCAGTTCAACATTCAAAAACAAAACATATCGAAATTCGATATCATTTTCTAAGAGATAATTCTGAAAAAGGTTTAATCATCTTGATTCAAATAGAAACTGAAAAACAGTTGGCAGATCTATTTACTAAAGCCTTTCTACCAGGAAGGTTTGAGTATTTAGTGGAGTCAATTGGCCTTATTAACCATGTGTAAACTTGGTTACTACTTTGAATCTTTCCATGATAAAATTCTTTCCTAAATCTAAAGGTCTTCATAAAGGTGCCTTTTCGTAGTTATTTTCCTGATTTTTGTGTGTGTGTGCTTTCTTTTATAGAAAAACAAAATACAAAAATTAGAAAACTCACAAAATCAAATAAAAAAATATAAATCAAAAACTCCAAAAAATAGAGATCTTTGTGTTTTTAATTCATTTTTTAGGAATGAATCTGTGGTTGCCTAATATGAGAAATGATAGTACATTAGTAAGATCAGTTGCATACTTCACTTGCTAATAAAGTCTGACATGATCAGGATCTGATGTGTAGACAATATCATGCTAGTATACTGAACAAGTAAATTCTTGTGATTATCCCAAATCTCTATGATTGTTTTTGTATTCATCTAAGTACTTTTGAGTGTATTAGCTTATCAGATTGACTGCTTGCTAAGCTACACCCACTCACACCTGATGATATTGTGACTAATCATGAGATCTGTTACAAGCATCATTCACTTCTTTGTTATGAGTCATCATAGACCTGAAGTGCTAAAATATCCTCTGTTGTAAGTCATTACAGACCTGGATATTCTCCTTTGATGCAAAAGATGCCAATGTGCACAACCCATTCAAATGGATGGTTAGAGTTGATCAAATGGTTATCCATGATCATTCTCTATTCAATTCAATAACATGAACTCTGGTTATGCATATTTGTTAGGTAATAAGTTGAGAATATGTGCTTTCTTGCATGTCTTGATGATGGTTGATCCTCTAAGTCTTGGTATGAGTCACATCTTGTCATTTACAATTCTACCATACTCATCCAAGAATTGAAAAAGTAAGTGAGCTGATAATTTGTGTCAAAAACACTCATTTTCTGTCCTTAGATCTTGTGTCTCCTTTGCTGTGATGTCATTGACCTGGAACACACTTGATCAGGATTTAATCATTGTCTATGACTATTCACATATTTTTTATTTTAATGTTCTGATCTTTACTAATATGATCTCACTGCACTCTATGATTCTATTGTAAATATTAGATTTTCATTCTGCTTTAATTTTGTTTTTATGCATGTTTTCTGGTGTGCAGGGAATATAACAATGTTAAGTGTCATATTCTTATGCTTTGTTAGTAAACTTCTAAGTTTTGCAAAAGAACTTAAAAGTTTAGGGGGAGTAATAAACCAGTAAGAATATTCTTAGAAAATCAAAATGGTCATGTTGAATTGAAAGGATGATGCTTTAATTTCAAAGTATGTGTGTGTTTATCTATGATAAAATGATCTCATAATTTTTAACAATTGGAAAAGCTTCTTTGCAATGTTGAAAACAAGAAAACTGTTGAAATATTTGGTTTGTTCATTTTTGAAACTAAAATGAAGGGTCAAAATGTAAAAAATTAAATTTTGAGGTAAAAATGTAAAAAGTTCAATTTTGAGGGTCAAAAGTGTAAATTTGAGGGAAAAGTAAAAAAATATGCAATATTATTAAAATATTAGTATGAAATATTACTAATGTGTTTAAACAGTGTGCAGGTGAAAGATTTGAAAAACACAAGTGCAAAAACATCTGAACAGTTGTTATGTGTCTGAGAAGTCGATGTGTGGGCATTTCAGCATCATTTTGATACTGCACAGTACTCATACGACTGAACAGTGCTCATAAGTCTAAACTCATATGTCTAATACTTGGTAAAATTTAGAGTCTAATGAGTCTGCACAGTACTTAAATGACTGAACAGTGCTCATAAGTCTAGAACCTAATGAGTCTGAACAGTACTTAAATGACTGAACAGTGCTCATAAGTCTAGAACCTAATGAGTCTGAACAGTACTTAAACGACTGAATTGTGCTCATAAGTCTAGAACCTAATGAGTCTGAACAGTACTTAAACGACTGAATAGTGCTCATAAGTCTAAAAATTGTATACTTAGTACAAAAAGCACACTTGTGATATTCATTTCATTCCCATTTCAAAAACCCTCATAAAACCCTTCTCTGACCACTCGAACTCTCGAACAAACCCTTGTTCTTCGATTAAAATCATTTCAAGCTCAAATCTCAGATTACTGACAGTGTGTTTGTGATTGTGAACGTAAGTGTATGATTCACTTTCATCTGATTTGTGGTTTAAACGAAAGTCTTTTTTGATAGTCGTTTGACTCCTGTACGGTCGTTCAACCCTAAAAACTTGTCAAAATCTCAGATTTATTCATTCAAATCGAAAAAATGTGTGAAATTAATGATTGAATCTTGTTTGTCATGTGATTTCGATCATGTTGTTATGTTAAACTTGGTTTAATCTAACATTCGATTGAAGACACTGTTCATGTTCATCGATGAACAGTAGTGTTTGAAGATGAACCCGATGAAGAAGATGAACAGATTCATGATTTTTTTTAAAATAAAAAATGAAAAATAATTTTTTTTCAATAAAAATCATCATTACAGGAATTGAATAGTTTTATAAAATGATATAAGATAAAATAAACTAAAGTGTTAGCTTTTCAATTAAAATCAATCTTGATAATTCATTTTTTTAAAGTTAAGTGTTTACACTTAAAATTAAAATTTCAAGTTGATTTTAAAATTCAAATTTATTTTAACACATCAGTTTATAATATCTTAAATCATTATATTTTTAAACTCACATTAAATCATTTGATTCAAAATTCACATATTATCTAATATCATTGTTTTTAAACTTTTGCAGATGGATGATTTAAAGTTTGTGCCAAAGCACAACATTGCTGCATTGCTAGATGAGGAAGTTCAAGATGCTTTATCTTATGAAGAAATGATCAGATTTCTTCTAAGAACAAAATATGTATATGCCATGTGTTTCCAGACTGTAATCTATGATAGACTCATCAGACAATTCTGGAACACAGCAAGAGTTGAAGCAAATGATGAAGGAAGAAAAGTTCTCAGAGGTTTTATAACAAGAGATCGTATGATTGAAGTTTCTGAAGAGTTAATAAGAGCTGCATTGAGACTGGGTCACAATGATCTAGATGATCTAGCTGAATTGTCATTCAATTGAATGCAGAGAGACATTCATGGCAATGGGTCACCCAGATAATTTTCCAAAGAAACAGTTCTTCAGAGCTCGTGTTTACAATCACTGGAAACTTCTTTGTTACATTTTTCAACATTGTATGTCAAAAAGAAGTGCTGGGTGGAATTCATTCCCGGTAGATATTGCATCTCCTATTGTGGCCATAGCAACAAACAGGAGATTTAATATGGCCAAATGGATCCTGAATGGATTTATTTTCAATTTGGAGAAAGGAACAAGGCATAAGTATCTGATGTACCCCAGGTTTCTGCAAATGATCATTAATGAAGAGCATCCAGATCTCCATATGTATGGAGTAGGGGGAGACAGACTTATGTTGGAAAACATGTCTGAGGTTACTTACAAGAAGTTAACAATGTTAACTGGAGCTCAGAATGTTCCTATGTTTGAATATATGAGAAATGTAGCAAATGATAATGTTGATATCACTATAAATCACTTTCATTTGATAGATGGTGAACCTCTTAATCCCTCAGAGTTGATTGATGTATTTCCTCTTGAGGAAGATAATCAAGATGAGGAAGGTGATCAAGATGATGACAATGATGATGATGATGCTGATGATGAAAGTTCTTCAAGTTCAGATGATAATGATGATGATGATGGTGATGTATCAGAAACACACCAAGATATGAGTCATGATACTCAAATGTTTGACCAAGCAGATGAAGCTCAACATGATGAAGAAGGTCCAATGAATGAAGAAGGTAATGAACCTGTTCATGATGATGTACATGAAGATGAAGAAATTCATATTGAGACTGAACAAGAAATTGATGTAGATAATCAAATTTTTGATTATGAGTTCATCGAATCTTTTCAAATTGATCAAGATATTCCAGTTTCTACAACACAACATGTGTCTGTTCAAACTGAGGAGATTTTAGATATTGATGAAATTGAAAAATTAAAGAATGAAAATGAAGTAAAAGAAAAAGAGATTGCTGATCTTAAATCTGAGCTTGATATGCTAAAGGAAGCAAATGAAAAATTAAAAGAAGAAGGTTTGATGAAAGATGAAAAGATTGTTGGGTATGCTAAAGATAAAGATGATGTTATAAAAAATTTTGAGGTTATGATCAAAGACTATGATTTATTGGAAGAAAAATTCAAGAATCTGTCTGAAGAAAATGAAAGATTGAAGGAAGAATTAACAAAGTTAAAAGAATCAGCAAAGCCCTCTTCTCCAGAAATTGTGATTGATGCTGAAAACATTCCAATTGATCTTGAAAAAGTATCTGAAAGGGAGAAAGGAAAGAGGAAATTAGATGAATCTGATGCTGAATTTGTTCCTGAAACTTCTTCAAAAGTACAAAAAGTTGAAGAACCTATTAAAGAAGAACATCAAGAGAGTCAAGAGCAAATGAGTCAAGACAAAATTGGTGCTCTTGATGATTTAGAAGAAGAATATGCTGATGACTGGTATGATGAAGTTTTAGATGATGAAGACATAGAGGAAGTTCAATTTGAAACTCATTCTTCATTTGAACATGTCGTAGTGCATGATGATATTCCTCATGATTTTGAAGATAGATATAATTATCTTGTGAGGATGAAATACAACAGAGTTTTCTTAGACGGACTGACAGTTTCTCAAATTAATGATGAATACGAGAAATGTCTAGCTGCTGAGTCTTTTGCTCCCGTGGATCCAAATGAAATAAGCTTGGAGCATGGTGAGTGGGACAGAAGACAGGAAAGTATAAATGTTGAAGAAATTTCTAGCTCTGAATTGCACCATCCAGACCCTGAGGAAATGAGTATCACAGCCTTAAGATCATGGTTGCAGGCTAGAAATTATCCTTAGAAAAGACTAAAAAGATTGCAAGGAGTGTCATTGAGAAATTTAGTCAAAAGTTTCCAACAAACAGAAAAGCAATCAAACAAAATGGTGATTCTAGATACTGATAATCCTCAGTATTTAGATATTACAAAGAGAACTCGAATTTTGAAACCACAAGAAATTAAACAAATGGCTCAAAAATCAAGTCTGCATGAACAAAGAAAAGAATTGATGAAAATGTTTCCTCAAACAGAGCAACAAGTATATAAAGCCACCTCCGAGCAGAAGCATATTTTTGATAGTGCTAGATCAACAGGTGACTTGGTGAGGAATGTTCTGCAGAAAGGTCAATCAGTTGCAGAACTGTTGAATGCAATGATTGCACCTGATTTGACGAACCAAGTAAAGATTATTGCATGGAAGTATGATGAGGTCTTTGATGCTTTTCTTATTAAGAGAGCTAATGTTGTATGTGATGTTTATTACTTCTACTCTAGCATTATTAAACTTCCAGTGCAAGATTTGAAAGAGTTGAACAAGCTTGATTTGATAAACCCATCTGGTGCCAAAAGAGGAAAGATGTTTGTAGATCTTTTGAGCAGAGGGTTAGCTAGAACAAGTAACTTCCTTCAAACTCCATGTGATCAAGAGGATAAGGAGTACTTTTCTATGCTGAAGAAAAATAAGAAGATTCGAGGATTACAGTCAGAAGAAGAACATATTATGGTGGAATTTTGTGATAAGTACTTTGAGAAGGTAACCACTCCTGGATTGAAGGTGATAGAAGGCAACCAAAAGACCAAACCTATACTGAGATGGTTTTATAACACATCAACTTTTGAGTTGAAACTGGTCTGAAATCATGAAAATTGGGATGAGGACATGATCTCTCTATTTGGTACTTTTGAGTTGAAATTGCTTCATCCAAGTTACATCTCATTCTTATCTGTGCAGAAATTTGAGAAAGTATCAGAAGAAACTGCTGAACAAGACAAGAAATATTTTATATCAATCATTAATGTAATGAATGCGGCTATGGAGAGAATTTCTTTGAGAAAAGCTCTTGCATATGCTAACATTGTGAAAAGACATATAAAAGATATTGAATTTATGAGGATTTCTCGAAAAGGAGTGTTGGAAGTTTATTGCAAAGATAGTAAGAATCCTATTGAGTTATATGCAAATGTCGATATTGCATGTCTTTCAAAGGATACATTAGAAAGAATGAAGATGATGGAAATTAAATCTAATGAGTCAAAGCCAGAACAAGCTGTGCTTGCTGGAAAATTCAAGTCAGCGATTGAAAATGCGTTGAAGGAGATAGAAATGTACAAAAATAAGCCAATGTTCAAGGTGAAAGATGAACCTGAAGACTTCTTTGTAGGTTAAAGATGAAAGAAGACTGAATATAGAAGAAAAGAGATAGCAAGGATAAACAGAAGGTTAGAAGACAAAGATATGAAGACAGATGATTTTGAAGACTGAAGACAAATGTAAATCTTAGGGGGAGTATTGTTAGTCCTCTTAAAAGATTAACATTAGTCTTATTTTACAATTTTGTCTTAGTATAGGGACTAAAGTTGTAAATAGATAGTCTTTTTCTCTGTTCATAGTATATATAGCTTAGACTAGAGTAGATTTAAGGAGTCGTATCATTTTGTACTGCTTTCTAACTTTTGTAATCGTCTTTGCTATCAATAAACACTGAATTTTATTGATATTGCTTGATTTGATTACAATTGTTTGTATTTCTTTGAATTGTTCATATAATTTGTTACAGATTGCTCTAATTGATCCTATCACTTTCAAAAAGGAATTTGATAATTTTTCACCCATAGGAAATGAGAGCTTGGATGATATTATAGATAGGTTTTATCATCTGATAAGTGAGCTGCGTACACACGGGGTTACTACATCAATGGAGGATAAAGTAGCAAGCTTTGCTGATGGTCGTCCAAATAAATGGGATTCATTTGTGTCTAATCTAAGATAGAATGATACTTTCACCATGTTACACATCAATGATTTTATCTTGAAGTTAAGGGAGGGGGAACTATGGTTGAAATACAAGTCTAAGAAAGGATCTTACCCCCAGAATCCTTCACTCTATAACGTTGCTCCAACCCCAGTTTCATCTGGAGCACCTCTTCAAACAACGTTTGTTTCCAACATGTCTAGAACTTCTCAAAGTGTCTCTTCAGGAAGTGAATCATCAAGTTCATCTGGAACCCAATATAGTATCCCTGACTCAAATCCTACTATGCTGAAGACCAAGAATCTGGGAAATGTTACTGTTAAAGTAGCAAAAGAGCATATGGATCTTCTCGTTGCGGTTGTACACTCGTATGATGGGTTGGTTGCTGGTAAGATAGGAAATTGTCATCTTGCAGATGAAGACTATGAGCAAGTAGATGAGACAGATTTAGAAAGAATGGATATCATGTGGGCTTTGGCAAGTGCTGTTAGAAGGGCAAAAAAGTTTGTGAAAAAGATGGGTCAGAATCTAGTTGCCACCAAAGACACAACATTTGGTTTTGATAAAACCAAAGTTACATGCTTTAACTATGGTGAAAAGGGTTACTTCAAAAGTGAGTGCGTAAAACCGAAGAAGTCAGGAAATGGTAACCCTTTTCCATCGATCAATCGACAGGACAAAAAGAAGAAAGTGACATCAACAAGTCAGGATTCGAAGGCATTGGTTGCTCAAGGAGATGAAGGACAGGACTGGTCCTTCAGATTTATGTCTGATGGAGATGCAAATGTGGCACTGGTAGAAGATCTTGATGATGGATCAGCTAGCGAAGGAGATAACATAGCTGATGATACTCGTTCAGATGTTGAAGAAGCTATGGATGTCGTGGATCATTTGGTTGAGGTTGAATTGACTGCTGCTAGCACGGAATCTCTAGTCATCAAGGAATCTATGTTTGCATTTATGGCTGAGACCTCCAGCTCTTCATTGGTAGATTCTAAAGATGAACTTTTTAATAAACATGCTTGTACAGAATGTAATAAATTTCATGAATGCATAGACTTAAAATTTGCTAGGTTGTTAGATCATAATGGTAGTCTGGTAAATGATTTGAAATTATGCACTGAAGCTAATCGAGTGTTAAAACAAAATGAAAGCAGCTTCAAGGAAAAACTTGATTTATTAGGAAAGCAACTTAGGGAAACCGAGGTTGTTGCCTTAAATCAATCAAATGACATTAAGTTCTATTTATCAACAATAGAGGAAACTAAGAAAGAAAAAGCTATTTTGGAAGTTGAAATTGAATCGTTAAATCAAAAACTTCACAGTCTAGGTAGTTCCTCTCACATTGTTCAGAACTTAGTCAAAGAAAGAAACAACGAGGAAGGGTTTGGTTATAAAGTAGTGCCACCACCACATGCGATCCTTTTGAATACAAAATGTTGACCTATAAATAAGAACCCTATCAAGGATCATGTGGTGACGACCCCTCTAGTCAGTGATCTAGATTCCACAGATAAAACTGTGCAATCTGTTGCTGAACAGAAGGCATCTAGTTCTGGCACTACAGATGGGGTTGTCACTGAAAATAGGGATGATGAGAATTGCAATGCTACTCTTGGGTTGGGTTCAAAAGTTCATGTCTTAAAATCTAAAAATTCAGAACCAACTCAGTCCAGAACTGCTCAACATCAAAATCTCAACAAAATGAAAGTAAAAAGTAATCAAAATGTCAAACCAATAAAATTTGTCAAAGAAGGTCAGAAACCTAAAGTTGAGAAGAAAGAGACCAGCCTTAGATCCTACTCTCCCCCACACAACAGATCTCCCAGACCAGTTGAAGGGAGATCCTGTTATAGTTATGGAGAACGAGGACATATTTCTCCTAATTGTCCTTACTATCAGACACCAAGAAGAAAAATTGAACTTGTTCATGAAAATAAACCTAGATTTTCTAAAACAAGATCAAATACCCCTCCGAAATACCAAAGGCAAAATAGATAAGCTCCTGGCAAAGCTATGTTAACTGAGGTAACCTCTAGGGATGAAAGCAAGCCAAATGTTCAAACTATAAACAAGTCGTCTGTTTATCACAAACAGGCCTTACACAAAACTGGTTTGTGGCAAGCAAAATCAACAAGTATGTCTGAGAGTGACGACAAGATGAATAAAAATATGTCTTCATCTTTCGAAGGACAGTGGGTGGAGTTTGTAATGCATGATGCCTCTGGGAAACCCAATCCATAAGGCTTGGGCCCACTCTTGAACTGATCATTTCTGTTTTTGTGTAGGTTGTCCGCTACAGCGCTATCACTAACACCTAGATTATTAATAGTGGGGCATCCAGGCACATGACTGGGAATCTGTCTCTCCTTTCCAGTGTCAAACAAATCAAAGGGGGACATGTATCTTTTGTGGGAAATAAAGGAGGTTATATCACAGCTCAAGGTGAAGTGGGAAATGAGAAAGTGAAGTTTGATAAAGTCAATTACGTTCAACAACTGGAGAACAATCTACTCTCAGTTTCTCAAATCTATGACAAGGGCTTTAAAGTTGTATTTGATAATAAGAGATGCTACATTCTGAAGAAGGATTATGTTATACCTAAGGAGAAAGTTCTAATGTTAGCTTCAAGATATAACGACCTGTATGTCTTGGATATGTCAAAAGCCTCCACAACTGAGTCTGCTGCTCAGTGTTTCTTGTCCAAAGCCACCGAGAGGGATTCTATTTCTTGGCATAGGAGAATGGGACACATTAATCCTAGGAAGATGAATCATTTGGTTCAAAATCATCTGGTTGAAGAAGTTACAGTCAAGAACTTTCAGCTTCCAAATTTCTGTATAGCATGCAAGAAAGGGAAATAGACCAAGAAATCTCACAAATCTAAGAACGTTCACTCTATTGAGATTTCACTGGAGCTTTTGCATATGGATCTGTTTGGCCCAGTTAGTACTAAAAGCATTGTAGGAGATTGGTACTGTTTTGTGGTAACTGATGATTATTCAAGATTTTCATGGGTGATGTTTCTCAAAACAAAGTCAGAGACGTTTGAGTCATTCAAACAATTGGTTACGACACTGGAGTCTTTGTATAAGCTGAAAGTAAGGAAAGTTCATTCAGACAACGACACAGAATTCAAGAATCAGTGGATGGAGGCTTTCTGTCGAGAGAAAGGGATTGTTCATCAATTTTCTTCTGCCTATACTCCACAGATGAACGGAGTTGCTGAATGCAAAAATCGAAGCCTGATTGAAACTGCAAGGATGATATTGGCAGATTCAAAACTGCATGTTCAATTCTGGAATGAAGCAGTTGCTAGTGCATGTTACACTCTCAATCGTGTATTAGTGGTCAAACGTCATGGTAAAACTTGTTATGAGTTGCTTCAAAGGCGTAAACCAAACTTAGAGTATCTGGAACCATTTGAAGCTCCTTGCATGTTGCTGAAGAAAACTCAGACTGGCAAGTTTAACCAAAAAGCAGATGAAGGAATTTTTCTACGATACAATATACCTGACAAACGAGTTTACAACAACTCTACGGGTCAAGTTGAAGTGTGGTGTAACATAGATGTGCAAAGATACACCACCCCCTGTTGGAAAAGGTCCATCACTTTTCTTTGATTATGATGAATTTTTCAAGTCCTTCAATCTTCCTCCTGCATATTCCGATGACGAGGTGGCTGCTCAAATGATGTATGACATTCTGAGCACTCCTAACTTAGACTCAAGCACTAATGCTCCAATCGATAGTGCTTCTGGGGCTTCAGAGGAAGATCTAGACGTCAGTGATCAATCCTCAGATGAAAGTACACCTGCAGATGACGGTGAAGTGGCTGAAACCTTTGGGGCAAATCATCAACCAGCCACAGATGAACCAGTGATTATCTAGAAAATGAAGTAGTCGTGCCTAAAACTCCAGTGACAAGAATTAGTATGAATCATCCCCCAGATAACATCATAGGGGATCTTTTATCTGGGGTTTAGACAAGGAATCAGCTGTACACAGTTCATTATGCAGCAGTGATGGAAAAGGGATACATACATGATGGGGGCATTTAAGTGTTTTGTTTCTCAAGTCGAGCCCAAGTATGTAAGTGATGCCTTGAAAGATGAGGCATGGGTAAATGCTATGCAAGAAGAACTTCTAAAATTTAAAAAGCTAGGGGTGTGGACACTAGTGGAGAGACCCGAGGGTGCAAAAGTAATCGGCACAAAATGGGTTCTTCGTTGCAAGAGATGACAGGGGGTCATTATCAGAAACAAGGCACGGTTAGTAGTTCAAGGGTTCAGACAAGTCGAAGGTGTGGACTATAATGAGGTATTTGCACCAGTTGCTAGGATGGAAGCAATTAGAATATTCCTAGCCTACGCATCCTACATGAAAATCAAGGTGTATCAATTGGATGTAAGGAGTGCATTTCTACATGGTGAAATCCGTGAGACAGTATACGTCAGTCAGCCCAAAGGTTTCAAATATCCTTATCATCAGGATAGAGTTTATAAGTTGGACAAGGCTTTGTATGGGCTACATCAAGCCCCTCGAGCCTGGCATGAGAAACTCTTCACACACCTGCTGAAACATGGCTTTCGAAGGGGAGTGATTAACTGCACGTTATTCATCAAAGAAAAGGATGGTGATTTACTGTTGGTTCAGATATACATGGACGACATAAAAAGCATTACTTAAAGAATTTGAATCTGTGATGAAAGCTGAATTTGAAATAAGTGCCAGGGGAGAGATGAAGTTCTTTCTGGGATTACAGGTGGATCAGACACCAAATGGAATCTTTCTACATCAGACCAAATACGTGGGAGACATCCTATGTAGGTTTGATATGGAAAATGTTGGACCAAAAGAACCAATGAGCCAAGATCAGAAAAACCTATAAGTCCCACATGCCACTGCAACAACTGCTGAAGACTCCCATCAGCTGTTCTGACAAAGTCTGAAGATCAAAGTATGAAGATCAAAGAACTGAAGAACAACAGCTGAAGACTCTAAAGTACTGAAGACAAGTACTGAAGTCTGAAGTACTGATCATACAAGTACTGAAGACTTCAAGTACTGAAGACAAGTACTGAAGAATCAAAAGCTGAAGAACTGAAGAACTGAAGACCTTCTACTGAAGCACAAAGTCTGAAGAAAAAGACTGAAGACAACAGCTGATGACATCTACTGAAGTCATCAGCTGTTACATCATCTGAAGCCAAGTCAGAAGAACAAGTGCTGAACTCAGAGTTTGTCACAACAGCTGAAGAAGTCTTCTTCAGTTGTTGTGATGGTTTTTCCCTTTCAGTAGTTTGTTTTGTTTCGGTAGTTGTACAACAGCTGAAGAGCTTGTTCTTCAGCTGTTATAGTATCAGTAGTTAAAAACGACTGAAGAGTTTGTTCTTCAGTCGTTGTAGGATTTCAGTAGTTTACTTTTGTCAGTACTTGTAAAAGATAGGAACACTTTTGTAAGAAGATGTCAGCTGTTGACATCTTCAGTAGTTTTATGTTCCGTCAGTTGTGATTTTAATAATAGGTTGATGTCAGAGAAAGGACATCACCACCATCCTTTTGCCGCCTATAAAAGGATGGTGCACCATGCTGTTTTAATTGCCGAAACGTGTTGAGCAATAGAACAATTAATTTTTCGCAGAACTCTTTTCTCTCTCTATGTTTGTGCTTTTAATTGCAATATCTTTTAGGTTCTTACTATAATTGCTAATTAACGTGCTAAATCCGCTGCAAACCAATCTGATTGATCAAACGAGAGGCTGAGATCCTGTCAAATGGTATCAGAGCGGGTTAATCATTGATCGATTTCACTATTGATCATTTGAAACTGCTCTTTTGATCTCTCTGTTTGATCGAATTAGCAATTTGCAAGAATTAGCCATAGAGAGTGAGTTTCTGCTATTTCTGGCCAAAATCTTGAGGTTCTCTGGTGGTCTTGAGTTATGTTTGTCTTGCTTAAACTTGTTTTTGACTAAAACCTGAGATGACGACACTAACTAAGGATCCTCACAATACTGGTTCCTCAACCAAGCCTCCGATGCTTGTGAGGAACGAGTATAACATATGGCAAAGACGTATGCTTCACCACTTGGCTGTCAACAGTACTGGTTGTTGGAAGTCAGTGGTGCATGGACCATACAAGCCCATGGTGAGCGTCCCTGAATCTAATGAACAGGTTGCGAAGAAACCTGAACAATATTCGGACGAAGATCTAAAGTTGTTCGAAATTGATGCTAGAGCCCATGGAATTTTAGCCATGGCTATTCCTAATGAGATTTATTCAGGGCTCTTGCATCATGAGTCTGCTCATGACCTATGGGTTGCTCTAAAGGAACAATTTGGAGGAACTGATTCGGTCTTAGCAAACAATAGGGAAATCCTCGCCCAACAATATGAGACATTCTCATATAGAAAGGGTGAGACTCTGACCCAGCAGTTTGAGCGGTTCTCTTGTTTGATCTCTGAGCTGAAGATGGTCAAACAAGAGTACTCCAAAAGCCAGATGAACAACAGGTTCCTCAGGTCACTGCCTGAGAGATAGGACACATATACCATTGTCCTACGCTCCAGTGCTGATCTGGAAACTCTATCTCTCACCTAACTTCATGGGAAACTGCTCACTTTTGAGAGAGAGATAGAGCAAAAGAGGAAGTTGTCCTCTTCTGGCAAGCTCGCTGATGACTTTGTCCAAGGTAATACTGCCTTGATAAGTCATAAGTCAGAATATGCTTCATCAGAAAGTTCTTATGATGAGCATATTGATTTCTCTACCAACTCAGAACAAGCTTTTGTTGGTGTTAGTAGTTCAGGAGGTGGTGGTGACAACTTGTGTTTTTTGATGGAGGACTTGAAGGGCATTCCAGATGATGATCTGGAAGAGATGGATATTTTGAACCAAATGGCAATGATAAATATCCGCTCTCAAAAGTTCTACAAGAGAACTGGTAGGAAATTCCCTGGACTCTCTGGCAAAACCAAAGTTGGTTTTGACAAGAGCAAGTTGAGGTGTCACAAGTGCCAAAGGCTTGGACACTTTGCAAGAGAGTGTAGATCGTCTGGATCTAACTCCTCTGCACCCTTTGTGACTTTTCCCAGCAGTAGCTCACAGCACAGAGGGCAACCTTCCTCCAGCTCTGGCCATCCATCACAAGCACAGGCACCACCTACTTATTTTGTGCCACAGGGTCATATGCCATATCCTTACCCCTCTTACTACACACCTCAGCCTAGTCAAGCTCAAGCACCCTCGGCTCAACCACCTCATGCTCTTCCTGAGCCTCAATCTTCCCAATCTCATCATCACACACAACCTCAACAACATAGCTTTTTCACCCTAAGTGTTGTTGACTGGAGTAGTCTACAAGAAGAGCTATCTGGTCAGGAACAACTACTCCAAGGTGCTGGTCAACATGGTGGTGACCAACCTTTTGGAAATCTTGCTCTGATGGCCCTTGATTCTGCTGAGGGGTCATCATCGAATGCCTCATCTCAGGTATCCACTGAGGCAAAAGCCAAGCTTTGTTCAGAATCATGCATAGCAGCATTTGCTTCTATTAGAGAAGCAAATGTAGATTTAATAGATAAAAATCTTGAGCTTGAGCACACTATTTCCAAAAGAAAAGCTGATTTTGAGGCTGTACTCAAAGATGAAAATGATGAGATTTACAAGCTTAAATGCCAAATCAAAGATGATAAAGCTAGGGAAGATGTACTTCTAGAGAAGTACAGAGACCTCAAGGAAACTCTTGCAACCACCCAAGTTGAGTGTGATCGATGGGTGCAATCATGCAAGGGTTTTGAAATGCTTCTTAGCAAGCAATAAGCTTCCAATGTGAAGTTTGGCATTGGTTACAATCACACTGCTCCTCCTACAGATTTCACTTCAAGAGCAGAAGTTGAATCTGATGAGGAGAGCAATAACCAATCCTTCTCATCATGTGACCTACTATCTTCTGAATCAGCATCATCAGAGATAGAAGCCAGCATTAACTCCTGCCAAAACCAATCAGCTGATGCTACAACAGCTGACGGCTGAAATGCTGACTGTCACATGACCAAAAGGCTGATCAACTCAGGTGTTGTCACTAGAAGTACTGAAGGTACTGGAGAGCAAGTGACAACATCTGAAGTTCAAACCTCCAATACTGTTAGCACTAAAGAGAAGAAAACTAACAGTAGGAAAGGTTTTAAGACAGCTAAAGAGGATACCAGGAAAGCAGGCACTAGGAAGAAAATTGCTAGTACTGATGGCAAATAGCTGAAGAACAAGTCTTCAGCAGTTAAATCCTCTTCAGCTGATAATCAGCATAAGATGAAGAAGAAGCCATATGAGATATGTGGCTTGTTAAATCATCTTACTGATGATTGCTGGTACAAAAGGGGTTCCAAACTCAAACAGAAGGAGAAAATCAATGAGGACATCAATAAAATGAAGAATGAGTTTGAAACCGAGTTTGTACTAGCAACATCCAAACCTGAAATCCCTAAGCCCAAAGCTAAATCCAAAAAGAAGGTAGGGGTTACTCAGGCAACAGCTGAGGTTGCTCAGAAAAAGATGGTACAACATAGGAATCCATCATCAGCAAACTCCAGTGTGTCTGAGGAGCTGAAGGCTTTATCACAAAATCAGACACAGCTGGTGATGATGGTTCAGCAACTAGTGGGAAGAGTCAACCACTTAGATGCTCCTGTGTTGAAACCACAGAAAAGGAAGCCCAAGCCAAAGGGTTCCTCTTCTGCACCATCTTCTTCACCTCAGGCTGTCACACTTAACACAACTGTTAGTACTGCACCTGTAGCTGAAAACAGACCCAAAACCAAGCAGGTTTGGGTCTCCAAGACCAACTAACACATGGTTGTGTTTGCAGGGTTCTTCAATATG
Source organism: Flaveria linearis (assembly GCA_024085815.1). Taxonomy (NCBI): domain Eukaryota; kingdom Viridiplantae; phylum Streptophyta; class Magnoliopsida; order Asterales; family Asteraceae; genus Flaveria; species Flaveria linearis. The sequence goes on from CM044013.1 coordinate 36,857,775, forward strand.
CCATAGAAGCATCTGGTATGTAGACAGTGGAGGATCCATGCACATGACAGGAAGCAGCTCCCTTCTTAATGACTACTCTCAAGGAAAGAAGGGATTTGTTTCTTTTGGCAATGATGCAAAGGGTTACATCATCGGAAAAGGCTTTGTTTCCAATGGGTAAATAAGGTTTGATGATGTTAACCATGTGGAGAATCTCAAGTACAACCTCTTGAGTGTCAGTCAAATGTGTGACAAAGGCCATGTTGCCCTTTTCACAAGCCAGAACTGTCGGATTCTGTCATCCAAAGTTCTGAGTTTGATTGACAAGGCATTGGATGAACACACTCTCCTGAAGGCCAACAGGACAGGAAGAGTGTATGCCTTAGATCTTTCCAAAAAGATGGATCTAAAAGGACATCCTTGCCTATTCTCCAAGGCATCTCCTCAAGAGTCTACACTATGGCATAGAAGGCTGGGTCATGTTAATTTCAAGAACATGAATCGGCTTATAAGCCATGGTTTAGTAAGAGGATTGCCTCAGAAGGAGTTCAAGTGTGAAGATGGCTGCACTGCTTGCTTGAAAGGAAAACAACACAAAGTTTCATTCCCTTCAATAGAAGAACCAAAGTCCACTGCCTGCTTGCAGCTCCCGCACATGGATCTCTTTGGTCCTGTCAGAGTGATGAGCATGGCAAAGAAGAAATACTGCCTGGTAATTATGGATGATTACTCCAGGTTTGTATGGACTTTCTTCTTGCACTCCAAGGATGAAGCAGCCAAGACTATAATGAACTTTGTGTTACTTGTAGAAAAGCAGTATTCCCTACAGGTCAAGTGTGTGAGAAGTGACAATGGAACAGAGTTTAGAAACCACACCCTTGATGACTTCTACCTATCCAAGGGAATTCGAAGGCAGTTTAGTATTCCTAGAACTCTTAATGGAGTGGTGGAGAGAAAGAACAGGACTCTCATTGAAGCAGCAAGGTCCATGTTAGCTGACTCAGGGCTGCCATTGACCTTTTGGGCTGAAGCTGTCAACACAGCTTGCTATGTACAGAATAGAGCATTAGTGAATAAGAGGTTGATGAAAACTCCTTATGAAGCTCTTCATCATTTGGCCCCTCTGATTTCATTCTTTAGAGCATTTGGGTGTCCATGTTTCATTCTCAACACTAGCAACCCACTCCAGAAGTTTGCTAGTAAGGTGGATGCAGGGTATTTTGTTGGTTATTCATCAACTTGCAAGGCATACAGAGTCTTCAACTGTAGAACAAAGGGGGTTGAAGAAACTCTGCATGTGAAGTTCAATGAATCTCCAAAGGACAAGATTCCACAAAACCCTGTGGAGTTGTTTGATCTGGACATACTACAATATGTTCCTTATCAGCCTCCAGCTGTTGAGCCTGTCAACAGATCTCCACCTGGTGGTACTGATGATGATGTAGTCAGTACTCACCTCTTCAGGTTTAGTGACAACCTGCCTGAGTCCACTGAACCTGATGCTCCTGTAGCCTCAGCAGCTCCATCCACTACAAATGCTGATGAGATTTCTGCTTGCTATACTTCGTTTGAGCTGCCATCCTCTACATGGTTTCAGGAATCTACATCACCATCTGTTGTTGCTGATGGGTCTAGAAACACTTGCACAGATATCATAGTCTATCAAGAGCTCAAGAATCACCCCACATCTCAAATCATTGGTGATATTCATGCTGGAGTTTCAACCAGGAATCAATTGTCCAACTTCTGCTTCTATGCTCTCTTCATCAGTCAGCAAGAGCCAAAGAACTATCATATTGCTTTAAGAGACAATGGATGGGTGGAAGCTATGCAGCTTGAGCTTCTTCAGTTTAAGAAACAGCAAGTGTGGGAGCTTGTTCCATTACCCAAAGGTAAGTGTGCTATAGGCACCAAGTGGGTATTTAGGAACAAAACAGATGAGAAGGGCCAAATTGTCAAGAACAAGGCTAGACTGGTTGTTCAAGGGTTTGCACAGGAGGAAGGCATCGATTATGATGAGACCTTTGCTCCTGTGGCTAGACTGGAAGCAATCAGACTATTCTTAGCTTATGCTGCCTTTCACAGTCTTAAGGTTTATCAAATGGATGTCAAAAGTGCCTTCTTATATGGAAAAATAAAAGAAGAAGTTTATGTGTGTCGACCACCAGGCTTTGAGGACAATAAACATCCTGATTGGGTGTACAAGCTTGATAAGGCTCTTTATGGGCTGAAGCAAGCTCCTAGAGTTTGGTATGAGACACTATCAACTTTTCTTTTAGAAAATAAGTTCACTAGAGGCACCATTGATAAAACCTTATTCATCAGGACTGTGGGACAACATAAGCTCCTTGTTTAAATCTATGTAGATGACATCATCTTTGCATCCTCCGATCCAAAGTTGTGTGATGAATTTACAAAGCTCATGAAGCTAAGGTTTGAAATGAGTGCTATGGGAGAATTACAGTTCTTTCTAGGTTTGCAAATCAAACAATAGGATGATGGAATCTTTATCCATCAGTCCAAATATTCAAAAGAGTTGTTGAATAAGTTTGATTTACATACCTGTAAGCCATGTTCTACTCCCATGAGCAGCATCACACAACTAGATGTAGATCAGAAAGGTAAAGCGGCTGATGAAACCCTTTACAGATGTATGATCGGGTCTTTGATGTACCTTACAGCTTCTAGACCAGACATCATGTTTTCAACATGTGCTTGTGCTAGATTTCAGGCTGCACCTAAAGAATCCCATTTGATTGCAGTCAAAAGGATCTTTAGATATCTGCAAGGTACCCAATCACTAGGTCTTTGGTATTCAGCTGGGCATTCTTGCAAATTAGTTGCTTTCTCTGATAGTGACTATGCAGGATGCAAAGTCACCAGAAAATCCACTTCTGGTGGTTGCCAATTCCTAGGCAATTGTTTAGTTTCTTGGCAGAGTAAGAAACAAACATCAATTACTACATCCACTGCTGAAGCTGAGTACATTGCTACTGCAAGTTGTACCTCTCAGATACTCTGGCTTCAGAATCAACTTCTGGATTATGGCATTACTGAGACTAAGACTCCATTACTAATGGATAGTGCTTCAGCTCTTTGTATTGTTAAAAATCCAGTCCAGCACTCTAGGACCAAACATATTGAGATCAGACATCATTTTATCAGGGATTGCTATGAAAAAGGTCTGATTGATCCTAAGTTTGTTCCTAGTGCTGATGAGCTTGCAGATATTTTTACCAAGCCTTTAGATAGTGCCACATTCCAAAACTTGGTACTAAGGCTAGGTATGTTGCAGCTAGAATAATTTGACCAATGCTGATGCTCTCAATTCACAACTACTAATGAGCATTAGGTCAAATACAAGTACTGATGAGTAATTTAGTCTTCAGCTCTTTCACAACTACTGAAGACTAAATTGACTCAAAGTACTGCTGTACATTATTTATTGAAAACAACTGATGTAGTGAGGTGGATTACAACTACTGATGTATGATTTTCAAATAGATAGGTACTGAAGAACAAATTTTGCTCACAAGTACTGATGTGTAATCTTACACAAGTACTGAAGACAAAATTTGTTCACCAGCTCTGAAGAGTATATCATCAGCACTTGTGAACATCTGATCACAAGAGCTGAAGGCCAATATTCACAAGAGAGCTGAAGGGTCAATGAAACATCTGAAAGTCAGCCAAAGAGCTGATGAGTAAGTGTGGAGGCTAGCATGAAACAACTGATTTGACGGAAACAGCTGATGAGTAATTTCTCATCAGCTGATACCAACAGCTGCTGTTTCATACCCAAACAACTGAAGGACAAAACCATGTCTTCAGTAGTTTCACAACTACTGATGGCTAACACCAAGTCCTCAGTTGTTTACAACAACTGAAGCAATACCATGTCTTCAGTAGTTCATAACTACTGATATCAGTAGTTCACAACTACTGAAGGCTAACACCAAGTCTTCAGTTGTTACAACGTCTGAAGAAGAACATTAGGTCTTCAGTAGTTCATAACTACTGAAGGCTGACAATAACTCTTCAGCCGTTTACAACATCTGAAGGACAAAACCAAGGTTTCAGTAGTTTTAACTACTGAAGACTAACACCAAGTCCTCAGATGTTACAACCACTGAAGGTTAAGACCACGTCATCAGTCGTTACAACAACTGATAACTAACACCAAAACCTTCAGTAGTTTTCTTTCAGCCTTTGCCCTACCCTATAAATACCCAACGTTCAGAGCATTTACTCCTCACTTGACCTAACCTTTCAAAACCTCTGAACTTCCCATACACCATTAATGGCGACCATGCAACTGAAACCTCGACACAACTGTGTCGCTCATCTCACCAAATCGCCATTATGGCCCAAATTTCACCAAGCCGTCGATCTCATGACCGACTCACCTTACAAAACGGCTTTTCTTTTAAACCCCACCATATACACCGACTCCTTGACGGAGTTTTGGAAGAACATAACCGTCCAAACCGGAGAGCAGGATGGCGAGGTCTCTCTCCGGTCCTCCGTCAACAACCACCCCGTGGTTATCACTCCAGCTACCCTGCGCCAAACCCTAAAGCTGGAGGATGCCACCTACCCAACCTCCTACCCCAAAGGTGCCCTGGATCTATCCTTCACATCCAACGACTACCAGGGTGACCTCTCCGCCACAACCTTGTTGAAGAAACACTTCCCTGACCCTCAACGTCTAATCTTCCATATGGTGAACATGTGTCTGGCTCCCAAAACCTCTTCGTGGGACCAGATGTCAACAAGGTGGCAACAGGTATTGTTTTCTATCTTTGAGAACCAACCTCTGAACTTAACTGATCTCATCTTTCTGGAACTTGAAGACATGGCCACAAAACCACTTTCTAACCGTTGGGTCTTGTATCCACGATTCATAATGGCCATGATAGAAAACCAGCTTCAGGCTGAGGGACTAGTTGGCACTGGGGTCCCTGCCATGGCTATTCTAGCCGAGGTATACTCCAGGCACAACACTGACCACACACTCAAACAGGCTGGCCGCCTGCGAAAACCCACGCAGCAGGAACCCACAGCCTCCACCTCGAAATCCAAAGTCCCCACCAAACCAAAAGCCAAAAAGAAGCCCAAAAAGGCTACTCAGGGAGATGAGTCCCCTGAGGATGCCCCTGCGACACAAATGCAGGATGTGGCTGCTGGTTCGATTCTCCCAGCAGCTACCACGACTCCACCCACCACAACCGCACAGGCTTCCTCTCAACAGGAGCCTGATGCAACCACTTCTGGGGCAGCCACACTTCTGGGGTCTATCTCACTTAAGAAGACTACCATTGAAAAGCACAGTCCTCCCCCTGTGCACACTGCTTCGAGCCCATCTACTGATGAGACCGCCCCACAAAGCCCTACATTGGCAATAGCCAAAGTGCTGACCCATCTGAGCACTCCACCCTCTCCCCAGAAACCCATTACAACTGGGGAGACTCCAACCGAAAAGGGGGTGGATACAAGTGTCGGTGGGAGCCCACAGCACAGAGAATCACAAGTCCAATCTCCCAGTGTGGCTAAGGAGATAGGACAATCTGGTGAGGCTACCACTTCCTCTGCATCAACATCTGAGCAGGGTGAAGCTGGTAACATCAATAAGACCTCACCAGAGGCAACTGCCGATGATGGATCCAATCCGGAGGCTGGAAGTCCCCAGTACCATGAACAAGGGGCACATGCTATTACTGAGCCACACTCAGAGCATGTACATCCTGACATTGTCAGGAGGTCAGGTGTTTCAGTTCATACTGATGATGACCTGAGCTTCTTCTTCGACGTTGTAGCTCACAACACTATCTTAGAGGATAAGATAAGCAGACTCAAAGAGCTGCTTGCTCAGATGACTCAAGATAGAAGTCCATCTGCCACCACAACCCCACAGATGGTACCTTCACCCGAGGGTCTCACAAACACTGAGCCACTCCCACAAACTCGGCCACCAGCCCCTGCTTCTGGCACTAGCTCTCAGGGTCAGAACCCCCCTGAGCAGCTGGATGCTATCCTCCAGAAATCCCTACCTCTCATCACACCCATACTAAAAGATATAGTCATTCAAACCATTGATGAGAGGCTTCCCACTTTTATCCAACCCATGGTGGAGGTTGCCATTACTAAGGCGCTTGCTGATAGTCAAACCCAAACCAATGCACCCAAAAAGGGGGAGACATCAGTGCAAGCCAAGAGGAAGAGGGGAGAGGAGGAGTTAGAGGCAGAGAAAGAGGTGGTGGTTGAGAGGGAGAGGGCTGAGGAGAGTAGTAGGGTGAGGGAGAAAGGGAAGAGGAAAGAGAGGGAGGTTGAGCATATAGAAGTGGCTGGAATCCAAAAGGATTTCAGTGTCACTTATAAGAAAAAGGGAGAGGAGGGAAAGAAGGTGGCTGACTCTGATCTAGCAGCCCTTGTCAAGGAGGCTGATGCTGAACAGAGCAAATCAATGGACTCTGCCATTGCTCAGCTGTTCAGGCAAGGCTTTGACAAGGACACTGCCATGCTAGATCAGGAGCTCAGAAAGATGGAGACTAGGGAGATCGAACACCGATGGTCTACTTATAGCCAAGAGGACAAAAAGAGACTCGAGGCTATGAGTAGATTCATTTCGAAGTATCTGGGCAGGCCAGTCCTTGATGTTAAAGCATGGACCAGGGATAGAATCTTGGCTATAGCCGCCAAGATCTGTTCAGCTGGTGATTTCACCAAAGGACTGGTCGCTGAAGCCCTCTCCGAAGCCGGTGCTGGGAACAGGACACTGCTGGCAAAACAGACCAAACCATCACTCATCTCTAGATTGCTAGCAGTGCCTGCCAACATTCCCATACCAACCACCATACCACAACCCACAAAACCAACCCCTTCACCATCAAAACCTGCAGCCAATGATCCACCCTTGAAGAAGAAGAGAAGGGTGTTGAGGCTGCAAGAAGAAGAAGAAGAGGAGGATGAGGAGGATAGTCTGCCCATTTCAGCAGTTATCTCTCTACCTAAAGCCAAACCACAAACCATCACTCCCACCTCACAGCAGGACACTGTGAGGGTAAAACTAGAAGAAGAGGAGCAGCAAAGATTGCACGATGAGGCAATGTTGAAAAGCATTGACAAATCATATGCTGCTTCTACTTCTATCATGAATATGAAGAAGGAGGCTCTGAGACTCTTCACTCTTAAACAAACCTTTCAATATGAAAAGGAAAGAGTGAGGACTTGGCCTGATCCTAGGGTGGCTCACAGGATAGTTCAAAAAGCTATGCCTGTGAGATACAAGAGCCAACTTAAGAGAATCGTAGATGAAGTGATCTCTGTGGCTCTTGTAATCACACCCTGGGAAATAGTAGAGGAGTTCGAGAAAGCCTATAGAGCCAACCAATCACCCCAAACAATGCCAGATAATAGGGTGATTAGGAAAGGGTTGGTCTATAAGAGGCTTGAGAACTTCCATAGGGATGAGCTCAACCTGTTGTTGGAGGGAAGACATCCTGATGAATTTGCATACAGGCAAGTCACAACAGTTGAGCTCAAAAATGGAAAACAGGCCAAGTACATCTCAGAGCTGTACGGTCGGGAGGGGTTGTTCAAAGGTGAGCCTGAAGACCTAACCAAAGAAGAGCAAATGATCTTTCTTCAGGCCTACACCCGAGAATCCTACCGGCTAGTACATGGGAGGTAGATCTCATGGATGGGACAACAGCTCTGTGTCCAATTCCCCAAAATAGAGCTCCCATCCATACTCAGCCAATCAAACCTTTGAGACTACCTCTCAGGCCAGTGCTTATCTGGGTCAACTTCTAATCTGATCTAGAAGGAAATAGACCAATATTTCTGCCAACAATAAGTGGGACAACAAATAATTAGAGGTTTTGGCTGCATTGGTTCAGGGGGAGTTTGTTGGACCAAACGAACCAATGAGCCAAGATCAGGAAAACCTCTAAGTCCCACATGCCACTGCAACAACTGCTGAAGACTCCCATCAGCTGTTCTGACAAAGTATGAAGATCAAAGTATGAAGATCAAAGAACTGAAGAACAACAGCTGAAGACTCTAAAGTACTGAAGACAAGTACTGAAGTCTAAAGTACTGATCATACAAGTACTGAAGACTTCAAGTAGTGAAGACAAGTACTGAAGAATCAAAAGCTGAAGAACTGAAGAACTGAAGACCTTCTACTGAAGCACAAAGTCTGAAGACAAAGACTGAAGACAACAGCTGATGACATCTACTGAAGTCATCAGCTGTTACATCATCTGAAGCCAAGTCTGAAGAACAAGTGCTGAACTCAGAGTTTGTCACAATAGCTGAAGAAGTCTTCTTCAGTTGTTGTGATGGTTTTTCCCTTTCAGTAGTTTGTTTTGTTTCAGTAGTTGTACAACAGCTGAAGAGCTTGTTCTTCAGCTGTTATAGTATCAGTAGTTAAAAACGACTGAAGAGTTTGTTCTTCAGTCGTTGTAGGATTTCAGTAGTTTACTTTTGTCAGTACTTGTAAAAGATAGGAACACTTTTGTAAGAAGATGTCAGCTGTTGACATCTTCAGTAGTTTTATGTTCCGTCAGTTGTAATTTTAATAATAGGTTGATGTCAGAGAAAGGACATCACCACCATCCTTTTGCCGCCTATAAAAGGATGGTGAACCATGCTGTTTTAATTGCCGAAACGTGTTGAGCAATAGAACAATTAATTTTTCGCAGAACTCTTTTCTCTCTCTATGTTTGTGCTTTTAATTGCAATATCTTTTATGTTCTTACTATAATTGCTAATTAACGTGCTAAATCCGCTGCAAACCAATCTGTTGATCAAACGAGAGGCTGAGATCCTGTCAGAAAATGTAACAATTACTGGTACCCTTTTGCCACGAACCACGATGTGGCTCCTGATGAAAATGGGGATTTGGTAGATACCACCATGTATCATGAAATGATCGGATCTCTAATGTATCTCACAGCTTCTCGTCCTGATATCATGTACGCCAAGTGTCTCTGTTCTAGATATCAGTCAAAACCGAAAGTAAATCATCTAATTGGGGTGAAGCGGATCTTTTATTATCAGAAGGGTACTCCAACACTCGGGTTGTGGTATCCTCATGATGATGACTTTGAACTTACAGCGTATAGTGACTCGGATTATGGTGGATGCTAGATGAACTACAAGTCAACATCTGCGGGGTGTCAATTTTTGGAAGGCTCTTAGTCACCTGGCAATGTAAGAAGCAGACGTCTATTCCTCTGTCAACATGTGAAGCTGAATACGTTGCTGTTGCAAGTTGCCGCTCTTAAATCATCTGGATTCAACATCAAATGCAGGACTACGGTTTGCAATTTACTAACACTTCTATTTTTGTTGATAATTCTACTGCCATAGCTGTAACTAAAAATCCGGTACAATATCCCAAAACCAAACACATCGGCATTAAATATCACTTCATACGTGATTGTTTTGAAAAGCATTTAATCGATGTCATTAAAATTAACATGGATTTTCAGCATGCCAACCTCTATACAAAAGATTTTGATAAACCGAGATTTTATTATCTATTAGAGGTTAATGGTGTAAAGAAGAAAGAGGATGTGATTCCGGAGGAGTCGAGTTCATGTCCATCCATATGTTTCTTAGTTTAATTTTTCTGTCAAATTTATTCTCTTTTATTTTATTTTCTAGTCTTAAAATTTTCAAAAACACAAAGAGATTTTATGTTTTAGAATTTTAGGGGGAGAATAGTTTCAATTTCAGTATTTAACTACTTAATAGGGGGGGGGGGCAGGTAAGCTAAAAAGCAACGACATCAAATCCGAGAAATTGATTCAGTACAGTGGAATATGGTAGTACACAGGCATCGAATCATTTGGGATACCAAAATGATTTTAATTTTGAAATATTATATTGAAAGTAACAGAAAATTTTAAGTCTGAAAAGTCAAAGCCTAATAAGTTGAAAAATGATAGTAAGCTAGTCTATTACTGTGGTTACACGGAGAAAGTAGATCTAGGGGTTGCATGTCCATTATATGATGTGTTGGTAGATTCAACACAATAAACTAGTAGACATCATTGGTGAATCATGTAAATTAAATCAATCAACGTGTTGTGGGTTCCCATCTTATCACTGGTCTGCACAATCAATAAATTTTCAATAAGGGTTGAGGATCAAAAAGAAAGCCACAAATGTGTGCTAATGACCAAAAACATGAGCAATGCAAATGATAAATGTCATTGCTGCGTTAAATGTATTTTAAAATTGCTCTAACAAGAAGATAGGAAATGTGCCTCTCTGTTGTGCGATGGCACTGACCTGAGGATAAACATAACCTATATATTCTAAGAATCCATTATTGTTTGCGCCTCTCTGCTGTGCGAAAGCACTGACCTGAGGCTTGGCATCTCTTTGAAAGCTCTTAGAATAGTTTCTTCTTGACAATAACCAATAGACCGCTCAAATATCTCCTGAGGAAGGTTGATTACCATATAAGCGTGGGATCCAGAAATACTTGTTGAACTAATACACCTAAATTGTCACCAATGTGTGTTAAAAATCTGTGTATGGATTTAAGTTGACAAATATACTGAAAATCATTGTGGCTACAACTCTCAATGTTCAAAATCATGTGTGCTATACAACAGCTCTAGCATGATTTCCCGTTAGTGCCTTTGACTCTTAGATGAATGAGATTATGTCAATAGGATATGAAATGTTCTCTGTTATTGCTGTAAATACAAAATATCCCAAATGATTGTGTTTTATACCTGTCTGATTCCATATGAATCTTTCTAGAAATGATATAAATGTTTGAAGCCATTCTACTCAGGGGGAGAAATCTTTTAAGTAATGTTAAAATGCTTTCAACCCTCCTCTAAATGAAAAATACAAAAATATGTCTTATTTCAGTTTTAGTTTAAGTTTTTCTGTATTACTTACGTTAGTATTGTGTCAGTGTCGGGCTATGCAACTAGACTAAACTCTGTGAGGTCATAATATGAACCGAAGGTTAAGAGCTTGTTTCTGAAAGATAAAAGGATCACGTCTGAGGTGATCAAATGGTTTTAATTTAAAAGGATCACGTCTGAGGTGATCAAATGGTTTTCATTTAAAAGGATCATGTCTGAGGTGATCAAACAATTTCTGGTTAAAAGGATCACGTCTGAGGTGATCAAATGGTTTTTAATTAAAAGGATCATGTCTGAGATGATCAATGGTCATAATGTCATCTATCAAAGATATGTATGTGAAATAATGGGCCAAACAAAGTCAAATTCACTAGAATGGCCCAATCATACAATTGGACCATAAGTATGGGCAAATCGCACGACTGGATCATGAGTATGGGCCAATTGCACGATTGAACCATAAGTATGGGCCAATCACATGACTGGACCACAAGTATGGCTTATTCACATGACTAGACCATGAGGATGGTCGAGTTGCATGATTGGCATCCTCATTATGAACCAATCGTACGATTGGTTGAATGCGTATAGGTCATTTGTATGAGTGAACCTCAGTCGCACGTATGAACCATGCATATGGGTCCAGTCTCACAACTGAAACTCATAACAATATAAAAGGAGGTCAGTCGGTCATAACCCTACACGTTATTTCAAATTCTCTCAACCCCATTCCACCTCTACAGAGCACTACTCTACCCACTATTGGGCTAGAGGAACAACTTGCGAGCCTTAACAGACTAGTTCTCAAGCTGTTGGCGACTGATGATTTTCATGCCAACCAAATGAGCAAACTGATGGCAGTGAATGTAGCACAGGGCAAGCAGATCGCCAAGGTGACTGAGAAGAACGAAGCTCATAAGCGGGCTTTAGTTCGAGCTCACAAGGCCCTTCAAGCTCAGAATGAGCTGGTTCTTGCATCCCCAAAGAAGATAGAGGATCTGGAGAAGAAAAATAAAAGGATAATGTTGAGGTTGATAGGTAAAAGGGAGGAGACACTAAAGATTAAAGAAGATGGATATGATGGTGACGACGATGATGATTCTAGTGATGACGAATTTGATGATGAGGGTGATGAGGAGGAGGCTGGTGACAGTAGAGAGGAGAAAAAGAAAGAAGATGATGAGGATGATGAGCCTGAAGGTGATGCAAATGCATCAGCCTCAAATCAATCTGTTAGGGAGAGGCGTACAAAGAAGAATCAAGATCAGGGAACTTCTTCGTCTGCTCCTCAAGCAAATGAGCCTCAAGAGAGAGACCAAAGTAATTATTAAGAAAGTTTATGTAATTTGAAATCTTTTGTAACTGAACATTCTATTACATTAATGTAAATGATGATAATTTATGTTGAATGCCTTGATGATTCATTAATATGTGCTTTGTTGATTATTCTATCAAACAGGTAAAACTCAACAGGTCGATGAATACGACGTCACTCCCCTTCAGCAAATCAAGTCTCAACTTACAATGATTCTTGATTTGCAAGGGATTATTAGACGATCTATGAGTTACACTCCAAAAGAGGGGGAGATCATCCACGATCTATCATATGAACAGCTCGCAGAGATGTTCAGACTGAACCCAGATAAGATAGTTAGAGATGCTCCTGAAGTGGATGTTGTTAGTGATGAGGAGCTGCAAGGAGTGGATGAGATAGAGATAGAGGATGTCATGTCAGATCACTATCCTCAGTACACAAATACAGATGGAGATCCTATACCAGCCTAGGGTGAAACCTTTGTCAGTGATGCATTTGACAAGGTTGAGGAAAAGGACATAGAGAAAGAAACAGCAGAGAATAAAGCTCAAGCTAATGATGCTGATGTTGCACAAAAGAAGGCTGAATGGGCTGCGTGCTTAGCTGAGATGAAAACTTAGAGAGAGCCTCCAAAGTAGAATGCATACACCAAGTTGTATAAGGTTAAAAGGCATTAGAAAGTGTCAGGAAAGATTGTCAGCTGGGATTATTTTGAGGATTTAGATGTCTATGCTGTAAAAAGAGAGAAAGGGATAGAGTACTTCAGACATCTACATGATCTGAAGAGTCTCCCAGGTTTTGAGCTAAATAGACTAGTATGCCTAGATCTGTTATATGCTAACCCGAGGAAAATGTCGGGATGGTTTGAGAAGGTGTTAAATAAGGAATACCACACGAGATGGGTTAACTTCAAACCTCAATAACCGAGAAGGTTTCTTCATAAAACTGAAGGTGACTCAATCTCTGGACGAAGGAAGGTGGTGTTGAAGTGGAGACCTCCAAGGACAATGTCAAAGATTCCGTTGATGGAAATGTCATGGGATTTCACACCTTATTTTAAGTGGTGGTATTACGATTGGAGGACGGGAGAAGCAGTTATTATGCTGAACAGAGATGGTAAGATTAAGGCAATCAGGGTATTCGACCCAATGTGGCTCACTAACTTGTCGGCAGAAGATGCTTATACTTTATACAAGTGGCACAGTTCTATGATACACAAGACATTGTACACGCTCTCTAGTTCCAACACGTTATCAGACTCTGCTTTCCATTCAAGATTCATGCAGGAGTCATAAAGAGGAGAAGTACAATAAGTTTCAAGAGCATGCGAAGAGTGTTAGACAATACAGTAAACTAGGTCCAAGGGGGAGTTTGTTGATACACGATGGCCCTAGTTCATTGTACTTTAATGTTTATATCTTTCACTTCTTACACATATGTAATTCAAGAACAATATTGTAATATGATATGTGTTTGGATGTAATGATATATGTTTGGATGTTTATTTAACTTTGATTATATCATATTCTTATAACATTCATTATTACATGCGATATTAACTATATCATATAGGTTTGAGGTTGTTGTACACATTTCTGAGTCAACAATGATTCAGAAATGCGTTTGAATTAGTCTTGTGACTATTCATGCTAATGGACCATGCTTATGGACCAGACGCACGAATGGAAAATGCTTATGGACTAGTCTCACGACAGAACCAGGTGACTGGATCAGTCGTATGACTAAGACATAAGATTGGCTCAGTCGTACGACTGAACCATTAGTGGAGTTCAGTCGTGCGTATGAATCAATCGCATGACTCAATCGCACGACTGAACCATGCAAATGGCTCAGTCGTACGACTGAACACTGAAACCTATAAATACCACATAATTCGTGAAAAAACATAACACTTCGAATATTATTATACCTTAGCCATCGAAAGCGTCCTAGTTCGTCCGTCCAACTTCATAGTTCGTTCCTGATCGATCTTTACTCATTCTTAATGTTTGTTTAATCGTTAGATTGATCAAGTTTCGTTCTCACTGATTGGATCACCAATCAAATACGATTTCGCACTATTTGATCTGGTTTCATGTTGAATAAGTTAGTATTTTGTACGTACACGGTCCTAACAGAAACGCTAAAGAACTTGTGTAATAATTCAAGAACAGTTACCCGATAAAGCACAGCTGTGAAAACGTTAAAGCACGCTAAAGAAGTCTTACAAGCACTGCTAAAGGAGAAATATATTCGTTGCATTCTCACATAGGAATTACACATCTGTGTACTCAAACCGCTAAAGGAGATATGCTTGGTGCATTCTCACATAGGAGCTACACATCGGTGTGCTCAAACGCTAAAGGAGATATGCTTGGTGCATTCTCATATAGGAGCTGCACATGGGTGTGCTCAAACGCTAAAGGAGATATGCTTGGTGCATTCTCACATAGGAGCTACACATTGGTGTGCTCAAACGCTAAAGGAGATATGACTGGTGCATTCTCATACAGGAGTTACACATCGGTGTACTCAAACGCTGAAGGAGTTTGCTTGGTGCATTCTCACATAGGAGCTACACATCGGTGTGCTCTACCACTAAGGAGGATGGTTTTCGTTACATTCTCACATATGAGCTATACTTGGGTATGCTCACCTGGTAAAGGAGAATGACATTTGTTGTATTCTCACCCATTATAGGAACTAAGCTTTGTGCTAAGTTCAAAGATAAAGTAAACGAATAAAGCTAAAGTACAGATAAAGTAAAGATAAAGTATGGGTAACATGAATAAAGTAACTGTTAAAGTAAAGCTAAAGTATAGTTACAGAATGAGTTCTATAGTTGACAAAGTAACCTTACCCTAACGTAAGTGAGAAGTTAAAGTTTATGAGATGTTAAAGTATGATAAAGAAAGTTAAAGTTTATGCGAGGTTAACGTATGATAAAGTGTATGATTATGATAAAGTTTAGTTAAAGTAAACCTAGAGCTCACTCAGCGTCGTTGACTTTTGTATGCATATTAGATTGAGAGGTATGCAATACATTTTGGAGTGAGCTTGGCATGGATAGAGAAGCTACCTGGCATATAGTCAAGACTGGCATCCTGGCATAGATTTGGATTGATAACTATAGGTATCTTTTTGATGTAAATGTTAAACGATGAAACTTTTTGTATGTTCCGATGCGTATATTAATGAAATTTGTTGTTCGAGAACTTGTGTTTCTGATGTCCAAATCCAACTATGAAGTTTCCTGAAAATATGTCCTTACAAGTTGGTATCAGAGCCTAAGAGATTTAGACACTTCGATATCTGAACTCGAACTGAGAATGGGATCGTTTAAGGGATGCCTTCATACTAAGAATGTTAGGTTAAAGATTATGACTAATAGAATTCTATAGGGGTTATAGTACTCATATGAGAAAGAGAACTTGACAGGATCTCAGCCTCTCGTTTGATCAATCAGATTATGTTTGCAGCGGATTTAGTACATTAATTAGCAATTAATGCAAGAACATAAAGATATTGCATGTAAAAGCACAAGCATAGAGAGAGAAAAGAGTTCTGCGAAATAATAAATGCTCAATTGCTTAGCACGTTTCGGCCATTAAAACAGTATGGTTCACCATCCTTTTATAGGCGGCAAAAGGATGGTGGTGATGTCCTTTCTCTGACATCACTGAATATTAAAATTACAACAGACAAAACATAAAACTACTGAAGATGTCAACAGCTGACATCTTCTTACAAAAGTTTCCTAAGTACTGACAAAAGTAAAACTACTGAAATCCTACAACGACTGAAGAACAAACTCTTCAGTCGTTTATAACTACTGATACTATAACAACTGAAGAACATGCTCTTCAGTTTTTGTACAACTACTGAAACAAAATAAACTAAGGAAAAACCAACACAACAACTGAAGAGGACTTCTTCAGCTGTTGTGACAAACTCTGTCTTCAGTACTTGGTCTTCAGACTTGGCTTCAGATGATGTAACAACTGATGACTTCAGTAGATATCATCAGTTGTTGTCTTCAGTCTTTGTCTTCAGACTTTGTGCTTCAGTAGAAGGTCTTCAGTTCTTCAGTTCTTCAGCTTTTGATTCTTCAGTACTTGTCTTCAGTACTTGAAGTCTTCAGTACTTGTAAGATCAGTACTTCAGACTTCAGTACTTGGTCTTCAGTACTTTGGAGTCTTCTTCAGCTGTTGTTCTTCAGTTCTTTGATCTTCATACTTTGTTCTTCAGACTTTGTCAGAACAGCTGATGGTTGGAGCTAAGATGCTCTCGAGTCTGACATTCAAGCAAGAGAACACAATAGCTGATGGGAGTCTTCAGCAGTTGTTGTGATGTCATGTGGGACTTAGAGGTTTTCCTGATCTTGGCTCATTGGTTCTTTTGGTCCAACAAACTCCCCCTGAACCAATGCAGCCAAAACCTCTAATTATTGGTTGTCCCACTTATTGGTGGCATTATGATTGGTCTATTTCCTTCTAGATCAGATTAGAAGTTGACCCAGATAAGCACTGGCCTGAGAGGTAGTCTCTAGTGTTTGTTTGGCTAAGTATGGATGGGAGCTCTGTCTTGGGGAATTGGACACAGAGTTGTTGTCCCATCCATGAGATCTACCTCCCATATACAAGCCTGTAGGATTCTCTGGTGTAGGCTCGGACAAAGATCATTTGTTCATCTTTGGTCATGCCCTCATCCCCACCATCAAACAATCCTTCACGGCCGTATGTCTCTGAGACATACTTGACCTGTTTCCCATTTTTTAGCTCAACTGTTGTGATTTGCTTGTAAGCAAATTCATCTGGATGTTTGCCTTCTAGCAACAAGTTGAGCTCATCTTTGCGGAAGTTCTCAAGCTTCTTATAAACTAAGCCTTTCCTCACCATCCTGTTCTCCAACATCATTTCAGGAGGTAGCTTTGCTTTATAAGCTTTCTCGAACTCTTCCACAATTTCCCAGGGTGTTACTACAAGAGCCACAGTGATTACTTCATCTACAATCCTTTTCATTTGGCTCTTGTACCTCACAGGAATACTGTTCTTTGTGATCCTGTGAGCCACCCTAGGATCAGGCCAAGTCCTCACTCTCTCCTTGCTATATTGGAAGGTTTGTTTGAGAGTGAAGAGTCTCAGAGCTTCTTTCTTCATATTCATGATAGAGGTAGAGGCAGCATATGCTTGGTCAATAGACTTAAGCATTTCAGCATCATGAAGATGTTGCTGTGCCTCTTCCTCTATCTTCACCTTCATAGTTTCCATCTGTGAGGTGGGAGTGATGGTTTGGGATTTGGCTTTTGGTAGAGGGATGACTGCTAAAAGAGGTAGTCTATCCTCCTCATCACCCTCTTCTTCTTCTTTTTCTTGCAGCCTCAACACCCTTCTCTTCTTCTTCAAGGGTGGATCATTGGCTGCGGTTTTTGGTGGTGAAGGGGTTGGTTTAGTGGGTTGTGGTTGGGTTGTTGGTGTGGGAATGTTGGCAGGCACTGCTAGTAACCTAGAGATAAGGGCTGGTTTGGTCTGTTTTACTAGCAGTGTCCTGTTCCCAGCACCTGCTTCAGATAGGGCCTCAGCGACCAGTCCCTTTGTGAAGTCACCAGCTGAACAGATCTTGGCGCCTATAGCCAAGATCCTGTCCCTGGTCCATGCTTTGACATCAAGGACTGGCCTGCCCAGATACTTCGAAATGAATCTACTCATAGCCTCGAGTCTCTTTTTATCCTCTTGGCTATAAGTAGACCATCGGTATTCGATCTCCCTAGTCTCCATCTTTCTGAGCTCCTGATCTAGCAATGCTGTGTCCTTGTCAAAGCCTTGCCTGAACAGCTGACCAATGGCAGAGTCCATTGATCTGCTTTGTTCAGCATCAGCCTCCTTGACAAGGGCTGCTAGATCAGGGTCAGCCACCTTCTTTCCTCCTCTCCTTTTTTCTTATCAGTGACACTGAAATCCTTTTGGATGTCAGCCACCTCTATCTGCTCAACCTCCCTCTCTTTCCTCTTCCCTTTCTCCCTCACCTTCCTAGTCTCCTCAACCAACTCCCTCTCCACCACCACCTCTTTCTCTGCCTCTACCTCCTCCTCACCCCTCTTCCTCTTGACTTGCACTGATGTCTTCCCTTTTTTGGGTGCATTGGTTGGGGTTTGACTATCAGCAAGTGCCTTAGAAATGGCAACCTCCATCATGGGTTGGATGTATGTAGGAAGCCTCTCATCAAGGGTTTGAATGACTAACTCTTTAAGCATGGGTGTGATGAGAGGTAGGGTTTTATGGAGGATAGCATCCAGCTGCTCAGGGGGGTTCTGACCCTGAGAGCTAGTGCCAGAAGCAGGGGCTGGTGGCCGAGTTTGTAGGAGTGGCTCAGTGTTTATGAGACCTTCGGGTGAAGGTGCCATCTGTGGGGTAGTGGTGGCAGATGGACTTCTATCCTGAGTCATTTGAGCGAGCAGCTCTTTGAGTCTGCTTATCTCCTCCTCTAGGATAGTGTTTTGAGCTACTACATCGTAGAAGAAGCTCAGGTCATCATCAGCATGAGCTGAATCACCTGACCTCCTGACAATGTCAGGATGTACATGCCCTGAGTGTGGCTCAGTAATAGCATGTGCCCCTTGTTCATGGTACTGGGGACTTCTAGCCTCCGGATTGGATCCATCATCGGCAGTTGCCTCTGGTGAGGTCTTAGTGATGTTACCAGCTTCACCCTGCTCAGATGTTGATGCAGGGGAAGTGGCAGCCTCACCAGAATGTCCTATCTCCCTAGCCACACTGGGAGATTGGACTGATTCTCTGTGCTGTGGGCTCCCACCGGCACTTGTATCCACCCCCTCTTCGGTTGGAGTCTCCCCAGTTGTAATAGGTTTCTGGGGAGAGGGTGGAGTGCTCAGATGAGTCAGCACTTTGGCTATTGCCAATGTTGGGCTTTGGGGGGCGGTCTCATCAAGAGATGGGCTCGAAGCAGTGTGCACATGGGGAGGACTGTGCTCTTCAATGGCAGCCTTCTCAAGTGAGAAAGACTCCAGTAATGTGGTTGCCCCAAAATTGGTTGCATCAGGCTCCTGTTGAGAGGAAGCCTGTGCGGTTGTGGTGGGTGGAGTCGTGGTACCTGCTGGGAGAATCGAACCAGCAGGCACATCCTGCCTTTGTGTTGCAGGGGCATCCTCAGGGGACTCATCTCCCTGAGTAGCCTTTTTGGGCTTCTTTTTGGCTTTTGGTTTGGTGGGGACTTTGGATTTGGAAGTGGAGGCTGTGGGTTCCTGCTGCGTGGGTTTTCGCAGCCGGCCAGCCTGTTTGAGTCTTTGGTCAGTGTTGTGCCTGGAGTATACCTCGGCTAGAACAGCCATGGCAGGGACCCCAGTGCCAACTAGTCCCTCAGCCTGAAGCTGGTTCTCTATTATGGCCATAATGAACCGAGGATACAAGATCCATCGGTTAGAAATTGGTTTTGTGGCCATATCCTTTATTTCCAAAAATAGTATATCAGTTAAGTTTAACGGTTGTTTTTCAAGGATAGAGAACAACACCTGTTGCCACCGTGTGGACATCTAGTCCCACGAAGTGGTTTTGGGAGCCAGACACACGTTCACCATGTGGAAGATCAGTCGTTGAGGGTCAGGAAAGTGTTTCTTCAACAAGGTGGAGGCGGAGAG
Organism: Flaveria linearis; assembly: GCA_024085815.1. NCBI lineage: Eukaryota > Viridiplantae > Streptophyta > Magnoliopsida > Asterales > Asteraceae > Flaveria > Flaveria linearis. Next base: position 36,877,618 of record CM044013.1, read on the forward strand.
GTTACCCTGGTAGTCGTGGGATGTGAATGAAAGATCCAGGGCACCTTTAGGGTAGGAAGTTGGGTGGGTGGCATCCTCCAGCTCTAGGGTTTGGCGTAGGGTAGCTGGAGTGATAACCACGGGTTTGCCGTTGACGGAGGACCGGAGAGAGACCTCGCCATCCTGCTCACCGGTTTGGACGGTTACATTTGTCCAAAACTCCGCCACGGAGTCGGTGTATATAGTGGGGTTCAGGAGAAAATCCGTTTTGTATGGTGAGTCGTTCATAAGATCGACGGCTTGGTGAAACTTAGGCCATAATGGCGATTTTGTAAGATGGGCGACACAGTTGTGTCGAGGTTTCAGTTGCATGGTCGCCATTAATGGTGTATGGGAATTTCAGAGGTTTGGAAGGATTAGGTCAAGTGAGGAGTAAATGCTCTGAAAGTGGGGTATTTATAGGGTAGGTCAAAGGTTGAAAGAAAACTACTGAAGGTTTTGGTGTTAGTTATCAGTTGTTGTAACAGCTGATGACGTGGTTTTAACCTTCAGTGGTTATAACATCTGAGGACTTGGTGTTGGTCTTCAGTAGTTGAAACTACTGAGACTTTGGTTTTGTCCTTCAGATGTTGTAAACGTCTGAAGAATTACTGTCAGTCTTCTTCAGTAGTTATGAACTACTGATGACCTAATATTCTTCTTCAGACTTTGTAACAACTGAAGACTTGGTGTTAGCCATCAGTAGTTGTGAAACTACTGAAGACATGGTTTTGTCCTTCAGTTGTTTGGGTATGAAACAGCAGTTGTTGTCATCAGCTGATGAGAAATTACTCATCAGCTGTTTCCATCAAATCAGTTGTTTCATACTAGCCTCCACACTTACTCATCAGCTCTTTGGCTGACTTTCAGATGTTTCATTGACCCTTCAGCTCTTGTGAATATTTATGCCTTCAGCTTTTGTGATCAGATGTTCACAAATGCTGATGAAATATTCTTCAGAGCTGGTGAACAAATTGTCTTCAGTACTTGTGTAAGATCACACATCAGTACTTGTAAGCAAAATTTGTTCTTCAGTACTTATTTATTTGAAAATCATACATCAGTAGTTATAATCCACCTCACTACTTCAGTTGTTTTCAATAAATAATGTACATCAGTACTTTGAGTCATTTTAGTCTTCAGTAGTTGTGAGAGAGCTGAAGACTAAATTACTCATCAGTACTTGTATTTGACCTAATGCTCATCAGTAGTTGTGAAGTAAAAGCATCAGCAAAGGTCAAATCAGTCAAGCTGCAGCATACCAAGCCTTATTACCAAATTTTGGAATGTGGCACTATCTAAAGGCTTAGTAAAAATATCTGCAAGCTCATCAGCACTAGGCACAAACTTAGGATCAATCAGACCTTTCTCATGGCAATCTCTGATAAAATGATGTCTGATCTCAATATGTTTGGTCCTAGAGTGCTGGACTGGATTCTTAACAATACAAAGAGCTGAAGCACTATCCATTAATAATGGATTCTTAGTCTCAGTAATGCCATAATCCAGAAGTTGGTTCTGAAGCCAGAGTATTTGAGAGGTACAACTTGCAGCAGCAATATACTCAGCTTCAGCAGTGGATGTAGCAATTGATGTTTGTTTCTTACTCTGCCAAGAAACTAAACAATTGCCTAGGAATTGGCAACCACCAAAAGTGGATTTTCTGGTGACTTTGCATCCTGCATAGTCACTATCAGAGAAAGCAACCAGTTTGCAAGAATGCCCAGCTGAATACCAAAGACCTAGTGATTGGGTACCTTGCAGATATCTAAAGATCCTTTTGACTGCAATCAAATGGAATTCTTTAGGTGCAGCCTGAAATCTAGCACAAGCACATGTTGAAAACATGATGTCAGGTCTAGAAGCTGTGAGGTACATCAAGGACCCAATCATACATCTGTAAAGGGTTTCATCAACCGCTTTACCTTTCTGATCTACATCTAGTTGTGTGATGCTGCTCATGGGAGTAGAACAGGGCTTACAGGTTTGTAAATCAAACTTATTCAACAACTCTTTGGTATACTTGGACTGATGGATGAAGATTCCATCATCCTGTTGTTTGATTTGCAAACCCAGAAAGTACTGTAATTCTCCCATAGCACTCATTTCAAATCGTAGCTTCATAAGCTTTGTAAATTCATCACACAACTTTGGATCAGAGGATGCAAAGATGATGTCATCAACATAAATCTGAACAAGGAGCTTATGTTGTCCCACAGTCTTGATGAATAAGGTTTTATCAATGGTGCCTCTAGTGAACTTATTTTCTAGAAGAAAGGTTGAGAGTGTCTCATACCAGGCTCTAGGTGCTTGCTTCAGCCCATAGAGAGCCTTATCAAGCTTGTACACCCAATCAGGATGTATATTGTCCTCAAAGCCTGGTGGTTGACACACATAAACCTCTTCTTTTATTTTTCCATATAGGAAGGCACTTTTGACATCCATTTGATAAACCTTAAGACTGTGAAAGGCAGCATAAGCTAAGAACAGTCTGATTGCTTCCAGTCTGGCCACAGGTGCAAAGGTCTCATCATAATCGATGCCTTCCTCCTGTGCAAACCCTTGGACAACCAGTCTGGCCTTTTTCTTGACAATTTGGCCCTTCTCATCTATTTTGTTCCTGAATACCCACTTGGTGCCTATAGCACACTTATCTTTGGGTAATGGAACAAGCTCCCACACTTGCTGTTTCTTGAATTGAAGAAGCTCAAGCTGCATAGCTTCCACCCATCCATTGTCTCTTAAAGCTATATGATAGTTCTTTGGCTCTTGCTGACTGATGAAGAGAGCATAGAAGCAGAAGTTGGACAATTGATTCCTGGTTGAAACTCCAGCATGGATATCACCAATGATCTGTGATGTGGGGTGATTCTTGAGCTCTTGATAGACTATGATATCTGTGCAAGTGTTTGTGGACTCATTAGCAGCAACAGATGGTGATGGAGATTCCTGAAACCATGTAGAGGATGGCAGCTCAAACGAAGTAGAGCAAGCAGAAATCTCATCAGCATTTGTAGTGGATGGAGCTGCTGAGGCTACAGGAGCATCAGGTTCAGTGGACTTAGGCAGGTTGTCACTAAACCTGAAGAGGTGAATACTGACTTCATCATCATCAGTACCACCAGGTGGAGATCTGCTGACAGGCTCAACAGACGGAGGTTGATAAGGAACATATTGCAGTATGTCCAGATCAAACAACTCCACATGGTTTTGTGGAATCTTGTCCTTTGGAGATTCATTGAACTTAACATGCAGAGTTTCTTCAACCCCCTTAGTTCTACAGTTGAAGACTCTGTATGCCTTGCAAGTTGATGAATAACCAACAAAATACCCTACATCCACCTTACTAGCAAATTTCTGGAGTGGGTTGCTAGTGTTGAGAATAAAACAAGGACACCCAAAGGCTCTAAAGAATGAAATAAGAGGGGCCAAATGATGAAGAACTTCATATGGAGTCTTCATCAACCTCTTATTCACTAAAGCTCTATTCTGTACATAGCAAGCTATATTGACAGCTTCAGCCCAAAAGGTCAGTGGCAACCCTGAGTCAGCCAACATTGACCTTGCTGCTTCAATGAGGGTCCTGTTCTTTCTCTCCACCACTCCATTCTGCTCAGGAGTTCTAGGAATGCTAAACTGCATTCTAATTCCCTTGGACAAGTAGAAGTCATCAAGTGTGTGGTTTCTAAACTCTGTTCCATTGTCACTCCTCACACACTTGACCTGTAGGGAATACTGCTTTTCTACATGTAACACAAAGTTCATTATTGTCTTTGCTGCTTCATCCTTGGAGTGCAAGAAGAAAGTCCATACAAACCTGGAATAATCATCCACAATTACCAGGCAGTATTTCTTCTTTTCCATGCTCATTACTCTGACAGGACCAAAGAGATCCATGTGCAGAAGCTGTAAGCAGGCAGTGGATTTTGGTTCTTCTATTGAAGGGAATGAAACTTTGTGTTGTTTTCCTTTCACGCAAGCAGTGCAGTCATCTTCACACTTGAACTCCTTCTGAGGCAGTCCTCTTACTAAACCATGGCTTATAAGCTGATTCATGTTCTTGAAATTAACATGACCCAGCCTTCTATGCCATAGTGTAGACTCTTGAGGAGATGCCTTGGAGAATAGGCAAGGATGCCCTTTTAGATCAATCCTTTTGGAAAGATCTAAGGCATACACTCTTCCTGTCCTGTTGGCCTTCAGGAGAGTGTGTTCATCCAATGCCTTGTCAATCAAACTCAGAACTTTGGATGACAGAATCCGACAGTTCTGGCTTGTGAAAAGGGCAACATGGCCTTTGTCACACATTTGACTGACACTCAAGAGGTTGTACTTGAGATTCTCCACATGGTTAACATCATCAAACCTTATTTCCCCATTAGAAACAAAGCCTTTACCAATGATGTAACCCTTTGCATCATTGCCAAAGGAAACAAATCCCTTCTTTCCTTGAGAGTAGTCATTAAGAAGGGAGCTGCTTCCTGTCATGTGCATGGATCCTCCACTGTCTACATACCAGATGCTTCTATGGCATGTTGAAGAACCCTGCAAACACAACCATGTGTTAGTTTGTCTTGGAGACCCAAACCTGCTTGGTTTTGGGTCTGTTCTCAGCTACAGGTGCAGGACTAATAGGTGTGTTGTGTGTCACAGCTTGAGGTGAAGAAGATGGTACAGAAGAGGAACCCTTTGGCTTGGACTTCCTTTTCTGTGGTTTCAACACAGGAGCATCTAAGTGGTTGACTCTTCCCACTAGGTGCTGAACCATCATCACCAATTTTGTCTGATTCTGTGATAAGGCCTTCAGCTCTTCAGACACATTGGAGTTTGCTGATGATGAGTTCCTATGTTGTACCATCTTTTTCTGAGCAACCTCAGCTGTTGCCTAAGTAATCCCTACCTTCTTTTTAGATTTAGCTTTGGGCTTAGGGATTTCAGGCTTGGATGTTGCTAGTACAAACTTGGTTTCAAACTCATTCTTCATTTTATTGATGCTCTCATTAATTTTCTCCTTCTGTTTGAGTTTGGAACCCCTTTTGTACCAAAATCATCAGTAAGATGATTGAACAAGCCACATATCTCACATGGCCTTTTCTTCATCTTATGCTGATCATCAGCTGAAGAGGATTTAACTGCTGAAGACTTGTTCTTCAGTTGTTTGTCATCAGTACTAGCATTTTTCTTCCTAGTGCCTGCTTTCCTGGTATCCTCTCTAGCTGTCTTCAAACCTTTCCTACTGTTAGTTTTCTTCTCTTTAGTGCTAACAGTATTTGAGGTTTGAACTTCAGATGTTGTCACTTGCTCTCCAGTACCTTCAGTACTTCTAGTGACAACACCTGAGTTGATCAGCCTTTTGGTCATGTGACAGTCAGCATTTGAACCATCAGCTGTTGTAGCATCAGCTGATTGGTTTTGGCAGGAGTAAATGCTGACATCTATCTCTGATGATGCTGATTCAGAGGATAGTAAGTCACATGATGAGAAGGATTGGTTATTGCTCTCCCCATCAGATTCAACTTCTGCTCTTGAAGTGAAATCTGTGGGAGGAGCAGTGTGATTATAACCAATGCCAAACTTCACATTGGAAGCTGATTGCTTGCTAAGAAGCATTTCAAAACCCTTGCATGATTGCACCCATCGATCACACTCAACTTGGGTGGTTGCAAGAGTTTCCTTGAGGTCTTTGTACTTCTCTAGAAGTACATCTTCCCTAGCTTTGTCATCTTTGATTTGGCATTTAAGCTTGTAAATCTCATCATTTTTATCTTTTAGAACAACCTCAAAATCAGCTTTTCTTTTGGAAATTGTTTGCTCAAGCTCAAGATTTTAATCTATTAAAGCTACACTTGCTTCTCTAATAGAAGCAAATGCTGCTATGCATGATTCTGAACAAAGCTTGGCTTTTGCCTCAGTGGATACCTGAGATGAGGCATTGGATGATGACCCTTCAGCAGAATCAAGGGCCATCAGAGCAAGATTTCCAAAAGGTTGGTCACCACCATGTTGACCAGCACCTTGAAGTAGTTGATCCTGACCAGATGGCTCTTCTGGTAGACTACTCCAGTCAACAACAGTTGGGGTGAAAAAGCTTTGTTGTTGAGGTTGTGTGTGGTGATGAGATTAGGAAGAATGAGGCTCTGGAAGAGCATGAGGTGGTTGAGCCGGGGTGCTTGAGTTTGACTAGGCTGAGGCATGTAGTAACAGGGGTAAGGATATGGCATATGACCCTGTGGCACAAAATAAGTAGGTGGTGCCTGTGCCTAAGATGGATAGCTAGAACTGGAGGATGGTTGCCCTTTGTGCTGTGAGCTGTTGCTGGGAAAAGTCACAAAGGGTGCAGATGAGTTAGATCCAGATGATCTACAATCTCTTGCAAAGTGTCCAAGCCTTTGGCACTTGTGACACCTCAACTTGCTCTTGTCAAAACCAACTTTGGTTTTGCCGGAGAGTCCTGGGAATTTCCTACCAGTTCTCTTGTAGAACTTTGAGAACGGATATTTATCATTGCCATTTGGTTCAAAATATCCATCTCTTCCAGATCATCATCTGGAATGCCCTTCAAGTCCTCCATCAGAAAACACAAGTTGTCACCACCACCTCCTGAACTACTAACACCAACAAAAGCTTGTTCTGAGTTGGTAGAGAAATCAATATGCTCATCATCAGAACTTTCTGATGAAGCATATTCTGACTCATGACTTATCAAGGCAGCATTACCTTGGACAAAGTCATCAGCAAGTTTGCCAGAAGATGACAACTTTCTCTTTTGCTCTACCTCTCTCTTAAAAGTGAGCAATTTCCCATGAAGTTGGGTGAGAGATAGAGTGTCCAGGTCAGCACTGGAGCGTAGGACAATGGTATATGTGTCCCATCTCTCAAGCAATGACCTGAGGAACCTGTTGTTCATCTGGCTTTTGGAGTACTCTTGTTTGACCATCTTCAGCTCAGAGATCAAACAAGAGAACCGCTCAAACTGCTGGGTCAGAGTCTCACCCTTTCTATATGAGAATGTCTCATATTTTTGGGCGAGGATTTCCCTATTGTTTCCTAAGACCGAATCAGTTCCTCCAAATTGTTCCTTTAGAGCAACCCATAGGTCATGAGCAGACTCATGATGCAAGAGCCCTGAATATATCTTATTAGGAATGGCCATGGCTAGAATTCCATGGGCTCTAGCATCAATTTCGAACAGCTTTAGATCTTCGTCCGAATATTGTTCAGGTTTCTTCGCAACCTGTTCATTAGATTCCAGGACGCTCACCATAGGCTTGTATGGCCCATGCACCACTGACTTCCAACAACCAGCACTGTTGACAGCCAAGTGGTGTAGCATACGTATTTGCCATATGTTATACTCGTTCCTAACCAGCATCAGAGGCTTGGTTGCGGAACCAGTATTGTGAGGATCATTAGTTGGTGTAGTCATCTCAGGTTTTAGTCAAAAGTAAGTTTAAACACGACAAACGTAACTCGAAACCACCAAAAGACCTCAAGATTTTGGCCAGAAACAGCAGAAACTCACTCTCTATGGCTAATTCTTGCAAATTGCTAATTCGATCAAACAGAGAGATCAAAAGAGCAGTTTCAAATGATCAATAGTGAAATTGATCAATGATTAACCTGCTCTGATACCATTTGACAGCATCTCAGCCTCTCGTTTGATCAATCAGATTATGTTTGCAGCGGATTTAGCACATTAATTAGCAATTAATGCAAGAACATAAAGATATTGCATGTAAAAGCACAAGCATAGAGAGAGAAAAGAGTTCTGCGAAATAATAAATGCTCAATTGCTTAGCACGTTTCGGCCATTAAAACAGTATGGTTCACCATCCTTTTATAGGCGGCAAAAGGATAGTGGTGATGTCCTTTCTCTGACATCACTGAATATTAAAATTACAACAGACAAAACATAAAACTACTGAAGATGTCAACAGCTTGTAGGATTCTATGTGCCCAAGACACATAAAATATTGATGTGGTTAGTACGTTATGATCCAAGTCGGGTTATACCCAATAACAAGCTTAGCAAACACCAATTAATATTTAATTGATGATATGATCATGCAATTAAATATTTACACCAATTAATATTTAATTGGTGATATGATCACGCAATTAAATATTTACACCAATTTAGAAAATGGGTTTTCTAAATAAGTTGCATATGAGATGAAACAATTTATTAGGATATTTTGTTCAATAATATTATTTGTAATGTTATCTAAGTAAGTTAAATAACATTACAAATTAATAATAGGAGTGTATGGATTATACAATTAAAAGGTTAGTTGTATATATATCTAATAAAAGGCTAGTTATATGTGTGTGTTTATGTTTAATTTGTAAAAGAAATCCTTTTCTTTTTTAAACACAACCGTCCCCTTTGAGTGGGAGACAAGCATGCAAGGGTGATTCCCTTCATACACACACACATGCAAGGTGGTCTACCCACTAACTAGTTAAAAGAGATGTTCTCTTTTTCCCTTCATTCCATACATGCAACCAACTCAAATCAGCTCCATTTCTCTCTCAAATTCACGAGTTTCAGCAGCTTGACAAGAGGGTTTTCAAGCTGGAAACAAGCTGGTTTCAAGGTGTTCTAGGTGTACAATCTTCCTAACAAGAAGGTGTATTGCAAGAGCTTGGGGTATAGACACTTGAGGACCTCTACACTTGAGTTCTTGGCCATTTCAAACATCCAAAAGCTTTCATCTTGGTCGACTTTTCTGCTGGAGAAAGGTAGCAAATCACAGCTTTATATAGCTGTGATTTTATGTACATTTGTGTATGTTCATAGCTTGTCCATTCACATATTTAAGATCCTATTGTTTTGGGTTTTGTTTTCCATCTTAAAACTACATTTAGAACACAAAATTTTCAGATTATAAACTTGTTATAATCCTTAACATCCGCTGCGTTTTCTGAAAGTTTAAAAGGTTAAACTATGTTTTAGTGTTCTAACAAACCCAACAATGGCATCAAGAGCCGGTTATGTGGATGACTTGCTTGTTTTATCTTTTGAAATTGGTTTTAAAAGATGTTATTAGACATGTTATAGGCTGTTTTTGGGCTGGAATATCATGTCTTGTTGAAACCCCAACTTTCAAGGTTGTATTACACATGCTTGTGATTAAACTTTGAAAGATATGTATGTTGATATGTTGATTGTTTGGACAATATTTAAAACCAAAAATTTCAGTTTATGTTGGCTGAAATTTAAAGGTTTTAAGTGGGGTTTCATTATATTTTGATGATTTGATCATTGGATGTTTTAGTGCATAACCTAGCCATTGACCTTGTGATTGTTTGGATGTTTATGATGGTTGTATTCATTCATTCAATTTGGTTGTATAATCTATTATTTGGTTTTTGTTCCAAGTGTAATTTATTTGTTATTGGGATGTAATAAATAGATTAGTTATTTTCATATTTCTAGAAATCTTGTATTAGGACATTATTTCTTGTAATATGAAGAAGGACGTGACAAAAGCACAAAGAGAAGACACAAGAAACATGGAGCATTTGGATGCGGTTTCTAGTGGGAGGTTCTTGGACCTTTTGATGTGTTTGATCCTTAGAAAGACCAAATGACAACACTTGTGATGGCAAACAAGTGTTGTCAACATAAGGGCTATGGTTATGCACATTATGTATGTTATGTTTATGACTTGTTTGGATGTTTGTTATTTAATTGTATGATTGAAATTTAGACATGCATTACAAACTAATTAACAAACATAACAAGTTATAAAAATGATGGTTCTTAATCATTAAAAGGTAATAAAAGGTTACTAAAATGTTTTAATGATTTTAAAGATTAAAATAGGTTTTAATCAAAGAACCATAAGGTACCTTGTATTTGAAAGCATGCAAATACAAGTACATAGAGTTTTCTAAACTAGAATTATGAAACCTCTAAACATTTAACAAACAAGTTTAACACCGTCCTTTTGCACAACACTTAAGTCATTTGGAAACTCTTAATGGGATAAAGGTCACCTAACCATTTTGAGGGAACTTGCGACTTAAGGTGGGAATACCACATTGGTGGGATAAAGGTCACCTAACCACTTATGTTGGTAAACTCACATGTGTGTGCAAATAGGGTAACTTGATTTGCAAACCATGTTGAATGGATCACCTAAAATATGGTTTCCAAATAGGTGTTGATGGGATTAACATGCCGACTTTGCATATGATGTTTAAAGTCGATCCCATACCTCTAGAAGTTGCAAATGGTTGCAATCGTCAAACGTTGACCACCTTATTAATTTAAATAGTGGGATAAAGGTCACCTAACCACAATTTAAATGTAATGTTGGGTTCTAGATTTTAATATAAAATTGACCTTAAAAGGCATTAAATATTAAGATTAGCAATATCGAAAATACTAAAATTGATCTTTGTTAAATTTTGTAGATGGCCACCAATAATGAAAACCACGATAACTCGTCCGCATCAAACCAATCACTACGAGCGATCCTCCAAAAGGAACGTCTAAATCATAACAACTTTATTGATTGGTATCGAAACTTGATAATTGTTCTCAAGCAAGAGAGAAGATCATATATTTTAGACGACCCTATCCCCGATCAACCTAGCGAGGATGATGAGGAGGCCTTTAACGATTGGCTGAAATACACTGAGGACTCCGTCCAAGTGTCTTGTCTCATGCTAGCAAGCATGACTCCGGATCTCCAAAAGGAGTATGAACATCACGGAGCTTACGACATGATAACCCAGCTGAAGGAAACGTTCCAACAGCAAGCAAGGGTTGAGCGGTTCGAAACGGTTCGAGCGCTCCATGCATGTCGTATGGACGACAACCAATCGGTTTCATCTTATGTACTTAAGATGAAAAGTCATATTGACCGCCTCGAGAGGCTAAATTGTCCCGTCTCGAAAGAGTTGGCCACGGATTTGATCCTAAATGGCCTAACCAAGAAGTTCGAGGCATTCGTGTTGAACTACAACATGAATGCATGGGACAAAAGCATTGGTGAGCTTCACTCAATGCTTAAAACGGCCGAGGCGGCCATGGGTAAAAGGGTTTTACCCGTTCTCACCATCAATGAAGGTGTGAACAACAAGAGGCCTCATCCTGCACCTAAGGCAAAGGTTGCCAAGGGTAAGGGACCCGTTAAAGGAAAGGGGAAAGGGGTGGTAAGGGTACCACCCAAACCACAAGAGAAGAAGCAAAAGGTTGCTACTAATGACCCATGCTTCAAGTGTGGGGAGATAGGACATTGGGCAAGGAATTGTCCTGTCCATCTCCAAGAGTTGAAAGCAAAGAGGGATGCCGGGCAGACCTCAGGTACAATATACATGATTCATATTGATCTTAATGTTACATCTTCTAACACATGGGTATTGGATACCGGATGTGGAACTCACATTTGCAATTTGTTGCAGGGGTTCAAAAGAAATAGGGACTTCAAACAAGGGGATGTTAGCCTCTTCATGGGCAATGGAACTAAAGTCTTAGTAGAAGCTCGTGGGGACTACATCCTAAGACTTCCAAGTGGTTTGGAAGTTATTTTGAAGAATGTTTTGTATGCTCCTAGTTTGACTAGGAACATTATTTCTCACATTATGATTATGTATTATCTTTTATTGAAAATGATATTCATGTTTCTTTAAATGGTATGTTCTATTTTAAAGCTATACCAATTAATGGTATTTATGAATTGGTTCATGAAAATACTTTAAATAGTTCATTGTACCAAACTAACACCAAGAAACTCAAGTTGGACTTGAGTGATACCTATCTTTGGCATTGTCGTCTTGGTCATATAAACAAAAAACGTTTACAAACACTTCAAAAGAATGGTCTTTTAAAAACAAATGAATGTGATTCATTTGATGTTTGTGAATCTTGTTTACAAGGCAAGATGACTAAGGCGCCTTTTAGTGGAACTACCGAAAGGGCAAAAGATTTATTAGGAATCATACATTCGGATGTATGTGGTCCTTTTAAGCCAATGACTAGGAATGGTGAAAGATACTTCATTACCTTTACCGACGACTATAGTCGCTATGGGTATGTGTACTTATTAAGGCACAAAGATGAAGCTTTTGAAATGTTCAAAATCTTCAAGAATGAAGTAGAAAATCAACTCAATAAGTCAATTAAAGTTCTTTGTACCGATAGAGGAGGTGAATACCTTAGTGATGCTTTTCAAGATCATCTTAGGAGTTGTGGGATTGTCTCACAACTCACTCCACCTGGAACACCACAACATAATGGTGTGTCTGAGAGGAGGAATCGAACCTTATTGGATATGGTCCGATCTATGATGGCTAGAAGCACATTACCTCTATCATTTTGGGGTTTCGCTTTGCTCTCCGCGGCTCGTATTCTAAATATGGCCCCAACCAAAAAGGTGGAAAGGACACCTTTTGAGATATGGCATGGAAGAGTTCCATCCCTATCATACTTAAGGGTTTGGGGATGTGAGGCTTATGTTAAGACTCCCACTCCAAACAAATTGGAAGTCCGATCCACCAAGTGTATCTTTGTTGGATATCCTAGAGATTCTATGGGATATTATTTCTACGATCCACTGGAACAAAAGGTGTTTGTTGCCAGAAAGGGTGAGTTCTTAGAAGCTAAGTTCCTTATGGAAGGAGCTGGCAGTAGAACGGTGGATCTTGAAGAAGATCAAGAACCACAACCCGATGCACGTTTGGTTGAAACTAGCACTCAACATGAGGATGTTGAGAATGATCAAGGGGTTGATCAATACACACAAGACGTTCGCAGAAGTGGTAGAACTAGTAATCCACCTGAAAGATATGGATTTTTCATGGATGGATGCTATGTGGTAGATTCAGATGAACCGACCACATACCATAATGCAATGTCCAACTCGGATTGTGACAAATGGCTAGAAGCCATGAACGTTGAGATGCAATCCATGTATGACAACCAAGTTTGGGAACTTGTTGTACCACCTCTTAATTCCAAAGTAGTTGGAAGTAAGTGGGTTTTCAAGAAGAAAACCGATATGCATGGAAACTTGGATACTTATAAAGCTAGACTTGTAGCAAAGGGTTTCACTCAAACTCAAGGGGTTGATTATGATGAAACCTTCTCACCTGTTGCGATGCTAAAGTCTATAAGGATATTGTTTGCCATAGCTGCTCATTATGATTATGAGATTTGGCAATTGGATGTCAAAACCACTTTCCTAAATGGATATCTTGAGGAAGATGTCTATATGGTTCAGCCTGAAGGTTTTGTCAATCCAAAACATCCTAATAAAGTATGCAAGTTAAAGAAATCAATCTATGGATTGAAACAAGCATCGAGAAGCTGGAATCACCGTTTTGATGAGGAAGTAAAGAAATTTGGCTTCATCAAAACGCTGATGAGGCTTGTGTGTATAAGAAGGCTAGTGGGAGCACAGTAACTTTCCTATTATTGTATGTTGATGACATACTACTATTTGGAAATGACATTCCAACCTTGGAAGGTGTAAAAACCTGGCTTGGAAGTTGTTTTTCCATTAAGGATCTTGGTGAAGCCGCCTATATTCTGGGAATAAAGATCTATAGGGATAGATCAAGGCGGTTGATTGGTTTGAATCAAAGTGCATACATTGATAAGATCTTGAAAAGGTTCAAGATGGAAAACTCTAAGAAAGGTACCGTACCTATTCAAAGAGGAACGATGTTGAGTACGACTCAATGTCCAAGCTCAAAGGATGAGCAAGATAAAATGAAGGGAATCCCATATGCATCTGCTATTGGATCCATCATGTATGCAATGATATGCACTCGACCGGACGTGTCATGCACCTTAAGTATGACAAGCCGTTACCAGCAAAATCCTGGAAACAGTCATTGGATGGCTGTTAAGAACATACTTAAATACCTAAGGAGGACAAGAGATATGTTCCTAATCTATGGATCTGGTGACGAGGAACTCGTTGTAAAAGGTTACACGGATGCGAGTTTCCAAACCGATCGTGATGATTCTCGGTCACAATCGGGATACATCTTCATTCTAAATGGAGGAGCGGTCTCTTGGAAGAGCTCCAAGCAGGATGTGGTGGCTCTATCAACTACAGACAGAATACGTCGCCGCCTCATTGGCAGCTCAAGAAGCTGCATGGTTGAAGAAATTCATTGCCGATCTAGGGGTTGTCCCTTCCATTCAGGACCCCCTAGAGATCTTTTGTGATAACGAGGGTGCAATTGCTCAAATCAAGGAACCCCGTGCTCATCAAAATACTAGGCACATTGAGCGGAGATTCAACTACATACGAGATGAAGTTGAAAAGGGAAAGATATGTATTCGCAAAGTTCACACGGATCAAAACATTGCGGATCCTCTCACGAAGCTCCTTGAAAAGGCAAAGCATGAAGGTCATACTTGTGCCATGGGACTTCGATATTCTAGTGACTGGATTTGATCTGTATATTTTGTATTTGGATATGTGGAACTTTTTATTATTTGAATAAGATTATTTGGTTATAATGTTTCAATTAATGTTCCAATTTAGCATGTTTAATCCATGAGTAAAATGTTTACTCTAAAAGTCCGTAGTCGTTCACACTTGTGGGAACAAGTTTGAAGGTAAGACTATTATGAACTTGGATTGGTTGATATTCATAAGGATGAATATAGAGCAATGGGTTGCTACCAAGGTTCATAGATATTTGTGGGATACAAATATTGGACTAACCCGCATCTCAAATTTTACTACATGGAATCTTATTGATTGATCATAAGTAAATTTGAGTAAAGGCGAATATCATTTGGTATCCTCCGACCTGAGATACATATTGGGTTTTGATATTCACCAAGTATTATACCTTGAGCATATTCTTCACTGTCCTGAAATAGTGGACAGTACATAAGGATATGTTCAGGTATAACACGAGGTGCTTGTGAGAAACGTATGTAGTTAAGATGGAATTTGTTCCTCTTATTCGTTGAGAGTTAGATGTCTAAGGCCTGATTAAGTTAAATCAACAAGGAATGATCATTCTGTGTCCTTGGATTTAACATGACATCTGTAACAAAAGGATAGATGATCGATTCACCTAAATCATTTCAAGTAGGGTACTTGAATGGGATGATGTTATTGAATGGCTATAAGTCATGCGTATTAAGGGTAGTAAACCGTTGTTAGGCGTCATTTACTGCTTGCATCAATATTCTATGAATCTTGGGCAAGTGGGAGATTATAGGATTCTATGTGCCCAAGACACATAAAATATTGATGTGGTTAGTACGTTATGATCCAAGTCGGGTTATACCCAATAACAAGCTTAGCAAACACCAATTAATATTTAATTGATGATATGATCATGCAATTAAATATTTACACCAATTAATATTTAATTGGTGATATGATCACGCAATTAAATATTTACACCAATTTAGAAAATGGGTTTTCTAAATAAGTTGCATATGAGATGAAACAATTTATTAGGATATTTTGTTCAATAATATTATTTGTAATGTTATCTAAGTAAGTTAAATAACATTACAAATTAATAATAGGAGTGTATGGATTATACAATTAAAAGGTTAGTTGTATATATATCTAATAAAAGGCTAGTTATATGTGTGTGTTTATGTTTAATTTGTAAAAGAAATCCTTTTCTTTTTTAAACACAACCGTCCCCTTTGAGTGGGAGACAAGCATGCAAGGGTGATTCCCTTCATACACACACACATGCAAGGTGGTCTACCCACTAACTAGTTAAAAGAGATGTTCTCTTTTTCCCTTCATTCCATACATGCAACCAACTCAAATCAGCTCCATTTCTCTCTCAAATTCACGAGTTTCAGCAGCTTGACAAGAGGGTTTTCAAGCTGGAAACAAGCTGGTTTCAAGGTGTTCTAGGTGTACAATCTTCCTAACAAGAAGGTGTATTGCAAGAGCTTGGGGTATAGACACTTGAGGACCTCTACACTTGAGTTCTTGGCCATTTCAAACATCCAAAAGCTTTCATCTTGGTCGACTTTTCTGCTGGAGAAAGGTAGCAAATCACAGCTTTATATAGCTGTGATTTTATGTACATTTGTGTATGTTCATAGCTTGTCCATTCACATATTTAAGATCCTATTGTTTTGGGTTTTGTTTTCCATCTTAAAACTACATTTAGAACACAAAATTTTCAGATTATAAACTTGTTATAATCCTTAACATCCGCTGCGTTTTCTGAAAGTTTAAAAGGTTAAACTATGTTTTAGTGTTCTAACAAACCCAACAGAGCTGACATCTTCTTACAAAAGTTTCCTAAGTACTGACAAAAGTAAAACTACTGAAATCCTACAACGACTGAAGAACAAACTCTTCAGTCGTTTATAACTACTGATACTATAACAACTGAAGAACATGCTCTTCAGTTGTTGTACAACTACTGAAACAAAATAAACTAAGGAAAAACCAACACAACAACTGAAGAGGACTTCTTCAGCTGTTGTGACAAACTCTGTCTTCAGTACTTGGTCTTCAGACTTGGCTTCAGATGATGTAACAACTGATGACTTCAGTAGATATCATCAGTTGTTGTCTTCAGTCTTTGTCTTCAGACATTGTGCTTCAGTAGAAGGTCTTCAGTTCTTCAGTTCTTCAGCTTTTGATTCGTCAGTACTTGTCTTCAGTACTTGAAGTCTTCAGTACTTGTAAGATCAGTACTTCAGACTTCAGTACTTGATCTTCAGTACTTTGGAGTCTTCTTCAGCTGTTGTTCTTCAGTTCTTTGATCTTCATACTTTGTTCTTCAGACTTTGTCAGAACAGCTGATGGTTGGAGCTAAGATGCTCTCGAGTCTGACATTCAAGCAAGAGAACACAATAGCTGATGGGAGTCTTCAGCAGCTGTTGTGATGTCATGTGGGACTTAGAGGTTTTCCTGATCTTGGCTCATTGGTTCTTTTGGTCCAACAGAACTAATATAACTCAGGATAGGGAACGTTTGGGGAATGAAAAGTAATATAAGTAGTTAATTACAACTGGCCACTTTCATTAGAAACTTACATTACTCGACATGATCTGCACCATTACCTGGAATGATAAAGTTGGCTATTCATATCTTATATAAAGTTATGGCTAGAAGGAAAGCTACTCAAGGGATGCTCGTGGTAGTGTTAGGGGTAGACCACCAGGCACCAAGAACCGAAGGCATACGACTAAAGAGGTGCTCATGAACTCTGTTCATATGGCCAGTGAGGAAAACTCTCATCATTCTGAAGAGAGGATTACCATAGAGCCTATCATTAGGGAGGCTATCACCAAAGAGGTCCAGAAAAGTCTTCATGATATTATGCCTTCGATCATGACTGAGGCCATGAAGGAGGTAACCAAAGAGTGGATGATGGAGGCAAAGAACAGAGCCGATAAGAAAGGCAGTGAAGGTATTAGGGAAGGCACAGGAAAGGATGGGAAAGATATGGGTGATGAAACTGATGGGGAATTAGCTAAAGGGTGTTCATACCGCATCTTTAAAGGATGCAACCCTCCATCACTGATGGCAAAGGTGGTGTAATTGCCACTCTTCAGTGGGTGTCTAAGATGGAGGCAGTGATCGAGATCAATAAATGTAAGCCTGATCAGGTTGTGAAGTTCGTAGCCCACTCATTTATTGACGAAGCTATTCACTGGTGGAACACCAGCAAGTAGACTAAAGACCCTTGTGAGTTAAGAAACTTGAAGTGGAACGACCTGAAGGAGCTGGCAATAAGGAAGTTCTGCCCTCAGAATAAGATCAACAGGGTAGAAAGAGAGTTCTTGGGGTTTAAGGCTGGAAGTATGACCCACAAACAGTACACATCTCGCTTCAAAGGGATGGCCAGGTTGGTGCCTCACCTGGTGTGTACTGAGGAGAGAAGGATGAACTGTTATGTACAAGGTTTGCTTTCAAAGGTCAGGATATATGTAAAGGAAAGTGGGTCGAAGACCTTTGAGTCTTTGGTGGAGCTAAGTGGGATAGTGTATGATGATGTGGTGGCTGATGAGCCCGCCAAGGAGGTGAAAAAGAAGAGTTGGTCGGGGAGTGTGAAACGGGAAAGAAATGAGAGGTCTGCTGCTCAGGCCAAAAAGATAAAGGTGGAATCATCCTGTGAGTGCCGAAAATGTGGGAGAAAGCATCCTAGTGAATGCAGACTTGGTTTGAACCTGTGTTTTAGATGTGGGAAGATGGGGAATTTTTCCAAGGATTGCCCTAATATGGTAAAGTGCTACAACTGTGGTAAGTTAGGGCACTACAGCAGAGAGCCCAAGGAGACGAAAGTGATCGACCCGGCTAAAGGGAAAGAGGCTGAGAAGGAGAAGAAGGCTGGTGACAAGCCAAGGCTAGGGCTTTCACGATAACGAGAGAGGAAACCAGGCGGAACCTGATGTTGTGTAAAGTATGTTTCTGGTTAATAACAAACTTGCTTCTGTTCTTTTTGATTCTGGTGCAAGAGTTTCATATCTGCTACTTTCTATGATATGATAAATGCTAAGGCTAAATAAATAGATCATGTGTTTGAAGTAGGAACTATGATTGGAAAGACTACTAAGATAACCGAGGCCTTATAGGAATGTAGCATATAATTAGAAGGCCATAGATTCCATGCTAGGTTGTTCGTTATGGCCCTAGGAAGATTTGATGTTGTGTTGGGTATGGATTGGTTAGCCACTCACGAGGCTAATATTGTTTGTCAGAGGAAAATGATTTGAGTAAAAACGCCTGATGGTAATATAGTCATGATTTATGGTGATAGAGCCACTGAAGCTCCAACGATGATATCCATGATAAAGGTAGAAAAGTTTATGAGACGGGGATGTGGAGCATTCTAGGTATACGTTAAAAATGCTAATGCTGAAACTGTAAAGTTGTCAAATGTACCCATGGTGTGTGCTTTCCCGGATGTATTTCTCGAGGGCTTGACGGAGGTACCGCCTGATCGGGAGATAGAGTTTCAGATCGACCTAGTGCAAGGAGCTCAGCCCGTTGATAAAGCGTCGTATCATCTGGCTCCGTCAGAGCTGAATGAATTGTATGCCCAACTACAAGACCTTCTTGATAAAGGATTTATTAGACCGAGCATTTTGTCTTAAGGTGCTCCGTTGCTGTTCGTGAAGAAGAAAGATGGTAGCATGCGAATATGCATTGATTACAGAGTGTTGAATAAGCTCACGGTAAAGAGTAGATACGTGTTACCTCGGATTGATGATCTGTTTGACCAGTTGTAAGGTGCAAGTTGGTTCTCAAGGATCGATCTTCGGTCGGGTTATCACCAGCTAAAGGTTAAGGAGCAGGATATCCCGAAGACTGCGTTTTGGACACGATAAGGGCATTATGAATTTCTCATGATGTCGTTTGGTCTAACCGATTCTCCAGCAGCATTCATGGACCTGATGAATAGGGTTTGTCGACCAATGCTTGATAAGTCAGTGATAGTGTTCATAGATGATATCCTGATCTATTCAAATAATGAGGGGGACCACGCCCGTCACATCCTTGAGGAGTTGGAAACTCTAAGAAGGGAGAAGTTGTATGCGAAATTCTCCAAATGCGCGTTCTGGTTACGCAAAGTACAGTTCTTGGGTCATGTGATCAACCTAGAAGGTATCATGGTCATAACTACTAAAGTGGAAACAGTGATGAAGTGGAGTTTTTCAAAGACGCCGTCTGAAATCCGAAGCTTCCTCGGATTGGCAGGTTATTACAGGAGGTTCATTCAGGATTTCTCCAAGATTGCCTTACCGCTGACCAAGTTGACCAAGAAAGATGTGAAGTTTGAATGGAGCGACAACCAAGAGAATGCGTTCATGGAGCTAAAGAGAAGGTTGACATAAGCTCCGATTGTAACGCTACCGGAAGGGAATGAAGACTTTGTTGTCTGTTCTGATGCTTCATATCAGGGGTTAGGGTGCGTATTATTGCATCGAGTCCAAGTTATAGTGTACGCGTCCTGACAGTTAAAGATTCATGAAGTGAACTACTCTACCCATGATCTGGAGCTGGCAGCTGTGGTATTTGCGTTAAAGATCTCGAGACACTACTTATGTGGTGTCAAATGTACAATTTTTATGGACCGCAAAAGCCTAAAGTATTTCTTCGAGCAGAAGGATCTCAATATGAGATAGAGGCGATGGTTGGAGCTCATAAAAGACTATGACTGTGAGATTCATTATCACCCCGGTAAAGCTAACGTGACAGCCGATGCCCTTAGCTGTAAGGAAAACCATGACTCAATTCGGGTGAGATCTTACCAGTTGATTGTGACTCCGAATATGATAAAGCAAATATGTGAAGCTCAGAATGCGACTTTGGAACCCGAACACGTGAACGCGAAGAGGATGTAAAGGCAGGTTGCGAATATACAAGAAAACACCAATGGTGTCAAAACTAGATTCGGGCGTATATGGATCCCTAGTCATGGCGGTCTGCAAGAGAAAATGTTAGATGAAGCCCACCAGACTCGCTACTCAATTCATCCGGGAACCAACAAAATGTACCAAGACTTGAAGAAGAATTAGTGGTGGCCGGGGATGAAAGCTGACGTGGCGAGGTATGTGGAAAGATGCTTGACCTGTCTCCAGGTTAAGGCTGAGCACCAAAAGCCATATGAGAAAATACAACCTTTGGAGATTCCCGAATGGAAGTAGGAGCATATCACTATGGATTTCATAATGAAGCTACCTCGTACAGCTAAAGGTTATGATGCCATTTACGAGCTAAAGGTTATGATGCCATAAGGGTCATAGTTGATAGTCTGATGAAAAGTGCTCATTTCCTACCTATCTGAGAGACGTATAACTAGGAGCGGCTAGCTAAATTGTTCATCGATGAAATAGTTACCCGTCATGGTGTGCTGGTGTCGATTGTTTCTATCAGAGATACACGGTTTACATCAAAATTTTGGAAGAAGTTTAATGACGTTATGGGAACAAAACTGCACATCAGTACAACATACCACCCATAGACGGATGGCCAATCCAAACGGACTATCCAGACATTGGAGGACATGCTTCGAGCATGTATCATTGACTGGGAGTTAGGATAGTCATCTACCATTGGTATAATTCTCATACAATAACAGCTACCACGCCAGTATTGGTATGCCCCCGTATAAGATGCCTTATGGACGGAGGTTTAGGACCCCGGTATGTTGGGGAGATATCAGAGAGAGGGAGTTGGGGAGTACTGAGGTCATAGAGATGACTAGTAAGAAGCTCGGTAGAATTAAAGCCTACATGAAAGCTGGTAAAGATAGGCAGAAGTCCTATGCCAAAAAACATCGTAGACCAATTGAGTTTAATGTCAGCAATAAGGTGATGTTAAAGGTTTCGCCATGGAGGGGAATCATTCGATTCAGGAAGAGAGGAAAGTTAAACCCTAGATTTATTAGGCCTTTCAAGATAGTAGCACGTGTGGGAGAAGTGGCGTGTAGGCTGGAACTACTAGATGATTTGAATGGGATTCATCCTACTTTTCACGTATCACATCTACACAAGTGTCTAGCAGATGAAGATGCTTATATTCCACTGGATGATGTGGAGATTGATAACAGGCTGAACTACGTAGAACAGCCCGTAGCTATCATTGAAAAGAAGAGCAATTGAGGAATAAAGTGGTTCTGCGGTTCAAGCACAGTGGAAGCATAGAAAGGGGTCGAAGTCCACTTGGGAATCCAAAGATGAGATAAGACAGCATTACCCCTAGTTGTTTGATGAATAACGGGCTTCGAGGAAGAAACCCAAATAGGGGGGTAGACTTGTAACACATCAAATTTTTGAAGAATGGAGTTCTCGCGCGAATAGAGAGTTTTCACGCATGTCATAAAGTTTTCACGCGGAAGAAGTTCTTGCGTAAATTGAGTTTCTCACGTGAGAACTACTGCGAGGAGAGTGAGACACTATAAATAGACCCAGGCATCCGAACTTCTGCACTTCATGCGAAAACTACTGTTGTCGTGCTTAAGAACAGAGAAATCGGTGCAAGGTGGTGTCTAAGGTATGTATTTGACAAAATTCGATGTAGTTATGTGTTTATGTATAATGTGTGATGATATTTTGCATGATTATGTAGCTTCTGACCGTAACACTCACAGTTTAGGTGTCGTTCGTGTGCAAAGATATCATAAAGTGACTTCTAGACCCCTCTTTTACGTGGTTTTCATGTTTTGGGGCTAATATGCATACCTAAATGAATGTTTTGTTAAAGTATGATGATATAAACTATTATAACATGTTTTAGATGTTAAAGTGGTCAAATAATCGATAACTTGTGGATAAAATTTGGGCAGCAAAAAAGTTATCGGGCGGGGAGTGAGTTCTTGCGTAAAAACTAGGTTTTCGATTCAAACGGTTACTTTTCTAAAGTTCTCGCGTGATTGAGGAAACTTGTCCAGCAAGTTGTCGCACCATGGGGAGTTCTCATGCAAAATTTGATGTTCTCACGCGAATAGAAGTTTTCGCGTGAATCATAGTTCAGATGTTGAAGTTCTTGTGCGAAAACTTAGATAGATGTGTGTAATGATATCCACGTATAACGTACGATGAACATAGACTAATAATGAGCTTATTATTAAAGAGATAAAGTATATACATATATTTATATATATGAGTTAAAGGTTAAAGAAATATGATAAAGTCACATGTGAAACGCTAAAGAACTTGAGTAATAATTCAAGAACAGTTACCCGGTAAAGCACAGCTGTGAAAATATTAAAGCGCACTAAAGAAGTCTTACAAGCACTACTAAAGGAGAAATGTATTCGTTGCATTCTCACATAGGAGTTACACATCAGTGTACTCAAACCACTAAAGGAGATATGCTTGGTACATTCTCACATAGGAGCTACACATCGGTGTGCTCAAACGCTAAAGGACATATGCTTGGTGCATTCTCACATAAGAGCTACACATTGGTGTGCTCAAACACTAAATGAGATATGCCTAGTGCATTCTCACATATGAGTTACACATCGGTGTACTCAAACGCTAAAGGAGTTTGCTTGGTGCATTCTCACATAGGAGATACATATTGGTGTGCTCAATCGCTAAAGGAGGATGGTATTCATTACATTCTCAGATAGGAGCTATACTTTGGGTATGCTCACCTGCTAAAGGAGAATGGCATTTGTTGCATTCTTACTCGTTAAAGGAACTAAGCTTTATGCTAAGTTCAAAGATAAAGTAAATGAATAAAGCTAAAGTACAGACAAAGTAAAGCTAAAGTATTGGTAACATGACGATAAAGTAATTTAAAAGTAAAAGCTAAAGTACAGTTATAGAACGAGTTCTATAGTTGATAAAGTAACCTTACCCTAACATAAGCGAGAAGTTAAAGTTTATGAGATGTTAAAGTTTGATAAAGAAAGATAAAGTTTATACGAGGTTAAAGTATGATAAAGTGTATGATTATGATAAAGTTTAGTTAAAGCAAACCTAGAGCTCACTTAGCATCACTGACTTTTGTATGCATATTAGATTGACAGGTATGCAATACATTTTGGAGTGAACTTGGCATGTATAGAGAAGCTACCTGGCATATAGTCAAGACCGGCATCCTGGCATAGATTTTGGATTGATAACTATAGTTATCTTTTTGATGTAAATGTTAAATGATGAAAATTTTTGTATGTTCCGCTGCATACATTAATGAAATTTGTTGTTCGAGAACTTGTGTTTCTGATGTTGAAATCCAACTGTGAGGTTGCCTGGAAACAGGGCCTTACATAGAGTAACTCTTGAGAACAAGGACCATTATGAGGAATTTTATGTCTTTTCTTCCTAGACAATGGACATATTGTATGGTCATTAAGAGGACTGAAAACCTCAAAGACCCTTACTCTCACTGAGTTTTATGGTATCCTCAATGGATATAAAATGGAAATGAATATGCAAAATCCATCTGACAATTCTAACAATCAGTAGAGTTCAGCCCTTCATGTGGTTGAAAGGGATTGCAGAGAACCACAACATTATCTCATCTGCTACCCTAAAAACTCATAAAAGGATCCTTTCATCACCTTCTCGGAGACACCAAAGGATAGCTACATCCAAGGAAGCTCATTCAAAGAGACAATCTCTTCTCAAGACTTGGACTGTATCCATCGAGATGATCTGGAGTACATTGAGATAATCCAGCTGATGCCTCTTCTCACTCGCAGAGCCAAGAAGTTCTATAAGAGGACAGGCAGGAAGTTTCCCAGCAATACAACTAGTGAAAAGTTTAGGCTGGATATAAGCAAGGTGAATTTTTACAACTGTAACCAAATGGGACACTTTTCTAGAGAGTGCAATGCACCAAGGAAAATGGTGGCCAAGCAAAATCCAGACCAAACTACACTAATGGGTTCCACAGAATGAGAAGCCCAAGCAGCAAGCTGCAGTTGCTATTGAAGAAGGAGGATTTGACTGGAGCTTTCAGATTAAAGATGCATCTCCAAACCAAGCACTGATGGTTGATCATGAAGAAGCCAAGGTATTGGAAGATCTTTGTACTCCTGAATTTATGGCTAAAGTTAATAGATACAGGTCCTATAACTTGGAAATGAGATTCGATCTTGAGTCCTTAAATATATTAAAAGCTAATTTTAAAAAAGTTGATTTTAAAAAAGCTGAAAATGATTATAATATTACGATAGAAGATCTAGAGAAAACCATTTCAACTCTTAAGCATGAACATACCAACTACAAGACTCAAATCAAAGATCTCAATACCAAGTTAACTGAATACCAGGCTGAGCTTATGATTATCAAATCCAGGGTAGAAAATTTTGTTCTTGAAGAAGAGACCTTCAAGAACATTATATACTCATCCTTGCATGCAAAGATTTGTTATCAGAATAAGAAGGGACTGGATCTACTGAGATAGCTCCTCCATATAATCTACTATCTATAAGATCTCCAAGGTGTATAACTTGTCAAGATTAGCTTCCCCTCATAGACATCATTCAAGAAGAGGATGAAGATAAAGAGGAGACAGTGAAGGATGGATCTGAGATGAGTGAAGAAGATCATCCTAAGAAGGGTCACTATTCTCCTAAGGAGAGAAAAGAATCACGGATGACCAAGTCCAAGAAGAAGAACTTGATTAGAGCAGCTAAGATAAGATCAAAGAAGGCTCAAAAGATCAAGGACATCTTCAACTCGAAGCAAAATAAGTGTTTATCTCTGCAAGATTTGAAGTGGTGAAAGATGAAGACTTAACTATGGACTCTAGTACCAGAAGTTCTAGTTCATGTCCAACTCATCCTTGTGAAGAAAAGAAGGCTGACCAGCTGTGCACCATTGCTACATAGCTTGAACCATATAGTTCCAAGAGCAAGCCTTACCCTAAGAAGTCTGCTACTTCATCTGTGTAGATGAAGATGGAAGTGGAAAGTGATAAAGCTCATTCTACTCAAAAGAAGACTCACAAAAGGAAGCCAGTTGATTGCATCATGTGTGGTAGTACTTCTCTTCTTACCAAGGATTGCATCTACAATCCCAAAAGTACTATACACATGACCAAGAAGAAGACACCTGAAAAGAAGAAGAAGACATCTTCGAAAGGAAAGTCCTTTCCTTTCAGAAGCTCTAAAGTGGAAAATAAGACAAGTGAAAACTTGCCTCTAGAAGAAAATTTGGTCTTGGAAAAAAGGAATGCTTCCGAAGTACTGAATCTTGCTGCAGTGAAGGCAAGATCTTTCGAAGGTCTAGTCGCCAAAACATCCAAAGTTATCAAAACATCCAAAGTGTTGAAGTTCAAGTCTAATCTTCCAAAGATAGTATGAAAGATAAAGGAATACCACGTGATTGAAAGTTCTTCATTAACAACAGCATGTGACACTCAAAGGTTGAATATAGGATCAATATTGTTGCCTTGTCTTCAACTCACTTTGACAACCCCAAGACTAATAAGGCTTGGGTTTCCAGATGTAACTAACTATCTATTTTTATGTAGAAATAGCTAAAGACCAAGATAAATGTATGGATCATTGATAGTGGTTGTTCCAGACACATGATAGGCAATGGTCTTTGCTTCAAAACTTTAAGAAACTTAAATGTAGGGCCAGTTGCTTTTGGAGAAGATGCAGGTGGTTATATTATTGGAAGGGTCAGTGTCACATATGATAAGCTTAGCATTAAAAAGGTAAACTTTATCAAGGAGCTTGGGCACAATCTACTTAGTGTATCCTAATTTTGTGATCAGAGACACAACATGCTCTTCACTGAGCATGAGTGCATTGTTCTCAAGCTCGGGCTAGTCATTCATCAAGAGTATATTCTGATCAGAGCCTTCAGGAAAGGGAACATGTACAATATGGACTTGTAGGAAACATCCTTTTCAGGAGAAGTTTCTTGCTTTCTATCTTAAGCAAATTATGATGAGTCTTTCCTTTGCATAAAACAATGTATCATGTAAGCTTTAAAAATATGAATAAATTAATTAAGAATGATTTATTATATGCCAAAGAAAGAGTTTACAAGTGATGACCATTGTGTTGCATGTCTGAAAGAAAAGCAACACAAAGCGTCTCACAAACCAAAGGAAATAAACTCTATCACTACACCCTACACTTATTACATATAGATCTTTTTGTTCCCAACAGTGTATTGAGCTTAGGAAGGATCTCATATTGTTTGGTGATCACAGATGACTTTATTAATTTTTTTTATGGTTTTACATCTCTACCTTAATGAGAGTTCTTATTACTAACTTAATTTATTTTCTAAAAACTTAGTTAATTTATATACAAAATAGATTTTTAAAGAAAATGTTAAGAGACCACAAAATAAATGGATGAGGTTGAGTAGCAGCCCGCTTGGTTGAATCACCAACACGTTTTCCTGATGATTCAAATTTCAAACGCCCTCCACAGTCCACATCAAAAAAAAAAAAAATAAAATAAAATGCGGGTCTGACCAATGAAAGCATATAGCTTTGATAATCAGAGAGCTAGAGACCTGGATATCAACGGCTTAACATAAGGCCAACTATCATCAGGTAAAAAAAAATATTCTTTTTTTTTGGCTTGAAATCCTTAAGTTTAAAAAGTATTGTTAGTTTCATGGTTTGTTTATAGTTTAAGTCTAGAGAATTTGGTTCATTGTGGCTTATCAACTCTAATTCTGACCACCCCCTTGAATCTGTGATACAAAGCAGGGTTGCTTAAAAAGCTTGTGGTTCGCTGGAAACGGGTGGTTTGTAAACCGGCCGATCTGATCGGGTCAGTTTGTAAACATCCCGAGAGCCAAGGTCAGCTGCTCATTTGCTCTTTTGTTTAGATCATATAATTAATGGCTAAATATTGATATACATAAATTACAACTCAAACAAGTCGTCTCGAGCCTTTTTCAAAGTATGCTCGAGCTCAGCATTCAAGCTTCTTAAAATAAACGAGTCGAGCCAAGGCTCGTCCTCCACTTAGTTTAGCTGGGCTTTACACTCCTGTTAAAAAGCGTTTAAAATGCTAAGAAAAATGAATAAGCACCTCGGAATTTATGCTAGTAGCCTCGAACATGCGTTTGCAAGACTTCCAACCCAATCTTCACAATTGTACTTTATAAGCGAACATCACTTACAAGCATATCTAATATTTACAGTTTATCTGTATAATTAAATGTTTCTGGATCATAGAAGTTTTAAAACCACATTGTTGTAACATTAATGTTGTTATTATCCTTTGTTGTGTGCTTAACATATTTATAATCTTAATATACACTCTTGACTGTTAAGACACCTTTACATGTTTTTCTTGGCAGTTATATACAATAGAGGCATAGATTTGTTTTAGTACAAACTTTCGAGCATACCTTCAATGGCGTCTTCTTCAACGTCATTCCCACACAAGAGTTATAAGTATGATGTCTTTCTAAGCTTCAGTGGTGAAGACACGCGTAGGACATTCATTGATCATCTTTATGTTGTCTTGAGCAACAAGGTATTTACACTTTTAAAGATGACGAGAAGCTCCAGAAAGGAAAGAGTATCAACGACGAGCTCTTAGAATCCATAGAGAATTCAAGAATCTGCATCATCGTGTTTTCTAAGAACTATGCATCTTCATCTTGGTGCTTAGACGAGCTTGTGAAAATTATGGAGTGTCAGAGAATGAACGAGCAAATTGCTTACGCCGTGTTTTATGATGTGGATCCATCTGAAGTTCGCAATCAGCAAGGAGTAGTTGGTAAAGGCCTTGCCATACATATAAATGAAAAAGTTGAGAAATGGAAAGAGGCTCTGAAAGGAGCAGCCAATCTATCTGGATGGGATTTGAGGAAGACAGCAGATGGGTAATTTCCTCATCCCATCTTGCGATTTTATTTCTCTTATTTATTTCTGATCTGCATCATAGATTAGTTATATTCTTTAGTTTTGTTTATCTGCATGGGATGTCAAATGAGAAAATCATAAGACAAAATTTTATTCTTGTCAAAAGATGCAACATTGTATATATGCATTATTTTATTAGTTGCTAGACTTGTATATGATATAAACATGAAAGTTATTATTCATGCTGGTTACTAAACCTAATTGAATCTTCTGAACTGCAGGCATGAAGCCAAAGTCATCAAATTAATTGTTGACTGCATTTCATTAGAGTTACGTTTCATAAATCTGGGTGTTGATGAAAATTTAATAAGCATGGAACATAGGATGCAAGATATCGAGTCCTTTTTAAATATTGGATCGAATGATGTCCGCATGATCGGATCAAAGGGATGGGAGGTTCTGGAAAGACCACTTTGTCAAGAGCTATTTTTGATAAAGTATGTGTTCACTTTGAAGCTAAAAGCTTTATTGATAATGTGAGGGAAGTTTCAAAAAGCATCTTTGTCTGGTCTGTTGTCGTTGCAAAGACTAGTACTTTCTGATTTGCCAAAGGATCAAGGTAACAACATAAGTAGTATCCATGATGGGAGAAACATTATGAAAAAGATGATGTTTGGTAGAAAGGTTCTTGTTGTTCTAGATGATGTCGACCATAGGGTCCAACTTGAGGCACTTGCCGGTGAACCTAACTGGTTTAAGCCGGGAAGTAGAATTATTATTACAAGAGATGAGCAAGTGCTCATAGCACATAGAGTGAAACTGATTAGGGATGTCAGACTATTATCAGATGAGGAAGCGATTCAACTCTTCAGCAAACATGCATTTGGGAGAGATATTCCGATTGAAAGGTACGAAATACAATCACTCAAAGTTGTACGCTATGCTGGGGGTCTTCCTTTAACCATCAAAGTTTTGGGTTCATTTCTTTGTGGTAAAGATGAACTTGAATGGATGGATGCGATAGAAAGACTAAAAACAATTCCGTTGAAAGAGACCTTAGAACAATTAGAGTTGAGCTTTATTAGCTTGGAGGACGATTACAAGGAAATATTCCTAGATGTTACATGCTTCCTGAAGGGATGGGAGAAAGACAAAGCAATCAAACTACTTGAAAGCTGTGGATTCCATGCTAGAAATGGGTTAAAAGTTCTTGAACAAAAATCTTTGATCACAACTACAAAAGCATTTCATGTAGAGTTCATAGATATACATCCCCATATACAAGAAATGGGTAAGAATATTGTGCGTCGTCTACACCCAGATGAACCCAGTAGACATAGCCGCTTGTGGGTTCAAGAGGAAATTGAAGATGTATTGGCTAATAACTTGGTAAAAATCTATTTCACCTATAAGACCTCTATTAAACTTGCACATTTTTCATTAAGTTGCTTGTTATTGTTGAATTCCAGGGTACTGAAGCAACAAGATGTCTAGATATGAAACTCACCCCTAAGATTGTTCTAGAAGGTCTTGGAAACATGAAGAAACTTAGATGCTTTATAGTAGATCATAGAAATTACAACAATGATTTTGTTGACCGTGTGAAGATTGATGAGAGTAACCAATACTTACCGAATGCATTACGATATCTAAATTGGTTCCGTTATCCTCATTGGTGTTTACCTAAAACATTTCAAGGAAATAATCTTGTTGCACTTGAATTGCATGACAGCAAAATTCAGCTACTTCAGGAAGGGGGAAAGGTAAGATGTTTGATTAATTGTTTTACATGATTAGTTATAACCATATACATACATCCATTTGTTAACAACTTTATTCTTTATTTATTTATTTTTTGTGCATGATAGGTTCTAGAGAAGCTCAAATTTCTTGACCTCCGGCGTTCAACGTTGAGGACTTTAGACCTCGCTTTGATTCCAAATCTCGAGAGGTTAGATCTTTTAGGATGTTATCATCTCACGGAACTGCATGCCCCTATTGGATGGCTTAAAAGGCTTGTCTACTTAAACTTACGTTGGTGCAGAAGATTAAAATCTTTTTCATGTATCAAACACATGGAATCACTTGAGGTTCTTAATCTAGGTTATTTGTCACTGAAAGAGTTCCCGGATATAATAGTAGAGCACTCCAATAGTAGTTTGTTAGAGCTTGATTTTTCATCAAACGAAGTAGAGGAACTACCTTCGTCAATTGGAAAGTTTCATAAGCTTGTTTCGCTAAAACTCAGTGGTTGCAGAGGACTCAAAAGTCTTCCGGACTGCATTCTTCGCTTCACATGCTTAAGAAATCTTCACCTTGATGACTGCGCCATTGAAGAATTTCTAAAGGGTTCTGTCCAGTTGGAATGTTTGGAGTTATTAGATTTATCGAATACACGTATCAAATATCTCCCTATAGCATTTGCACCCTCAAACATCTCAAAACACTCCGTTTACGATTTTGTGTGATCCTTGAAAGTTTACCTGAGGATCTCAACCGATTAGAATATTTGGAGGAATTAGATTTGTCATGTTGCAAGATAAGAGATATTCCGAGAAGCATTTGTATGTTAAAGCATCTTAAAACTCTTCTTCTCGAAGATTACGAAGTTCTTAAGTTACCAGAAGATCTTGTCCATGTAAAGTCATTGAAGAAACTAAGTCTTAGAGGTTCCAAGATAATAGAGCTTCCGGACATCATTTGTAAGTTAAATCAGTTAAAAGAGCTTGATCTTTATGCATGCTCTGAACTTGAGAAATTACCTGAGAACCTACAAGATTTAGAATGTTTAGAAATAGGTACAAGCATAAGTCATCTTCCTCAGAGTATTTCTTTGATGAAAGGTTTGGAAATTGTTGGATTTGAAGCAATTGATTGATCCCTAAGACACTTTTAGTTTATATACTAACTCATTGTTAGATCACTGTGATTTCAGTTTTTCACATATCATGATTCAAGTTTATATACTAACTCGTTGTTAGATCAAAAGTGACTCCAATTTAAATCATATCATATGCGAATCCAGTCTCTAATTGCCAAACGAAAAAAAATTCATTTTGTTGAGCTTTTTAAATGGGTTTTTTTCTTTGTATGAATGCTGGTCCACCTTAGCTTTTATGTCAATTCTTGATTTGTTTTTTATACACACATTGTTACGGTCATCTCAGACCGTCTTATGGAGATAAATAACCTCCTTGAAAAAGAATGGATGGACAATCCAATAAACAAATAGTTTTATATAAATTTTGGATTTAGTTATTAATCTATCATACGTGCAGATATCATTAATTTACAACTTTTTATATCTGTTTAGTACAAGATCCTAACTCTATAAAATAAAAAAAAAGAATTAACCTATATATTTAAAAACAAAGGTGAAGAAACAGGGAACTTGGGTGTATTTGTGGTTTTGCCACACGACTTTTTTCACTTTGGCAAATTGCACCCCTCCAAATTTGTTTAGAGAGATAAAAGGGGGGAAACCTTCCTGTTGTCCCATCCTTTTCATTATTACAGAGATAAAGTGCTCTCTTATCACCACCGGCACCGGCACCGGCGCCGCCTACACCGCCACTGCCTGCATCGTAAGGTTTTTAGGGTTTTGTGTGGTGATCGGTCGTAGCAAAGGCGACGACCGCGAAACCGACAATGGTGGTTGTTGTTGCGGTGGCTCTATTGCCGCTTCGCCTCCCCTCTGTGGTTGAGGTGGAGTAGGCGGCGGTTGTCCATTGCTCAACCGGTTGTCTACATCGCCATTGTCATCGGTGTCGCCGTGGTTCGTGGCTTGAAATCAGAGTAGATGGTGATGGTTGTCGCTGGTGTCGCTGTGGTGTTTTTGAGGGTTTTCTCGCTAGATCTTGTTGCTCGACCACCGGTTGTCGATGGCGGTATGCCGTCGCATCTGACCGCCGACTGATTGTGCTGGGTTTTACTTTAGGCTGCATGTGCACCTTTGTGAATAGATACGAGTTCTTTCTGATTTTGGGTGGGCTTTGGCTGGTGATGGTGTGTCGCCATTGCTGTCGGTCGCCTTTGAGTTGACCGTCGGTGGTGTTTATGTGGTTGTTGGTGGTGGTGTTTCAAATTACCGTGTGTTCTGCGTGGAAGTTGTTGGTCGGTCTTGACGGGAAAGACAACCCTCATGCTTTGTGGTTCAATGACCGAGCTTCACATGTCGGTGATATAGTTTGATGATGATGACGATTGTTCATCTGAGATCCCTGATCTTGTGTTCGCTTTTGAGATTATGTTGTGATGTTGCGTTTGGAAACATGAACTAATGCTTGTTTCAAGTCAATGTTGATGATCTAATGATGTTGTATGTTTTGTATTTAGTAGAGTGTCGGGCTGTGATGATATTCAAAAGGTATCGACTTGCTTTGGCGTGGCTACCGTTTACGGTTAGCAACCATAACCGAAATCCTGTTCTGAGCCTCATTCAACACACGCGCAACGCACGTGGTTGAAAAACACTAGTTCTATATAAAAAATAAATGAGCCCTAAAACAATGCAAAGAGGAACAAATAACATGCAGCCACCATTAGGATCATCACAGTTACACTTAAATATCTTTCTACCACATTTGTAACAAAAATGAACGCATCTGCACCAAGTTAAATTCAATATCATAATCAATTTCTCCGTAATATAGATCAATAGAAAAACATATTAAAAAAACAGATATATCAAATCAACAAAGAAGGTGATTTGGATTGCTTATTTTAACTGCTTATATGATTATTTTTTTAACTCCCCAATTCCTAATTAAGTTTTTTTAGAATAAATAAATCACAATCTAAATATTTTTTAGGATGATTTATTTAATTATCGATTTTCAAAATAATCAATGTGGAATAAAGGTAATTCAATCTAGTTATCTTTATAGTACAAGACCCTTCCTTTAGTTAAATCTAAATTATAACAAAGGGGTATTTGTCTTTTTAGGCAATGACCATAACTTTTGAATCTGATTTGTAATTGTTTCATACTCACCAAGAGTCTGGAAACAATCTCCCTACCCTTCTTCAGTATAGAGAAAATACTTACTCACATCTACCTCTTCCAGATCCCATACATAGTCGAACTATGCACGAGATGTATCAGATTTGTTTGTTTGCTTGTTTGTTCTCATTTACCTTAGTTTTATTTTGAACAGAATGCACAAATAATTACAATAAAGAGACAGGTAAACGGGCAACAAGTTGCGCCGTAACCCCTTTTTGAATAGCAAAACCTAGCCTACTAAAAACAAAACCTTAGCCCTTAGGGTCGAAATATTGCTATGGATGACCCGTTGAACCCGATTCAGGAGTTCACGGCTTCCGGGCTCGGAAACCATTGCTATGTTTGTTTCACACTTGCTTCAAAAGGTTTGGTTTTGCTCATGTTTGGTTCAACTTTTGTCCCTGTTCATGCATGAATCTAAAGCTTAGATTTAGTTTTATTTCCTACTCATGCACGCATCAAAAGTTTAGACCATCTTTTATGATGTTAGTCATGTTTGCATAGATCCATTGGGTAGGATTGAGAAGTCGCGTTTGACATGCTGAACGCGGACTAGACCGAGCCTAAGCCAGGAACCAAAAATGAATAATATGAAAACCAAAACTGGACCATATACTACACACATGGCTCGGGTTTTCAAACGAGTTTTACAGTACCTGTTAAAATGGTCCTTTTCTTTGGATTTCTTGTTAAAGTGTAAAGTGCTCTTTTCTCTTTCTTCTTCTTAAGCTTGAGCGATTCTACTTGTCCGTTTCTTGCTCTGGTGCACCGCCAACAATGATGCTACAAGTCATAGAGGATGATCAAATCCTATAGGTGGTAACCGGAGATGATCTGATGTTAGAGAGAAAAGAGGAGAGAAAGCAATTGAAAAGATGAGAACTAAACTGAGAGATGAAGAAAGTCTCTGTCATCAAAACATGTAATAACCCAAGTTCATGAGATGACACGTATTAAATGCCTAACACCCTGATGAAATCTTGAGCAGGCCAGATACGAGCCACGGTAGATCGTCAAGGAAATTCCTAAAATAGCCCTGAAGTACTATTCATTTGTTAACTAACATATAGGGTTAACTAGGATGTATCATCTGCGCGCGTAATTTACCACGATAATCAGGCTCAGAACGTGTGTTTGGTTGTCGCTGCTAACCATAGATGGTAACCACGCCAAAAAGCAACCAAAACCAACACATGTATTTTATCATTGCCTAAACACAGAACAACAACACACCAAACAGATTCATGTTGGCAACCATTGGGATAAATGGTCTTAGACAAGCAATCCACCACCGCTTAAGGTTCACTAACCACAGTAGCCACCATCGCCAGTAGCCACCATCGCCACCATTCACCCATGTTTTTACTGTAAACAAAGACTGAGGCGGCGAAGGATTCGAACGGATCCACACAAATTGGTCATGAAAGACAAGATCGGTGAGCACATAGAACTCTTAGATGAGCGATCACTCATTATCATCGAGCGAATCATAGATACAAACACGCACATGAGCAATCATGGAAGAACAACCACGAATCAAACACCCATGCCGCCATCCATCATCGCTTAAGGTTCGTTAACAACCAGTGATCTCAATCACCACCATCCACCCATGTTCTTACTGTAAACAGAGGCGGAGGCGGCGAATGATTCGAACAGATCTACACAAATCGGGCACCAAGGCCAGGATGGGTACAACCGGCATCCACAGAACACCGAAATCCGGTCGGAGTAGGCAAGAAGGCGGAAGCAGCATAGGAATAGGCGGAACCGACAATGGCAAAATAGGGGCGATGGCAACGAAACTTATACACACACCAGAAAGCCAAATTACAAATATACCCCGTGTTTAGGATATCCAAATGGCTTACTAACACCAGCAACAACGCTCCTTCCCGTGAAGCAGATATATTACTGTTCACTTTCTGGCACAAACAGAAAAACCAACCAACAACATTAACGTTAGAAAACACAACATCAAAATCAAACCCTAAAATAATAAACATGAAGAACACATCAGAAATTAGTAGCAATTTCACAAAAACATTTGATTACGACAACATAAAACGACCAAAAATCAGAGACAAAACCAACATGCAACCCGAAAAAAACAAAATCCGACAACATAAATAAGAAGATGAATCGAAAAAAAGGAGAAAACACAAACCTGGATGCCGAAGCAACAATCGGAAGATCAGTATAAAACACAAAAACTGTAAATCAAACCCAAACAATAAGCATCCGATAACATT
The DNA here is from genome assembly GCA_024085815.1 of Flaveria linearis. Classification (NCBI taxonomy): domain Eukaryota; kingdom Viridiplantae; phylum Streptophyta; class Magnoliopsida; order Asterales; family Asteraceae; genus Flaveria; species Flaveria linearis. The sequence goes on from CM044013.1 coordinate 36,913,113, forward strand.
AAGAAGACGATGAGACAAAGAGCCGACCAAAACACAAAGTACCGACAAAAACACACCCGAAAACCGCAACAACGATCGGAGGATGAGAGCTCACGGAGCATAACCGGCGAGGAAGAAAATCAAATCATATAACCACCGATTACATTTAAACACACATCACCAAGGAGAAACACGTGTCTCACTAATGTCAGATCAGATCCAACGGCCAGGATGAATTAGATCAGATCCAACGGCCAGGATGAATTCGGGTACTGTTCATCAATTGCAAATTTCATAGTAGGTAATTTACATTGTTTGATACTTAGAAATTTCTAATACCAGCATTAACAACATTCTAATCACCAAATTGGTCTTCAAACTCGGGGACCAAATTGTAACAAAATGTCAACATATAGTGATGAACATAACTTCAAACCTGTAGGACGGAAAGAATTTGCCAACTTAAATCCTGTAAGGACATGTTAAAGGCAGCAGGCGTCAAAAGAGAAATGAGTGTACATTAACCTTTTTAGAAGCTGACAATATATACAAACAACATACAGCGCAAGAGTTTTTGCAGCAAGCCAACATAAAGTTTTTTTATTTCCAGTCATAGCCAAAATGATACAAACATTTTCAACAATGAAGGATAGTGATTCCATTCTTAATTCCCATAGATCTGTAGGCTTCATATCCAAATCACTTAATATGGAAGGCGAACTGTTCAACATCCTGCAAAAAGAAAAAGAAGATGGTTTTAGAAGCTGCTAGGCCCTGAGTTTTAAGGCCACAGTCGTAAGCATTAAAGCCCAGTTTTCATGCGAAAGAAAATAAACATCAGTCTGTTTTTAAATCCTCCAAGTTCTAAGGGACTAATGGGGTGTTCACGGTAGTTCAACTAGAATTGATCAAAATTCTGAAACGAAAATAATGTAAAATAGTAGTTGTATTTCCTGAAATGAAAAAGAATTAAATTCCAGACCATACCGTCACCCAAGGTTTCCTGAAATGACAAACCAAACACGAAGGACGGGTGGATCAGCCGGACCAAATTTAGTAGTTTAATGGTATGGTTTATAACGTTTTGAATCAATTTTTGTATTTTTTAAAAATTGTTTCTTGTATTAATATTTTAAACTGATAAAGATGGTTAATGAATACCATACATATGCATAACTACATATCCTAAAAATGAAAATAATAATAATAAGAGTAAATTACGCTTTTCGTCCCTGTGGTTTGGTGGTTATAACTATTTTCATCCAATAGTTTAAAAACGCCCGATTTAACCACTATGGTTTGAAATTTGTCACAATCAAGTCCAAACCGTTAACTCCATCCAACGTTATCGTTAAATATTTTAATAAAGACGATAATACCCTTGGATTAAAAGTGATACTCTTATACAAATACACACACATATGTATATATACACAACTATGTATACATATACATATATATATACATACATATATATATATATCTCATATCTCTATGTACTCTAACCACACTCCCACCATACCACCATCGCCACCATACCACCACTGCCACCACAACACCACCGGAACACCAGACATCCGCCTGCTATGCATTTCCATCCACCATCCGCCTCCACCATCGGCCACATCCCCCTGCTATCGCCACCATCCACCTGCTACCGCCACCATCCACCTGCTACCGCCACCATCCCCCTGCTACCGCCACCATCCCCCTGCTACCGCCACCATCCCCCTGCGACCGCCACCATCCCCCTGCGACCGCCACCATCCCCCTGCGACCGCCACCATCCCCCTGCGACCGCCACCATCCCCCTGCTACCGCCACCATCCCCCTGCTACCGCCACCATCCCCCTGCTACCGCCACCATCCCCCTGCTACCGCCACCATCCCCCTGCTACCGCCACCATCCCCCTGCTACCGCCAACTCCACCAAAATCGAACTGGATCTAAGAAGTCCACATTTAGATATGCTCCATCGACCCCACAATCGGATTAAACATCCCTATCTCGACCAGGGCTGTTAGATCGAGGCCCTAATCAGACATTTTTGGTACATGAGAGGCTATAAATTCTGATTTTCAAGCTGCACGAGGAGGCGATTGAGCTGCGATTGAGCTTTGATCGGTTTTGTGATGGTGCGATGGAGGCGATGGGGGTGTGGAAAGCTGTAAAATCGCGAAGATGGTTGCTAGAAGGTGGTCGTGAATGGTGGCGGTGGAGGCGGTAAAGGGAGGAGAGGAGAAGGGGGAGGGGTGGACGACTTTGTTGCTAGTGATAGACATTGTAGAAGGGTGGTGATGGTGGATGGTGGCGGTGGCAGGGTGATGGTGGCGGTGGCAGGGTGATGGTGGCGGTGGCAGGGGGATGGTGGTGGTGGCAAGAAGGCAAGGGTATATTTGTCTTTTTACTTCTATTTAACAGAAAAAATGGATGGATGTTAGTGGCATGGACTTGATTGTGACAAATCTCAAACCATAGTGGTTAAACCGGGCGTTTTTAAACTATTAGATGAAAATGGTTATAACCACCAAACCACAGGGACGAAAAGCGTAATTTACTCTAATAATAATAATAAATAGTGAAGGTTAAATAGCTAGTTCAGTTTACACAGTTGGTTCCAAATTCCAAACTATCAGGTTGACCGTTAAACCACCAAACCGAATCATATAAATCTCAAACCAGCCAAAGGCCGACTTGCTCCGCTTTGTGTAGTTCAATTGGTTTCAAAGGTTTGTGATCACCCATAGCGAGCAGGCACTATCAAATTGAGGTTTTTCTATTTTTTGTTTGTTTGTTTGTTTTTTTCGTTTTTTCCAATCAGCCTCAATCAGAGTGTCTTCTGATAATCCTCCCATGGCACTTAACATTCCAATTATTTTTCTTCACCTATCAATTCGACATCACATTGTTAAAGCAACATGCTCCATCTAGGGAACAACAATTCATGTGTTTTATTCTAAATGGCATTATGAGGTTCATTTTATGTTACATTTATAACCCTTAATATCTCTTCTAATTAAACATGAAAGTCTTAAAAGAAGGAAAGAGAGTATCTATTGGGAGGTTTGAGCAGATGTCATACGGAGAAAAAAGCTTGTCCTACAGAGAAGATTGATTTGAAAATGCGATAAATTCCATCAAAAAAATTACTAAGAAAATGAATGTGCAATCTTAATTCTCTTCTTTCTTTTCATAGTTTTAACATCTCCCACATCAATCCATAGTTATGCCTCAAGTTTATTAACGCGTCTCGTTCATAATATCCGCACTCGACGTCACCCTATGCACAGGGCCGACCCATTATAGAATTAAGTGAAGCACCATGCTTCAGGCCCCCCATATTAAAGGGCCCCCAAATTGAGTAAACATAATGGGTTTGTAATTGAATATGAGAGACAAAAGCATGTAATTGTGATCATAGCAGCACTCAAGGTAGACATTTTTATATTATATAGAATATGTTAAAGAGCTTGCAGTATTTTTGTTAGAGGCTTAACCATTGACATGTGATGAAGGAGATTGATAAGATGGGATTTGATCAATGAAGTAAGTTGATGTGTTTGTTAGAATAATATGCATTACATTATCGGGTTTTTGAAATTTATAGTTTGACTAGCTTATTAGGAGGTGTTTGGATGTTTATATGAAAAGAGATTTGTGCATATTAGACGGGTAAGAAAATGGGTCATACTAGAAAATTGTTACAATCAGAACACATAAATTTTGTATGGTTGATGACAAGAAATTCATAAAAGGCCTCATTCTTTGAGTTCGCTTGAGGCCCCCGAAAAGATTGAGCCGGCCCTGCCTATGCATGAACAATAGAAATAATTTCCAACTTATGACTTATGACAAAGTGGCAACTAGGATGTTATATATCATAGTTGTTGGTCAAACATCCAATTCCAGACAATTGACAAATCAATACATGTTATTTTATGCATTATGACTTATGAATCAAAATGATAAATTATAAAGTCATGAATAAACAAAAACTGTTAACCTAAAGGCAAAGGCAATGAATTATGCATCGAGTATACTATATCAGTTACAAAGATAGAAAGCATACCCTTGTAACATAATGCGAGTCACAAAGCAACAGCCATACAATGTAGAATCGCAGACCCAACAGGAACCGATAGAATCGAATCAGCCCACAAGACAGAGCCTCTTAATCCTCCATCTTCATCCTTACGAACATCAATCTCCGCACACATAACATCCATAGTTTTCCCACCACCACCCTCCTTACACTCCCACACCACACACAACCTCCCATCCAAATCCACCATAGTCGCACCACACAAAAACTTCGGCAACCCCTTCTCCACCCCTCTCAGCTCCTTCCACACATCCTTCACCACATCATACCCTCTAATCTTCCCCAAATAATCATAACAATACAGCACCCCATCAATCACCACCGCCCGCCCCCTCCACCCCAAATCAAGCCTCTTCGGCACCCTCCCCCACTCCATCCCTCTCACATCATAAACCACCCCACCCCTATCCGCCATCGCGTAAATCTTACCATCTATAACAGCACAAGCATGCATCCACTTATCCTTAACATCCACCAACCCACTATCCACCGGACACCACACCCCCACCGCAGGATCAAACACCTCAGCCCAGTTCACAGACCGAGACCTGTTATCCACCAAACACCCACCCAAAACATAAACTTTACCAGCAACAGCCGCTGCAGCTGCAAACTCTCTCCCAACCCTCATCTTAGGCCCAGTTTCCCACGTGTTAACCCTACAATCAAGGATCCACACGGATGGCGTGGGGATGTCGTTGATTGAGCCCCCAATTACGAATATTTTGCATCCGAGAACGGCGTATGCGGGTCCGATGGGTTGAATAGGGATCGGGGGGTGGGGGAAGAGGGATGAAGGGTTAGGGTTAGGATTAGGGTTTGGGTGGTGGTACCAGTTGAAGTTGGAGCTATGGCGGATGTTGAGGTAGAGGGTGTGTTGGGTGGAGTGGAGGAGGGATCGGGTGGAGAAGAAGTGAGCGGAGCGGATGGTGTGGCGCCATAGCTTGGAGACGAGTGAGAGGGAGGGGTGGTACGGGCGGGGGATTCTGGCTATGCATTGGATGGCAACGTCGTCGGGGAGATTGGGGATTAGTGGTGTTGGTGGTGGGTTGTCGGTGGTGGCCGGAGGTGCTCGGTGGTCGGAGGTGGTGGTGGTGGTGGTGGTGACGGTGGTGACGGTGGTGCTTTGGTCCGTCATTGGCGTTCAGAAACGAATTACAAAAAAAAAAAAAAAAAAAAAAAAGTAGCTCCTACTTGTTCCAGGGAAGCTAATTAAGTAATTATCGCTAGTAGTCGAGTACTGCTGTACTGCTGTTTCAAAAAAAATCAAATTAAATTAAGTTGTGATGTTATTTTATAAATTATAGTTTTATTATAAAGCATGAGAATCCATAATAAGATTAAAAAATAATAAAAAAAGTTATATCATACTTTGAAGTCTCTGTTCCACTCTTCGTACTCTTTCAGAAAAAAATAAAAAATAATTATTGTGTCTTTTATGACACAATAACGTTATTATGTCTTTCATAGTGACACAATGACATCATTGTGTCTTTCATAATGACACAATAACGTCATTATGTCTTTCATATATGACACAATAAAAAAAATTTATTTTTTTATTTTTTTTAATTTTTCATTTATTTTTTTAGTGACGACGGATAGAAAAACAAAAGCTCGAAAATACTTTTTTGAAATTCGATTTAGATTGTGAAATATTATTTTTTATGATTTTTTTTACTTATTGTGTTTTCTCACACTTCGTAATAAAAATATACTTTTTATTTGAACCTCTTTCTGAAATTAGACTAGTATCAAGCCACTCGTCTTGCGACGAGTCATAAAACAATGCCAAGTAGTATCAATGTCACATTTTTTCTAGCGATCACGAACACGAGAAAAACTTGTAAAACAAAAAAAATAAACATGAAAGAAATAAAATAGAATGAAAAGTAGACGTAAAATTGTTGTCCATTCACGTCCGTTGCAATATGGTAGTATGTGCAAAAATTAGAATAAACATAAAATACAACACATCAATTAAATGGGAAAAATAGAGGTAAAAATTTTGAACCACATACAAATATTGGGGCATGCTAACTCAAATATTTTAGACGGGAAAAGTAAAAACGAAAAATTTATAAAATAGGTGGTTTGTATTGGTTTGGTTGTTAGATCATGATATGTTTGAGTTAGGAAGGGTTTCAGTCAGGACGGTTTAATTTTAAAAAAAAGTTAAATACAAGTAATTAAATATGAAATTACAAATGTTAACTGGATAAAAGTTCAAACAGTCAACAACAATACTAATTAATAACAAAAAACGTCTCCAAGACATATTGTTTTTTTTTCATCTTGTAACCTACCACAGGAGAAATCTTCCTACTCTAATAAAAGGGTATATGAGATGACACGTGTTAAAACCACAATCACTCTCACCAAAATTTTCCCGCCTCTCTCTCCTATTAAATAATTACATTAATTACTAATAATACTATTTAACACTTTTTTGATTTAATAAATAAATAAAGAGATCTATTTATTAATGTTATTTCTAAATAAATAATTTTTTATAAAATAATATTTATTTAAAGCATAAGACTTTTTTTAAAAATACGAAATATTTAAAATTGGTATTTTTAAAAAGTTATTTCTTTAAAATCAAAAATAATTAAATTTAAGAGTTATAATAAGAAAATTTTTAAAAATGACAATTTTATACGGTTTGATTTAGAACAAAACGTTTATTTTTTTTTTGAAAAAAAATAAAGTTTTAAAAAGTTGATATCATTATTTTATAACTTACAGTCATTTCTAATACATAATTTCAGTGATATTATATCTTAAAATATTATTTTATAATTAATAAATTTTGTTATATTAATTTTTTATTCATTCAACCCGTGTATCACACGGGTTACTATAGCCAGTATACTATATAGTTAGATCTTGTACCTGTGCATCCATAACATCATCATCGCAGGTTCATCACAACCTACAAGGTTACAATAAACAAATAGAAACAATATATGTAATTGACATTGACATTGCCCATTATTGTAACATATTGTCTTTTAAGTGTAAATCTTGAAAATTTTAAAATTAAATCAAAAGGTAATGTGCAGTATCCTCTAATAACAAGAAAGCTAATATTACTTAAACATGGATACTATCATATGTCATATACAATGCTTTAATATTTTTACAAGTTCTTCCTCCATCTCGTTCTCATTTTCATATGAATATTTAAAAAAAGTAAAAGTTTAATTTGTATTATATGCAAAATTAAGTAGCAAAGATTAAAAAAACAAAATAAAAGAAAATTATTACCTTCTAAATCAAACAACCAATCACATATGCACAACAGAGCCTCTACATTTGATGAAACTAGTGATGTTCGATACTTACTTAAAACTTGACCTCCAATGCTAAACGTTGATTCTGAAGCAGATGTGGTAATGGGGATGCTCAATATGTCATGAGCCATAAGAGACAATTGAGGATATCTCCCTTGATTTTCTTTCCAATATTGTAACACGTGAATTTCTTCTTTTCTACTAAGTGGAGGCTCATCCAAATACATATCTGACGGGTGGTTCAAGGAACAACCCTTTATGATGTTAAAACGCGTAATATTCTCATATTTGATCGTGTAATTATCTTGATTTAGATAACTACAGTTGCTTTTGTTTCAGGCACATTATGGAGCTTAATATGAAGAGAACGCAGCTATGGACGGACCACGACAGGATGGAGCAAAAAGGATGGGAAGAAGGAACAAAACAAGAAAAGTGGGGGTCTACCGTAATTTACGGTAGCCACCGTAAATTACGGTGGCCCCCAAACACTCATAATTTCCACCGTATAGCAGTGGATTTCCACCGTACACATTTTGTGGCTACCGTAAGTTACGGTAGAGGTGACTTTTTGGCACAAGTGGATTCACATATTAAAATCACAAGTGGAGGTCTTTTGAGGAGAATATGGAAATGTGACGATTTTTTGGCAGAAAGTATGGAACTTTTGGCTGGCTTGTTTTGTTTAAAAACATTAGAAAACAATGGATTTGAGTAGTCAATTCCTTTGAACATGAATCATTGTGTGAGGATGAAGATTCAAGTCATGCTTAGCTAAACTTGTGGTGATCATCCTAGATGTAAGGTTTGCTTTTGAAACACTATGTTTGTGCTTGAATTTCTAGAATGATAACTTTGAATGATTGTTTGAGTTATTATGGTGTTTGGATATTTGTTTGTAAGTTGTTGATTGTTGTTTGATGTTAACCCAAACCATACGTTCTTGGTGCCACGGGCAATCGAGATATCATGGGAGGGATTAAGGTTGGATAATTGTCAATTGATCATCGAGTAACAACCTCGCATTTTACAATCCGAGTACTTAGTTCTCTTTTATCACAAACGACTATTCAAGCACGAACCATGTCTATGTGGTTCTTTCTAGTAAGCATAAACATAAGTGTGGATTAAAACCTGAAATCTAGGGTGATCACTTGTTCTTAATCTGTTACAAAAGTACGATTTGCAATATATTTAGTTATTATTAGTTCTTAAACCAAAACAATCCAATTCTTGATATTTAATTTTTGCATTTTAAGGCAATTGTAGTTAATTTACAGGACTATAAGATAAACACATATTCCATAAACTCCCTGTGTTCGATAACCCACTTACCGCTAGCTAATTAGTAGTATCTGGTTTTAAATTTGATTGAGACTTCGACCTCACGTCAAATTTTGGCGCCGCTGCCGGGGAGTTGTGCGCAACGTGTGTTTGCTTATTAGTTTTGTTTTGTTATTTCGGTGTTACGCTGGTTGTGTGTAGTGTGCAGGTTTTGTTTCAGGTGTATGCATACCAGGAACTCGCACTCGTCATCACCATTAGCGTTTGATCCAGAAATTGAACGAGCTACTCGCAGGAACAGAGTCTTACACAGACAAAATAAATTCAGTGGTTCACCAATAGCACCTACATCACCCGTTACACCACAAAACACAATGGATCCTCCCTCATCACTTCCCACTACGGGTCAAACAACACCACCCAACCCTTTACCCACGCTTACATCAATATCGGAAACTGAACCAATTCATTCCTCATTACCTACAAGTACCCAAACTGAACATCCTTTTAGCTTTGATCCCTCAGCATCCATTCCACCCTTTTCATATTTCTTCCCAACAACCGGTCAATCATCGTCATCTCAACCAGTACCACCACCACAACCATATCAACCCAAACCATCCATATTTCATACTCCCTCTACCTCTCAAATGCAAACGGATACACAAGACCAACAACCTCAAGTTGTACAAACATCGGGAGCAGGAGGGGCTGGTGTTGATGGTGGTTATGGTGATGAATTTAGGAGATATGAGGAAGAAGGGTACACGTACGAAGGAGATGCTGATCAAGGAAATTATGCTTACAGTCAAGGACAAGATATGCGAGGATATGGGAGACCACAACCACAAGTTGTGCAGCAACAAATTATACCACCACAAATACAACCCCAAGTGAGGCCACATGGGCCACAGTTTTAAGAGCAGAGTCCTCCACAACATGGGGGAGCAATCTTTCAACCACTGTTTCAGCAATTCGTGCCTCCAGGACCACAAGTTCAAAGACCAATGGGTCCTCAGCGACCAAGAGTTAGGTTGGGTGTCCCACGAAGGCATAATTGGGACGCTGCTAGAGGTATTGAGGCACACTTTCGTCCAATCATCATAAATAATCCTTCACCTGTGGTCATTCCTCAAAACAATCAAGGGAGAACGTTTGAAGTCCGAACAAATTCACTTCAAAGTTTGCCAAAGTACAAAGGGTTAGCAACGGAAGAACCCTATTTTCATTTGGAAGTTTATGACTCAATTTGTAACACAATTGGTGGTCAAGGATTTTCTGCGGATGATGTCAAGTTGGTGTTATTTCAGTTTTCCTTGGAGGATAAGGCAAAGAGGTGGTTCTAAACTTTGCCATCCGCTTTAATTTATACATGGGCTGAGATGCAACAAAGGTTTTTGGAAGAGTTTTTCACAGCCCAAAAGACTAATGATGCTAGGAGAAGCTTGAGAAGCTTCTAACAACAACAAGGTGAAATGTTTCATGAGGCGTTTGAGCGGTTTAACATGATGATCAAGAATTGTCCTCATCATGGAATTGAGTTATGGGAGTTGCTGAACGCTTTTCACGAGGGGCTTCATTCTGAAGATGCCCGGGATTTAATGTCTATCACAAATGGTACATTTGGTACAAATTACGAGCAAGACGATTGGGCATTTTTGGAACAAATGGCGGTTACATCAAAGAGGAAGGCTCAATCATCAAGACGAGCAAGACCGGTCATTACACGAGCTCCAGTTCTGCGGTGGATGATGGTAATGTACAAGCTACAAATCAAGTTTACAATGTTTGTACAAATTGCAATGAGTTAGGGCATACTGTGGATTCTTGCACGGTAACTTTTGAACAAGTGGAGGAAGTGAATGCTATTCAAGGTCAAGGGTTTGGTGGAAGAAATTACAACATGAATTCAAATACCTATCATCCGGGTTTGAGAAATCATCCCAACTTCAGTTATGGGAATCCGGCCAATCAATCCAATCCGAATTTTCAAGGAAACACCCAAGGTAACTATGTGCCTCGCCAACAATTCAATAGTCAAGGCAATTACTGGGGTGGAAACAATCAAGGTTTCCAAAGGCAATCCCAACAATCGGGTAATGAGCAAGGTGGTTCATCGGGTCATGTTACTTCAAGCGGGAATGGAGTTATGGATATTCTTATGATGATGCAATAGGAGATGCAAAAGAGAAATCAGTTGGATGATGCTCGGGCCCAAAAAGATGAAATTCGTGACAAGGCCATTCAATCTTTGAGCATCCAAATGGGCCAACTCGCAACAGAAGTAACAAACTCGAAGAAGAACAAAGGAGAGCTGCCAAGTGATACTGTGGTGAATCCTAATCACCAATCTAGTTCCAAGAGCTCAAAACAAATACACATTAATGCTTTGGAATTCACATCTCAGGTAAGTGTTCCTTTGTTAGATAAATTACCCCTAAAACTCCCTGATCCAGGAGTGCCCTTGATTCCAATTCATATAGGAGACCTTAAAATTGACCGGGCACTTTTAGATCTAGGAGCATGTGTTAGCATCCTCCCCAGGCATTTATATGACAAATTTGATTTTGGTCCATTGAAATATGTTGATACCCTAATAATGTTGGCTAACCAAACACTCATTAGGCCCAGGGGTATGCTAACAGATGTCATTGTAAAGGTGAGAGATTGCTACTACCCAGTGGATTTTTTGGTACTGGATTACACTTCTTCTGTTGAGAATGCACCACATTCAGTCATTTTGGGTAGGCCGTTTCTAGCTACTGCACTGGCAGTCCTAGATTGTGAGCTAGGAATGGTGAACCTGAAGTTTGGTGAGAAGGTTTTGAACATAAATATGTTTTCTATTGTTACTAACCCTTCCATCAAGGAAGCATGTTTTGCTGTTGACATGTTAAAGGAAGTGAAAGAGGTTGCAACTAAAGAAAAGAAGAGAAAGAGAAAGAGAAGAGCGAAGAAAAAGAAGGAGGAGAAGACGGTTGAACAAACTGAGATGGATAGTGAAGGTAAGAAGACTGGATGCAGCACACTTGTTGCATAAGTGTGGGGATGCGGGAAGGTGTGTCAAGTTTCCCAGCAAGAGTTGAAACATCCCACAAGGCCACCATAAGTCAAGCTATTTAGGTTGCATCTTCTCTTGTATAGTTTGTTTCTTGTTTTCTTTTGAGTAGTTCGGTTGGGTGGTAGGGTGGAGCTTATGATATGTTAATGTTTATGTGTCGGGGTTGAATTAAAGAGGTGTTAGTGTCATAAAAACAAAAAAATAAATATATTTTCAACTTTTTGAGTCTTTTGTTTTGTTTATTTTGTTCCTTTCAAAACCATACATTGGGGACAATGTATCCCAAGTGTGGGGATGAGGGGAATTTTTGAAGTTTTTAAAAAATTCAAGCAAAACATTGTGAGAATTTGAACACCTTGGATTAACTCCAAATGATGCATCGGCAACCTTTAATCAGTCTTATTCTTGGTGAGAGTTGAAGCCACACTTGTAGATAAATAACACATTTCTTTGTGAGAAGTGGCAACAGGTGGGGGTGCATTAGAACTTGTGCTTGAATACGATTCGAGACTTTAGTTGGATGTGAATGTGAAAGGAATAAGGGCATTTAAGTAGCCTCGTCTTTGATGTGTGCGATTGTGGGATTTGGGGGGTTGGTCCTCATAAATTATATATATGAGCTTGGTTGCGAGAGGGGCGGGGGTTTGGACATTTAGTTGCCCAATTTTGTGCCTAAAAGCCTATCATTTGTTACCCCTTAGCTAGTTACTTTAAAATTTACCCAACTTAACCTGGTCTTAGAGTGTTAGTAGTTGTTTAGTAGTTGTAATCATCTTCAATGTTATGTTGAATGTTTGCGTGAAGATTTCGTGTTTGTTTTATTGTTATTAAAGAAAAAATATATATAAAAAAATATTTGGAAAAAGCGATGAAAAAAAAGAGAAAAAACTAAGAAAAAAAAGAAAAAAAAGGGGATTGAAGTTGAGTACCTTGTTCATAGTAGTAGGTTTGGTAGTTAGTTGTTTATGTTATTGTGTAATAAAAGACCAGGTTAAGTTATCGCTTCTTCATATATATTCCATTTCCTACCCATACACCTAGCCACGTTACAACCTTGAAGTCCCTTTGATATGCATTCATGTTTGGCAATTGTTAAGAGAAGGGTCGATTTAGGTACAAGCTTATAGTTGTGCAACCGCCGTTTGCCTTTTGTGTGTCTAGCTCATGGACGCTAGTGCTTACTTGTCGCCGAGAGGAGGGACATAGTGAGGGGTGTGTCATTTTGGGTGTTAAGAAAGGGTTAGTAAAAGTATTACATGTTTATGCTTGGTTTACATTGATCGCTTGTTTGAAAATGATTTGATATGTTGCTTGGGACAAGGAATGGTTAAGTGTGGGGATGTGACGGGTGGTTCAAGGAACAACCCTTTATGATGTTATGTAACACCCGAAATTTTGATTAGATAAAGAGAAACAATAAGAAGAAAAGAAAAGAAAGAATTTTGGAAGGAAAGGAAAAGAAAAGAAAAGTAAAAGGGGGTTTTGTGTACAAAGTACAAAGAAAAGAAAATATCTGATATACATAGGGAAGGCTGCCCACTTTTTCCCTCACAACCCCAATTCAGCAAAAGTTTTAGCAAGAGAAAGAGCAGACTACGAGTTTTGAAGGTAGAACAAGAAGAAGAAGAAGACGAATTCGAGGTACTGGGTTCCACGGCGACTGATTTTGAAGAAGCCATACCCAGCAACACAATGTGAGTTCTAACACCCATTCTTTTATGCATTTTTGAACGATTTTGGGGCTGGAACACATCTTAAAACTGTTTTCAAGTTTCGGGTGTTAACTCGTGTATGTATGTGTATGTATACGTGTATACGATCTGTTCGGGACGCTGGTGTGAACGTTTCAGAACAGACATATATAGTCCACGCATGAATATTCATAGGTATACTGTTACGATATGCGCTAGAATGGTATACATGAGGTTTAGGTGAATCTAGATGCATAATATGATGATTCTGTGCTTTAGAGATGTTAAGATGATGAATGAGTTATGAGAATGGTTGAGTTGCAGGTTGCCACGCTCAACCGCATTGCTCAATGCGGACTGCCAAGGCAAAGATGGCTAAGGTGGTCATCCGCATTAGCCAATGCGAATGACCAAGCGAATGCGGTCAAGGCAGTGAGCCGCATTGACCAATGCGGAAGACTAAAGAAATGCGGACCAGACATTACATCATCCGCATTGTCCTAATGGAATGAAATGGCCAAGGCATCTCACCCGCATTGACCAATGCGGACGACCTATGAAATGTGGTAAGGCAATTGCCAACCGCATTGACCAATGTGGACAAGTTCATGAAATGCAGCTAAGGTATTGCTCATCCGCATTGACCAATGCGGATGGTCAGACAAATGCGGATGAGTCAGAATGAGAAATGCGGATATAATTTTAGCAAGACCTGATTTATTTGGGTAAACGAGTAACATAGGCATGATGATGATGATGATGTTGCATGGGTATACCTGCTGTATACTATATATGTATGATGCCTTGTACGATGATGAATGAATGTTATGTGTATGTTCCTTATGATTATGTATGTTTATCTCTCTGAAACTTTACGAATTATGGAAATGAACGAATGAAGTATTATGTAACGTAAAGTGAAAGATAATGAAAGAGGAACATGATGATGAATGCATGTATTAACGAATGGATGAAAAGAAAGATGATGATGAATACATGCATTAATGAATGAACGAATTAAGTCTTGCAAGCATTGAATAACGCGATTGGTATTTCTTTGTGATTGACCATGGTCATGGTACCTCTACCGCTTACCTACTAGTACTGTGGCATACGTTTGTTGTTCATTGGTTGACTTCGGCCCAGTAGCTAAGACTGATCGGGGTATAGCATATGGTATTGGTACAAAAACTTTTCAATGTGCAAGCGAAGATGAAACGGGATCCTTGTTATTCGACCACAGTAATCATAGCCGAGTGCTATAAAGTGGGTAAAGCCTGACAGGATCCATATGAGAATATAAAGATGATGATGTGTAACGAATGATGAAGATAATAATAAATATTATCTCTATGTATGTATGATGTATGATCACGAGAAAGAATAGTTTTGATGAAAATGAAGTATGTTTATTATAAAACTAGCACTCACTCAGCAACGCTGACTTTTTATGTGTTTCCAGTTGGCAGGTAGTGTTGCTGGGGATGGCACGAGGCGACTACTCAGCTCTTTTGGGATGGCATTCTCCTTTTGATAATGCTGCCACGCAATAGGATGCGGGCTTATAATGCATACAACACATTATGTTGCATGCAAGTGTCAAGTGTTCCTTGAGGATCCCGATAAACAGGATTATTTAAGGACCCTTCCTTAAAGATTCTGATAAACGGGATTACTTAAGGAACCTTCTTTATGATAAAATCATAAAGTGTCTATACTAGAGGTCACTATATATGACCCTATGATTGTTGAGGATTCACATAAACGGGATTACTTAAGAAATCCTCGGTTTTATATGCTTCCGCGACAATCATAGTAAAGTTAGGCAATGTAAAGAAAGCTTGTATTTTGTAATCAGGTCAACAATGTAATGCATTGTAAAAGCTTTTATGATGAAATGAGAATGTATTTCTTATTAATTCCGCTGCGTTATTTTACTTAATATATGTTGTTTATCTAAGATGCTTATGAATGTATACCAAAAGTATGTTTTACGTGCGATGAATGACCAACCGTGAGGTGCCCGGGAGTGGGGCCTTACAAGTTGGTATCAGAGCAAACGTTTAAGTAAAACGGGTAAATTTTCAAAATAAACCTAAAACTTAAACTGAAAATGGGACAGGAAGGAAGAGAATGCCATCTGAGTAGTTGCGTGCCATCAGGTATTTTCTTAAAAGATTAACTGGTATTATGTGCGCATGTGATGTGATGTATGTGTACTGCTAGATTTAGATACTAATATAGTCAGGACGGGTGATGCTCGGGGTGCGAAGAGTAAAGTAGGTGGCTAATCACAACTGGCCACTGTAATTAGGGACTTACTATACTTGACATAAACTGAGCTATTTCCTTGAATGACCGTGTTAGTATTTGAACCTTTCAGTGTGATAGAGAATGGCGGGTGGTAGATCTTCTAAAGCTTCCCGGGGTGGAGGCGGTGGCGGACGTGGTGCTGAACCACGAGCCACAAGAGGAAGACCTAGGGTGGAGAAAGTGGTTCATGAAGAACCCGATACTCCTCATCAGGAGGGCGTAGATGAGAGCGCTAATTTGAGAGCCTCAGTAAAAGAGGCAGTGGTTGAGGAGGTACATCAGGTCATGCAGACGATCTTACCGTCTGTGGTGACCGAAATGATTAAGGCTGTCAGGAAAGGTGAAAGAAAAGAGAGGAATAGGTCCTCAGGAAGACAGGAGCAACAAGAGCCGGAAACGGTTCTATCTGAAAATGAAGAGGAAGAGGAGGAGGAGCCGATACGAGAGACAACACGGGGTTGTAATTACGGGGCATTCATGAGGTGCAAGCCCCCTACTTTTGACGGTTCTGGCACTGCGGCTGATGCTCACCAATGGGTGAGGGAAATGGAAGCTGTCCTCGATATCAGTGATTGTCAGGAGGACAAGAAGGTGAAGTTTTCTACCCACTCTTTTACGGGGTCGGCCTTATGCTGGTGGGACAATATAGTCCAGGCCGAGGGTAGCAGGGCCATTGGGAAGATGAAGTGGTCCGAGTTGAAGAGAATGGTGATCGAGGAGTTCAGTCCTCGTCGTGAAATGGATAAAATCAAAAGAGAGTTCCTGCAGCTGGAGGCAGGTACGATGACCCACCAACAGTACACCACCAAATTCAACGAGATGGCGAGAATGGTGCCGGACCAGGTGACGCCGGTGTCTCGAAAGATCAACCGGTATATCCAAGGGCTGCCGGCCGACATCCGCACGTACTTGATTACTGCCCGACCGAGTACTTTTAGGTCGGCAGTAGATTTGGCTGGGAGACTATACGATGAAAGGGCTAGGGTGGTGAAGGCTGAGAGTGGTAAGAAGGGAGGTGGCAAGAAAAGTTTGCAGGGAAAGAGGTTTGGTCGAGGTGATACCTCGACAAGTAACAAGAAGGCAAGGGTGGATGACCGCCGTGTGGTCATGTCTGGAGTTGGGATGAGGAAGTGTGGCAAATGTGGTAGAGAGCACTCGGGGGAGTGCAAATGGGGATCCAACATCTGCTTTAAGTATGGGAAGACAGGGCATATGGCCAAGGATTGCCGGATGGGCAAGTGTTTTAACTGTGGGGAAAGTGGTCATATGAGCAAAGATTGCAAGAAGCCGAGGGCTGAGGGCTCAGGGGAGAAGAAGACAGGAGGAGAAGCACCGAGGGCAAAGGCCAGGGCGTTCACGATGACGCAAGAAGAGGCTAGGACGGACCCTGACGTTGTGTCCGGTACGTTTTTGGTGAACCAAACCTTAGCCTCTGTATTATTTGATTCGGGTGCCAGTAGGAGTTTTATTTCTGCTACTTTCTGTGCCAAATTGCCTGTTAGTCGTAGACGTGTGGATGTACCGTTTGACGTAGAGACTGCTATAGGTAAAACTACCAGGATTTCCGAGGTGATAGAGGGTTGTGACGTAGAATTAGAGGGCCACAAATTTCTGGTTAGACCGTTTGCGATGACTTTGGGTGGTTTTGATTTGGTGCTTGGGATGGATTGGTTGGCGGACTTTGAGCCGAATATAGTGTGTCAAAAGAAGATGATTTGTTTGACAACGCCTAATGGAAGTTCGGTAACTGTTTATGGGGATCGGGTCATGACAATTCCGAAGGTGATCTCAATGGCGGTAGCGGGAAAATGTATGAGGCGTGGGTGCAGCGCCTACTTATGTTATGTGAAAGATGTGGAAACGCCAACACCACGACTATCTGATGTTCCGGTTGTGCGTGATTTTCCAGACATATTCCCGGAAGACTTATCAGGATTGCCACCTGACAGAGAGATCGAGTTCCAGATTGACCTGATACCGGGTGCTCAACCTGTCGCCAAGGCACCGTATCGATTGGCCCCGACTGAAATGAAAGAGTTGATGGAGCAGTTGCAAGAGCTATTGGATAAGGGGTTTATTAGACCGAGTATCTCACCTTGGGGTGCTCCGGTCCTGTTTGTGAAGAAGAAGGATGGTAGTATGAGGATGTGCATCGACTACCGTGAGTTGAACAAGTTGGAGGTGAAGAACAGATACCCCTTGCCAAGAATCGATGATTTATTTGATCAACTTCAAGGCGCCAGTTGGTTTTCACGAATAGATCTTCGATCGGGCTACCATCAACTAAAAGTGAAGGAGCAAGACATTCCTAAAACAGCCTTTCGTACGCGCTATGGTCATTATGAGTTTCTCGTTATGTCTTTTGGTTTGACCAATGCGCCGTCTGCTTTTATGGATTTGATGAATCGAGTGTGTCGGCCGATGCTGGATAAATCAGTGATTGTGTTTATCGATGATATACTGATTTACTCCAGGAGCGAAGACGAGCATGCCGACCACATTCGGGAGGTGTTGGAGACCTTGAGGAAGGAGAAACTGTATGCTAAGTTCTCCAAGTGTGCTTTTTGGTTACGCGAGGTGCAATTTCTGGGTCACGTGGTAAATGCAAAAGGGATAATGGTGGACCCAGCTAAGGTTGAGGCGGTGATGCAATGGAAGTCACCAAAGACGCCATCCGAGATTCGCAGCTTCTTGGGGTTGGCGGGCTACTATAGAAGATTTATTCAAGACTTTTCCAAGATAGCCTCGCCTTTGACAAAATTGACTCGCAAGGACGTAAAGTTCATGTGGGGTCGAGAACAGGAGGATGCCTTTGAGGAGTTGAAGACGAGACTGACACAAGCTCCTGTCCTGACATTGCCGGAGGGAAATGAAGACTTAGTGGTCTATTCCGATGCATCTTACTCTGGGCTAGGTTGCGTATTGATGCAACGCGGGAGAGTGATAGCCTATGCGTCTCGACAACTGAAGACCCACGAAGTCAACTATCCCACGCACGATCTAGAGCTAGCTGCGGTGGTTTTTGCGTTGAAGATTTGGCGGCACTATCTATACGGGACGAAGTGTACCATCTTCACGGACCACAAAAGCTTGAAGTACTTCTTCGAGCAGAAGGATCTAAACATGAGGAAAAGGCGGTGGTTAGAGCTGATAAAAGACTATGATTGCGAGATCCACTACCATCCGGGCAAAGCCAACGTGGTGGCGGATGCCTTTAGCCGAAAGGAGAGGCCCGAGCCGATTCGGGTGAAGGCTTATCAGCTAATTATGACCTCTGATGTGATGACACAGGTTAAGGAGTTTCAAGACGAGGCTTTGAAAGAAGATCGTCTTAACTCCGAAAGAATGAGAGGTCTAGTTACAGAACTGGGTAAAAACACTCTGGGTGTTAAGACCCGATTTGGGCGAATGTGGATTCCTTGATATGGGGATCTACGTGGAAAGATCATGGATGAGGCCCATAAGACTCGATATTCCATTCACCCCGGTGCTACCAAGATGGACCAAGACATGAAGAAAGATTATTGGTGGCCGGGTATGAAGCGTGATATGGTGGAATATGTGAGGAAGTGCCTGACTTGTTTACAAGTAAAGGCAGAACACCAGAAACCTTACGGGAAGATCCAACCGTTGGATATACCCGAGTGGAAGTGGGAGCACATCACCATGGATTTCATCACGAAGCTACCACGTACCCCGAAAGGGTATGATGCTATATGGGTGATAGTTGATCGTTTGACGAAAAGCGCCCACTTCCTACCGATCCGCGAGACGTATTCATCTGAAAGATTGGCGGATCTATTCATCAAAGAAATCGTAGCTCGTCATGGCGTGCCGGTGTCCATCGTGTCTCATCGTGACACCCGTTTTACATCGAAATTTTGGAAGAGATTCCATGATGCGATGGGGACGAGACTACATATTAGCACAGCTTATCACCCTCAGACGGACGGTCAGTCTGAGAGGACGATCCAGACACTCGAAGACATGCTTCGGGCGTGCATGATCGATTTTGGAGGAAGTTGGGATGATCACTTACCGTTAGCAGAATTCTCGTATAATAACAGTTATCATGCCAGCATCGGCATGCCACCTTACGAGATGCTGTACGGTAGGAAATGTAGGACGCCCGTATGTTGGGGAGACATTGGGCAGAAGGAACTGGGAGGTATCGAAGTGGTTGAAGCAACGACTGAGAAGTTAGAAAAGATAAAAGCCTTCATGAAGGCGGCGAAAGATAGGCAAAAGTCGTATGCGGATAAGAGGCGGAGACCGATATAGTTCAAGGTTGGTGACCGAGTCATGTTGAAGGTCTCACCCTGGAAAGGCATTATCCGATTTAGAAAACGAGGTAAGCTAAGCCCGAGATATATAGGACCTTTCCGAATCATCGCACGAGTAGGAGAGGTAGCCTATCGGCTTGAATTGCCAGATGAGTTAAGTGGAATTCATCCCACGTTCCATGTATCTCATCTGAGAAAGTGCTTAGCTGATGAAGATATGATTGTTCCACTGGAGGATATTGAAGTAGACGAACGGCTCAATTACGTAGAGCAACCAGTGGCAATCATTGATTGTAAGGAGAAGAAGTTAAGAAATAAAGTGGTTCCACTTGTGCGTGTATAGTGGAAGCACAGAAAGGGATCCGAGTCTACGTGGGAGACTGAAGAGGAAATGAGACAACATTACCCACATCTATTCGAGGAATGACAGGTTTCGGGGACGAAACCTTTATAAGGGGGGTGGACTTGTAACACCCGAAATTTTGATTAGATAAAGAGAAACAATAAGAATGAAAAGAAAAGAATGAATTTTGGAAGGAAAGGAAAAGAAAAGAAAAGTAGAAGGGGGTTTTGTGTAAAAAGTACAAAGAAAAGAAAATATCTGATATACATAGGGATGGCTGCCCACTTTTTCCTCACAACCCCAATTCAGCGAAAGTTTTAGAGAGAGAAAGAGCAGACTACGAGTTTTGAAGGGAGAACAAGAAGAAAAAGAAGACGAATTCGAGGTACTGGGTTCCACGGCGACTGATTTTGAAGAAGCCATACCCAGCAACACAAAGTGAGTTCTAAGACCCCTTCTTTTATGCATTTTTGAATGATTTTAGGGCTGGAACACATCTTAAAACTGTTTTCAAGTTTCGAGTGTTAACTAGTGTATGTATGTGTATGTATACGTGTATACGATCTGTTCGGGACACTGGTGTGAACGTTTCAGAACAGACATATATAGTCCACGCATGAATATTCATAGGTATACTGTTACGGTATGCGCTAGAATGGTATACATGAGGTTTAGGTGAATCTAGATGCATAATATGATGATTCTGTGCTTTAGAGATGTTAAGATGATGAATGAGTTATGAGAATGGTTGAGTTGCAGGTTGCCACGCTCAACCGCATTGCTCAATGCGGACTGCCAAGGCAAAGATGGCTAAGGTGGTCATCCGCATTAGCCAATGCAAATGACCAAGCGAATGCGGTCAAGGCAGTGAGCCGCATTGACCAATGCGGAAGACTAAAGAAATGCGGACCAGACATTACATCATCCGCATTGTCCTAATGGAATGAAATGGCCAAGGCATCTCACCCGCATTGACCAATGCGGACGACCTATGAAATGTGGTAAGGCAATTGCCAACCGCATTGACCAATGTGGACAAGTTCATGAAATGCAGCTAAGGTATTACTCATCCGCATTGACCAATGCGGATGGTCAGACAAATGCGGATGAGTCAGAATGAGAAATGCGGATATAATTTTAGCAAGACCTGATTTATTTGGGTAAACGAGTAACATAGGCTTGATGATGATGATGATGTTGCATGGGTATACCTGCTGTATACTATATATGTATGATGCCTTGTATGATGATGAATGAATGTTATGTGTATGTTCCTTATGATTATGTATGTTTATCTCTCTGAAACTTTACGAATTATGGAAATGAACGAATGAAGTATTATGTAACGTAAAGTGAAAGATAATGAAAGAGGAACATGATGATGAATGCATGTATTAACGAATGGATGAAAAGAAAGATGATGATGAATACATGCATTAATGAATGAACGAATTAAGTCTTGCAAGCATTGAATAACGCGATTGGTATTTCTTTGTGATTGACCATGGTCATGGTACCTCTACCGCTTACCTACTAGTACTGTGGCATACGTTTGTTGTTCATTGGTTGACTTCGGCCCAGTAGCTAAGACTGATCGGGGTATAGCATATGGTATTGGTACAAAAACTTTTCAATGTGCAAGCGAAGATGAAACGGGATCCTTGTTATTCGACCACAGTAATCATAGCCGAGTGCTATGAAGTGGGTAAAGCTTGACAGGATCCATATGAGAATATAAAGATGATGATGTGTAACGAATGATGAAGATAATAATAAATATTATCTCTGTGTATGTATGATGTATGATCACGAGAAAGAATAGTTTTGATGAAAACGAAGTATGTTTATTATAAAACTAGAACTCACTCAGCAACGCTGACTTTTTATGTGTTTCCAGTTGGCAGGTAGTGTTGCTGGGGATGGCACGAGGCGACTACTCAGCTCTTTTGGGATGGCATTCTCCGTTTTATAATAAGTTGCCACGCAATAGGATGTGGGCTTATAATGCATGCAACACATTATGTTGTATGCAAGTGTCAAGTGTTCCTTGAGGATCCCGATAAACAGGATTATTTAAGGACCCTTCCTTAAAGATTCTGATAAACGGGATTACTTAAGGAACCTTCTTTATGATGAAAATCATAAAGTGTCTATACTAGAGGTCACTATATATGACCCTATGATTGTTGAGGATTCACATAAACGGGATTACTTACGAAATCCTCGGTTTTATATGCTTCCGCGACAATCATAGTAAAGTTAGGCAATGTAAAGAAAGCTTGTATTTTGTAATCAGGTCAATAATGTAATGCATTGTAAAAGCTTTTATGATGAAATGAGAATGTATTTCTTATTAATTCCGCTGCGTTATTTTACTTAATATATGTTGTTTATCTAAGATGCTTATGAATGTATACCAAAAGTATGTTTTACGTGCGATGAATGACCAACCGTGAGGTGCCCGGGAGCGGGGCCTTACAAGTTAAAACGCGTAATATTCTCATATTTGGTCGTGTAATTATCTTGAATTAGATAACTACAGTTGCTTTTGTTTCAGGCACATTATGGAGCTTAATATGAAGAGAACGCAGCTATGGACGGACCACGACGGGATGGAGCAAGAAAGGATGGGAAGAAGGAACAAAACAAGAAAAGTGGGGGTCTACCGTAAATTACGGTAGCCACCGTAAATTACGGTGGCCCCCAAACACTCATAATTTCCACCGTATAGCAGTGGATTTCCACCGTACACATTTTGTGGCTACCGTAACTTACGGTGGCTACCGTAAGTTACGGTAGAGGTGACTTTCTGGCACAAGTGGATTCAAATATTAAAATCACAAGTGGAGGTGCTTTTGAGGAGAATATGGAAATGTGACGATTTTTTGGCAGAAAGTATGGAACTTTTGGCTGGCTTGTTTTGTTTAAAAACATTGGAAAACAATGGATTTGAGTAGTCAATTCCTTTGAACATGAATCATTGTGTGAGGATGAAGATTCAAGTCATGCTTAGCTAAACTTGTGGTGATCATCCTAGATGTAAGGTTTGCTTTTGAAACACTATGTTTGTGCTTGAATTTCTAGAATGATAACTTTGAATGTTTGTTTGAGTTATTATGGTGTTTGGATATTTGTTTGTAAGTTGTTGATTGTTGTTTGATGTTAACCCAAACCATACGTTCTTGGTGCCACGGGCAATCGAGATATCATGGGAGGGATTAAGGTTGGATAATTGTCAATTGATCATCGAGTAACAACCTCGCATTTTACAATCCGAGTACTTAGTTCTCTTTCATCACAAACGACTATTCAAGCACGAACCATGTCTATGTGGTTCTTTCTAGTAAGCATAAACATAAGTGTGGATTAAAACCTGAAATCTAGGGTGATCACTTGTTCTTAATCTGTTACAAAAGTACGATTTGCAATATATTTAGTTATTATTAGTTCTTAAACCAAAACAATCCAATTCTTGATATTTAATTTTTGCATTTTAGGGCAATTGTAGTTAATTTACAGGACTATAAGATAAACACATATTCCACAAACTCCCTGTGTTCGATAACCCACTTACCGCTAGCTAATTAGTAGTATTTGGTTTTAAATTTGATTGAGACTTCGACCTCACGTCAATATCTAATTGTATTTCTCTTTCAACATTTCTAAATTCGTTTTCAAAGGACTTAATTCCATCAAAATCATCCAATATGTCAACACCAATATTTGAACTCCCGGCCATTGAAGAACTTGTCGTTGAAAAAAAACCATACTCCTTATCATATAGCTTAAGCATACCTTTGAAAATAATCTCCAATTTCTTTTTATTCGTTATGTTAAGTTTTATAAAACAAAACTCAATAACCTTAAACTTGTATTGTGGATTTAGAACAACCTCATAAGACAATATCATGCTATAGTTTTCCCTATATTTATCAAACTTCTTTTTCATTTCTTTTGTCATAGCACTTATCACATTATCAACATTGTTGATCTCATATTCAATACTCTTCTGTATTTTCTATACATTATGAAAATATAAGTTTGATATAGGATAAGAACTACCAAAAAACAAAGTTGTGATATTATAAAAAAGTTTTTAAAAAATTCTATGATTGTTTCCATCCTTGTCCATTCCTCTTCTGATGGAAAAGTCTTATAACTAAAATCAACTAGTACTAACCGAACATAAGCGTTACGATAGGCCAATGCACCATCAAGCACAAGATATGTAGAATTTCATCTAATTGCAATATCTTGATGTACATGTTCCCATATTATAATGAAAGATGATGATTAAATAATGCAAACTTATACTTTTTAGCAACACTTCCTCTAACAAACTTCACTGACTCTCAAATCTTCTCAATGGCTCTTTCAGCTACCTTTAATCCCCCTTGAACAATAATATTTTAAAACATGTGCACAACATCGCACATGAGTAAAATCTCCCTCACAAACTATAATATTGTCTAAACACAAGTGACTACTTAAACAATCTACTAAAACATTATTATATTTAGCATTGTTTAATGTGATCTTAAAAACCTTTTTCTTTATGCCCCAATCCGCTAAGAAGTAACCAAATGCTCTCCTAAAATTTTACCACTATGTGGTAGTGGTATAAATGTAAAGTTTAACACATTTCTCCTTTCTCATCAATATAGTGAACCTCAATGCCATATATCCATATGTCGTGATATAACTCTATTAATCAGCTGTCAAGCATATTCTACTAGCTTTAGGACATTACCCTTTGCAGAGTTTTTTCTTATCGCATCCACATCACGGTGTAAAAAATTATGCAAATCTCTTGTCCCCTCATGTTTAACATAACTAAAAGAATAGTTATGTTTAAAGATAGATAATAATAATTTTTCCTTATACATTGCTTGATCTAAAGGGATATGTTTTGTTGGTTAGCATGGTTCTTCAAGGTTCAAACACTTAACGATATGACGTTTCATGTTTGATGTTATCTTAAGGATATGACGTTTCATGTTTGATGCCTTCATAACTGTACATCCTCTTGGTTAAGGCTTATTGTGTCTTTAACAAATTATTTTGTTTAGCCTTAATGGTTTTAAGGGTATGGTTTGGGACTATAGCATTTTCACCTTGCCAGTTTAATATGGCTTGAACAAGAGTAGTTGAACTCGAGGTACTGTTACGATCCATAATAGTAAGGCTTGTATCTTCAAACTATGTTTGGTCTTTTGCTGAATATTTTTGAAGGTTGTCAATGGGGGGAACTCGATTTGGTAAGATGGTGATAAATGTGTTAGAGTGAGGGTAGAGTATTCCCCGGGTTGCCTTGCAGGGTGTTTCTGTGGTGAGAGTTTTGTTGGTTTTGGATTTGGTTTTAGTATTGTGCTACCATACAGTACATAGTAGTCAAACTTTCCTAATGGTTCACCAAAAGTACCAACTCTTGGATCACCAACCTCGTATCATTTCTGTGAAGGCATCTGGGAACTTTTCTTCTTTTTTGGATAGTCTTCATCATCATATTCTACCCAGAATACTTGATCTAAGCAATCCTGAAAGTTGTAAAACAAGTCTCATGGATTGTGCGAAGCTTTGTCTTGTGACATGTACCAGTTGTATCATATATATCGACAAGAACACATCCTTCCAATCTTGTTTTGGAAACCTGACTTCAACGAGTATATCGTGGTTACCAACAAATTCGGGAGTTGTTGT
The DNA here is from genome assembly GCA_024085815.1 of Flaveria linearis. NCBI lineage: Eukaryota > Viridiplantae > Streptophyta > Magnoliopsida > Asterales > Asteraceae > Flaveria > Flaveria linearis. The sequence continues at coordinate 36,939,165 of CM044013.1, forward strand.
GGTTTGAACTAGCACTTGGTGTATTTGTTCATAATTATTTATCCATTTATTTATCAGAGGCTTGGCTGGCTCTTCTTCGGGTAGCTGCTTAGGAACATAGGTGCATGTTGGCTTTGCATTGGAATCAACTTTTATGAATAATGCATCATCAAAGTTGTCTCGCCAAGGGTCCATGATGTCCAAAAAGTGTTTTTGGACATGGTATGCCATCTGATACTGGAAAGTAGCCTAGAAAGTGAAGGCAAGTGGTGTACCACCGATCCGGATCTAGGCTTTCAAGGCTATTAGTAGCGACGAATCATTAAGAGGCATGTCGAAGCTGGGATCGAAGGTGACAAAGATTATTTTGACGTTTAATGTGGTCCAGAAAGTACCTATGTGCGCATGTTGGTAATGCACAAATATTGTATCAACGAGGATGGCACAAGATAACACTAACAATCCTTTTATTATATAGAAGGTAAGGGCTAGTCTTATGGAACCAAAGTGGATATGGGTGTACCCTTGGGCTAGACTAATCCTTGGAAGATCTAAGGGGAAGGATAGGGTGACAAGGTGTTCGGAGGTTATGGCAGGGAGTTGGTATGAATCAAACTTGGAGGTTTGGGTAAACTCTTTGAGAATAAGGTTGGATACTGAACCTATTATTATTATTTTTTACTTTTTTTAGAGAGAGAAGCATTGGGTTTAGAAAGGCCATTATAAGACTTTGATAATGGCACACTAGTGATAGAGATTTTTAGAATCATCATATAAGTATGATATCTCATACAGCAAATCAATCTTGGATGAGGAAGACCTTTTAAAACTAGACATATAACGAGAGCGGGACAAACACGTATCTGGATTTCTTACCCCATGCCAAAAATAGACCTTACCATGACCTCTTGTCGACTTACCATTTGCATAGTAGACTATCTACGAATCGAGGAGAATCTAGTGTGTTGGACCAGTCTATTCGTCAATACCTTGTAAGGCTGGATTTCTGATGTGGGAGATTCACGTAAAGTCGGTAGTCACAAAGCATACTAATCATCAACCTTAAAGAGTAAAATAGGAGTCGTGGTATGGCTCTAATACCACATATGAGATATGGGGCGTTTGTTAAGGCTGATATAAAAGACCAGTAAGACTCAAGGGAAGACTCATATGACAAGAAAAGAAATGCATATTCATGGGTGAAAAAGACACAGACATGAGTATGTTGTAGAGAACACAAAGTCGTTATGCTTGTGCCCCACGTTGGGAGCCAGCTCCATTTGTTGCTACAACAAATTCCAGGTCAGTTATTGTCGTCGAGTATAGCTGTTACGAGCCTCACCAAGCTACCCCTATGCATAGATTTAAATACAACATGAAAAGAACTCGTTAGAAGGTGACCCGGAGGCGAACTCCAGGAACACACTTCGACGCTCAAGTTAATGATGTGTCAAATATAAAAGTGTATGTAAGTAAAGAAATAATGTAAAAGTATATAGATACATAAGTTGAACATGAAGGGTAAGCTGGCTAGATAGTTCAGCCAACCATTATAAACCTGCAGACTGGAAAGGCTAACCGGAGATGTCAAGAATTGATAAGGTTAGGTTGGCTAGAGATGACCATTCTTGATAAGAACTAAAAGCTGGTTGGACCAGTCTTAAAAGGAAGAATATGTTGCAAACTTAGTAGAAGTATACTGACTTGGCTAGAAGAGACCGGCCTTAACAAGTGTAATCTCCTTCAACATAATGTTTCATCAGAAGGAATGATGAGGGAAAACTATTTTCAAAAAGAGATTAGATACCTAGTATGTGATGTACTAACATGAAAATGAGATCCTTAAGTGAAGGGATAACCCCTTTATCTACATAGGGGAAGTCATCCAACTCCAATGAGTTTAGTTGATGTAGGCTGGGCCAGCCTAGTAAACTATTCTTACTGGGTCATATGGTTGACTATTACAAGACATACATCATCAACAATTAAATAAATCAATCAAAAACAATTTTATGGTTTGAATTATGGGTTCTAACTGATAAACTAACTAACAAATCCCTCCATAATTATGAATGATAATTACGAATATATATAAGATGTTGGACTCAACAAAGTGCATTAAGAATTAATGCAAGAAAGTATGATGCTTGCCATTATCAAACAATCAACCAAATGTGTTTTAGCATACAAATCATACATTAGAAACACATTAACATCATTAACATTCATAATAATCACTATCATATGTGTAAATTTCTTTTTCAGATTTTATAGATAAAGAAATTTTGCTAAGTCACCTAATGTGGATGAAGTCAACCAATGCGGATGAAGAAGTCCACAGCTGATGAAGTCACCCAATGCGGATGAAGAAATCCACAGCGGATGAAGTAATCCACAGCGAATGAAGAACTACTCCTATAGCGGATGAACAACTTCTTCACAGCGGATGAAGTATTATTCTCACAGCGGGTGAACATCTTCACCACAACGGATGAACAAATAAGATCCACAATGGATGAGTAATTCTCCACAGCGGGTGACTTATTCCCACAGCGGATGACTTATAGACTTAGGATTAATTTTTATGTAATTTTATTTACATAAGGGTAGATTAGTAATTGTATATAGCTTTTGTGTATAGCTTATAAATAGCACTCTACCCTAATCCTTTGTAAGCTTTTGAACAAATTATCAATCAAACAAACAGTTTATTCTCGTGCATTCTATGGGTTTCCGCACCATGGTTAGGGTTTGTTGATTTGTGAGAGATTTGCAAAGATCCTTGGAGAAATCAACCTCTTCATATTGAATATTATTCTTTCAAAGTTCATGTTCAATATGTTTGATTAGTTGATTTTCATCAGGTGGTATCAGAGCCTTGGCTCAATCAAACATTGATTTCGATCCTCTTAATCATCAAACATGATTTCAGTGGTTCATTAGCTTCAAAACACACATTCTACAATCTGTTCAATCATCAAAACTCATCTTCTTCTACTCATTGAATGCAAATAAACATGATTTTTGAATCTGTTTATGCATTTTAAAGAAGTGTTTTTGATTTTATAGCTTGACATTTCAAACAAACAAGTTTTATGTGGATTATTTGATATAACAATACACGGGTATTGTTTATTATTGTCCAAAACATCATCAAACAGAAGGTTTTCGAGTTGAAAAACTCTTAAAAGTGTGAAAAGCCTAATCGGTTCTTTTAGGGTTTTTGACACTGTTCTTGTGTTTTTCTTCAAATCCACTGCATTTGTTGAATATTCTAAATTCATTAAAGTGTTCATTATCATCACAAACTAGTGATAATCTCACCAGAAACACTTTTTGTTCAAAATTCAATCACCGGATTGAATATTTTGCATAATCATCAAACAAAAAAACTTAGGAAAACCCTTGTGTTTTTGTTCACACAATTCACGGGAATTATGTTTTTGTTCTAGAACATTCATCACCGAAATTTTGTCTTGGGCAAAAAATTTTTAAAAACAAACTTTTTGATCGAAAAAGTTAACAAACAATAGACAAATTATTGTTTTTTAGGGTTTTCTGTAAAAAGGAAATCTTGACTTTAGGAAAAGGATAAAAACAACATCATTCCCTTCTAAAATCCATCTTGTCAACCGTGACAAGAAAGAAATAAATCATAGGACATTAATTAAATAATTAATTAATTCCTTTATTTGGTAACTATTAAAATTAATTAGTTTATCATTTTATCAAACAAATCCTAGAGACAAATTAGGATTAATTAAATTTTAACACCTAATTAAAATTTAAAACAATCAAGTTAACTTAATTTTAAGTTAAAATCAAACAAACATGTCTGACGAACTTTCAGGAACAAACAGTGGTCTCAAACCACCAAGACTAAAAAACAAAGCAGACTTCAAACAATGGAAGATCATGTTTCGTAACTGGATTATCTTTCTAGACCGAGATTTATGGACCTCCATAACTGAAGGATCTTACATTCCGGTGAACCTGGGTCTAGACTACAACACATAAAAACCAGTAAGTTTAAAGAACGTAGCTGGTGATGAACTGAAGAAGGTGAAAACTGATATGAAAGCATACAGTATTCTGGCAATGACATTTCCATTTGAAATCTTAACACGGGTTGAGAATTTTAAAACAGCAAATGAACTGTGGAAAGTTCTTCACACAATGTGTGAAGGTAGTGATGAAATAAGGGAAATTAAGAAAGAAAAATGAGGAAACGGTATGAAACTTTCCATCATGTTCAGGGAGAATCTATTTCCCAACAGCTTTACAGATTTGTACAACTTGTAAATGAGATGATTGTTTATGGTCTCAAATACGAATCTTTTGAAATAAACAAAAAGATGTTGCATACATTGCCTGAGAGTTGGACTCGGTCAGTGTCACTCATGAAAGCAACATTAGATTTGGGAGCACTATCATTGTATTCTCTGGTGGCTAAGGTGGAGGCACTAGAGTTAGATGAAAAGTCTAGAAACAACAACACAATCAGACATGTGGAAGAATACAAGTTCAAAGAACTATAACATACAGACAATGCTTTCTTGACAAGCACTGGTGAAGATGAAGAATTCTTAGATACTAGTAAGACATCATTCTTCTCTGCACCAGATTCATCCAACAACAAACAAAAGTCTAAGAAGACTGGTGTTCATGCTTCTCATGAGACAACACCTCAAAGCAAGCATAATTAACATCATCATGCTTCAAGCTCAAGCAAGCAACAACAGACAAAGCCACAAAACATACACAAGTTTGATAAGCCTATTGATGCTCTCACTATCATTCTTCAAAGTGAAGAGCAGAAGGCAGCTTATGCAGCCTTTTTAACTAGTTTTGAAGCTTATTTAGGTGCCAATCTCACACCATCTCAGATCATTCAACAAGATTTGGATGAACTTCCACCAGACATGGTTGAAGAAATGGATCTTCAGTGGTCTATGGCAATGATTGCCTATAGATCAAAAAGGTTTCTACAAAGAAACAGAGGGCTAAGCATGGACAAGAAAATAAAGATTGGTTTTGATAAAACCAAGGTCAGATGCTACAATTGTCAATTATATGGACATTTTTCAAGAGAATGCCAACAACCAAGAGTTGATAGAAACAACAATCCAACACAAGCATCGAGCAGCTTCCATTCAAATAGACAGATCTCACATCCAATCGGTATCCCTGCTGCACCAACTCCACCACAAATCACATAATACAGTCCAAATCAGCAATCCAAATCATCAGCCATGATCATTAAGAAGGATGGTGAATGTGACTGGAGCATGTATGAAGCTAAAATTCAATCTCCAGATCATGCCCTCATGGCAGACATTAAAGACAAAATTTTAGAAATCCTGAAAGAGTTAAAGGAAAACCTCTGCCCATAAGCATGCATAGATGATGTCAATAGATACAGAGAACATGCAAATAAACTTTTAAAGAAAGTAATTGAAACAAACATTTTAAATGAAAGTCTTAAGTCAGAACAAAAACAATATGGCATCAAAATACTTTCATTACAAAATGATTTAGACAAATTAATGTCTGAAAAGATAACACTTGCAGCTCAAGTTGAGCAACTCTCTGTATCATAGACTGAATCTAAACATTACATGCTGAAACTGAAGTGAAACTTCAAAAGTTTCAGGTAAGTAACAAGAAGTTTGAAGAACTTCTTGCACAACAAAGGGCTTTTAAAGACCCTTCAGGTTTAGGGTATAACGAAGTAAATTCACCATACAATGATAACTATATTCCTTTACCTGATTCAATGACTAACAAACAAGGTGAGTCACTTGACCCACATGACAAAACAGATGATTCAAAACCATCATCATCAACTTCATCAAAATCATCATTAACAACAAAAACACCTTTGATAAAATTTGTTAAAAGTCAAGCTTCACCAGAAATTAAACCTACAGATTTCTATCAAGGTGAAAATAATGAATATGAAAATGTAACAAGTGATGATAACATTGATCTTCTGGATGAGGACTCAGTTCATCCAATTACTGAAACTCAAAAGGTTTCAAGTGTGGCTGATATTCCAAACAAACAAACAAAATGATTTGACATTTGTTCAGGTGGAAGAAAGACTGTGCCTTCCACTAGTTCTCCTAAACACACAAACAAAGGGAAAAGTAAAGTCCCTATGCAGCCAAAACAAATAACAATCACTTTTGAAATTTCTTCCAAATCAAATTTAAAACCAAAGGTGATGAATAAACAAACAAAAACAGCTTTGCCATACTGTGAGTGGTGTGATCAATACACCATTGAACTGAAAAGTGCAGATATGGCAAATACTGTAAGTACTGTAACATACTGAAACATGTCATTTTCATAATTATTGTTGCATTTGTGAAAGGAACAATCACAGCACTGCAAATTGTTTCTTCAATAAGAAGAACAAGAAGCAAAACAAACAAGCTCAGGGTGAAAATCATCTGAGAAACAAAAAGTTTCTCCTAAACAGGAGTTAAAGACCTACTCCTCATCAGAAAATTATTTTAAATAATGACAAATCATTTTATGACAATTTTCAAAACTCATCAAGGAGACATAAGCCTCAAATCAGACAAAACCAAGATAATAGCTCATAAAAGAGAAGAGCTCAAAGCACTTCTCCTAATAGAGCTACGACCAACCAAAGGAAATCTAGTGTACCTAGGGCTCCTAAACCAACAGACAATGTTGTCTTGGAAGAAATATGTGTTGTTGGAAAAGACAGAAAACCCAAGACCATCTTGGCTTGGGTTGCACCATCTAACTGATTTCTGTGTTTTATCAGGGACATCAAAGAAGGCCTAACAACCTGGTATGTTGACAGTGGATGCTCCCGACATATGACAAAAAATTGTTCCCATTCAACTGAAAAAGTGCAGATATGAAAAATACTGGAAGTACTGTAACATGATCGATCACAGTATTGAAACATGTCATTTTCATAATTATTGTTCCATTTGTGAAAGGAACAATCACATCACTGCAAATTGTTTCTTTAATAAGAAGAACAAGCAACAAAACAAACAAGCTCAGGGTGAAAAATCATCTGAGAAACAAACAGTTGCTCCTAAACAGAGCAAAGTAGGAGTACAAAGACCTACTCCTCATCAGAAAATTGTTTTAAATAACGACAAATCATTTTATGACAATTTTCAAAACTCATCAAGGAGACATAAGTCTCAAATCAGACAAAACCAAGATAATAGCTCACAAAAGAGAAGAGCTCAAAGCACTTCTCCTAATAGAGCTAAGACCAACCAAAGGAAATCTAGTGTACCTAGGGCTCCTAAACCAACAGACAATGCTGTCTTGGAAGAAATATGTGTTGTTGGAAAAGACGGAAAACCCAAGACCATCTTGGCTTGGGTTGCACCATCTAACTGATTTATGTGTTTTATCAGGGACATCAAAAAAGGTCTGACAACATCTGGTATGTTGACAGTGAATGCTCCCGACATATAATAGAAAATTGTTCCCTCCTCCCGACATATGACAGAAAATTGCACATATCTTTCTGGGCTGAAGCAATCAACACTGCTTGTTACATTCAAAACAGAACATTAATAATCAAAGAACATACAAAAACTCCATATGAATTAATGTTTAAAAGAAAACCTTTCATTGGATTTTTTAAAGCATTTGGATGAATAGTTTCAATCTTAAACACCAGAGAACAATTATCCAAATTTGCTCCAAAAGCAGATGACGGATTCTTTGTTGGATACTGTAGAAGCTCAAAAACTTACAGAGTATACAATCCAAGACTTAATATTATGGAAGAAACAACTGATATTATTTTTAATGAACACTCTTTCACAAAGAAAGTCATTGGATCAGACTGGTTGTTTGACATTGATTCATTAACAAAACCATTTGACATACTTTACAGGTACAAAAGAAGATATTGAATATGCTATGGTACCTCCTCAAACAACTATTGATGTTCGTCTAACTGCTGATCCTCCAAGGAGAACAACCACCTCTCTTTCAAGCACAACAGTTACACCTCCAATGGAACAAACCAAAGCATCCAATGAAACAATCACATCTACACCTTCTTGATCAACACCTGTGATGACTAAACCACCCAATTAACCAAATTCTCATCAACCTCATACAGTTGAAGATGATGATTATCATTCCTTACCAGATACACATCATGATGATGAAATCTTAGATTTCTTTCATGATTCCCCTCAAACATTTAATGAACCTATACAACCAGATTGTCCCACAACCACAAATACACTTGCCCATCCTACAACGCCGGAACAAACATTAAACAATCTTGATTCAACAATCCCTATTGATCAGATTAAAACAACAAGAATACATAAAGATCACCCTTTAGAAAACATCATAGGTGACCTTCATACCCAACTGACAAGAAGTCAATCAGACATCATAAACATTTGCTTGTATTCCTATTTTTTATCCCTAGCTGTACCCAAAAACATCATAGAAGCACTTAAAGACAAAGAAGCAATGCAAGAGGAACTACAGCAATTCAGAAAGCAAGAGGTCTAGAAACTGGTTGATCTTCTTAAAGGTCAATATGCCATAGGCACAAGATGGCTATTCAGAAACAAAGCAGATGACAGAGGGATTGTTATTAGAAACAAAGCAATGCTTATTGCCCAAGGATATACTCAAGAGGAAGGCATTGATTATGATGACGTCTTTGCTCCAGTAGCTATACTTGAAGCCATCTGAGTGTTCCTTGCATATGCCTCGTCTAAAAACTTCACTGTCTTTCAAATGGATGTAAAATGTGCATTTCTTTATGGAAAGATAGATGAAGAGGTATATGTTGCTTAACCACCGGGGTTTGAAGATCTAGAATTCCCTCATAGAGTCTACAAGTTAAATAAGGTTCTATATGGTCTTCATCAAGCACCTAGGAAGTGGTATGAAACTTTATCTAAGTTTCTACTACAGAACGGGTATACCCGAGGGAAAATAGACTAGACATTGTTCTTAAAGAAGAAAGAACAAGACTTGTTAGTGGTTCAAGTCTATGTGGATGACATTATCTTTGGATCCACAAACACACAACTTTGCAAAGAGTTTAGAGCTCTTATGCAATCAAAATTCCAGATGAGCTCAATGGGAGAACTCACATTCTTCCTTGGACTAGAAGTTCATCAATCACAAGATGGGATTTTTATCAACCAAAACAAATATGTGCATCAGATTCTCAAGAAATATAACATGGCAGAGTGCACATCAAGCAAAACACCATTTGCAACTGGACTGAAGTTTGGCCCAAATCCAGAAGGAACATCAGTTGATCAGAAACTTTATAGATCAATTATAGGTTCTCTGATGTACCTTATAGCAAGCATACCAGATATCATGTATGCAGTATGCATGTGTGCTAGATATCAAGCAGATCCTAAAGAATCACACATAAATGCTGTAAAGAGAATTTTCAGATATCTAAAAGGCAAACTAGCACTTGGTTTGTGGTATCCAAAAGATGGAGACTTCTCTTTATATACCTACACAGACAGTGATTACGGGGATGCAATAACAACAGGACATCAACCAGTGGTGGCTGTCAGTTTCTTGGATCAAGATTGATATCCTAGCAGTGCAAGAAATAAACAAATGTATCTATGTCAACAGTTGAAGCATTCTGCATGCTGTTCTCAAGTGTTATGGATTCAAAACCAAATTCTTGACTATGGCTTTAATTTTCTTAAAACACCATACACATTGACAATTCTACAGCAATGTTATAATAGACAATCCTGTTCTACATTCAAAAACCAAACACATAGAGATCAGATATCATTTTCTAAGAGATTGCTCAGAAAAGGGTCTGATCCAGTTGATCAAAGTTCATACAGACAATCAATTGGCTGATCTTTTTACAAAGTCATTTGATTCAACTAGATTTGAATTTCTGGTTCAGTCACTTGGTATGATCAACTATGAAACAACAAATTAATGTTTTCAAGCATTAAAATCAAACAGTCTTGATTTTGTCAAAGTCCAAAAACAATTGTCCCACTTATATTTTTTTTCAAAATCAAGATAACATGCAAACAAATCATTTATAACGTTGAATCACACATGCACTTCATGAGAAATGATAGTACATTAGCATAGCTCTTCACTTGAGTCCTTTTCCACTAATAAAGACTGATGATACCTTGTTTGATATGTGGATAGGCTCAGCATGGGACACCTAACATCAGATACAACAGTGAAGAACTAAATTCTCATGATTGTGTGGTCAACAACACAACTTGGTTTATGGTAAGTATTGATTTCTTCAACATAGATAGCTTGAAATCTAACTTCAATACACCAAGTGAAACAGATTATAAATTGCTCAATTTAAATGTCTCCTCTGTTATGATAATCATAGACCTGGAGTACACCAGGACATTCTTTATTATGCTGAGCACAGACCTGAATGTTCTTAATCATGATCCATAAAAGATTCCTAATGAGGAACACATCCTATAAGGATGATCAATCCATAAAGTCTTTATGACTAGCTTCCAAAGTGAAGTGCAAAAGAATCCCAAAGTGGATCACCCAATAAACATCAATCAATAAAATAGTTGAGCATTTATCATCCTAAGTAGCTAGGTCTTAAGTATTGAAATTACTTTCTAGCATATCTTGAGGAGAATCATACATATCATACAATCAGATGTGGGTACACACAACTCATGTCAATCAACCCATAACATGACAATCACTCACTGTTTAAAACAACCATAAATACCATGCTTGAGTTTATGCAGATCAATATATCTACAATAAACATTGTACTTGTCTATGTTTATTCTTCAAAATCAAACAAACAACTCAGTGAAGAACTACAGACTAGTATGATCTCATGGTATGTGCAAATGATTCATGCGTTTTATGATTAACATGCATTTTGAGCGAACAAAGGATAAAATTCTTGATAAATCACAAGTAAATCACTCTTAAACAAACAATTGGACTTTGATAATTTCAAATTAAACATATATAAATTTTTGTCAAATTTTTATAAATATGCAAATATTTAGGGGGAGAAATTGAACACAGAATTATCGAAGGCAGCAGAATTGTGCATTAACATACAATTTATCATACATTTTAAAATTTGAAAAATAAACAAAGCTAAAGTCAAGCCAACACTAACAAACAGCAGGTTGACACATATATATCTATTAATTTTATTGCACAATATTGCTCTAGAGTGATATCAAATCGTCCATATATTGAAGTGTTAAAATTCAATATTTTAACATACATTTTTAATCAAATCAAATTAAAAAAAACAGATCAAAATTAATTTGAAAAATCATGATTTTGAAAATATTCAAAATTAATTTGAAAATATAATTTTTAAAATAGATCAAACAATCACAACATTTAAAAGTTTCTTGAAATTTTTGAAAATTTTCACAACTGTTCATACAGCGGATGAGAAAAAGGTTCATCCACTGTGAACAAAACAACACTACAAAATTCCTTCGGAAGAAACAAAATTCCTTCGAAAAAACATTTCAGAGTAATCATTTTAACAACTGTACATATAACGGACAACCAAAACATTCATCCGCTGAAGGTACAGTACCAAACAAAATTTCAAGTTATCTACAGCGCATGAACAAAATTGTTCATCCGCTATGAACATCATCCAAAACTACACAAGTGTCTACAGCGCATGAACAAAATTGTTCATCTGTTGTGAACATCATTCAGTCATAAAGTACTCCACAGCGCATGAAAAAATTATTCATCCGCTGTGTGCAGATCAAACAAGTGTTTACAGCGTATGAACATTTGTTCATCCGCTGTGAACATATCAAACAAAGCAGTCAAGTGTCTACAGCGCATGAACAAAATTGTTCATCTGCTGTGGAAACAGTCACTCAAAATAAATCAAGTCGTGCACAAAGCATGAACAAATGTGTTCATCCGCTTTGTGAACAGTGCATAAGTAAAATGCACAGCGCATGAACAAAATTGTTCATCCGCTTTATGAATAGTACACACACAATAGGGTCCACAACGTTAGCCAAAATTGTACAACGGACACTGTGTCCACAGCGGACACTGTACTCACAGCAGATAACCAAAAAGATTCAAATTTTTACACAACGGACAAAACACTATATACACAACAGATATACATTTATCCACTGTATTTATAATTCACACTTATCTAATTTTTACTTTTCACCAGTAAAAAGAGAGTGTGAGTTTAACAGTCAAAATTTCAAAACAGTCAAAACCTTTCGATAAACCCTAATCACCCTGTTCAATTCAGACAAATCAAACACCAAATTCTACTTATTCAGTTGATCGAAAAGGTATAACAATATGATTTCGATGCTTAATCAAACATAAACATTCTGAAATTTCATTTCAGATTCAGGCATTGTTTGACTCAGTTGAACAGTTGATGAACAATCAATAATGATCAATTTGATGTTGTTTAAACAAATCAAACATGAAATATGTGAAATCAAGCACTAGTCGATTATATTTAGGCTGTTAATTTGATGATTTGGGACTAAATGTTCATTCTGATCATGAACAGTCTTGATGTTCATGATAAAAAAACAGACAAAATCACTGTTTAATCTTTCAAAATGATCAAAATATGATTAACATGTTTTTTAATTTATATTCATCTTTAAAAAACATCAAAACAAACTTTCATTAACAAGAAATTTTGTTCATAACATCACAAACAATCTTTTAATGCATAAGCATTAGTGAAAATAAATTGACTGACTTTTAAAAGTCAAACTTGATTTCAAAATTGACATGACAAAATGAACAATGTATGTGTATATGAACTTGTAAAACATGACAGAACATCATTCAATATAAGGAATCAATTTTGATTCTTCAAATGATCATTTTAAATAAAGAATTCAATAAGCAAAACACAAAAGTGTTGACTTGCAAAAGTCAAACTGATTTGATCATTAAAACATTCGAAGCATTGATTTTCAATCATAAAACAAGTTCTAAACATACATAGGTTGCTATTATTCAAACATACACATGAACACTTAATCACCAAATCATCATTACAAACAATTATGCACATTTATTACATACTCACTAATATGTATCTACATTATGCAGGCATGGCTGATTTAGTGTTTGTAAGAGATCACAACATATGTGCATTTCTTAATCCTGACTCTCCTAGGTCAGTGAATTACAGAGACATGATTCAAGCAACCAGACAAACCAGACTTGTGCATGCTATGACCTTTAGACCAGACATATATGAAGATCACATTGTCCAATTTTGGACCAATGCACACCTTGGTGAGATTGATGATCAGCAAGTAGTTATATCTACTGTGCATAATCAGGAAATCATCATCTCTGAGGAAGTTATAAGAAGGGTGTTACAATTAGGTGATGAAGATGCTCAAGGCCCAGTTGAATTTGATGTGCACTATGTGCTACATGTATTCAGGCAGATTGGCTATACTGGAACTATTGATAGAAAGCAGATCAAAAGGTCATACATGTGTGCACAGTTCAGGTTCTTGATGCACACTTATCAGAAAACTATGACCAACAGAAAGACAGGATGGGATGCAACATCCCTAAGGGCATCTTGTGCATTAGCAAGCATTATAGCAAGAAGACCATTTAACTTTGCTGCTCAAATTCTCAATGGTCTTGTCTATAACATCACAGATTTATTATGTTTCTAAGATTTCTGCAGATGATCATAGATAATCTACTGCCTAACATCCCAAGAGAAAGAGCTATTTTACAGCATGTTCACTTCAATGAGTATGTCTTCAACAGGATAAGATCTAACATTTACCAAGGGGATGAGGTGCATGTACCTCCTCATATGATTGATCATGACATACCTGTTCCTGAGGAATTTCTTAGAATTCCAAGACAAGATGAACCATTCATATTATTCTAACAAGCCAATCAACTAGCCCCTATCATTCAGCCAGCACCAATCATACAAGACCCTATCATTCAACAACAACCAATCATGCATGAACCTATCATAGAACAAGTACCATTCATCCAAGCCCAAAATATACAGCCAGAACAACCAATATCACCACAACAACCTCTAAGCCCATAACAAACACAACCAATGAGCCCCCATCAAACATTCAGTCCATTACTCATACCAAGCCAAACATAATCATTAAGCCCATAACCATTCAGCCCACAATCATTCAGCCCTCAATTATTCAGTCCTTAACAAATACATTTTCCCTCTCCATCACACAGCCCAAACCTCTCTAAACAGCAAACACTTTCATCTCTTTTAAGAAATATAGATACAGCATTTGTACAACAAACAGATGAGCATGAAGATGTTGGAACTTCATCTCATGAACCTAAACCTGAACCAGCAACTACTGCTACTAAGCATGTTGAACCAAGCAGTGAGATGCTCACAGAAGAAGACATTAAGAACTCCAAAGTCTTTCTTTTCACTGAGTATAACAAACTCATTAAAAGATCCAATCAAATAGCTAAGAAGCTAAAAGAAAAGCTCAAAGAGAAAGACAAGGAGATTCAAAAGCTTGAGTCAGATCATAATGCACAAAAGTTGATTATGATGTTTGTGGAACAACAACTTAATCACATAAAGAAGAAATTAAAGGAGAAAGACAATGAACTCCTTGTTGCTAAAGCTGAGATTGACTACTGGGCAATCAGTCAATAGCTAAAGAACAGGAGGTTGATGAATTGAAAAAGATCATAGAAACTCAATCTGAAGAAATTCAAAGATTAAACAAAGAGCTTGAATACAAGGACACCCAACTGAATGAGGAAGAACATTCAGCGGATCTTATTAAAGATCTGAGTCATTCTAAGGAATTAGCTAATGAAGCAGAAACAAGTCAACAACAAACTGAATAAACAGAACTAGCACTCATTCCTGAAGAATCATACACAATGGATCAGTTGTTCAGTGATGCTAATCCTTATGAGAACATACACTACTCACCCATCTTGAGACCACTTTCACACTCCTAATCCAATTTCTCAAGAAACAAACATTGTTCCTTATGATCATCTAACAAACAAACAAAAGGAGTTAATCAAACAATTTGGTGAATCTTTGAAAGATTCATCCAAGGATCAAGCTTCATCATCATCTAAAACTCCTTTCAGAACTTATGAAAGAAAAAGGAAGAGGTCATATTTAGCCTCTTTACTCAAAGGAAAACAACCAAAGGGTGAACAATAAACCCTGAATCTCCTCCGGTTAAGCTTCTGAAAGTTAAGACTGAACCTGTTAAGTTAGATGCTCCACAACCATCATCTAAAACATCTACACTAGAAGAGGGGGAAATAGATCAATCCAGTTAGGACTGCATACATACGGAGTACTAACTGATAAAGTGTGAAACTAGATCAAATAGTGCGGACTCTGATTTGATTGGCGATCCAATCAGTGAGAACAACAATCTGATCAATCCTACGATGAAACAAACAAGAATTGATCAGAAACGAACTATGAACTTGGATTGACGAAGAGGGATGCTCTGGACGGCTATGGTACGTAAGTATTCGAAGTGTTCTATTTTTCCACGAATTATGTGGTATTTATAGGTTTCCTGTCTTCAGTCGTGCGACTGAACCATTAGCATGGTTCAGTCGTGTGACTGAATAATGTGATTGAATCATACGCACGACTCAAGGTTCAGTCATGTGACTGAGTCAGTCTTATGTTTCAATCGTATGATTGATCCAGTCTCTTGGTTCAATCGTGCGACTGGTCCATAAGCATGATGAATTCATGCGTATGGTCCATTAGCATGGCCCATTAGCATGAACTATCAAACAACATCAAACCTATATAGTTAGTTCACACACATGCAACACATTCAATATAATGATATCATGACATAATCAAAATATAAATCAAACATCATAATGCACTGTATATCATTCATTCAAATCATTACATCAATTACACATGTGTAAGACATGAAAGACTTTTACATTTAAGCTCATAAACTAGGTACATTAACATGTATCAACAAACTTCCCATTGGACCTAGTTTCCTCTATTGTCTAACACTCTTTATATGTTCTTCAAATTTCTTGTACTTCTCTTTTGTAACTCCTACATGTATTTCAAATGCAAAGCAGAGTCGTATAACGTTCTGGAACTGGAGGGCTTGTACAATATCTTGCGCATCATAGAATAGTGGCCACTTGTATAGTGTGTAAAAATCTTCAGCCGACAAGTTTGTTAGCCACATAGGGTCGAATACCCGGATAATTTCCATTTTTCCTGCTCGATTTAGAACTATGACCGCTTCGCCTGTTCTCCAATCTTAATACCACCATTTGAAGTGTGGAGTGAAGTCCTGTGGCATTTCCCTTAAGGGAATCTTGGACATTGTGCGCGGAGGACTCCACTTCAGTACCACTTTAGGCTTTCCAGAAATGGGATTTACTTTAGACCTACAAAGATACCTCGTCGGTTGTTGAGGTCTAAAGTTTACCCACCTGGTGTGGTATTCTTTCCTTAATGCCACCTCAAACCAACCTGACATCTTTCTCAGATCAGCATATAACAGATTTAGGCGTGCCAGCTGGTTGAGCTCAAAACCAGGGAGAGTCTTTAGATCATATGGATATCTGAAGTACTCTATTCCCTTCTCCCTCTTAACTGCATAGACGTTAAGATCCTCAAAATAAGCCCACGCAATGATCTTACCAGACACTTTCTGATGACATTTGACTCTATAAAGCTTTGTGTAGGCATTCTGCTTTTGAGGCGCGCGTTGGGCTTTTATTTCAGCAAAACAAGCTGCCCATTCAGCCTTCTTTATATCAACTTCAGCATCCAAGGCTTGGGCTTGGCTTTCATCTTTCTCCTTTGCTTTCTCAAGTTCGTCCAACTTATCAAAAGTACCACTGTCAAAGGTTTCACCCAAATTGGGGATAGCATGTCCTTCCGGATCAGTATATTGAGGATAGTGATCAGCAGTGACATCCTTTATCTCGATTTCATCAACATCGTGAAGCTCATCGTCACTTGCCATATCAACTGTAGGAGCATCTTTGACCAACTCATCTGGATTCAGCCTGAAAATCTCAGCCAGCTGCTCATCCGACAGGTCGTGGATTATCTCTCCTTCCTCTGGCGTGTAGCTAACAGACCGTTTGACTATCCCTTGCAAGTCAAGAATCATTGTTAATTGATTCTTAACCTGCTGAAGGGGTTGGACATCAAACTCATCTGTCTGTTGCTTTTCATCTATTTGATTAAACATTTCAAAACAACACAAGCACATCAGTAATCAAAACATTTATATTAATAAACATTGATAAACATTAATTACATAAGTGTAATACATATTGTAAAGTACAAGAGATAATTAAAATTAAAATATCTAAGCATTACTCTTGTCTTGATCACTTTGCTCTTCTGATTGAGGGGCAGAGGTGGATGATCGTGATTCTTGACGTCTTTTGGACCTTCGCTCCTGAGCCGATGGATCTGAGGCTGATGCAGATGCATCACCTTCTGGCTCATCCTCGTCTCCCCCTTCCCTATCTTTGCCACTTCCTTCTCTTTCAACCGTATCATCATCATCTAACTCATCATCATCAGATGACTCGTCATCATCATCATCATCACCATCGTCACCATCACCTCTAATCTTGAGAGGTTCACTCTTTGTTCCCTTGAGCTTTAGTCATAGTTTCTTGTTTGTCCTCTCAACATCCTCAATATGCTTCACCGATGCCTTCAGAAGATCATTCTGTATGGTCAAGGCATGGTGAGCTCAGGTCATAGCTCTCTAAGTTCTGCTTCCCTCTCAGTCAGTTGTGTAATCTGTTGACTCTGAGCAGAAGTCTTCTCTATCAGCAGAACAATCTGTCTGCCCTACGCAGTGTTGACAGCCATCAACTAATTCATCTAGTTCGCTCGTACATCATCGGTGGCGAGCAGTTTGAGAACCAGACGATTGAGGCTGGCAAGTTGTTCCTCTAGCCCAACGTTGGGCAGAGAGGATCTCTGTAGTACTGATGAGGTGGAACGTCCGGCCTGGGATGTGGTGGGTGGAGTGGTGGATGTGGTATATATGGGAGTGGTGGTGGTAGTGGTTTGTGGTGGGATCGATGAGATGCGTGGAGGGATGCTAGCTGTAGTGGTGGTAGGTGTAGTGGTGGTGGTTGGTGTAGTGGGTGTAGTAGATAGGGTGGTTGTGGTGGTGGTAGATGTGGTATGGGAGGTAGATGTAGTGGCTGAGGTGGACGGAGACGTCATCAGCATTACGCATCGTCTCTTGACCATCCTGCCATGTGGCTGAGCCATCCTCTTAAGCTGAGAGCCCCTTAAGCTCTATGTTTCCCCTGGGCTTGGCTAAGGAGGAGAGTATGTAGGGTCAGCAGTGTCTGTCCTCTCTCCCTCAGCCCAACGTCCTCCAACCGCCTCCATGCCCCTCTCTCTAGCCACCACACGACTACCTACAGTCCATGTGAGTGGTTCCTCATCCGACTCTTCATCTCCCTTATTATAAAGAAAGTCCCGATGGATGGGCGCCTGCTCCAATCCACCGGGAGGTGATGAACTGACATGTGGGGGTGGTGGAGACATAGTATCTATTTCAGTGGCCCTTGGTGCACTCGGGCTTGTATCTCCACCACCCTGATGATCGTCGTCGTCGTCATCATCCTCGTCATCAACCGGAGCCAGTACCGGCTCAATGTCCGAATCACTATCATCGTGACGCCACTTTTTCCTAGATGGCGCCACGTAATCCTCACGGGCCAAATGCCCAAATAGTCTCCTGACCAAGGGTTTCACCTGCTTCCCCGGATACACTCTCATCCTGCCCAAGGTGGTATCATCCATCACCTCAAGCAACACAGTATCGTCGTTCTCCTTCGGCAGGGAAGGAAGCTTCTGATCTATGATCATCTGTAGAAATCTTGGGTACATGCAGAACCGTTCCTTCCCCTTGGCCTCTATATTCTTGACCATGTACGAGAAGATCATATGGGAGAAACTGAATGGGTGGTTCAGCATCAGAGCCACATAGGCGTTCTGGATTTGATCTGAGAGCTCGTCAAATCCCCCTCTCCTCGAAGCAATGCACTTCAGAATCACGTATGCTAAGTACTTGAACTGGGGACACATATTGCTTTTGTTGAGCACACCTGCGTTGATGTCCCCAGAGTACTTCACCCGTAGAAAGCACCCCCTAACCATCAGAGGGTGAAGCTTGGTTAGGTGATCCTCATCATCACTCAACTCCAGGACTTGCCTAAGATCAGCTGCAGTAATGCTGATCTCCTGTCCCAAGATTGAGCTCCGTATACAATATGGCTCAGTGAACCTATCAACGTTGGCCCCTTCCCAGAAGGTCTGCTGGAGTGATCTGTATGGAATACACTGTATAGATATAGCCCTGAAGATCCTTGATCTCCTCAGAAATGCAATAATACCAGCAATCTCAGCAGCATTCTGAGTGGTGGCATCCAAGTGAGCACAAATGTTGTGCTTGGTGTTGATGATTGTTTCTGTAAAACAAGACACATAAACATGAGATTTGTCCATAACAAAACTGTTGAAATTTAAACTGTTCTGATATCAGTCTGGTTCAATCAAGCGATTGAGCCATAAGACTGAGTTCAGTTGCGCGATTGAGCATGCGGCTGAGTTCAACCGGGCGATTGAGCCATACGACTGAGTTCAGTCGTGCGATTGAGCAAGTGACTGAGTTCAACCGGGCGATTGAGCATGCAGCTGAGTTCAATCGTGCGATTGAGCTCATACGCCTTGTTCATTCGGTCGATTGAGTCATTTTCCAAGCTCAATCGTGCGATTGAAGTTCATTCGGAGTGTCTATTCGTCTGACTATCTGTTCGACACTCTAAACTTGAATCTAGGTCAAAACTTGATGTTAAACGTCATGTTTAGTCTCATTAGATTCGCAGGGAACCTAACTATCACTGAAACACCTTTAAACTGACAATCTTGTTCATTTAAGTGGTCTATTTTAGGGGTTATCTCTCGGTTATTTGATTTAACAATTTAGGTCATATTAGATTTGTTTTAACTAGTTGTTTGACCTTGAGTCGTTTGCAAATTACCCGTAGAAGAGTATAATCAAGGTTAGAACTCAAATCAGAATGTAATCTCAAAAATTCTAAATTTTGGTAGCATAACAGTGTAAAGGCGGTTTTGGAAATTTTTGAAGTATGGTGGGGATTCCGACTGACTGAGCCTCTATTTATACTGATTAGGGTTTCAGTCGTGCGACTGGACCCATACGCATGGCTCAATCGTGCGATTGGGGTTCAGTCGTGCGACTGGACCATACTCCTCTTTTCATTCGTACGACTGGCTCAGTCTTGTGGTCCAATCGTATGACAGCCTCATACTCATGGTCCGATCGTATGACTGGCTCATTCTCATGGTCCAAGCGTACGATTGACTCATACTAATGATTCAATCGTACAATTGGTTCATACTTATGATCCAATCGTGCGATTGATTCATACTCATGAGTTGACTTCATACTTTTCCAAACGTTCAATTTTCACTTTTGATGGATAAAACATTATGCGAACTGATCATCTCAGACAATATCCTTTTAACGAAAAACCATGTGTAAGGCCCCGTTCCCGGGCACCTCACAGCTGGTCATTCATCACACTCAAAACATAATTCATTATCGTTCTTCATAAAAAAAAAGTTGCAGCAGAAACATTAAAAACAACATCCTTTTTATTTCAATAAAATGCTTTTACAAAATAGTAGTAAACAGGGACCTCTAGTAGTTCAGGCTCCCCGTTCTCATCCTTGCTCTTACAAAATATTGTTACAGTTCATTACATAAGATCATTTCATTATAAAAGCATTATAACAATGGATGCCATCCCAAAGGAACTGAGTAGTCGCCTCGTGCCATCCTCAGCAACATACCTGCCAACTGGAAACACATCAAAGTCAGCGTTGCTGAGTGAGTTCTAGTTTTATATGAAATACATACTTTTCTTTCGTTAAAACCGTTCTCACTTCTTTCAAAAACATACTATACATTCGTATATGAACACACATCATACATACATACACATGGATAATATCATCATTATCTTCTATTCTTATCATTCTTTATCTTTAACTTTCATTTATTCTTTGTCTTTTACTTCTATCTGGATTCGGTCACACTTTACCCTCTTCATGGCACACAGCCATGATTACGGAGGTCGAGTGACAAGGATCCCGTTTCATGCGTTATCACTATGTTCCTTCCGTTCATTATTTTCATTCGTTCGTTCTTTAGCTTTCATTACGTTCATTTTCTTTGGTTCATTTCATACTTTCTTCCTTTCATAATTATCTCTCTCATTCATCAACTCACGCGATACTCCCGACTCATGTCCGAAGACTGATACTGTGCCGGGGCCTACTCACAAACCCCCGACTCATGTCCGAAGACTGACACAGTACCGGAGCACGTCATCCGTTCCTCATTCGTCTCATCTCACTCTCACGCACTACTCCCGACTCATGTCCGAAGGCTAATACTGTGCCGAGGCCTGCTCACAAACCCCCGACTCATGTCCGAAGACTGACACAGTACCGGAGCATGTGATCCTCTCCTCATACAATTAGATCCTGTCTCATGCAATATCCCCGACTCATGCTCGAAAGCTGATGCTGTGTCGGGGCCTGCTCGCAAACCCCCGACTCATGTCCGAAGACTTACACATCACCGGGATACGCGACAAAGATCCCGTTTGAGTCAATCACCTGGATTGAGTTCTATCCTAGTCTGTTGCAACACAAAGTTGCTCACCTCACTATCTCGTCTCATGCTATATCCCCGACTCATGTCTGAAGAATGATATTGTGCCGGGGCCTGTTACAAAACCCCCGACTCATGTCTGAAGACTGACACAGTACCGGGATACGCGACAGAGATCTCATTCGAGTCTGTTGCGACATAGAGTCGCTCACCTCATACATACGCTCACTAGCTTTACGTTCGTTCATTCATACGTTAATGCATGAATTCATTCATTACGTTCCTCTTTCATTATCTTTCGCTTTATGTTATATAATACTTTCATTTCATTCATTAACATAGCACGTAAAGTCACAGAAAGATAAACGTACATCGAAACAAGGAACATCGACATTTACAAGTCATCAGTCATTACCATCATACAGGGCTACATCATACTTAACATACAAACATCAAGCATATACATGCAATACTATCGTCATCATGCCCAACGAAGCTTCTAAGCCTCGACAGTTATCACACATGTACCTACGGGAGCTATCACGTCATTACTTACCCTTGCTCTATTCCCGAAGGCCAGTAATTGAACTATATCTCTCCTCGTACACAACAGCCCTACTTGGGCGATTGGGCACCCTTCAGTCGCATGGCCTCCATGCGACTGAACACTATGCGATTGGGCTCCTATGCGACTGAACCCTCAGTCGTGCGATTGAATAGCCATGCAAATGGACCTATGCGACTGAGCTCTGTGTCGTGCGAGTGGACATATGTGCGACTGAGCACCTATGCATCTGGGCTCTCAGTCGTATGACCTGTCGTGCGACTGGATCCCCAGTCGTGCCATTGAGCTTCAGTCATGTGATTGAGTCTCAGTCGTCCCTCAGTCGTGCGATTGGCCCTCCAGTCGCCTAGCCCTAACTGGGCAGCGATTGAAGTTCATCACGAACTGCAGCCACGACATTCGGCCTTCAAACCCTTCCAGTTCTCATTTGAGCTCAAATCAACCCTTTAATCCATATGAAAACATGCCTCGACCTTATTCAAGGCTATCCAAGCCCGAAATGAAGCCCTAAACGCACCATACACATACGTACATACACGGGTTAAACACCCAAAAACCCGAAAATAGTTTTCAGATGTGTTCCAGCCCTAATAATCAGTTGAAAACAAGTAAATAAGGGGCCCTAGAACTTACCTTAGCAGCCTCGTCAGTTAGAGCTTCATTTTTACTCGCCACACAAAGAATTCTGAGCCCGAATCACCCCCTTTTCTCTTCTTTCACTCTTCTTTCTCTCTGCCCTTCTTTGTGGCTGATTTTGCAAGTGTGGGGAGAGGGTACGGGCTGCCCTCTACCTTAAATACTACAGTCCAGTCGCCTGAGTCCCCATGCGATTGAACCTTCAGTCGCATGAGCTCCATGCGATTGGACACTCCACTCGTGCGACTCCCATGCGTATGGAACTCCAGTCGTGCGACTTCCATGCGTATGGAGCTCCAGTCGCATGACTTCCATGCGTATGGGACTCCATTCGCATGACTCCCATACGTATGGATGCCCCAATCGCATGACACTCCAAACAGAATTTTCCAGGTGTTACAAGTCCACCCCCCTTAAACGGGTTTCGTCCCTGAAACCTTTTATTCCTTAAATCTTTGCGGGCAATACTGTCTCATCTCTTTTCCAGTCTCTCACCTGGAATCCTATCGCTCCACATTTTTTATCAACTTACGACTTCTGGTCCATCTTTGACTATCTCCATCGGCAACCCATGCATACTGATCAATGTGCATTTGACCAGGACCTGCGACCTCAAATATGCCAGATAGAGTACGTTCACCATAATTAAAAAGAAACACCACAAGCCTTGTTTGATGTTCTTTATGTATGAATAATGACCCTCTGGCAAACCAAATAACTGACGAGAAAGGCTTACTCGTGCTATGTGTTGTTCCAAATATAACCGCACCGAGATCGTTTTTTCTCAGGTTCCTTGTAGGTACACTGTGATTGAAAGGCAAATCGGCTTCTTTAGTGGCCCAAACCAAATTTATCTTTTTCTTTTGCTTCCGACCTCTCATTCTACTTGTTTGCTACAACATCGAAACTATGCGTACGTTGTCGTTCGATGAACCAATCATAGGCTGAAACTGTTCCCCAGACAACGGGTGACACAACTTTCTCAATTGCATTATACAATCCTCTAGGGCATCAGGTAACCTAGTGAATCCATTAATAGTAATCTCTACATCAAAGGGCTCATCAATGTTCCTCCTCCTAACATGCAACTCACAAAAGAAGGCTGTAGGAGTGAACTACTACTAGCATCGCATTCAAGGCATAAGTGCACAAAATTTAAATTACCGGAAATGTACCTGTCGTCCAGTCGAAGTCCGCTCTACCCTCCTCCTGGCCATGGCAAAAGCTGTAGCCTTCACCCTCTGTTCTCCTTCCTCACACCAGAGCTTTCCGCCTTTGACCTCTTACAATCCCTGCTCAGATGCCCAGTCTCACCGTAATTGTAGTACTTAGCCATGCGGCACTCCCTTGCCCTGTGGCCTTCCTTCCCACACTGAAAACAGACGTTCAGTCCCCATTTGCACTCCCCTTCATGACCTCTACACACTTCTTGCATTCCTCACCCTTTCTTGTTATCCTCTCTCAATCATCGATCCTCATCACTTTACCTTCGGCCTCCATTCCACCATCACTATCTCGCATTCCTTTTCCCTTCTTAACATAGGCTCGCTCCTCCGCTTCGCCTGTTATCGCCATCGCCTCCCGCTCGTCGTACAACCTTCCCGCTAGATCTACCGCCGACCTGAACGTGCTTGGTCGGGCAGCGATCATGTGCCTACGGATATCCGCCGGCAAGCCCTGAATATGCCTCTTAATTTTCTGCGAAAGAGGTGTCACCTGATCCGGCACCAGTCGTGCCATCTCGTTGAATTTGGTGGTGTACTGCTGATGCGTCATTGTCCCCGCTTCTAACTGCAGGAACTCCCTTTCAACCTAATCCATCTCACGGTGAGGACAGAACTCCTTAATCACCAGCCTTTTCAACTCTGACCATCTCATCCTTCCGATAGCCCGGCTACCCTCAACTTGGACTATGTTGTCCCACCAGCACAAAGTTGAGTCCATGAAAGAGTGGGCGGCAAACTTCACTTTCTGATCCTCCCGGCACTCGCTGATATTCAGCACGACTTCCATTTCCCTCACCCACCGGTGAGCAGCAGCAGCAACAGTGCCATTGCCATCAAAAGTTGGGGGCTTGCATCGTTGAAATGCCCCGTAGTTACAGCCTCGTGCCGCCTCCGGCGCAGGCTCTTCCTCCTCTTCTTCCTCTGCGTCATCGAAGAAAAGCGTTCCAGTCTCGAGCCGTCTTCTTTCACCCGAAGGTCTACCCCTTTCCTGTCTCTCCCCATCTCTAACAGCCTTTATCACCTCGATCACTACAGACGGTAAGATTGTTTGCATGACCTGATGCACCTACTCGACCACCGCCTCTTTTACTGAGGCCCTCAAGTTAGCACTCTCATCAGCACCCTCCGGATGAGGGGTCTCGGGTTCCTCATGGACCACCTTCTCAACTCTAGGTCTTCCCCTTGTGGCCCGTGGTTCAGCACCACATCCGCCATCATCTCCACCACGTGAAGCCTTAGAGGATCTACCACCGGCCATCCTCTATAATACACTAAAAGATTCAAACACCAATATGGTCATTCAAGGGAATAGCTCAGTTCATGTCAAGTATAGTACGTCCCTAATTACAGTGATCAGTTATGATTAGCCACTTACTTTACTCTTCGTACCCCGAGCATTACCTGTCCTGACTACATTAGTATCTAAATCTACCAGCAACATAGAAACACATAACATGCGCATATAATACCAGTTAACTATAAGAAAATACCTGATGGCACGCAGCTACCCAGTTTGGCATCCCATCCCCTTCCGTCCCATTCTCAGTTTAAGTTAAGGTTTATTTTGAAAATTTACCCATTTCACTTAAACTTTGGCTCTGATACCAACTTGTAAGGCCCCGTTCCCGGGCACCTCACAGCTGGTCATTCATCGCACTCAAAACATAATTCATTATCGTTCTTCATAAAAAAACGTTGCAGCGGAAACATTAAAAACAACATCCTTTTTATTTCAATAAAATGCTTTTACAAAATAGTAGTAAACAAGGACCTCTAGTAGTTCAGGTTCCCCGTTCTCATCCTTGCTCTTACAAAATATTATTATAGTTCTTTACATAAGATCATTTCATTATAAAAGCATTATAACAATGGATGCCATCCTAAAGGAATTGAGTAGTCGCCTCGTGCCATCCTCGGCAACATACCTGCCAACTGGAAACACATCAAAGTCAGCGTTGCTGAGTGAGTTCTAGTTTTATATGAAATACATACTTTTCTTTTGTTAAAACCGTTCTTACTTCTTTCAAAAACATACTATACTTTCGTATATAAACACACATGGATAATATCATCATTATCTTCTTTTCTCATTCATTCTTTATCTTTAACTTTCATTTATTCTCTGTCTTTTACTTCTATTTGGATCCGGTCACACTTTACCCTATTCATGGCACACAACCATGATTACTGAGGTCGAGTGCAAGGATCTTGTTTCATGCGTTATCACTATGTTCCTTCCATTCATTATTTTCATTCGTTCGTTCTTTAGCTTTCATTACGTTCATTATCTTTCGTTCATTTCATACTTTCTTCCTTTCACATTTATCTCTCTCACTCATCAACTCACGCGATACTCCCGACTCATGTCCGAAGACTGATACTGTGTCGGGGCCTACTCACAAACCCCCGACTCATGTTCGAAGAATGACACAGTACCAGAGCACGCGATCCGTTCCTCATTCGTCTCATCTCACTCTCACGCACTACTCCCGACTCATGTCCGAAGACTGATACTGTGCCGGGGCCTGCTCATAAACCCTCGACTCATGTCCGAATACTGACACAGTACCAGAGCATGCGATCCTCTACTCATCCAATTAGATCCTGTCTCATGCAATATCCCCGACTCATGCTCAAAAGCTGATGCTATGCCCGGGCCTGCTCGCAAACTCCCGACTCATGTCCGAAGACTGACACAGCACCGGGATATGCGACAAAGATCCCGTTTGAGTCAATCACCTGGATTGAGCTCTATCCGAGTCTGTTGCAACACAAAGTTGCTCACCCCACTATCTCGTCTCATGCAATATTCCCGACTCATGTCTGAAGACTAATACTGTGCCGGGGCCTGTTACGCAAACCCCCGACTTATGTTCGAAGACTGACACAGTACCAGGATACATAACAGAGATCTCATTCGAGTCTGTTGCAACATAGAGTAACTCACCTCATACATACGCTCACTAGCTTTACGTTCGTTCATTCATACGTTAATGCATGCATTCATTCATTACGTTCCTCTTTTATTATCTTTCACTTTGCGTTACATAATACTTTCATTTCATTCATTAACATAGCATGTAAAGTCACGGAAAGATAAACATACATCTAAACAAGGAACATCGACATTTGCAAGTCATCAGTCATTACCATCATACAAGGCTACATCATACTTAACATACAAACATCAAGCATATACATGCAATACTATCGTCATCATGCCCAACGTAACTTCTAAGCCTCGATAGTTATCACACATGTACCTACGGAATCTATCACGTCATTACTTACCCTTGCTCTTTTCCCGAAGGCCAATAATTGAACTATATCTCTCCTCGTACACAACAGCCCTACTTGGGCGATTGGGCACCCTTCAGTCGCATGGCCTCCATGCGACTGAACACTATGCGATTGGGCTCCTATGCGACTGAACCCTCATTCGTGCGATTGAATAGCCATGCAAATGGACCTATGCGACTGAGCTCTCTGTCGTGCGAGTGGACATCTGTGCGACTAAGCACCTATGCGACTGGGCTCTCAGTCGTATGACCTGTCGTGCGACTGGATCCCCAGTCATGCGATTGAGCTTCAGTCGTGTGATTGAGTCTCAGTCGTCCCTCAGTCGTGCGATTTGCCCTCCAGTCGCCTAGCCCTAACTGGGCAGCGATTGAAGTTCATCCCGAACTGCAGCCGCGGCATTTGGCCTTCAAACCCTTCCAGACCTCATTTGAGCTCAAATCAACCCTTTTAATCCATAGGGAAACATGCCTTGACCTTATTAAAGCCTATCCAAGCCCGAAATGAAGCCCTAAACGCACCATACACATACATACATACACGGGTTCAACACCCAAAAACCCAAAAATAGTTTTCAGATGTGTTCTAGCCCTAATAATCAGTTGAAAACAAGTAAATGAGGGGTCCTAGAACTCACCTTAGCAGCCTCCTCGGTTAGAGCTTCGTTTTGACTCGCCACATAACGAATTCCGAGCCCGAACCACCCCCTTTCTCTTCTTTCACTCTTTTTTCTCTCTGCCCTTCTTTGTGGCTGATTTTGCAAGTGTGGGGAGAGGGTACGGGCTGCCCTCTCCCTTAAATACTACAGTCCAGTCGCCTGAGTCCCCATGCGACTGAACCTTCAGTCGCATGAGCTCCATGCGATTGGACACTCCAGTCGTGTGATTCCCATGCGTATGGAGCTCTAGTCGTGCGACTTCCATGCGTATGGAGCTCCAGTCGCATGACTTCCATGCGTATGGGACTCCAGTCGCATGACTCCCATGCGTATGGATGCCCCAGTCGCATGACACTCCAAACAGAATTTTCCGTGTGTTACACCATGTGATCACCTCAGACGTGATCCTTTTAATTACAACCTTTTGATCACCTCAGACGTGACCCTTTTACCTTTAAAACTTTTATCATCCTAGATATGATCCTTTTAACTTTGCAATAATTTGGTCACCTCAGACGTGTCCATTTTAAAGTATGATTCACAGAGTTCATCTTGTTACATAGTCCGACATGAAAGACAATAACTAGAAATGGAAAACAACTTGAAACTTAAACAAAACAAGACATATTTTTGTGTTTTTGTTTGAGGTGGGTTGAAAACTATTAAATTATCATTTAACCAATTTCCCCCCTAAGCAGAATGGCTTAAGTTTGATTGATCATCTCTGGAGAGATTCATATGGAATCATACATGTGTATCATAATCATTTAGGACTCCTAGATATATCTTTAAATTAATGATCCTTATTACTCTCAGAGTCACAAGCGCTCACAGGAAATCATACTAGGGCTATAAGAGGCACACAATGATTTTGACTGTCGAGAGTTGCAGCCATGACGATAATCAGTATTGTTGTCCACTTAAATCCATACACAGACATTTGACTCACATTGGTGATTAGATTTTATTATTTCAACAAGCATTTGTGGATCCCACACTTATATGGTAATCAACATTCCTCAAGAGATTTTTGAGCGGTCTACGGGTATTGAGACAAAAGGAAACTATTCTAAGAGCTTTCAAAGAGATGCAAAGCCTCAGGTCAGTGCCATCGCACAGCAAAGAGGCGCAACCACAATGAATTCTAGAATATTTAGGTTGTGATTATCCTCAGGTCAGTGCCATCGCATAGCAGAGAAGCACACAACCTATCTTCTTGTAAGAACAATTTTTTCTTTTACACATAACGCACCAACAACATTAGTCCTTAGTTTGATTGCGTTCATCATTCTTTTCATGTGCTTTGCTCATTTTTATGGTCGTCCGCACACATTTGTGGCGTTTATTTGCTCGTCACCCCTTATTGAAATACGTTGATTGTGTTAACCAGGGATAAGATGGAAGCCCACAGCCCGTTGAACAATTTAGTTTAAATTGTTTCACCAAGGAAGTCTAGTTGTCTATTGTGTTGAATCTACCGACACATCGTACAATGAACTAGCAACCTCTAGGTCTACTTTCTCTATGTAACCTCAGTAACAGACTAGTGTACTATCATTTTTCCTTTATTTGGCTTAGACTTTTCAGACTTGTAATTTTAATATAACATTATGATCTTTTCAGTCCTTTTAAAGTCCCAAACAATTAGTTCCCTGTGTACTATCATTTTCCAAGATTTTGAAACAATCTCATAGTTTTGATTTGATTTCAGCCTATCTGCCCCCCCCCCCTTTTTGTTTCAAGTGAATGAATACTGAATAAATACTGAACCTAGACTAATTTCCCCCTAAAATTCTAAAACGGAAAATCTTTTTGTGTTTTTGGATTTTTAAGACAGGAAAAAATAAAAATAAATAAAATAAAAATTAGACAGACAGACTACAAACTCGATTCATCTGGAATCATATCACTTTTCTTTTTCATGCCATTGACCTCTAATAGATATAAAAACCTCAGTTTATCAAATGCTTTAGTGTAGAGGTCGGCACGTTGAAAGTCCGTATTAATTTTAACAACATCGATTAATTGCTTTTCAAAACATCACGTATAAAGTGATACTAAATGCCGATGTGTTTAGTTTTAGGATGTTAGTCTGGATTTTTTGTTACGGCTATAGCAGTAGAATTATCAACATAGATAGGAGTGTTAGAGAATTGCAAACCGTTGTCACGCATTTGCTATTGAATCCAGATGATTTGTGAACAGCAACTTGCAGCAGCAACGTATTCAGCTTCACATGTTGACAGAGCAACAGAGGTCTGCTTCTTACACTGCCAGGTGACTAACCGTCTACCAAAGAATTGACATCCTGCTGATGTTGACTTGTAATTCATTTTGCATCTGCCATAGTCCGAGTCACTATACGCTATAAGCTCAAAATCATCGTCATGAGGATACCACAACCTGAGTGTTGGAGTACCCTTCAGATAGCGAAAAATCCGTTTAACACCAATGAGATGGTTGACTTTCGATTTCACCTAATATCTGGAACAGAGACACGTTGCATACATGATATCAGGACGAGATGCTGTGAGATACATCAGGGACCCAATCATTCCTCTATACATTGTAGCATCAACCAGATCACCATTTTCGTCGGGTGCCACGTCGTGATTCGTGGCAAGTGGAGTTCCAGCTGTTGAAGCATTCTCCATATCGAACCGACTTAGGATATCTCCTACGTACTTGGTCTGATGTAGAAAGATTCCCTTTGGTGTCTGATCCACCTGTAATCCTAGGAAGAATTTCATCTCCCACATTGCACTCATCTCAAATTCTGCATTCATGACAGACTCAAATTCTTTACATAACTCTTTGTTTTTTGAACCGAAGATTATGTCATCAACATAAATTTGTACAAGCAGTAAGTCTCCATCCTTTTCTTTGATGAATAGTGTACATTCAATAACTCCTCTTTAAAAACCGTGTTTCACCAGATGAGTTGAGAGTTTCTCATACCATGCTCTCGGGGCTTGATGGAGCCCGTAGAGAGCCTTATACAGCTTGTAAACACTGTCCTGATGGTAGGGATCCTCAAATCCTTCGGTTGACTGACATACACTGTCTCACGAATTTCCCCATGAAGGAATGCACTTTTGACATCTAGTTGATAGACTTTGATCTTCATGTAAGATGCATAGGCTAGGAAGATACGGATTGCTTCCATTCTAGCCACAGGTGCAAACACTTCATTGTAATCGAATCCTTCGACTTGTCTAAAACCTTGAATGACAAGTCGAGCCTTGTTTTGAATTATGACCCCTTGGTCATCTTTCTTGCATTTCAAGACCCATTTAGTGCCAATGATCTTAGCACCTTTTAGTCTATCCACCAGTGACCATACGCCTAGCTTCTTAAACTGTTGGTCTATCCACCAGTGACCATACGCCTAGCTTCTTAAATTGTAAAAGTTCTTCTTGCATGGAACTGACCCATGCCTCATCGTTTAAGGCTTCACTAACATATTTTGGCTCAAATTGAGACATAAAACATCGATACGCACCATCGTGAAGATAGCCTTTTTCCATGACAGAGGCATAATCAGCTGAGTATAGCTGATTTCTTGTTTGAACTCCCGACCTAATATCCCCAATGACATTGTCCAAAGGATGATTAACATTTATCCGGGTTCCAGTAGTGGTGGGAACAACTACCTCATTATCCCGATTTGGAATCTCATGTGCTGTTGGAGTATGAGGTTCCGACGCTTCGGCAGCTTCTGGTTCAGTTGTGAGTGTACTTGAATTAGCAGGAACCTATTCTGTCTGTTCCACATTTTCAGTCTCAACTGCTTCATCATCAAAAGATGAGTCGCTTACATCAAGTGCCCCCCCTAAATTATTGGAGGAATCATCTAGTGGAATCAATGCTGTTGAGTCTTGTGGTGGTGAGTTGAGAACCTCGTACATCATTTTAGTCGATAACTCATCATCAGTGGGAGAAGACGGTAGATTGAGGATTAAAAGAATCCATCGTAGTCAAAGAAAAATGATGGTCCTTTTCCAGCAGGGGGTGGTGAATCTTTAAACATCAACGTTGCACCACACTTCTACCTGACCTGTTGAGTTGTTATAAACTCTTTTGTCGGGTATGCTGTATCCAAGAAATATACCTTCTACTGCCTTCTTACTAAACTTTCCTATCTGAGTTTTCTTCAACAGCATGCATGGTGCGCCAAATGGTTCTAGATACTCCAGATTGGGTTTACGTCGCTGGAGCAGTTCATAACATGTTTTCCCATGTCGTTTGACCACTAAGACTCGATTGAGCATGTAGTAAGCATTGGCTATCGCCTCATTCCAAAATTGAATTGGCAGTTTCGAGTCAACTAGCATTGTTCTGGTGGTCTCTATCAAGCTCTGATTCTTCCTTTCAGCAACGCCATTCATTTGTGGAGTGTAGGCAGAAGTAAATTGATGTACAATTCCTCTTTCTTTACAGTATGTCTCCATCCACTGATTTTTGAACTCAGTGCCATTGTCTGATCGGATCTGTCGTACTTTCAACTTATAGAGTGATTCCAAGGTAGTAACCAGCTGTTTGAATGAGTCAAAAGTTTTTGATTTGGCTTTTAGAAACATCACCTAAGAGAACCTTAAGTAATCATCTGTTACTACAAAGCAATACCTGTCACCAGCAATGCTCTGTGTACTAACAGGACCAAACAGATCCATGTGTCAAAGCTCAAGTGGAAGATCAATTGAATGAACTTTCTTGGACTTGTGAGCTTTCTTGGTCTGTTTCCCTTTCTTACACGCCACACAAAAATCAGGAAGTTGGAAGTTTTTGACAGTTACTCCATTTACCAAATCATTCTGTACCAAATGATTCATTTTCCTTGGATTAATGTGTCCCATTCTCCTATGCCAGGAGATTGACTCTTTCTCAGTTTCCTTGACAAGAAGCATTGAACCGTGTGATCAGTTATGGATGCTTTTGATAGATCCACGACATACAAATCATTGTATCTTGAAGCTGACATAAGAACTTTATCCTCCTCAATCACATAGTCCTTTTTCAACATGTAGCACTTCTTGTTGTCGAATACAACCTTAAATCCTTTGTCATAGATCTGGGAAACAGAAAGTAAGTTGTTCTGTAGTTGTTGAACGTAGTTGACCTTGTCAAACTTAACTTTCTCATTTCCTACTTCGCCTTGTGCTGTTATGTAACTTCCTTTGTTCCCAGCAAATGAAACATGTCCCCCTTTAATTTGTCTGACGTTGAAAAGGAGAGACAAGTTCCCTATCATGTGCTTGGATGCCCCACTATCAATAATCCATGTATTTGTGATAGCACTATAGCAGACACCCTGCACATTCAAAGAAACTTATAAGTTCAGATTTGGGACCCAAGCCTTAACTGGCTTGGGTGTCCCGGAGGAATCACATATCATAAACTCAACCCATTGACCTTCAGAAGATGAGGGCATATCTTTCTTTTTAATTTCCTCACTATCAGACAAATTACTTGACTTTTCTTTCCATAAGACAGTTTTGTGTAAGGCCTGTTTATGATATACAGACGACAGGCTTATTGTTTGAACTTTAGGTTCACTAATCTCTTTGGTGGAGTAGTAGATCTCCTTTGAGTAAAACTTTGTTTGGTATCATTAAGTTCAATTTTCTTATTGGGAGACTGATAGTAAGGACAATTTGAAGAGACATGTCCTCGTTTTCCACAATTGTAGCAAGATCTTACTTCTACAGATCGAGGAAAATATTTATGAGGGTTTGAGTTTTGCACAGGTGTGACCTTTGTCTGTTTGGGTTTAATAACTTCCTTCTTAGATGTTTCAGTCTGATTAACAAAATTAATTGTTTTAACATTTTGTACATCTTTAACTTGCACTTTATTTGGACTTTGACGTGGAGCACGTGATTGGTTAACTGATTTGGTCGTTTTAGATTCAGAAATAGACATGTTTGAACCTGACTTTACATTAACCTTTTCAAACTGTTCATCTAAATTCACAACATGCATCTTACCTTTAGATTTCAAAGTAGCCTCCTTCTGTTTAGTGATCTTCACTATAGGTTTGACTTTGGAATCAGGATCACTAACTAGAGGAGTGGAGACCATATGATCCTTTACTGGGTTGTCATTTATAGGTCTACACTTTGTATTTAAAAGGATTTCATGTGATGGTGCTACTGCCTTATACCCCAGACCTTCCCCATTATTACGTTCTTTTACTAAGTTTTGAACTATGTGAGAAGAACTAGCCCAACTATGCAGTTTTTGTTTTAATGAATTTACCTCGACTTCCAAAACTACTTTTTCCTTTTTGGTCTCTTCTAAAGAATTTAGATAAAACTTTATATCATTTGATTGATTTAATGTCACAACCTCTATTTCCCTTAGTTGTTTTCCCAAAAGTTCTATCCTTTCTTTAAAACTGCACTCATTTTGTTTTAAAATACGATTAGCCTCAGTGCATAGTTGTAAATCATTTACTAAGTTATCATTGTGTTATGATAACCTAGCAAATTTCAAGTCAATGCTTTCTCTAAACTTATCACAGTCATGAAAATCATGTTTATCAAATAACTGGTCTAGAGAACTTACCTGTGATGAATCGGTTGAGTTAGTCATCAAAGCATAATCAGATCCTTTTGTGATAGGAGATACTATACTTGTTGCTCTAAGATCTTCTTTAACCAGGTTATTTACCACGTTCGCAGCTTCTTCAACATCCAACATTGCTTGCTCAGCTGCACTCTCACTTTCACTAGCAGACTCATCATCTACTACTTCAACAAAGGCAATATTTGATTCTCCGGGAGAAACAAACCTGAAGGACCGGTCTTGTCCTTCATTATCTTGAGCTGTAAGAGCCTTTGTATCTTTGCTTGAAGAAGCAGTTCCAATTTGTTCCTTGTCTTGACGGGTGAAGGTTGAGAATGGGTTTCCATTACCTGTTTTCTTGGGCTTTACACATTCACGTTTAAAATGCCCCTTCTCACCACAGTTGAAGCATGTTACCTTGGTTTTATCAAAACCAAACGTCGTGTCCTTTGTGGCTACTAGGTTCTGTCCCGTCTTCTTGACAAACTTTTTAGCTCTTCTGACTGCACTTGCCAAGGCCCACATAATATCCATTCTTTCTAGCTCATTTTCATCAACTTGCTCGTAGTCTTCATCTGCGAGGTGACAATTTCCAATCTTCCCTGCAACTAAACCATCATAGGATTGTACAACCGCTGCTAGAAGATTTACGTGCTCCTTTTCAACTTCCACAGTGATATTACTGAGATTCTCAGTCTTCAACTTTGTAGAATTGGCTTCATGCACTATATATTGAGTAGGAGATGACCCTGATGTTTCTGGTGCTGAAGGTGTGGATGAGGCAGTAGCAGATGAATTGTACACATAAGCTGTTTGTAGAGGTGCTCCTGAAACAGCTGGAGACGAAACTGGGTTGTAGAGTGAAGGATTCCAAACATAGGATCCTTTCTTTGACTTGTGCTTCATCCTCAGCTCTTCTTCTCTTAACTTCAAGATGAAGTCATTTATTGTAACACCCGTATTTTTTTTAGCAAGAAATAAAAGAAAAAGGAAGAAAAGAAAAGAAAATAAAAGAAACTGAAAAGGAGGGACCAAAAGTGCCAAATGGGTAAAGTTATTATTTATTTTGTACAAAAGGAAGGCATGGTCGCCCATTACCTCCTGCACATTTCTTTGCATCGGTTTTTTTAGAGAGAGAAAGCAGCAGGAGCAGAAAACCATCGGGATTTTTGAAGAAGAACCTGAGAAATTCGAAGTTTTTGGGTAAGAAATCTCGAATTAGGATATTTAGGACGATTCTAGAACTAATTATGAACTTATAAATGTAACTAGTGCGTTCGGGTTGCACTGTGTGTGTGTTTTAGGTGTATAAACGACTGAGACGTTCAAGGAAAGGACATCTAAAACCCGAAGGCAAATTAAGGTGAGTTCTAGACCCCTTTTTACTGATTTTTAAACATTTTGGGGCTGGAAATGCATATATATATGTTTTTGTAAAGTTTGGGATGATACCCGTATGAAATGAATGTATGCATGTTTATGTTTATGCTAGATTTATGCCTAGAATCATGTGTATATGTTTAGAACTAGGCATTATGATGTTTGGGACTTGGGTTATGGATTAGACACATGAACAGGTTGCAAATATGTCTGAAATTGGACTTAGAATAAATAATTACAGGTTGATGAGTCCACCAGTGCTCATACGACCAACAGTGTGGTCGTATGACCAGGAGATATATTTTTTCTAAGTGCTGATGAGTCTAACAGGACTCATACGACCAACAGTGTGGTCGTATGACCAAGTTATATTTCCAAGTGTTGAGTCCAATAGGACTCATACGACCAGCAGCGTGGTCGTATGACCAAAGTGATATTTTTCTAAGTATGATGATGAGACCACTAGTGCTAATACGACCAACAGTGTGGTCGTATGATCAGAACACATTTCTGGTCGTATGATCAGAACACATTTCTAAGTCAAAGGATGATACGACCAATAGTGCTCATGCGACCAACAGTGTGGTCGTATGACCATATGATAATTCTAAGTATAAGATGAAAAGTCCAGCAGTGCTCATACGGCTAATAGGGCTCATACGCCCAGAGGGCTTATACGCCCAACAGGGCTAAAACGCCCAGAATACTTAGAATTTTTCAGAAATTTCCTGCAATACCGAAGTTCGAGGTTTTGACCAGGGTTGACTAGGGTTAACAAATGATGATGTTTCATGCATGTAATGATGATTATGGTTAACCCTTATTGTTACTGATATTATTATCAGTGTATTATTGTTGACAATATTATTAAAATATTGTTAAGTATGGTATGATGCTACGTATGATGATGAATGTATGATGATGAATGTATGATGATGAATGTATGATGGGTATGTATGATGTGTGTGTATGTTCCTTGTAATTGTGTATGCTTATCTTTCTGAAACTTTACGAATAACGAGAATGAAGTATTATGTATCGTAAAGTGAAAGATAATGAAAGAGGAACATGATGACGAATGCATGTATTAACGAATGAACGAAAAGAAGAATGATGATGAATACATGCATTAATGAACGAACGAATTATGTCTTGCAAGCATTGAATAACGTGATTGGTCCTTCTTTGTGATTGACCATGGTCATGGTACCTCTACCGCTTACCTCTAGTACCGTGGCATACGATTTTCCGTCATATGTTGACTACGGCCCGGTAGCTAATAACGATCGGGGTGTAGCATATGGTATTGGTACAATTCACCTTTCAATGCGTGCAAGTAAGTATGAACGGGATTCTTGTCATTCGACCACAGTAATCATAGCCAAGTGCTATGAAGTGGGTAAAGCCTGACAGAATCCACACGAGAAGTTAAAGATAACGATGAATAACGAATGATGAAGATAATAACGAATATTATCTCTGTGTACGTATGATGTATGAACGCACGCACGAAAGGATACTTTTAAATAAGTAAAAGTATGTTTTATTACAAAACTAGAACTCACTCAGCAACGCTGACTTTTATGTATTTTCCAGTTGGCAGGTAGTGTTGCTGAGGATGGCACGAGGCGGCTACTCAGCTCTTTTGGGATGGCATTCTTTTGTTAATGTTTTTGTATCGTAATGCAAACAAAAGATATTTTGTAACGGGTGTTGTATTACTTTGCAAAAGCATTTATAGTAAATTTAAATTTTCCGCTGCATGGTTTTTACTAAGTTGTATTAAATGTATGTTTTATGGGTAATGACGACCAACTGTGAGGTGCCCGGGAACGGGGCCTTACAAGTTGGTATCAGAGCCAAAGTTTAAGTGAAATGGGTAAATTTTTAAAACAAACCTAAACTTAAACTGAAATTGGGACAGAAAGGAAGAGAATGCCATCTGAGTAGCTGCATGCCATCAGGTATTTTCTTGAAAGTTAACCAGTGTTACGTGCGCATGTTATGTGTTTATGTGTACTGTTAGACTTAGATACTAATATAGTCAGGACAGGTAATGCTCGGGGTGTGAAGAGTAGAGTAAGTGGCTAATCACAACTGGCCACTGTAATTAGGGACTTACTATACTTGACATAAACTGAGCTATTTCCTTGAATGACCGTGTTGGTGTTTAAATCTTCCAGTGTGATAGAAGATGGTCGGTGGTAGATCATCTAAAGCCCCAATTGGTGGAGGCAGTGGCGGAAGTGGTGCGGAACCATGAGCCACAAGAGGAAGGCCTAGACAAGAGAAGAAGGTTCCCGAAGAACCTAATACTACTCCCTCGGGGGGAGTGGATGAGAGTGATGATGTGAGAGCCTCGGTGAAAGAGACAGTGATCGAGGAGGTGCACCAAGTCATGCAGACGATTTTACCGTCTGTAGTGACCGAAGTAATAAAGGCAGTACGTGAAGATGATAGACGGGGGAGGAATCGGTCCTCAGGAAGACAGCAACAGACGGAAGCAGAAACAGTACTATCCGATGATGAAGAGGAAGGGGAAGAAGAGCAGTTACGGGAGACAGCCCGGGGTTGTAACTACGGGGCATTCATGAGGTGCAAACCCCCAACTTTTGATGGCTCTGGTACTGCTACTGATGCTCACCAATGGGTGATGGAAATGGAAGTTGTCCTCGATATTAATGATTGCCAGGAGGACAAGAAGGTGAAGTTTGCTACCCACTCTTTTACAGGGTCGGCTTTATGCTGGTGGAAAAATATAGTCCAAGCCGAGGGTAGCAGGGCTATAGGGAAGATGAAGTGGGCTGAGTTAAAAAGGCTGGTGATTGAGGAATTCAGTCCTCGTCGGGAAATGGATAGAATTGAGAGAGAGTTCCTGCAGTTAGAGGTAGGGACAATGACCCACCAACAATATACCACCAGGTTTAACGAGTTGGCGCTGTTGGTGCCGGAGCAGGTGACGCCGGTGTCTCGAAAGATCAACCAGTATATTCAGGGGCTGCCAGCTGAAATCCGTTGGCACTTGATTTCTGCCCGACCAAGCACTTTCAGGTCGGCAATGGATCTGGCGGGAAGGTTATTCGATGAACGGGCTGCTTTGGTAAAGGCTGAGGGAAGCAAGAAAGGAAGTGGAGAGAAGAACTGGCAGGGGAAGAGATTTGGTCGGGGTGATACTTCGACGAACAACAAGAAGGAAAGGGTGGATGACCGCCGAGTGGTCATGTCTGGAGCTGGGGTGAGGAAGTGTGGCAAGTGTGGAAGGGAGCACTCAGGGGAGTGCAAATGGGGATCCAACCTCTGCTTTAAGTGCGGGAGGACAGGGCACATATCAAAAGATTGCCGGATGGGCAAGTGCTTTAACTGTGGAGAAAGTGGCCATATGAGCAGGGACTGTAAGAAGCCGAGGGCTGAGGCTTCAGGGGTAAAGAAGTCGGGAAGTGAAGGTCCGAGAGCAAGTGCCAGGGCTTTCACTATGACGCAGGAAGAGGCTAGGACGGACCCCGATGTGGTGTCAGGTACGTTTCTAGTAAATCAAACTCTTGCTTCTGTGTTATTTGATTCTGGTGCTAGTAGGAGTTTCATTTCTACTACTTTCTGTGCTAAATTGCCTGTTAGTAGTAAATGCATTAGTGAGCCTTTTTATGTAGAAACTGCTATTGGTAAGTCCACTAGAGTTACTGATGTGATAGAGGACTGTACCATAGAGTTAGAAGGTCATAGGTTTGTTGCTAGATTACATATGATGCCCCTAGGCGGATTTGATGTAGTACTAGGGATGGATTGGTTGGCAACCTATGAAGCGAATATCGTATGTCGAAAGAAGATGATTAGATTGACGGCATCTGACGGGAGTCTGGTGACAATATACGGTGATCGGGTAACGATGATTCCGAAGGTGATTTCGATGGCGGTGGCGGGGAAGTGCATGAGGCGTGGG
Organism: Flaveria linearis; assembly: GCA_024085815.1. NCBI lineage: Eukaryota > Viridiplantae > Streptophyta > Magnoliopsida > Asterales > Asteraceae > Flaveria > Flaveria linearis. The sequence continues at coordinate 36,979,174 of CM044013.1, forward strand.
TGCAACGCCTACCTATGTTATGTAAAGGATGTGGAGACGCCAACACCACAATTATCTGACGTTCCGGTTGTGTGTGAGTTTCCAGATGTGTTCCCGGAAGACTTATCGGGATTGCCACCTGACCGTGAAATTGAATTTCAAATTGACTTAATACCCGGTGCCCAACCTGTCGCTAAGGCACAGTATCGATTAGCTCCTACGGAGATGAAGGAGTTGATGGAGCAACTGCAGGAGTTGCTTGACAAGGGCTTCATTAGACCGAGTATCTCTCCTTGGGGTGCCCCGGTCTTATTTGTGAAAAAGAAGGACGGTAGCATGAGAATGTGTATCGACTACCGTGAATTGAACAAGTTGACAATAAAGAATCGGTATCCGTTACCGAGAATCGATGACTTGTTCGATCAGCTCCAGGGTGCCAGTTGGTTCTCGAGGATAGATCTTCGATCTGGCTACCATCAATTGAAAGTAAAGGAGCAGGATATCCCTAAAACAGCCATTCATACGCGCTATGGTCACTACGAGTTTCTTGTCATGTCTTTTGGGTTGACTAATGCGTCGGCTGCTTTTATGGATTTGATGAACCGAGTGTGTCGGCCAATGTTAGATAAATCAGTGATTGTGTTCATCGATGATATCCTGATTTATTCGAGAAGCGAAGAAGAGCATGCCGGTCACATTCGGGAAGTACTGGAAACGTTGAGAAGGGAGAAATTGTACGCCAAGTTCTCCAAGTGCGCCTTTTGGTTACGCGAGGTGCAATTTCTGGGTCACGTAGTGAATGCAGAAGGAATAATGGTGGACCCAACAAAGGTTGAGGCTGTGATGCAATGGAAATCACCAAAGACGCCATCCGAGATTCGTAGCTTCTTGGGATTGGCGGGCTATTATAGAAGATTTATTCAAGGCTTTTCAAAGATAGCCTCACCTTTGACAAAATTGACTCGTAAGGACGTGAAATTCGTGTGGGGTCAAGAACAGGAGACGGCTTTTGAGGAGTTGAAGGCAAGACTAACACAAGCTCCTGTCTTGACTTTGCCTGAGGGAAGTGAAGACTTAGTGGTCTATTCGGATGCATCTTATTCTGGGCTAGGTTGTGTGTTGATGCAACGTGGAAAGGTGATAGCCTACGCATCTCGACAGCTGAAAACCCACGAAGTCAACTATCCCACACACGATCTAGAATTAGCTGCGGTGGTTTTCGCGTTGAAGATTTGGCGGCACTATCTATACGGGACGAAGTGCACAATCTTCACCGACCATAAAAGCTTGAAGTACTTCTTCGAGCAGAAAGATCTTAACATGAGGCAGAGGCGATGGTTGGAACTAATAAAGGATTATGATTGCGAAATCCATTACCATCCGGGCAAGGCCAACGTGGTGGCCGATGCCCTTAGCCGAAAGGAACGGCCTGAGCCGATTCGGGTGAAGGCTTATCAGCTGATCATGACCCCCGATGTGATGACACAGGTTAAGAAGTTCCAAGACGAGGCTTTCAAAGAAGATCGTCTTAACTCCGAAAGGATGAGAGGTCTAGTTACGGAATTGGGTGAGAACACTCTTGGTGTTAAGACCCGATTTGGGCGAATGTGGATTCCTCGATACGGGGATCTGCGTGGAAGAATTATGGACGAGGCCCATAAGACCCGATACTCCATTCACCCCGGTGCTACCAAAATGTACCACGATATGAAGAAAGACTATTGGTGGCCGGGAATGAAACGCGACGTAGTGGAGTATGTAAGTAAGTGTCTGACTTGCTTACAAGTGAAGGCGGAACACCAGAAGCCCTACGGGAAGATCCAACCGTTGGATATACTCGAGTGGAAGTGGGAACACATCACCATGGACTTTATCACGAAGTTACCACGTACCCCTAAAGGGTATGATGCTATATGGGTGATAGTTAACCGCCTGACGAAGAGTGCCCACTTCCTACCGATCCGCGAAACGTACTCATCTGAAAGATTGGCGGATCTGTTCATCAAGGAAATTGTAGCTCGTCATGGTGTGCCGGTGTCTATTGTGTCTGATCGTGACACCCGGTTTACCTCCAAGTTTTGGAAAAGGTTTCATGATGCGATGGGGACGAGACTACACATTAGTACAGCATATCACCCTCAGACGGACGGTCAGTCTGAGAGGACGATCCAAACACTCGAAGACATGCTTCGGGCGTGCGTGATCGATTTTGGAGGAAGTTGGGATGATCACTTGCCGTTAGCAGAATTCTCGTACAACAATAGCTATCATGCCAGTATTGGCATGCCACCATACGAGATGCTATACGGTAGGAGATGTAGGACGCCCGTATGTTGGGGAGACATTGGGCAGAAGGAACTGGGAGGTGTCGAGGTGATTGAAGCAACGACTGAGAAATTAGAAAAGATCAAAGCCTTCATGAAGGCGGCGAAGGATAGGCAAAAGTCGTATGCTGACAAGAGGCGAAGACCGATAGAGTTCAAGGTTGGTGACCGAGTCATGTTGAAGGTCTCGCCCTGGAAGGGAATCATTAGGTTCAGGAAACGAGGTAAGCTAAGCCCGAGATACATAGGACCTTTCCGGATTGTCGCACGGGTAGGAGAGGTGGCCTATCGACTTGAATTGCCAGATGAGTTAAGTGGAATTCATCCTACATTCCATGTATCTCATCTAAGAAAGTGCTTAGCTGATGAAGACATGGTTGTACCACTGGAGGATATTGAGGTGGATGAGAGGCTCAACTACGTGGAGCAACCAGTGGCAATCATTGATCGTAAAGAAAAGAGGTTAAGGAATAAAGTGATTCCTCTTGTGCGTGTACAGTGGAAGCACAGGAAGGGATCCGAGTCTACGTGGGAGACTGAAGAAGAGATGAGACAACACTACCCACATCTGTTTGAGGAATGACAGGTTTCGGGGACGAAACCTATATAAGGGGGGTGGACTTGTAACACCCGTATTTTTTTTAGCAAGAAATAAAAGAAAAAGGAAGAAAAGAAAAGAAAATAAAAGAAACTGAAAAGGAGGGACCAAAAGTGCCAAATGGGCAAAGTTATTATTTATTTTGTACAAAAGGAAGGCATGGCCGCCCATTACCTCCTGCACATTTCTTTGCATCGGTTTTTTTTAGAGAGAGAAAGCAGCAGGAGCAGAAAACCATCGGGATTTTTGAAGAAGAACCTGAGAAATTCGAAGTTTTTGGGTAAGAAATCTCGAATTAGGATATTTAGGACGATTCTAGAACTAATTATGAACTTATAAATGTAACTAGTGCGTTCGGGTTGCACTGTGTGTGTGTTTTAGGTGTATAAACGACTGAGACGTTCAAGGAAAGGACATCTAAAACCCGAAGGCAAATTAAGGTGAGTTCTAGACCCCTTTTTACTGATTTTTAAACATTTTGGGGCTGGAAATGCATATATATATGTTTTTGTAAAGTTTGGGATGATACCCGTATGAAATGAATGTATGCATGTTTATGTTTATGCTAGATTTATGCCTAGAATCATGTGTATATGTTTAGAACTAGGCATTATGATGTTTTGGACTTGGGTTATGGATTAGACACATGAACAGGTTGCAAATATGTCTGAAATTGGACTTAGAATAAATAATTACAGGTTGATGAGTCCACCAGTGCTCATACGACCAACAGTGTGGTCGTATGACCAGGAGATATATTTTTTCTAAGTGCTGATGAGTCTAACAGGACTCATACGACCAACAGTGTGGTCGTATGACCAAGTTATATTTCCAAGTGTTGAGTCCAATAGGACTCATACGACCAGCAGCGTGGTCGTATGACCAAAGTGATATTTTTCTAAGTATGATGATGAGACCACTAGTGCTAATACGACCAACAGTGTGGTCGTATGATCAGAACACATTTCTGGTCATATGATCAGAACACATTTCTAAGTCTAGGGGTGGTACGACCAATAGTGCTCATGCGACCAACAGTGTGGTCGTATGACCATATGATAATTCTAAGTATAAGATGAAAAGTCCAGCAGTGCTCATACGGCTAACAGGGCTCATACGGCCAGAGGGCTTATACGCCCAACAGGGCTAAAACGCCCAGAATACTTAGAATTTTTCAGAAATTTCCTGCAATACCGAAGTTCGAGGTTTTGACCAGGGTTGACTAGGGTTAACAAATGATGATGTTTCATGCATGTAATGATGATTATGGTTAACCCTTATTGTTACTGATATTATTATCAGTGTATTATTGTTGACAATATTATTAAAATATTGTTAAGTATGGTATGATGCTACGTATGATGATGAATGTATGATGATGAATGTATGATGATGAATGTATGATGAGTATGTATGATGTGTGTGTATGTTCCTTGTAATTGTGTATGCTTATCTTTCTGAAACTTTACGAATAACGAGAATGAACTAATGAAGTATTATGTATCGTAAAGTGAAAGATAATGAAAGAGGAACATGATGACGAATGCATGTATTAACGAATGAACGAAAAGAAGAATGATGATGAATACATGCATTAATGAACGAACGAATTATGTCTTGCAAGCATTGAATAACGCGATTGGTCCTTCTTTGTGATTGACCATGGTCATGGTACCTCTACCGCTTACCTCTAGTATCGTGGCATACGATTTTCCGTCATATGTTGACTACGGCCCGGTAGCTAATAACGATCGGGGTGTAGCATATGGTATTGGTACAATTCACCTTTCAATGCGTGCAAGTAAGTATGAACGGGATTCTTGTCATTCGACCACAGTAATCATAGCCAAGTGCTATGAAGTGGGTAAAGCCTGACAGAATCCACACGAGAAGTTAAAGATAACGATGAATAACGAATGATGAAGATAATAACGAATATTATCTCTGTGTACGTATGATGTATGAACGCACGCACGAAAGGATACTTTTAAATAAGTAAAAGTATGTTTTATTACAAAACTAGAACTCACTCAGCAACGCTGACTTTTATGCATTTTCCAGTTGGCAGGTAGTGTTGCTGAGGATGGCACGAGGCGGCTACTCAGCTCTTTTGGGATGACATTCTTTTGTTAATGTTTTTGTATCGTAATGCAAACAAACGATATTTTGTAACGGGTGTTGTATTACTTTGCAAAAGCATTTATAGTAAATTTAAATTTTCCGCTGCATGGTTTTTACTAAGTTGTATTAAATGTATGTTTTATGGGTAATGACGACCAACTGTGAGGTGCCCGGGAACGGGGCCTTACATTTATGTCCAACGTTTCTAAAATGTCATTCTGTCTGAGATTGGACACAAATGAATCCCATTTCTCAGGTAACACATCAGCAAAACTTGAAATTTTATCTTCCATTGATGTGGTTACACCATGAGTGTGCCGTTCACTCATGAGATGATAGAACCTGTCAATTATGTCATCCAGGCTCTCATTCCCAATTGATGAGAAATTGTCAAACTCCTTCTTGAGAGCCTTAGCCTTCAGTGCCTTTAATGTTGCATTGCCTTCATACCTCTTTTCCAAGGCCTCCTATAGCTTTTTAGACTGCTTATTCACAGAGAATTGATGAAATATGTCTTTAGGTATTGACTGAGTCAGCAGGGCATAAGCTTTCTTTTCAGCATTATGCAAAGTCTTTTATGATTCATTCATTCCCCCCAAAGTAAGTTTTACCCCATTAGCACTGACTGGTACCACGTAACCAGTCTCAATAGAAGTCCAAATATTGGGATCAACTCCATTTAAGTAAATCTCGAACCGCTGTTTCCATTGTTGATAATCATCTAACGTGATAAGCTTTGGCGGTTTATTGTGATTTCCTATCTCATTTTCCAGAAGCAGAAGGTTCTGGATGCATGAGTCCTTCCCGGTAGTAAACGCAGCAAACTGATCTTTCATTTGTATAAACTTGAGACTTGGAGAACAGAACAATTTCCATCATACGAATGGACTATACGGATGGTTCACTCGTGCGAATGAAGGGTGCGAATGAATTCAATCATGCGATTGGATTCAGTCGTGCGTATGAACTAGACGAATGGACTCAAACGACTGGAGCTGTTCAGTCGTGCGACTGAAGGATGCGACTGAGTTTAGTCATGCGAATGAAGTGTACGAATAAGTTCAATCGTACGAATGAGCTATTCGTGCGACTGAAGGCTACTATTTTGGCAAAATCGATGGTTTTGACACTTGAACACAAAAACGCGATTTTCAAGAACCCTAATCTGCCGTATAGTGAACAATTGAAACTTTAAGGTCAGAAAACTTCGAAAACACCTTTTGACTCAAAAAATTAACTCTTTTGAATGAAAACGTTAAGTTTAACACCAAAAACTAATCGAAACACAAGCAAAATCAAGAGCTAAGGCTCTAATACCACTTGTTAGGACCGCGTACGTACGGAGTACTAACTGATAAAGCATGAAAGCAGATCAAATAGTGCGGAATCCGATTTGATTGGCGATCCAATCAGTGAGAACGAAAATCTGATCAATCCTACAATCAAACAAACGTTAAGAACAAACAAGAATTGACCAGAAACGAACTATGAACTTGGATTGACGAACAGGGACGCTCTGGACGGCTAGGGTACGTAAATAAAGTGTTCTATTTTTCCACGAATTACGTGGTATTTATAGGTTTCCTGTCTTCAGTCGTGCGACTGAATCATGCGATTGAATCATACGCACGACTGAAGGTTCAGTCGTGCGACTGAGTCAGTCTTATGTTTCAATCGTACGACTGATCTAGTCTCCTGGTTCAGTCGTGCTTCAGTCGTGCGACTGGTCCATAAGCATGATGAATTCATGCGTATGGTCCATTAGCATGACCCATTAGCATGAACTATCAAACAACATCAAACCTATATAGTTAGTTCATACACATGCAACACATTCAATATAATGATATCATGACATAATCAAAATATAAATCAAACATCACAATGGACTTTATATCATTCATTCAAATCATTACATCAATTACACATGTGTAAGACATAAAAGACTTTTACATTTAAGCTCATAAACTAGGTACATTAACATGTATCAAGAAATCCTTTGAACAACAATAAGCTTCCATCATTATCTTAAGTGATTCTGATGAGGAAGAAGAAGAAAGGGATGAAGATGAGACCATGCAAAACATACAAGAGCTTTTCACAGATGATCCTCAAACCTTGATGGGAATAGAACTAACAACCCGAGGATTCCCTTATGACTCATTCATACATCTTAACCTGTCTGAGCTTAAATACTTGCTCAAAGACTTTCAAGAGGTCATGCAAAATAAACAAGAGCAAACATACAGGAGATACAAAGAAATTAAAGACAAACAAGAGCTTGAAAAGAATTTTCCCAAAGATCCTCAAATAGAGAAGATGACCTACTCCCAGGTGAAAAGCTGGTTGAGTCATACAAGAATCATATATAGGTCATATATAAGGAGAACTGTATCTCAAATGAAAGAGATGGCAAAAGAGATATATAAAAACATGTTAGCAAATGCTCTTAAGCCACAAGTCTTCAGACCTCACCCTGCATCTTCTTTATCTACTTATCATCAAGCTCCTCCTGAACTTCATGAAATAGAAGAACCAAGATAATACATGCCTCATAGGCTATGGCCTGAAGGTAATGAAGTTTGGGAGATGATAAATAAGAAGACAAATTTTGTCAAGCTGTATGACAAAATCACACTCACTGTAGATGCCAATGAAAGAAAGATAGTGGCATGGAAATATGATGAAATCTGGGATGCTGTCCTAATCAAGAAAGTATCTGGACTTGTCCAGTACTTATCATACATATCTCAACTGGGATCATTAAGCTATGAAGACAGATTGGACCTGATGCAATTGAGGATGGTCAATCATACAAAAAATCCTAGGGGAGCAGATTTCTATCATATAATAAGAGCTTACATGAAAAGACATCATCATGAAATGAAAGCTAAAGCTGATAGAGAAGATAAACTACACATTGCCAAACTTAGAAGAGAACATGCATTAATAAGAAAACAAAAGGAATCTTCTTCTCAAATTGATCCTGACATTCTTGAAAGGTTTGGTTACCCTTTAAGGCCATCTGACTTAAAGCTAATCATGAAGAAGATAGATGGCAATCAATACTAGTATCCAATAACCAGATGGTACTATGATGAAACTCACTTTGAAGTGGTGCTGGAGAGAAAGCTTGAAGGAAAAGAAGCAGCTAACATAAGACTCCTTGATCCTGTAGAGATAAAGCTGCTTCAACCATCATATGTCTCATTTCTAAAGACCAAGACATTCCCTTCCATTGAAGATGTGTTGTGTAAAGGAGATTGCTGCTATTTCATACACATGCTAAGAATTTTGGGCACTATGTATGTAAATGCTGCATTAAAACAAAGGTTGGAAACAAATCAACAACCCTTAACACACATAGAAGGAATAACAGGAATGAGAATTTCAGAGAACAACAATTTAGAGATCTTGAAGGGTAAGCATGTTGTAACCACACTGGTCAGCAACGTTGATGGACAAAGTCTTGATAAATCAACCTTGGAGCAGCTGGTTCACCTAACCATTGAAAGAAAATATGATGATCAAAAGAGTGTTGTTGACTATTTTGTGGAACACATAGTCAATTGCAGAAATGAATTCAAGGGCACAACTCTGAAAGTACAAATGAAGGAAGCTGAAGCCGACCAAACCATAGAGAAAGACATAGATGACACTCTCAAGGCTATGTAGGAGGCAAAGAAACAGTCAGAAGAAGCTGAACCATCTTACTCTTGAGGTTTCTTATCATCACTAGCAGAACTAATAACCAATACATATCCTTCTCTATAATTCTTATTTTATCATTCAATCATACAATCATGCATACATATGTTATTATACATATGATAACCATACAATCATTCAATCATGCATATAAGTGATCTTATACTCTTATGAACAAACAATCATAATGTCACATGACATATGACAAACATACAAGCATACATACATGTGTTTTATAACATACACATGGATTCAAACAAACATTCATGTGTTGTTGATATGAATACATGACATTCATGCAAACATACATTCATACACCAATACATACATGATCACACACAATCATTCACAGTACTTGTGATATTTAACACTTGTAATCATACAAATAAAATCAATCATTTCACACATGTGTTGTAGAAATAAACTCATGTAATCATGCATAAACAAACATACAAACAATCAATCACTTTAATTACACAAATGTAATTATAATGACAAACATTCAATCAATCAAACATACATATGAACAAACAACACAAACATTCAAACAATCAATCATACATGTAAACAAACAATTCAAACAATCATACATGTAAGATTACACTTGTGCAATCTTATAAACAATCAATTAATCAACACAGACAAGTGCTACACTTGTAATCAATAAATATACACAAGAATAATCAATCATTTATAACAAATAATCAATCATGCATAACAAATAAAAGAAACAAACAAAAACAAAACCATCAAACATACAAAGAAACATACAAATAACAATCATATATAACATACAAAAGAAACACACACATTAACATCATTAATATAAAACAGAAAACAAAATGTACATGATGTTTAGGGGAGTACTGTTGGACTCCTTATATTAAACAAAACAAATTAACACACACACATAATTAACAAACAAAACAATCAATCAAGCAACATCATACTTAGGGGGAGTACTGTTGGACTCAACAAAGTGCATTAAGAATTAATACAAGAAAGTATGATGCTTGCCATTATCAAACAATCAACCAAATATGTTTTAACATACAAATCCTACATTAGAAACACATTAACATCATTAACATTCATAATAATCACTAACATATGTGTAAATTTCTTTTTCAGATTTTATAGATAAAGAAATTTTGCTAAGTCACCCAATGCGGATGAAGTCAACCGATGCGGATGAAGTCAACCGATGCGGATGAAGTCAACCAATGCGGATGAAGAAGTCCACAGCCGATGAAGTCACCCAATGCGGATAAAAAAATCTATTGCGGATGAAGTAATCCACAGCGGCTGAAGAACTACTCCCACAGTGGATGAACAACTTCTTCACAGCGGATGAAGTATTATTCTCACAGCGGATGAACATCTTCACCACATCGGATGAACAAACAAGTTCCACAGCGGATGACTTATTCCCACAGTGGATGACTTATAGACTTAGGATTAATTTTTATGTAATTTCATTTACATAAGGGTAGATTAGTAATTGTATATAGCTTTTGTGTATAGGCTATAAATAGCATTCTACCCTAATCCTTTGTAAGCTTTTGAACAAATTATCAATCAAACAAGCAGTTTATTCTCGTGCATTCTAACACACAACACACATACTGAAATCATACACATTAATCATGGGTTTCCGCACCATGGTTAGTATTTGTTGATTTGTGAGAGATTTGAAAAGATCCCTGAAGAAATCAACCTCTTCATATTGAATATTGTTCTTTCAAAGTTCATGTTTAATATGTTTGACTAGTTGATTTTCATCATAATATTACATGGATATATTTATCAAATAAAAATAATAGAAGCTTCATCAAATATATATATATATGAGTTATTTCTTAGTAGCACTAATTCGGTATAATCTTAAAACTATAGCAAATATTCATTTTCAATATATTTTGTCGGTAGATAATGTAACTAGTAGCATGTTAGCATTTATAGAAATTGACCATCTATAGGAATTATGGCTTAGATAGTTTTGTAATAGTTTGGTACCATAAGTCTCTTAGTAAAATTAAACTACTTATTTTTTCTAGTTTATTGGTTTTAACATAGGATTTGAGTATGCATGTTACTCAATCTTTTGATTGTAATAATATACATCATCTTGAGACATTAAATAATTTAAAGTAAAATAATATTTTTTTCATAATCTTATTACTCACCATCATAAATAATAATCATAAATAGGGGTGCATGCAACAAAAAAACTTTAATTGTCCCCTCTAGAAGTTTATAATCATCAAATATATTATCTTTAAAAATCTATTTCTAAAATAACTTTTTATTTATTTTAAAAAATAAAAGAAAAATAAATCCTAAAATCAATGCTTTTAAAATGAAAGAAATAGAAAAGAAAAGAAGAGAAAAAAATTAAAAAAATAAAAAAAGGAAAAGAAAGTTTTTCTTTCTTTTCTCTCTAACTAAGCTTTTTTTTTCCTTTTTAAGTAAACTTGAAAACAAAACGTTAGTAATCGAGTTTATATACCAATTATCCTCAGACCAAGTGTTTGAGGTAAGGTACCTCAAGATTTCATTAAAAATAAAATGAGGTATTAGGTTCAATTCCAATATGTGATAAAAAATGAGGGGTCTAGATTTGGTCAAGGGTTTTCTAAACTAAGATGACTTTGCTCCTAAGAATAATATCGGATTCCGTACTCGAGTAATAAACATAATCGGATGGATCAGTTACCGGTAAAAAAAAAATAATAATAATTGAGTGTATAAAAAATGTAATGATAATAAACAAGGACCGTAATAACGGCTGGATGTTACATTGAAGCCCTCCCGCCAAACCTTATCGGCTTATCTGCCAACCATAAACCAAAAGCAAGCGCACACACACACACTGACATACACATACACGCGTACAATGTCTTGTATATCTCTTTCGCTCTTGGGTTCTGTTGGTCGATCCACACACATCGCGTCTAGAAATTGGCCAATCAGATCTTCTTCTTCTTCTTCTTCCGCAGCTCCTCCCAACGTTGACTTCACATCCCTCGAATCCGCCATTGCCAAGGTATTATTCCCTTTTCTCTTTCCCCACGTCATGATAATGTCTCTAATCGTCGACTGTGTGAATCCCCAAATTTTATGGATGGCTGTAGTCATGGGAGGTGGAAGTAGGTAGATCTCTTTTTGTTAAGCATCAAGCACTGAATAGTTAATTTTTAGGAAATTTTTTAAGTGTTTTGGATGATTATAATTGCTCATGTTACATATTTTGGATGATATTATGCAAGTTTTCAATATGAAACCGTCTTTTCTACTTTAATTATTCATCCTGCTTTTGCTTGTAAATAATTCTAGTTGCATTTGAATTTGCTGCAGAAGGATAGCGATGCTGTTAAAGAAGCACTTAATCAGCTTTCAGAGTCCGGATGGGCCAAAAAGTGGAGTTCTCAACCCTATGTTTCCAGACGCACGGTCTGTTTTTTAAACACGGGCTAATGTCAGTAGAATAGCAAATTACTTAGTCTTATAATCGGTCGTTATACATCGATCCATACTGTTCTAGACATTGAACTTGGGAAAATACTTCATTCAATTTTGATGCATTCTACAATGACCCATATGAAACATATGAGAAAGTATGTTGATGTTGTTTTAATGTACAAAACTTCAAAGTGAGACTCTTTTACTAAGTTCTAATTGGTACTATTTAGAATAGTTAACTGTAATTATTATAGTCTAAAAGATATATATGTGTAATATTAAACCCTATATAAAGAGCACCTATGTAACTTCCTTAGCTTGCATGGGCATATTAGACTAGTTACGAATTACCCTATAATTATTGATAGCGTAGAAGGTATCTATATGCAATATCAAACTCTACATGTAGAGTTTCAATGTAACCGTAGTATGCACATAACTAATATACAATACCTTCCTAGTTTATCCGGTACGTGTATATGAAACATTGAGATACGCGTATTGTTATCTAAGAGGATTAGACCTTTAAATATATTAGAAACCTAACATATTTCAATATAACTGTAGGATTATTCTATTCTAACCACCTCATGAAGTTTCTTAACAGACATCTCTTCGCGAGTTGACAACTCTTGGAATGAAAAATGCAGAGAACCTTGCAATACCTAGTGTTAGAAATGATGTAAGTTGTCATGAGTGTTTACCACATTGCTAGTTCAATAATTAAACGTTTTTTCTTGCATTGGTTCTGATGTTACTTTTTGTGCATGCACTAGGATTTGTTTATATGTTTCATGAAATTAATTTCATGACAGTGATGCAGGCAGCTTTTCTTTTCACTGTGGTAGGAACTACAGGGTTCTTGGGACTTCTTGCTGGTCAGCTTCCTGGGGTGAGCTGAAATTAATTTTTAACATTTTTTGGTTTTGTTGCAATATATTACTGTAATTAATGATATACTAAAATATAGAAACCAAATATTTAGTTTATTATTTGTTGTGATGCTGCTGCAGTTATTTGTTGCAAATAGATTGAATATAATTTAAGAGTTCTAAGTTTTTCACTGTGGTTAAAATTTGTAGGACTGGGGCTTCTTTGTGCCATATTTGATTGGAAGCATTTCCTTGGTAGTTCTGGCTGTAGGGAGTATATCACCTGGGTAAGTTTAACATGCATATAAATATTTAATTAACAACTATGATCTTACTGTAATAATTGTTTTTAAAGCTGTTATCAAGTCTTAAAGGTGAATATGCTTTCTAAAGTGGTGATAATGAACAGTAGTGAGGGCCGATTCGGCTTATCTTTTTACCTCTAACAGGTCAAATTGGCAAAAAAAAATAAATAATAATAATTGAAAAGAAATGGGTTGAGCAGGTCAAATGGTGGAAAGTGGCCCAAAGCTTGGTTTAATGCATAAAACATCCTAAACCATTTTAGACACCTCTTGCATTTAGACACCTTTACTGAACAGTTTCAGATTTATCTAATTAGCTCACATATGATGTAGGCTTCTTCAGGCTGCAATTGGTGGATTCTCATCCTTCTTCCCTGATTATCAGGATAGAATTGCCAGACATGAAGCTGCCCATTTTTTGGGTAATTTCTTCTCCGATCTATCAGTTTCGACCGCTGATGAAAAAGAACAGAAAACAATGATCTTACAAACCTAGTATATAATTAACCATGTTCTAACAAGGCACGGTTTGCCCATATAGTTTTCCACATCAGTTTTAGTTTACTGTATAATTAAACATTTTCCAAGTCAATTTATCAATGTAATTAGAGTATTACATTAAATATTGTTCTGTAATTATACCATATTATCCAAAAAAACAACAAAAGAAGGTGTTTACAGGTCAACCTAATCCGGCAACTATTTCTTTGGATGGCAGTTGCTTACCTACTAGGTCTCCCAATCCTTGGGTATTCTCTGGATATAGGAAAAGAGAATGTTAATCTCATAGATGAAAAACTGGAAAAACTCTTATACAGTGGACAACTGGATACAAAAGAACTTGACAGGTACTTGCTCTCCTAACTAATTATGTTCTATTGTTATATCTATATCTATATATATGTATATATATATATGTATGTATGTATATATATATATATATGTATATATATATATGTATGTATATGTATATATATATATAAATGTATATATATATATATGTATGTATATGTATATATATATGTATATATATATAGGATCAGGATCATTATAGAACCATTTTTTATTTTCAGAACTGAAAGAACCATTGATTTACATAAATGTAAATTATAAACCATTGATTTACATAGATGTAAGTTAAACCTGCTGATATTTAGTTGTTTTATATAGTTTATTGTTCATATATGATATACACATATGTTAAACAACTCAAGTATTACAAGACTTAATATACATTTATGTAAATCAATAGTTCTGTAGTTCTAAAAATAAAAAGTGGTTCTGTAATGATCCTAACCCTATATATATATATATATATATATATATATATATATATATATATTATATATATATAGTATATATATGTATATATATATGTATATATATATTTGTACTAGGATAGAAACTCATGTATTTTATGGTTGAATAAATCCAACTAGTTGTAAACCAGCAGTTTCTATGAAGATTTGCATATTGGATGTCATCTGTCATTGTGTAATAAGAAAATATGAAGATTTAAGAATTATAAGTAACAAATATTAAAGATTTAATAATTATAAAATTATATTTTATGAGAAGATATAATTGAAATTTTCTTAAGATTTAGCAAGTTTTAAAACTTATTAATATAGTAAGATTTATATTCTAAATATTATTTATTTAGTTTATTGAGAATCATTATTAGTAGGGAGGGAGGGAGGCAGGAAACAAAAATCTAGACTTCACTAAGAAGTTGACATGTGATAGGAAGAATCTCACATTTATGATCTAATAACGACAAACCCGGTTTCCCACCTAACCGTTAATTATTTGAATTAGGCTATATAATTGGGTTATATTTGGGTAGTTATTTTTCATTTATTAGGTTCTTATTTGGTGTCAATTATTCCTATTTTACAAGGATTGTATTTGTATTTATTCCAATGGTTGTAAATGAAACATTCATTCGGTTGTATATTTTATATGGTATCGATGGTATCGAGCCAGGCAAGAATTAATCCTCTCCAAAACAACCCCCTCTTTCAACCACTCCGGCAAGCACCATGTCCACTGAATCTTCTTCAACTACTTCCACTGTTGGACCATTCCCCTCACCATATCTTCTTCTTTAACCATTGTTACTCTCCTTGCCTCTCTTAAACTTAGTGCCACCAACTATTTATGTTGGAAAACCCAGATTGAAGCCCTCCTCTATGGGCTAGATCTCTTTAACTACATTGATGGAACCCTTCCTGCACCTAAACCAACCGTTGATGATGCCAGCAACTCCACTCCCCATGTCGATTACAATGTTTATTGAGAATCATTATTAGTAGGGAGGGAGGGAGGCAGGAACAAAATCTAGACTTCACTAAGAATTGACATGTGATAGGAAGAATCTCACATTTATGATCTAATAACGAAAAACCCGGTTTCCCACCTAACCGTTAATTATTTGAATTAGGCTATATAATTGGGTTATATTTGGGTAGTTATTTTTCATTTATTAGGTTCTTATTTGGTGTCAATTATTCCTATTTTACAAGGATTGTATATTGTATTTATTCCAATGGTTGTAAATGAAACAATTCATTCGGTTGTATATTTTATATGGTATCGAGTATATTTTATATGGTATCGAGCCAGGCAAGAATTAATCCTCTCCAAAAAACCCCCTCTTTCAACCACTCCGGCAAGCACCATGTCCACTGAATCTTCTTCAACTACTTCCACTGTTGGAACCATTCCCCTCACCATATCTTCTTCTTTAACCATTGTTACTCTCCTTGCCTCTCTTAAACTTAGTGCCACCAACTATTTATGTTGGAAAACCCAGATTGAAGCCCTCCTCTATGGGCTAGATCTCTTTAACTACATTGATGGAACCCTTCCTGCACCTAAACCAACCGTTGATGATGCCAGCAACTCCACTCCCCATGTCGATTACAATGCTTGGTTCCGTCAAGATCGTCTCTTGTTCGGTGCCCTGGTCGGTAGTCTTTCCCCGTCTCTTTTCCCGTTGATCACCAATGCTAAATCCTCTCTTGAGGCCTGGAAAATACTTTCTGATACCTATGCCTCCACCTCTCGAGGTCATATAAAATAACTTCAATATCGATTGAAACAAACTACCAAAAGCCCAAACCAAACCGTCATTGATTTTATGCAATCCGTCAAAGCCATTACCGATGAACTTGTTTTCTTGGCAAATAATTGGTCCAAGAAGACATTACTGATGTCATCTTAAATGGCTTAGACTACGCCTCCTACAAAGCTCCTATTGATGCCGTTATGCTAGAGACACCCCATTTCATTTCATGAACTTCATGAAAAACTCATAAAACATGAGTTAT
Source organism: Flaveria linearis (assembly GCA_024085815.1). Classification (NCBI taxonomy): domain Eukaryota; kingdom Viridiplantae; phylum Streptophyta; class Magnoliopsida; order Asterales; family Asteraceae; genus Flaveria; species Flaveria linearis. The sequence continues at coordinate 36,995,875 of CM044013.1, forward strand.
CATTGGCCCAACAACCCTCTTCTCCTGCCAACCTCCACCAACCAACAACCGCCTTCATTGCCCATACTCGCCCATCTCACAAACCATGGCAAAACCGCGGCCCCTTTCCATCCGCCGATCTCCTTCCCACCTCACAAAAAGGTTTAACTACCACACAAACTGTCACAACCAACCGTCCCTTCTTAGGCAAATGCCAATTTTTTGCTTCAATAAAGGTCATTCACTTACCTCTTGTCATGCTTGTAAGAAGATGTACCCACATATCACTCTGCCTCCCTTACCCAGAGGTACCCAAACCACTTCTTCACAGGCCCGTGTAATGCATGTTCCAGGCTCTCCTATTGACAAAACCGCCCTTGGCTTTTTGATAGTGGTGCTTCTCACCACATCACAAACGACCTTAGTGCACTATCTCTCCACGCTCCTTATGATGGCACCCAAGAACTTGTAGTTGGTGATGGTTCGTCTCTTAATATCACTCATATTGGTTCTTTAACACTTCACTTTGACAGCATCTCTTTGATTTTACATAATGTTTTATGTGTTCCATCCATATATCGTAACATTATCTCTATATCCCGTCTTTGTCTAGATAACAATATACTAATCCAAATTTTTTTCTCTTAATTTTGTTATCAAGGATTGCCACAATCACCAACCCTCCTGCAGGGAGTAGCTAAATACGGGATCTACGAGCTTCGTCCAAAATCACCACCTTCAGCTTTTCATGTTCACACAAATAAATCATCCTTGTGGCATTATCGTCTCGGTCACCCACATTCACAAGTGCTACAACACATTTATCTTTTATTGTTTCTTGTATTTCTTATTTTAATCAAAACAAACAACAACAAACATACCCATATATCCCACTCAAGAGTAGGGTATGGGAGGGGTAGGTGGTGGCGAGTCTTTTCTCTACCTTGGGGGTAGAGAGACCGCTTCCAAAGAGACCCCGAACTCGGAAAACACAAGCAGCATATTGTGTAGCATACAACACATAGGTATAAGACACATTAAAGCATACAACAAAAGCGGCATGTTGCACCTATAAAGGGCAGATGGGGAATACGTACACAACAGAGCTACATTACCCTTTCTACCCACAAATCCCACTAAAAAGTCCTTACTTTTAATTCTGCGCCTCCACGCACTCCTATCCTCGATCATGTGCTCAGAGAGGTGCAAGTCTACCATATCTTGCCTAATTTTCTCATCCCAAGTCAACCTAGGTCTTCCTCTACTCCTCCTACCCTCTACGTTGATGTTCTCTACTGCTCTAACCGTGCTGCCATCTGTCTCCTCTTCACGTGCCCGAACCATCTTAGTCTTCCCTATCTTATTTTATCTGTGATACAAGCCACCTCTAGCCTGTTTCGAAGCATGTCATTTCTTATCCGATCCCGTCTTCTCTGTCCACACATCCACCTCTCTTATTTCTTATTTTAATGATTCATGTAATTCATGTTACGTTTATAAAAGCCACAAGGTTCCTTTTAGTGTTTCATCTATCACCTCTAATGCCCCGTTACAAGTTTTATTTTCGGTGTGTGGCCCTTCCCTGTTCTTTCCTATGATGGTTACAAATATTACATAATTTTTATTGACCATTACACAAAAAATACTTGGATTTACCCACTCAAAAAGAAATCCGATTCACTCAACACCTTTATTAGCTTCCAAAGACTTGTTGAAAATTATTTTCAATGCAAAATTAAAATATTGTTCTCAGATAACGGCGGTGAATAAATTAAACTTGCTTCCCATCTTGCATCTTGTGGCATTTCCATCTTACTTCCCTACCTCATACACTTGAACACAATGGTTAGCCGAACGCCGACACCGTCACATAGTCGAACCGGTTTAACCCTTCTATCTCATGCCAAAATGCCTCTTAAACCCTTTTCTTTTACCACCGCAACTTATTTGATCAATCGCTTACCTACCCCCACCCAATCCAAAATATCACAATGATCATTATGTTCTATACAATGCTACCTTTACTCTTTAATGAAACCCGCCACCGTTACTCAAGCTCTCAAAAGTCCCCTCTGGCGTCAAGCTATGAACACGAATCATCAATTCCTTTGACCATTCATTTTGAGCCTCCAATTCTCTTTGGAAATGCAACATGAGTTGATGCTCTACAATGTAACAATACTTGGGTCTCTTATTCCGCCGGACTCTGCACCCAACCTTGTTGGCTGTAAATGGGTTTTTCGAACTAAGTTTAAACCGGACAACACCATTGACCGTCTAAAAGCTCGTATGGTAGCCATAGAGTTCAATCAATGTCCAGGCATCGATTATGTTGAATCCTTCAGTCCGTTATCAAACCTGCAACCCTACGCCTTATTCTTTTCTAGCCACTTCTCAGAATTGGTGTCTTCGTCACTTGACATTAACAATGCCTTTCTCCAAGGCACCCTTGCCGAGAATGTTTTCATGTCTCAACCCCCCGGTTTCGTCGATGCTTCTTTACCTCATCATATATGCAAATTAGACAAGGCCATCTACAGTCTTCGTCAAGCCTCCCGTGCTTGGTATGATGAGTTAAAATCATATCTTCTTTCTGTTGGTTTCAAACCAACCATATCTGACCCCTCTTTATTTGTTCATCAGGGCATTCAGTCCCCCATTTTTATTCTTGTATGTAGACGACATCATCCTCACTGGCCCAAATACGTCTCTTATCAATTCTTTCATCAAGTCTCTTGCTTCTCGTTTCTCCCTCAAAGATCTCGGCTCCCTTTCTTATTTATAGGTGTCGAGGTCATTCCAAATAATCATGGTCTTTCATCTCTCAATCTAAATACATCCTTGATTGTTAACTCGACCCAACATGAGTGGCTGCAAGCCGGCTGCCACACCAATGTCCTTAGCGGACCCTCTTACTCCCACCGATGGAACACCTCTGCCTTCACCCACTCAATACTGTGCCTTTGTTGGAGCCTTACAATATTTATCCCTCACTCGACCCGATGTGGCCTTCACCATCAACAAGCTTTCCCAATTCATGCATTCACCCACCACCATCAACTAGGCTGCCCTCAAGCGTTTATTTCGCTACCTTCATGGTACCTTACACCTTCATGCATTCACCGATGCTGATTGGGCTAGTGATAAAACAACTTATTGAAGCCACAGGTTACATTGTTTACCTAGGATCGAATCCTATCTCTTGGAGCTCTAAAAGACAACCAATCCTGGCGAGATCTTCCACTGAAGTCGAATTTTGGGCTGTCGTGTCCACCACCACCGAGGTCCAATGGCTCATATCTCTTTTATCGGAACTTGGCTACAAGTCCACTGTTACACCCGCCATTACTATGATAATTTGAGCGCCACACATTAATCAGCTAATCCAGTTTTTCACTCGCGCATGAAGCATCTTGCTCTTGATTTTCATTTTGTTAGAGAAAAGGTACAGCAAGGCATTATCCGTGTCACTCATATTTCTGGGGATGATCAACTGGCCGACGCCCTTACTAAGCCGCTGCTGAAACCCCGGTTTCATAATCTTTTATCCAAGATTGGACTAATCTCTCGAACGTCTATCTTGCGGGGGCATAATAACAACAAACCGGTTTCCCGCCTAACCGTTAATTATTTGAATTAGGCTATATTATTGGGTTATATTTGGGTAGATATTTTTCATTTATTAGTTTCTTATTTAGTTTCGATTATTCCTATTTTACAAGGATTGTATATTGCATTTATTCCAATGGTTGTAAATGAAACAATTCATTCGATTGTATATTTTATTGATCATGTTAAGTCCAAGACCTGTTAGTTCCTGAAATCGTCTTTGTAGTATTCAATAGAGTAGAAGAAAAAGATAAACCAAAGGGCAAACGGCCTAGCAGTTGCAAGTTATGTAGAAAAGGTGTCCCTCTCTGTGTGGTTGAGGTATCAAGTTGCATAATGAACAGAATGTGTGATAGGTTTAGAGAGTGTGTGAGTTAGCCACCCTGAAAATAAAAAAGAAAAATATCAAATTTAAATGTGTTCTTTTAGTCACTTGGAAACGAAACTGTCAAGAAAGTTATGAAAGTTGGGGTGAAAACAATCAAACCATCCATATTAAAGCAAATCGGCTGATCGGGGATTTATAAGGTTTAGTTCAAGGTTAATAGTTGTAACGTCGGTTTTAATAGTTTGGTTCATGAATTGGAAGTTGGAACCATCCATATATAATGTTATTTTGGGATATACTTATGCATTTATAATGTTCATGAATCATCTTTATAATTTACTAACGTTCATAACTTTTTTTCTTAAATAACTAGTTGAAAGTGTGCAAACCATCAATCAAACCGTTTTGGGCCATCCAGCCAACACAACCAACCCGCCAATTAATTTTCTGTTTTTATATCACAGTTAGCGGTTCTACCCATATTCTTTTGCAAAATTGCATAAGCACCCTTATGAAAGGGCACACCTTGGTCACTAGCAACAATACAAGGCGCTGCCTGTCTATTGTTATTGCCGTCATATATTTTTATGCTTCTTCAACAAGCTGGCAATCTGCATTTAGTTTTTTGTCATTACTCATCCGTAATCAATACATAAAGTTTCTAGCACTTAGCATTTTGGGTTTGTTAAAAGACTGTTATGTTTACTTTTTTGATAAGTTTCCAGTTAAATTTTAACTTTTTATCCATTAGATAACCATTACGTCAACTAGTTACTTAAGCATGTCACTTCTTTTCCGGTTCATCTTTATAAAGGGGCATTCATTAGATTTCACCAGGTCGAAAATCTTACTAAATCATGAATTGATGGGGAACTTGGTTTATAAATATCGTCTCTCAAATCCTTAAGTAAACAAGCTAGATGGGCAGATGGCGTACAGGATTGGATCCTATACACTGCTCCGCGCCAAGTGAGTCATGAATGGGAGAGAAGTAATGACTAATGAGTGTAAGATTTTATCCTGTCTTTTCTAAGACCGACTTATAACACCTATGTCGGTAAGGGGGTGGAGAGCGTTTTGCTAGAGCTCAGTTAGTGTTGTCATATGACATTGTGATGTTTTGCCCGAACAGAGACCTAAAGGTGTGTGCTTATGAAGTCATAATCGTTTGAGATGAACCAATAGGAATGCATCAAGTGTGATAATAGGAGCCAACCGTTACGTCCTATCCCCATAAGATAGCACCACTAGACTTTTTTACCCCTATTCTTTTTCCATGTGATTAACCTTATTTTAATTGGATTTCCTAGATAACAAATGTGATAAGTTTCTACATGCATGTTAACATTTGTTATATATATCCATACAAATACAAGATTATAACATATACCCACAAAGCTCTATAATTACTGATATGGAAAACATTTCTTCCAAGAAAATATGTAGTTGATTTGTCTACATAATGCTAACTACCACTAAACTTCACTCTCAGGTTGGCGGTTGTAGCAATGGCAGGACTAGCTGCAGAAGGTCTAAAATATGATAAAGTGGTTGGCCAATCTGCTGATCTATTTACTCTACAGGTATTTTGTTACGAATGGCTCCATCACACCATGTTTTATCTCTTATAAGTCAAACAAAAAATAGCTTAAGAGAAAAGGGCCAAACACATCGAAAGTCATCCAAGGTGTATTTTTAATGCATATATTTGTCTAAAAATTAGATTATTGTTAAACTAATATTATTCTCACTCGAAGCACTAGCATAGATAAAAAGGAATTAGATTTTGTCCAAAACTTGATTTTAACCCGACTCGTTTAGACCTCGTTGCAAATTTCAATCATTTCGAACAAACTTTATTAACCAGATCTCATGTAAACTTTTTTCATAATCTCAGAGATTTATAAACAGAAGTAAACCCCAGCTCAAGTCACAAGAACAGCAGAATCTAACCAGATGGGCAGTAAGTTATCCATTTATGCAATCCCATTGCACCATTATTCTTTAAGTTATACCGAGGATTCATTCCTATCTGTTTATGTGATAAAAATCTTGCGGCTGCAGGTTTTGTTTGCGGGATCATTGTTAAAAAACAATCAAAAACTTCATGAAGCCGTAATGTCTGCAATGTCAAAGAAGGCAAGCGTGGTAGAGTGTATTGAAGCAATTGAAAACGCCGCTGCATGATCTCGTAAATAGTAGGCAATACCATTGATTATATAAAATTGGTATTTCATTGAATATGAAGATAACATCGTTGTGAGTGTTTGGTTAAACTGGAATGTCAAACACTTTGAGACAAGTTTTTTTAGTCGTTTGTTGGCTCCAAAAAGCCAACAAAAACATTCTTATTTGGAAATAAAGCGGAAAAAGAATGATGAATTACGGTTCCAAAAAGTCTACATGACGTCTATATTAAAATAAAATAAATAATAAAAAATCACCTATCTCCACATAGTATCAGTGATCTACAAGTTCGGAGATTAAAACATACCAAAATTGGATCAAGAGATTTCCCTATAAAAATGAAAAGGAAAAATAAAAACTATGAATATATTGGTGAAAAGAAATTATCGTCCCTGAAAAATCATCGCAATATGACATGATACAAGATATGAAATCGGCTTATTACTTTATACCAATCATATATCGGTCTACTTTGAGCAAATAATTCCATTTTATCGCTCCTCAACTTACATTACAATAAATATAAAGTCCTCAATGTCGATTTGCGGGTCTCTAACAATGATGAAAACAATATAGAACTTGCAAAGCAATCATAGTCGGCCGTACATAGAAAGCATGTCTCGTAGCTTCTTTGCTTCGGTATCCATGCTTGAGAAGCTCATAGAATTTGGTATCCTCCAACCCCAATTTCCAGACTGTGTTAACAAAAATTGAAATTGATAAGCTTATAACAAGTTTTACCAATTAAATAAATACGCAGACCAAAAGAAGTTTTCGGGCATACAAGATGCCCCCCACCATAATGACCACACCTTAAGTGTTGGTCTCTTGTAAAACACTTGAAGACATCAACTTAAAATTGCTATGATTAGGTTGTAAATCGGGCATGTTAAGTTGTAAGAAAACGGGTCAAAAGTTGTATAAAGTGTTTTTTAATGCATAAATTTCCTAAATCATTTTATTCAAAAAAACTATAATACTGATACTAATTAGTTATAACATGTTATTTTCTCGAGGTGCTTATGGTCAAATAATATTCTTGAGTTAAGAACCAAACTACAAGTTCTAAAATTATTCACGTTTAGAACCAAACAAATTTGAGCTGTTTACCCAACCTGCCCAACTGCCCATCAACTCTAGTTCTAAGATTAATTTAATTCTATACAAAAGCAAGAAAGCTTAAATAACATTTTGTGGGTGGCAGAAGACGTAAGGACCCTAGCCGCCATGATGAAAGATAACATAATGACAAAGTAATTACATTTCCAAACTATGCAAATGCAATGAAAAAGAAAAGCACACTACATCTTTGATTGAGCAGCCCAGAGGGCGTGTAAGGAGGGTCTTCTGCAGGAGGTTTAGAGATAAGCCCTAATTCGAGATACATATGATTATTAAAGCTTTAGCTCAAACATATGCTACTTATGCAGCTAAGTGAACCTTTGGTCTTCTTATACTTCAAAAAATATATATTCTACCAGAAACCCCATGGTGGCCTAACAATCATGATCAATGATAACACGCAAAATAGCACAAACCATAGTCACCTAATTCGCGGTTCGCTCCGGTTCGAAAACGAGGTACGGGTTCGCGATTCGCTAGGGGCCACGAATCCGGTTCGTTAGGGGGTAGGTTCATTCCGGTTCGATCCGGTTCGATCCGGTTCGATCCGGTTCGCTGTACCAATCAATTCGGTTCATATATTATCATTAAACAAGGTGTTACACTATCAGTATCATCTTGTACATTTGGTCGTTTCTTCCCAAACACCATTTTTGAGATAAGAATGAAATATGTGAGTTGTGCTGAGTAAAGGGTGGTGAACACAACTATTTAACACTACTGATTGAATTCGATTATGAATCGATTCAATTTCTTCCGATGATTGAATTCGATTATGAATCGATTCAATTTCTTCCGATGATTGAATTCGATTATGAATCGATTCAGTTTCGATTAAGTACTGGAATCGATTCAATTTCTTCCGATTATGAATTCGATTATGAATCGATTCAATTTCTTCCGATTTTCTTCCAGTTACGAATTCAATTTCTTCCAGTTATGAATTCGATTCGCGAATCCATAGCGAATTTCTTCCATCCACAGCGAATTGCAGCCGCGAACCAACAAGCGAACCTCAAGCGAACCTCAATCGAACCTCAATCGAACCACAATCGAACCACAGGAGCGAACCGCGAGCGACTGGGTCGCTAGCGAATGCGAATGGGTTCGAATCGAACCAATTCGAAAATCGCGGGTGACCTAGCGAATCCTGTGACTATGGCACAAACACATATAAATGTATTTTTGGGGGAAAAAAATGAGTTGGAAAGACCATTACCTGTGTTGCTGGAATATTCATTCTAGCAGAACTCCCCAACCCAAGAATATCCTGCATAGGTATGATTGAAGTTTGGGCTACTGAAGCCAGGGCAGCACGGATTAGCGCCCATGAGATATCATCATCCATAGAAATTGATAAATAGTTAAGCACCTGAAATAACAAGTGTCATTGTGATGGGGCCCGGATAGAAAATATAAGGAAATTGAATTGTAAATTAAACAAAATAGAATACACGATGATAATTAAACGAAACAGAATAACGATGATAACAAAAAAGATAACGATTCAAATTCAACAGACAACCAACTCGACTATTAACGATTTACCTTTGAGAGGTAAACCAATTCTCCTATTGATAATATCGCCATTTCAAAAAAAAAAAAAAAAAAAGAACTCTCCTAATGATGCTCAGTTGCTCACTCATTCAGCTCTCTTCGATTATGATAATAAGCATAATAGTAGTCATATATATAGATTTTCCAAATTAGAACCTTACCTCTTTTGAAATAATAATCCTAATCTCTGTCCATAAAAAGTAATTAGCAATACTAATCTCCACCACCTAATATTTATCATAGAAAGAAATTTGAACAGAAAGCATAAAGAATCACTCACATTACATTTTTCTTCTTGCTGAAGGACGTCCCACCAACCACGTATCTACGAGAGAATGCAAACTATCAAATGGTCTGTTTGGTTTTGGTGGATAATGTGTACAATCTAAGCACAATATGCAAATTGAGTACAGTGAGGGGAAATTGAGGAAAAACCTGTTAATTTTGAAGTACAATCGCGATACGGTGTGACTATTATTTATCAGTTTTGTTTTAGTTCCTTGAATTGAGGTTTGGAAATACGTTTAGTTCTTTTGTATATGCTATGTCCTAAAAATCAACCTGATGTACAGTAATACATGAATGAAGGGGATCACCGTGTCATTATCATGAGTGCCAGTATATACAACTTGATTTTTCTCATGATTATGAGGCAAATGAGGGTTTGCTGAATCACTTCCAAAACCTGTTCAGAAAATTATCATCAAAAAATTAGTTTGAGAATTTTAAACTTCAGCCTACCTGAGTTTAATAAATAAAAAATAAAAGTACGAAGCAATCTAGTACCAAATTGGAGAACAGCCATTCCAGGTGCCCCAATGGATTTCCGAAGTTGGACTACATCTTCAGTTATAACTCCCTGTAATGCAGCAACAAAGGAAGATATAATATGGTCCCATTTATAAGACTAACAGGTTCCATATTCAGATTATGCATTCAAAGTCATCTAAAAAGGTATATTTGTTTTGCATTTAAGCGTTTAAATAGCACCTCACATTTTCATAAGGCTAGGGGTGTAAACAAGTCAAGTTGACACATGAACTACTCGGGAACGGCTCGCTAGAAACTCAAATGGAACCATGCTTAAACTAGCTCGATCTCATATTATGGCTCATTTAATAAAAGAAGTCAAGCCCGAGCTTCACATATCGAGATCAAGCCGGCTCACGAGCATAAACGAGCCTTTTACCACTAGAATTTTCACTTAGTCTAATTAGTATATATTTACATTAAATAATAATTATTATATGCACAACTCTGATAAATATAGTTAAATATTATGTATTATGCTATATAAAAAGTATAATTATAAATATAGATAAATTAGTTATAAACATATATAAATAAAATAATTAAATAGTAAACGAGCCAAGCTCAAGGGGCCCGAGCTGAGCTCGAGCTTGCAAGCTATAGAAATAAAGTTCTAAACGAGCCAAGCATAAGCTTGCGCTAGAGCTCTCCTAAGTCAAAACGAGCTAAAGCAGTTTCTTCAATCTCAGTTTCAAATCAATGACTTATGTCATCTTCGATACTTTCTTGGTATAAAAGTATCTTGTTTTGCACAAGGAATATTTCTTTCTCAGCATAAGTATGTCATTGATATGTTATTCGTGTGTGGGTTACTGGGCTGTAATCCAGTTGATGTCTAATGTTGCCTATAAGGAAACTCCTCCTAGAGGACAGGAGCCTGATGAAGGATCCAGAACGGTACATAAAATTGGCAGTTACTTTGGATATATCATTTAGTGTGAATGTTTTGAGCCCATTCATGGCCGCATCGTATATCAGACACTAAGACGTTGCTCTTCGCGTATTAAGTTATCTTAAGACTACACCAGGTCAAGGGATTTTATATTCTGATCAAGGCCACTATCGTGTAGATGCTCTATAAAGGATGGAGATAAATGGATATCAGGCTTCTCGGAAGTAGATTGGGAAGAATGTCCTATTTCTTAACGGTCTATGACCAGATATTATGTGTTTGTTGGTGAAAATCTTGTCTCTTGGAAAAATAAGAAACAACACATGGTATCTAAACTGAGTATAGTCATAGTATGGAGCCAAGGCAGATGTCACATTAGAAATGATATAGGTTCGTCCTCTTCTTCAGATACAAGGAAACCGAGGGATAAGTAAGTGGCGTTTGGTTGAGGATATGGGTTTCATAATGTTTGAGTATGTTCATTAGAAGGGTTGGTTTGAAGAAATGGGGTTAATACACATAAAATTGGTAGCCTCCACACACACATAGAGGGTTAGGTTTAAATATCCATACTTATTTTCATTCCATCATGTTACCAAACCCATACCCATAGTGATTCCGAAGTGCAGACCAAAACCCACCTAAGACCCCAAGTACATCTGGGACGTTCTTAGAAAGTAAAATGTTTACAACAACAAATTCAGAGTGCATGGTGGATGCAAGTTAATTTGTAAATCATACCAAGTCTTCCGCTATGATATTAATGTTCCCAACAGCTCTAAAGATGGCATTAAATAGAGAACTTCCAGGTCCCACCTACTATCAAACAATTGTAACAACTTAGAGAGCATAGGAAGTAATAAGTTCGACAAAATGTTGTATATCTGAAGAGATCTGACCTTCCATCTACCCAAAGTCGCAATTTTTGCTTCTGCAAAACAAGAAATTCGCAATTATAACATGGATATATTGAAGCAAGATTCCTTCATTACACATCATTTCTCCCTTGACATGGTACTTGTAACTTTCAGCCTAAAATACTCCTGCCTCTGTGCCTCAATTATATAATTAGCGAAATTGCATTCAAGCATATCACAGTTGATGCACATAGGCCATCTCTTCATGGGCAAATTTAATTCTATAGCCAAAGATACTTTTAATTTTTCAGATTTCAGAAATTACTATTTATGGGATAGTATTGTAGGCACGAAGGAGAACTGTGTTCAAAATCAGAATTGGACGCTTATTTTAAGGGGTGTAATACAAAATCTGCCCACTTTTATAACCAAAATCAGTTTGATAGATTTTTTCTTGTTATTATACACAGAAATCACCAGAAGGAACAGCCCAAAATCCAGAAAAACCCCTGAAATGATCTATCCTGAACTCATCAAATAGGTCCTGTGCGCGTCTTAACCGGCGTACCCACCACGAAAATTGATCTTCTTCCATTGCTTTCCAGTCATACAACGGGCTTCATGTGAAATAAAACAATATTCAGTGTTAATCACTCATACAAATTTATATAAAACAAAAGTTTCAATGTCTTATGGCATGAAAGAAAAAAATGTATTTTGTAAAATCCATAAATAAACAACTTTCTTCAAAACTATAACACTATTCATAGAAAGTTGGATTTCAGCTGTATGTAAACCTGTCCCATAGTTGACCAGTTTCACTAAATGCATCAGGGGAACACCACTAACCAAAAGTGGAAACCCTTTCCTGTTCTGAAAGACAAATAGATAGTTAGAAATTGAAACTTAAGAGGAACATCAAGATGCTTCTTGCATAATGCATAGAGGTGAAAGGATGGATGGGTTGAGCAACGGATCAAAACAAACTCGAGTTATAATGGGTCATTTATAGTACAGGTAGGATTGATCCACAAACACTGCAGTCCATTTCAAAAACTTCTTAGATGTAATTAAAATTAAGCTCCCCGCGTTGCGGCGGGGGCGTAAAACCGTGCCAAATAGCACCAATGTCACACCACCGCCAACGACCACCAACACTGAAGTTGCGGTGTGTTAATACGAAGAACTTAGACCAAAACGTAAAACATAAAAAATATAACTAAGTCAATCTAAGATCTGCGTACTGTGACAAACCTTCAAAAGGAAAAAATAGACGTAAAAATGTTAAACCAAACACGCACATTGTGCCATGTTAACTCACAAAATTTAGAACGAAACGTAAAGCAAAACGTAAAATTGTTGAACCATACATGCATGTTGTGTCGTGTTAACTTGCAAAACTTTGAACGAAACATAAACCAAAAATTTGTGAAAGATGTATAGGGGAACAAAGTTGAAAATATAAAAGTTGTGAGATTCAATTGCAAAAGATGAAGAGTTTTGGGTTAAAAGTAAAAAAAAAAATCAAATTTGAGAAGTTACATTGAAAAAAAATGAAAAACTTTGGGATAAAAGTGAAAAATCACATTTCTTTTGAAAAACCCCTATGCGTAAGGTGCAACACCATTATGCATAGAAAGGTTGCAAATTAGTATAATATAATTTAATGCATGAAATATTATTAAAAAAACAGTACTGTTACAACAATAATGTAAATATTCTAATAAAGGGATTAAGATGTTATGTGCACTAAAAATAGAATTAGGCAACTTTCAAACCATTCCCATACTACATTGTTCAATTTGACCCATTTGACATTTAGAGGTGTATGAGATAAAAAGACAACAGAAGTTGACCCACTCATGAGTAAATGGGTCTAAAGTGCCACCTCTAATATTAATGCAAATCAACCTTAGATATTATTTACTCACAAGCAAAAAGTATTTCTTGTTTGCCCAAACATCTGCGCTGTGATAACCAACATAGATGGGCATGTCTCCCATTATGCTTATCCCCTTTGTTTGTGCATAATGACGAACTTTTTTCCACTGTCTTTGAAATAAGAACTGTTGTGCCACAAAAATGTCAATCTGTGAATGGAAAGGGAATGGAAAGAGACACATGGTCAGAAAACAAGTGATCTGGCTAAAATTAATTTTAGGAACGGGAGGTAAGACACATAAAAGGGAATGTCAAATGGCAGACATCTTACAAATTCCTTTTTACTTTGGTAAATGTCTTGTAATGCAGCAAGATGGCGATTCTTTAATGGCTCAGGCCAATCATACCAATTATATGTATTATAACAGTCATCAATAGCAGCAAAATATGCGGCATCATCAAGCCAGCCTATGTAATCATGAAAAGAACAAAGTAAAAGTAAGTTTCCTAAAAATTTCACAACGTTTTGTACCATCAACCACATAATATAAATGTTTGGTGACAAAAGCAAACAAATTCTAACAAGAACTCGTCCATCTCCCCAAAAATGTCCCTTTTAAATAATTTGTAGAAAATAGAAGTAAAACAACACGCCAAATAGTTTTTAACTTCTTATAAATGCATTGATGACTTACATATTACATGTTGAAAGTGAATTATATATTACAATGTGAAATAAACTGTATATTCCCTTGCCCACGTGAAGACAGAGCTTCAATCATAACAACATAATTCCACCACATTTTTACATGGCCTCTAATAACTTTGAACCTCTTCAAGGTTTCATGTCTATTAGTTCTGTAGATAAATTATATAAAAATTCAATTGGTACAAGTGTCATGAAGAATTTCTGTAAGGATGTAACACAGGTGCATGGCAAGGCTAAGAGGCAGTGCCTAAGCCTTCATAATGTTCCAAGTAGTTTACCATATACATTTATGTTATGTGTAATAGTGAGTATATAAGCACTTGCATAAACAAAACAACAAATTAATGCATGAATTCCATTATAAAGTGAGAAACTTCAGTCAAACATAAAGAAGTATGGATAACTAATATTATCTTGAATGAAAAATAGAATTGGTTAATTGTAAGATAATAGATTTTTTTTTTTAATATTAGAAAACTAGAAGCATGTAATGCTAGTATTCCTGAAAGAGTAAAATTCAGATATTTGCATTTTCAGCTCAACAAGAATTGTCATAATGGCTTAAAGAAAGGATATTTTACTTGCAACGTCAGGATCTTTGCAAAAATCTTCAAGCTGACATTTAAGATCCCCATTACTTGAAATGAGCCTCTTTGCAGCCTAAGCAGGAACAAAGATTAAACCTAAAATTTAGTTGGACTAAAAAGAACTCCATCTTTGGACACTGCCAAGACCCAAATGGGTCATATAAACAACATAAATCTGGGTGTGATCTAAGCTTGGTGTATAATATCCTTGATTCTACAAACCATGGTCCAAAAATGTTGTTTTTAAAAATGAATATCAACTACTCCATGATTGCCTTTTGACGTGGCAAGATATACATTTTGGGAAGTGTGGTGCCCAGTTTGTCCAGATTCAGAAATCAGATTTTGTGAAGCCCGCTCACATTGTTCATGTTATGCTTCACATTTGGTCAGGTCCTCCTCGATCATCCATTGCGGCTGATCTCCAGCTTGCTTCAATCATTTTTAAAGCCAAGAAAGTTTGGAGTGGTGTTTTCAGTTTTATAAATTAAATGAGGTGGCTGTTCTACTTGGTGGTGTGATATTGTATGTTACTGATGTTAAATCTTTGTAACTTGTCCAGCTTCCCCTTGGCTTTTTTATAGTAACAAAATTTTTCAGCCATTCAAAAAAAGAAATAAAAAATAGTCCATGTGACCCAAGAGACAAAATGTGAGCTTATAAAGTACCTCAAATCCCTTTTCTTAATAATTTACCTTGGCTATCAGCGGATCCTTTATTATAGCAACAGTTTCATAATTTACACGATCTTTGTCCCTGCAAGAATGCTACACTGATAAAGGAACATACATCAAGATGGTAAAATATAATGATTGCAGTCTTCATATAATCAGTGATTCTTACAGTGGTTCTGGAAGCTCCTCTTTCATCAATAAACCATCTTTCACAAGATCATCTAGGGATATCAAAAGAGTATTGCCACAATTTGCATCCTGGAAATGAACAGTTGGAATATTTTTCATTATTTGATTTCAAAAGAGTAGCACATAGCCACATACATTTAGAAGCAATGTGAAATTCTGAAATCAAATGTAACCAATAAATAAAAGTTAGGCCTCGGTTTTGATGCTAAGCTTTATTCTGTGTAGTTAACCAAGAGGCAGCTCCTCAGAGTATAGGCAGATATACCATGAAGAAAACAAGAGTGAAAAAATGTGGACATAAATAAGCTCCCTATCCCATTCTTTCAGTTATACAAGTTGCATTCTGAAACGCCCACTCTTGCTATTTTGTTGTTGACTAGGGCCGACTGTTCACACTTTCTTACATGAATTTAGTCCTGAGAGTGACTTAACCACATAAAATGAAGCAATGTATACTTGCAATATAGTGCCATACTTCGTGTGACAAACATAGCAAAGATATGCTGAGCAACACTGTGGTGACAACTTAAACAGTAACATAGTGAATACTGAAGGATGATAAAAGAAATGTAAATTGTTTGAACAACTTTATTCTAAGAAAAAGTTAGAGGTACATTGGTACTCATAAAATCTTAATCTGATCAATCCTGTTGAGGAATTAATGTTAAAGTTTGGTTGAAGTCCTCCAACTCAAACAAAAATTGGAACCTTATCACACATCATGATATTAATCATCCATTTCTTCAGTACTCTAATTCTATGTTTTTCTTCTATTTCTTTTCAGCTCATCCTTTGTATTTTCCTTAAAGGAAAACGGGGCATTCTAGTTCGACATGGTTATAATGTTCCAATAGTAATAAGTTTTAATAACTGCTTCTAAGGATGAACTCTATTAGAATGATTCTTCAGGCATCAGTTGTGTTAATGTAAATAGATTAAAATAGATTAGTTTAGTTAGCCCAGTTATTTGTTTAGTTAGTCCAGTTATGTTAGCCTGTTATTCTGGCCCATGGGCCTTAGATTAGGGTTTTCACCTCTATATATTGAGGTGTGCTTCAACATTGGAAATTATCCAGTAATAATAATCATTCTCAGTTTCATTACATGGTATCAGAGCCACAAGGCTCTCGGTACAAATCCTAGTCAGGTTACCTGTCCCTCCTCTGCTCCTGTTTTTGATTTCCCGTCAAAAAACCTGCTGTCCACACCAAATCTTTTTTCGAGCAACAAGTACAACTCACCACTACCACCATCAGCTTCGCCACCCCCCGATCTGCAAACCCCGAAAAAACCGCCGCCTACCCGCCGCTCACGCGCTCTCACGCGCCACCGCGCTCCCCTGCACCTTCCCTCACGCGCCGGCGAGTGGCGGCGCGTGGCTTCTTCTCCGGCGACCCTGTTTACACCGGCACGTTCGCGAGTCAGTTTCCAGTTCATCTGTAAGGTCAATTTCCTGCTACGACACCTTTCTCGTTTCTGCTCCAGGTATATACTCGTTTTTTCAGATCTGTTCGGATTTTATCAATGGCTGAAGAATCTGTGAATGAAACCAAACCTGAGTCCACTCCTGCAACTCAGATTGCTCCAGGTATTATCAATTACAACTCTGTCTTACGTATTCCTGTGAAACTTGACTCCAAAAATTGGAGTTCATGGAGTCTCTTTGTCGAGAAAGGACTTGCTAGTCTTGACAAGGGAGACCACTTGACAACAACCCCTCCACATCCGGTTACCCGTGAATGGCGTATTGATGATAGTGGTATTCAGATGGCTTTGTGGAATGCTATGGAGCCACAAATACTTACTATAGCTCAGAACTTTCCCACTGTGAAAGAAATGTGGGATCATTTGTCCTCATCCTTTTCGGCCAAAGAATCTCTGTCACATGCATTTTCTGTGGTTCAGGCATATAGTAGAGCAGAACAAGGTGATTCGACCTTTACTGACTATTTGACTCGGTTTTCAAAACTCAGAGATGAACTCCGTGCGTTGTACCCTCCAACCACTGATTTGAAGCTTCAGGAGGAGCGCAACAACAAAATGGATATTATGATGTTTATTGCAGGCATATCACCGAAGTTCTCTAGTGCTCGACCTTTACTGTTGAGCAACTCCACTGCCACCTCCTCCGTCGCTTCCATTTACCATTTGCTTCGAGAGATGTACGGTTCAGGGACTACTACTGGAACAACCGACACATCTGCTATGTACACAAGTGCACCTGTTAGCAAAAACACCAGTCGAGGCAATCAGCCAGCTCCAAGAAAAGGTGTTGGTCGAGGCAATGGTATCACTTGTCACTATTGTCACCAGGATGGACACACCAAGTACAATTGCCCGAATCGTCCACCTGGGTCTCTTCCACCTCCTCGACCCAAAGCAAGGTTAGTTGCCTCTGATGATGCCCCAGATCATGCCAGTCCGGCTACCCCAACAGTCACTCTCAGTCAGGAGGAGTATAACAAATTTCAGCAGTTATTGAACCTTCCGCTCCACGCTCCTAGGCCACAAGCCAATTCAGCTCATTCAGGTACGTTCTCTAGCCTTAATTCATCTTGGATTGTTGACACTGGGGCCACTCATCACATGACTGGGAATCAAGGTATATTATCCAACCTAAAGCATACCTCTCAACCTCCTGTTCGAATTGCTGATGGATCCTCATGCCCTGTTCAAGGCATTGGATCCATTAGTAACTCGAAGAACCTGACCCTTTCCTCTGTATTGTTTGTACCCGAGTTTCCCGATAACCTTTGTTCCGTAAGCCAACTTACCAAACAAAACAATTGCCTTGCCAAATTTTACCCTACTCATTGTGTTTTTCAGGAACTAGGGACGAACCGTCTGATTGGCACAGGTGTTGAATCAGGAGGCCTATACCGTCTGTCCTTATCGTCACAACCTTCAGCTAACGTTTGTGACTCAAGCATCAGGGAAGTCCACTGCCGGTTGGGTCATCCCTCTACAGCGGTTCTGAGGCAAATGAGACCGGATTTATCTGTTTCTGTTGATTTTCATTGTGAGTCGTGTCAGCTAGGTAAACACACCCGGCGTCCCTATCCCCCAAGAGTGTCTAGTAGAGTCTGTAACCCATTTGAACTTTTGCATTCGGATATTTGGGGACCTTCCCCTGTTAAAACTACTACTCTTGGTTTTGATTATTTTGTTACTTTTATTGATGATTATTCTCGTACTACCTGGGTCTACTTATTGAAATCTCGTAGTGAGCTAAATTCCATATTTCGAGAATTCCATGCGTATGTACAAAATCAGTTTAACACATCCATTAAAACCATACGTACTGATAATGCAAAAGAATACATGTCAGCAGATTTATCATCATATCTCAAAACGCATGGTATCGTTCACGAGACATCTTGCGTATATACCTCTCAACAAAATGGCATCGCAGAACGCAAGAACCGTCACTTGTTGGATGTTACCCGCACTCTTATGATTGATTCTCATGTTCCTCATCGCTTTTGGGGGGATGCGGTCCTGACTGCTGCTTATTTGATTAACCGCATGCCCTCCTCCGTTCTCAATGGAAAAACCCCGTTTTCTGTTCTGTTTCCTACTCACAAACCTTTTCCTCTTGAACCTAAGATCTTTGGTTGTGTTGCCTATGTTCACGATCATCGTCCGACAACCACTAAACTTGATGCTCGTGCCATCCGTTGTGTTTTTCTTGGTTACTCCCGGGTCCAGAAAGGGTATCGGTGCTACAGCCCTTCTCTCCGTCGATATTTTACTAGTGCCGACGTTACTTTTCATGAGTCTTGCCCATTCTTCATTGAGTCCCCCGATTGTCTTGATGATCTCTTTCCCGATTCCGATCCTGACCCTGACATATCTCCGTCACCCACTGTCCCTACCATTTCTATCCCTCCAGTTTTATCTGCTCCTCCGGTCTCTGATGCTACACAATCGGATCCTGTTTCATCTGACCTGCCGGCAAAGGGTCCTCCTCTGATATTCACGTATACCAGACGACATAAGGATAAGACAACGGCCCCTGATTTACACCCTTATCATGATTCTGGTCCGTCCTCTGTTCCTGATCCTGTTGCTACATCCGATACTCCCTTAACAGATATTTCACATGTCACCCCTGATACACCCGTCTATGACCCACCTGGTGCACCGTATCCTGATATACCCATTGCCTTCCGAAAGGAACCCAGACATCACACCCGTTACCCTATCCAGGATTATGTCTCCTATGCACACCTGTCACCCGAATGTCATGCTTATACTACTACCCTTGACTCCTACCCGATTCCCAAGAATGTGGTGACCGCCCTAGCTCACCCAGGATGGAGAAAGGCTATGGAAGAAGAAATTGGTGCTCTTCGGGCCAATCATACGTGGGATCTGCAACCCCTTCCCCCCGGGAAGCGCCTCGTTGGTTGTCGTTGGCTGTTCACAGTGAAACCAAACCCAGATGGACCTGTGCCTCGCTTGAAGGCCCGCTTAGTTGCTAAAGATTATTCTCAGGCTTACGGTATTGATTATGATGAGACTTTCTCTCCTGTTGCCAAAATGCCATCGGTACGTATTTCTATTGCTCTTGCTGCTATTAATCACTGGCCGCTCCATCAGCTTGATGTCAAGAACGCATTTCTTCATGGCGTCCTTGAGGAGGAGGTGTATATGGAGCAGCCACCTGGGTACATCGTTGAGGAGGAGGCTTCAAAGGTATGTAGATTACGTCGCTCATTGTATAGTCTTAAGCAGTCCCCCCGAGCATGGTTCGGACGATTTTCGGATGTTATGGGAGAATTTGGGATGACTCGTAGTGCCTATGATCATTCTGTGTTCTTTAGGCATCACCAGGGCCGAAGAATTATTCTGGTTGTCTATGTGGATGATATAATAATCACAGGGGATGATGAAGTTGGGATCACGAATCTCAAACAGTTTCTTCAGTCACAGTTTCAGATTAAGGACCTTGGCCGACTCCGATACTTTCTTGATATAGAAGTATCCCGTTCTCCACAGGGAATTCTCCTATCACAACGAAAGTATGTTCTTGATATGTTATCTGAATGCGGTCTATTAGGCTGCAAACCAGTAGATAGCCCAATGCTCTCTACCGGAAAGCTGCTTCTAGAAGATGGGAGCCCAATGAAGGATCCTGAGCAATACAGGCGACTAGTTGGGAAACTTAACTATTTGACTGTCACTCGTCCGGACATCTCCTTTGCGGTTAGTGTTTTAAGTCAGTTCATGGCCGCCCCATACACAGGACATTGGGATGCTGCTCTACGTGTATTACGGTATCTTAAAACCGCTCCAGGGTTGGGGATTTTGTATTCTGATCAAGGGCACTGTCGTGTAGTCGCCTTTACAGAAGAAGGAGATGGTAGAGTATCAGGCTTTTCGGATGCCGACTAGGCAGGTTGCCCTATTTCACGGCGGTCTACAACGGGATATTGTGTGTTTGTTGGAGGAAATCTGGTGTCTTGGAAAAGCAAGAAACAACACACAGTATCTCGATCTAGTGCTGAATCTGAGTACAGAGCCATGGCAGATGTTACATTGGAGATGATTTGGGTCCGTCGTCTTCTCAGAGAACTTGGGGTTATTTCAAATAACTTGATGAGATTATATTGTGATAATCAATCTGCTATTCACATAACCAAGAACCAAGTATTTCATGAGAGAACTAAACATATAGAAGTTGATTGCCATCTAATCAGGGATCGGGTAGTTGGTACGAAGGTTGAAGAGGCATCCATTCAACCAATCCATGTTAAGACAGAGTTTCAACTTGCTGATATCTTCACGAAACCACTCCGGAAGACTCAAATAGATTTTATATGTAACAAGTTGGGCATGATTAACATCTATGCATCAACTTGAGGAGGAGTGTTAATGTAAATAGATTAAAATAGATTAGTTTAGTTAGCCCAGTTATTTGTTTAGTTAGTCCAGTTATGTTAGCATGTTATTCTGGCCCATGGGCCTTAGATTAGGGTTTTCACCTCTATATATTGAGGTGTGCTTCAACATTGTAAATTATCCAGTAATAATAATCATTCTCAGTTTCATTACAAGTTGCAAATCCCTTGCACTAAATATATTGGACACTATTAATTCTTGTTAGGTGGTTGTCCCTCATTTCTTGATAAAAATTCCATTCATTATCACCTGTCCAGAGTATGGGGAACCCTCCTCGTTAGCCTTCCTACCAGGTGGAACAAGTGGGAGAACCTGCATAAACACAGATAAACAGCTTAGAATCGCATACACCTGAACAGAGTCAATTAGGGTGGAGCACTAAGGACATTATCTTGCAGTGACATAGTTGTTTGAAAGTACATTTGCAACCGGGATCGAACACCAAGAAACAGTATCGAGCAAACACACTCCCAGATGTATAACTAAGAAAATATATAAAAGAATTTTAGAACTGAAGACCTTCCTCGTAGATCATTGTAAAAGATTCATCACCTTCAAAGGAAATGAGAAGTTTACAGTAGATAAAAACTTCTACAGAACTCTTGTGCCTAACATTCTAGAAGCAATATTACCATTCACAAGAATTGAACTAGTTTCCTCATGCAATAGCTTAGTACTTTTGGTAAATGGTCTATTCTGCTTTTAATTGAATCTACTTTTGTTTGCAGCCCTTCCCGACCAAATTCAGCAAAAATCAATGCCAGAAATTCATCTTCATTTACGCAGGAAAAGTGGATAGTGTACCATACAGCCTAAACACACACACACACACACCCCAAGCTATATCACGATGGCAAACCTTATACGCTAAATTTCAACACCTACATTCTTGCATCTCCGATTCTAATGTTCTAAAACTGAAAGTAGATAATAACATTGATACGAACGAAAAGAAGAAGACAGGAGAAGATAATTCGATCAATCAAGCTAGCTCTTCTCATTCATGATTCCGCCTTTAATAGGTCGGTAGTTAACTAACTAACGGCTGTTAGTTAGTATTTCAACTAATTGTTACATTTACAAAATACACCCTTTAACTATGACATATTACAATATGAGCCCTTAACTATTTATTCGTAACAATACTCCCTCCCTTAACATTCTTGTCCTCAAGAATTAAAGTCGGGAAATCGAAGTTGAAAATCATGCAAGTCTTCCCATGTAGCTTCGGTGGCTGGTAGGTGCTTCCAATGAACTAAAACACGGACAGCCATCGTATTCCGCTTACGAGCAAGTTGCCGATCCAAGATTGCCCGGGGTTGTAAATGAAAGCGAGGTTCATCTGGTAGGGGAATAACCTGAGAATGATCCCCTTTGGCTGCTTTGAGTAAGGAGACATGGAAGGTAGGGTGAATTTGAGAAGAAGATGGTAGATCCAAACGATAAGCAACTGATCCAATCTTCTCAACAATAAGAAAGGGACCAAAATAACGAGGGCCCAGTTTATGATGACGGTGAGTCTTCAAAGAGGCCTGCACAAAGGGCTGCAATTTGACAAAGACCCAGTCACCCACATTGAATTGGCGATCCGAACGATGACGATCGGCCAATTGGCACATACGATTCCTCGCAGTTTCTAAAGAAGCCTTCAAATTAACTATTTTCAGCTCACGAGCTTGGAATAAGTCTTCAATAGAAGCAATCTTTGAGTCATTCGGAATGTATGGAATGTGCAGTGGTGGTTTAATGCCGTAAAGAGCCTCAAAGGGGGTCATTCCGATGGTCGAATGTTTAGTGGTGTCGTACCACCATTCGGCCAAAGTGAGCCACTTAAACCATAGTAATGGGGTATCCATTACCATTGCCCGAAGGTATGATTCTGAACAGTGATTAAGGACCTCTGTTTAACCATCAGATTGTGGGTGATAAGCTGTGGAATAGGACAAAGAGATACCCATAAGCTTCATAAAGTCTTTCCAAAATTGGCTAAGGAATATAGTCACGACCGGATACAATTGTGGACGGGCACCCATGCAATTTGAAGACATTGTCAAATACAGCTTGAGCAACTTGAGCAGCTGAATATGGATGAGAGAGACCCACAAAATGACCATATTTAGTAAACCGGTCCACCACTACCAATATAGAATCCTTGCCAAAGGATTTAGGAAGATCATTGATGAAATCCATGGAAATATCAGAGAAAATGGAAGTGGGAACAGGTAGAGGTTGAAGCAACCCTGGAGTAGCCACACGTTCATACTTGCTCCTTTGACAAGATTGACACTCTTGGATAAACAAGCGAACTGCTTGGGAACATTTTTTCCAATAGAATAATTCCTTAAGACGGTGAAGTGTTGCTGAGTTAAACTTGGTAATTGTGTTGTGTATATTATATTAAACAAAGATGATTACAGGAGGTATAAATAGAAAACATAATTACATAGTACACCCTCTAATAATAACTAATTGTGTATTTATCTAATATTCCCCCGCAAGCTAAGGCCGGGGTTCGACCTGTAGCTTGGACCTTAAAAATAGAAACCGTTGTGAGGGTAACGCCTTGGTAAAGACATCAGCAATTTGATCCTGTGTAGATATAAATTGAACCACCAGCTGTTGTTGAGCAACCTTTTCGCGTACAAAATGAAAATCAATTTCAACATGCTTTGTTCTGGCATGAAACACCGGATTAGCAGATAAGTAGGTAGCTCCCAAGTTGTCACACCACAATGTAGGAGCAGTGGTGATAGGAACACACAATTCACGAAGAAGTTTCTCTAGCCAAGTCAGTTCAGCAACAGTGTCGGCCAACGCCTTGTATTCAGATTCTGTGGATGACCGAGAGACAGTCTTCTGTTTACGAGCAGCCCAAGAAACAAGATTGTTACCTAGATAAATGGCAAATCCCCCGGTGGAGCGACGGTCATCCGGGCAGCCAGCCCAATCAGAATCAGAATAGGCTGTAAGAGATACATCAGTATAAGCATGAAGTAACGAGGCAGAGTTATGATGCAGTAAAAGACCAAAATCAGATGTGCCCCGAAGATATCGCAGTATCCGTTTAACAGCGGACCAATGATTAACCGTGGGAGAATGCATAAACTGGCAGACTTTGTTGACCGCAAATGTCAGATCTGGGCGAGATAACGTAACATACTGAAGAGCCCCAACTATTTGTCGATACTGAACTGGGTTATCATATAGAGCGCCGTCACCAAGTGTTAGATTGGCAGAAGTGGTCATGGGTGAAGGAACCGATTTGGCTTGAGAGAGCCCAACCCGGCTTAGTAATTCCAAAATATATTTCTTTTGAGACAATAAGATATCTTTGCCATGTTGCACAATCTCAATCCCCAGAAAGTAGGACAACTTCCCTAAATCTTGAACCGGAAAAGTGGTGCTAAGACGATGAACAATGTTATCAATGGCAACAGGATTATTGCCAGTGAGGATAATATCATCCACATAAACCAGCATATATAATAGAGTGTTCCCTGCTGAATAAATAAACAAGGAGGGATCTGTTTTGGAACCTTTGAATCCAAGGGCAATTAGAGCGGATGACAGCTGATGAAACCATGCCCGTGGAGCCTGTTTAAGCCCATAAAGAGACTTATGTAGCAGACACACATGATCTGGTCTTTGAGGATCAATAAAACCAGGTGGTTGTTGGAGATACACAGTTTCTTTGAGATCACCATGCAAAAAGGCATTTTGTATATCTAATTGTCGAAGAGACCACCCTCTCGTGACAGCAATAGACAAGACAACACGAATGGTAGTAGCCTTGACAACCGGGCTAAATGTATCATGATAATCTACACCCAGTTGTTGGCGAAAGCCTTTAGCTACAAGACGCGCTTTGTAACGCGTTACCGCTCCAGTGGGATCCTGTTTTAATTTGTATACCCATTTGCAATCCACAACATTCATATGTTGACTACGTGGAACTAAAGACCAAGTGCCGTTTCGAACAAGCGCCGAGTATTCTTCAGCCATGGCTTTCCGCCAGTGAGGATCTGTGTTGGCAATGGCAAAGGACACGGGTTCAGTACCCGGGGAGATGGTTGTAGTGTAAGAGGAAGGATTGTACCGAGAAGATTGTTTCGGATTGGGTCGCAAATTAGGTGGGCGAGTTCGAGGTGGCGGTGGAGGAGGAGGAGTAGGTATGGAGGATGAAACAGATGAAGTAGTGGAAGTAGTGTGTGTAGGGGAGGATGCCGAAGGGGGTGGTGGAGTTGAGTTGGATATGGGGGTTGATGTAGGGGCTGGTGATGTGGAGTGGGCTGGTGGGGTGGATGTTTGGGCTTGGGCTGGTGGGTGTGAGTGGGGCGATGTGGTAGGGTTTTGGTCTGGTGATATAGGTGGAGTGGGATAAGAGGAATAATAAAGAGATTGTGGTGTTGGTTGGGCAGAAGATGGGGATGGTTGAAAAGGGAAGGCATGTTCATTAAAGCGAACATGACGAGCAATATAAAGCCGGTTAGAGTGGAGATCAAAGCATCGGTATCCGTAATGTGAGGTGCTATATCCGAGAAAGACACACGGAATGGATCGAAAATCCATTTTGTGAGAGTTGTAGGCTCGAAGATGGGGGTAGCATTGGCACCCAAAAACCCGAAGAAAGGAGTAATCAGGTTTGCGATGGAAAAGATGTTCAAATGGAGACATATGTGAGTTGTAGCGGGAAGGCATCCGGTTAATTAAGTAAATTGCCGTGCCAAAAGCAAAGTGCCAGAATTTTTGTGGAACATGAGACTGGGCGAGTAAAGTAAGCCCAGTTTCAACGACGTGGCGATGACGACGCTCAACGACTCCATTCTGTTCACTTGTATGTGGACAAGAAAGTCTGTGGATAATGCCATGTTCTAAAAAGAAAGGGGATAATTTTCGAAACTCACCTCCCCAGTCGGTTTGGACCGATTTAAGTTTTGTTTTAAACTGTCGTTCAGCCATGGTTATGAAGTGTTGGAAAGTGATAAACACATCAGATTTAAGTTTTAAGGGAAAGAACCACATGAATTTAGAATAATGATCAACACATAATAAAAAGTAATGGTGACCATCATACGAAGGAACTGGTGCAGGGCCCCAAACATCACAAATAACCAAATCTAAGACATGGGAACTTTTATAATCAGATAAAGGTAATGAAAGTTTGGAAGATTTTCCCACAAAACAAGAATCACAAGCAAAACCAGGATTTTTGTCTGAAACAGGTAAGAAATACTTAGAAAGCATAAAATTTAAAGTTTGATGATGTGGATGACCAAGCCTTTGATGCCAAGTCTTGTATGAAGCACGAGCAGTGGAGAAAGCAACTTTGGGAACATCCTGAATCCGAGGAAGACAGAATGAGTAAAGACCATCATTGTTGGGACCAGTGAGGAGGGTAGTGCGTGTAACTTTGTCCTTCACAGAAAAGAAAGTAGAGTGAAATTCAAAGAAAATGTTATTATCATGACAAAATTGTTGAACGGAAAGAAGGTTTTGTTTAATTGTTGGAACATGAAGGATATTGTTTAGGGAAAAAGTTCGGTTTGGAGAAGAATAACGAGAAGAACCAATATGAAGGATTGGGAGAGCCTTACCATCACCAACAAAAAGGTTGTCCCCACCATTATATGGTTCAGAATACTCAAAACTTGAAAGATCAGGTGTCACATGGTGAGTAGAACCGGTATCCGGACGCCAAGAGGTGGAAGCTTGTGAGCGGGCATCAGCATAATTGGCAGACGGTGGACGACCACGCACGGTAGACGGGTGTCGGTTGGGACACTGAGAGGGGATGTGACCAATTCCACATCGAATACATGTACCAAAAACTGTGTTCTGGGTAGATGCCCATGAAAACTGGTTGCGGTTGTTGTTACTGTTCTGATTACGGTGATTGTAATTTGTATTGTTGTTGTAAGAACCTCGCCCCCGTCTGTCGTTTTGACCACGGCCCCTAGTATTTCCAGAACGGTTGGTGTAATAAGCTTGAGGTTGAGGTAAAGCTGGTTGCAAGGACTGAGGCTGAATGCTCAGTTGGTTAACAAGTTGTTGTAAGGCTTGGATGGTGGGAGAGTGAGAGGGGCCGAGAGGAGATGTAGCGGGTGCATGGTTGTTGGTTGCGGCTATGAATGCCTGGGCAGGAGAGACAGTGGGTAAAGATTTTTTGATCATAAAGTCATGGTCAGAAATCAGGGCATGTAATTCGTTAAAAGCAGTAGGGAATTGTCGAGTGAGAATGTTACTCTTAAGTGCATGGTACTCGTCTCCTAATCCAGCAACAACCAACATAACCAGATCCTTTTCTTTTACCGGTTCACCAATATTGGCTAAAGCGTCCGCGTACTCTTGTGCTCGTTCAAGGTAGGCGGATGATGCTTCATCACTTTTCATCTCGATTTTCAGCAGTTGTTGTTTGAGAGTAAATTCTCGGGAGATAGTGTTGGGTGAATAGGCTCGTTCAAGAGCCAACCAGAGTTCACGTGATGTGCTGGTGTGTTGAACATGACTGAAGGCAGATTCGGAAATAGTTGAAAGGATGAGCATACGAATATGGGCATCATTTGATAGCCATTGTGGTGTGATTAGGGTTTGGTTGTGGTTCTGGGGGTGGTCGATCAGCAGCAGGAGCGGGTGGTTGAATAGTGGCTGGTGGACACGGGATTGTGCCATCCACATAGCCATAGAGATTGTTTGTAACCAAAAAGGGTTGAAGTATAGCCTTCCAATATCCATAATTTGTGGGAGAGAGTTTGAATGAGAATTTGTGAGAATTGTGGGTTGTTTTGGCAGCATCAGAGAATGGCTGTAAAAGGGCCATGTTGATCAGCGGACAGGTGGTGGTGGGCGGCTGGGTTTGGGTGACGGCAGGCTAGGGTTGTGGGTGACGGCAGATTAGGGTTACAGAGACAAGGCTCTGATGCCAAGTTAAACTTGGTAATTGTGTTGTGTATATTATATTAAACAAAGATGATTACAGGAGGTATAAATAGAAAACATAATTACATAGTACACCCTCTAATAATAACTAATTGTGTATTTATCTAATATGCTGCATAACCAGAATGACCGCCCATAGGAGAAGAGTGGCATAAAGCAATCAATTCACCTCGTAAGGTTGCATCAGCACCAATGATCACCTTACCTTTTCGTGTAAGAAGTTTACCATCCCAATGAAAGTGGGGAAGGGGTGTTCCTGCTGAAGAGTGGATAAAATTGTTTGTACTTGCGGGTCAGCAGCCCAACTTTGTTGTATGCGTGGCCAAAGTAATGGATCAATTGAACTTAAACCCATTTGAAAAAGAGCAGATCCTTCAACCCTTGATAAAGCATCTGCCACTTGATTAGTTGAACCTTGCTTATAATTGATCTCAAAATCGAGTTTGGATAACCAAGTTTGCTGCAGTGGTGTGGTAATCTTTTGATCGAGTAAAAATTTAAGGCTTTTCTGATCGGTTCTGATAATAAAGCGGTGAGCTATGAGGTAATGATGCCAATGTTTAACCGCCATTAAAATAGCTAACAACTCACGCTCATATACCGATAGAGATTGTTGCCTTGGAGCTAAACTCTTACTCAAATATGCCAAGGGGTGATTATCTTGCATGAGCACTGCTCCTAAACCTTTGGCCGACGCATCCGTTTCGATCACAAAGATTTTATTAAAATCAGGTAATGCTGATGATAAAGCATGTTTTAGTTGATCAAAGGCCTGTTGTGCTTCACCATGCCAAACAAATGCATCCTTCTTGAGCAAGGATGTAAGAGGTTTAGCAATGAGACCAAAAGATTTAATAAAGCGCCTATAATACCCAGCTAACCCCAGGAACCCGCGTAATTGTTTAACGGTTTGAGGAGTTGGCCAGTCTACAATTGCAGCAATTTTGGAAGGATCTTGTGCGCATACCCTCTTTGGTGATTATATGACCCAAATAATCAACTTGACCTCCTGCGAATGAACACTTGGACCTCTTAGCATATAAAGAATTGGCACGTAGAATATTCAGAACAGCTGCTAAGTCTATAAGATGTTGATCAAGAGTGGTGCTATAGACTAAGATGTCATCGAAGAAGACTAAAGCACATTTCCGTAAGAGAGGCTTGAAAGAGGAATTCATGAGTGCTTGAAATGTTGCTGGGGCATTTGTTAGACCAAAGGGTAAAACAAGGAACTCAAAGTGTCCTTGATGAGTTCGGAAAGCCGTCTTATAGACATCCGCTTCATGCATCCGAATTTGATGATAGCCCGATCTCAAGTCCAACTTTGAAAACACAGCCGCTCCTCCCAATTCATCAAATAACTCTTCTATAAGTGGAATAGGGAAACTATTCTTGATAGTGGCATCATTGAGTTTCCTGTAGTCTACACACATTCGCCATGACCCATCTTTTTTCTTGACCAAAACGACAGGAGCTGTAAAAGAGCTAGTACTCTCGCGTATGATGCCCATCTCTAATAGTTCTTGAGTCATTTTCTCGATAACATCTTTTTGAGTGGCTTGGTAACGATAAGGTTTTTGAACTATTGGGTTAGTGCCTTCTTTCAAAATAATCTGATGATCACAAGATCTCGATGGTGGTAATGAGGTAGGAATTTGGAACACATCTTCGAATTGCTTAAGCAATTCCTCAACTGCTGGTATCACATTAGTTCCCGAAATCAAGGGAACATGTTGAGGAAATTCAGTAGCTTGGGCTTGGATACCAAAGAGATGTGCATGGGTAATGTTATTATCATGATGCAACCAATCTTGTAGTTTAGTGGCTGAACACAAGGTTACGCCCCCAGATTTTGCTCCCCTTTAGTTCAAGAAGCTTCCCATTAACTGAAAACTTCATAGTGAGAGTGATACAACTCCACTGAAAGTCTATACACGTAATCGGAAACGTCGTCCGGTGAAAGATCCAAGTGAAGCTGAATTGGAGCAATTCGCGACGATTTTCGGTAATTGGGTTGACCCATTGGGTCAACTGAGCAGCGAAGGAGTGGGCTCGTGGGGAGCAGTTCAATACCAGCATTCTAGGAACGGTTATTAATTAATAAATATTATTAGCAGGCATTGTTTTAATTTCTTTTTATCCAGAAAATTGTTTATCGTTGTTTGTAACTTGGGAGATCTTGCCCTTCTCGAATTGGGCTTAGCAATTCAAGTAATCTTTAGCCGGCTTAATTTTGTAGAATCTATCATTGGTTCCATTGCCGGGAATCGAAGAGGAAACTACTATGGTGAATACCCGGGGTAATTCTGATAGCGGCGGAGTTCAATCGGACTCAGTCGCGGCGCAATTAGCTGCAATTGCATCAAAACTCGAGGCTGTGGAGTCGCTAAAGGAAGACATGGCTGAGTTGAAGCGTCAGCAGCGGCTAGAGAGAAGCAGAGCGGCAGCAGTTATAAGAACGATGATGGGGAATCCGGTTTCTTCAATTCGAATCGCAGACCGTATCATAAGATTGAGTTTCCGTCTTATAGCGGTGGGGATCCAAGAGGATGGATCCTTAAGGCAGAAAAATATTTCCGGTTCTACAACACCGCAGACGAAGAGAAGGTTGATGTCGCAGCGATGCATTTGGAGGGTGATGCTTTGGATCTCTATTCGTGGTTATCGGTTGAACAGGAATTAACATACTGGGAAGAATTGACCAACGCTCTGCAGAAGCATTTCGGGCCACCCGAATTCCAAAACCCAGATGAGTATTTATGCAGTATAAAACAAACCGGGACGGTTCACGAATACCGGCAAGAATTTGCGCGTAGATCCTCCCGGGTCACGAATTGGCCCGACCACTGTTTATTGGGTGTCTTCCTCAATGGGCTTAAGGAGGAGTTAAAGGCAGACGTTCGAATCCATAAACCCCGTTCGGTGTATAAAGCAATGAGCTTGGCTTTGGAATTCGAGTCTAAACTCAACCATTCAAAAACAGAGAAGAGAAATTGTTGGAGTTCTTCTCTCAACCTGATGCTAAACCATTCAGCCCAACGACCCAACAATCCTCAACAACTAACCAACCTAAAACCGATGGCAAACCTGGTATGCGGCTCACAGATGCAGAAAAGCAAGCGCGTTTTTTGAAAGGGGAATGTTTCCGCTGCGGAGATAAATATGGCCCGGGGCATAGGTGTAAAACGGGTACCCTTAAGGTGTTAGAGGCCGAAGAAGAGAGTGAACAATCACCTACGCACATGCCAGAACCTCATGATGAAGCGGAGGACACGGCTGAGATTAGCCTACATGCGATACTAGGAAAATCACACCCCACAACCATGAAAGTTCACGGTACTCTCAACTCTACTGAAGTATTAATTTTAGTGGATGGAGGGTCCACTCATAACTTTATCTCAGATATTTTGGTGAATGAGTTGAAGTTGGTTACCCACTTAATTTCCCCATTTGGTGTTCAAATCGGTAACGGGGACGTGATTCGATGTGGTAAAGTTTGTAAGGACCTTTCTCTGCAGATTGAAGACCTTCGAATCAACCAAGACTTTTATCCTTTCTCTCTTGGTGGTGCGGATTTAGTTTTGGGTATACAATGGTTGGCGACCTTGAACACCGTTCAAGCGAATTGGAAGGAAATGTCAATGATATTTACCGTGGACGGGAAGCGATATAAATTGCAAGGTGTTCCCTCTGGACCTCAAAAATCATCCAGTTTTCAACACTTAGCAATCGAACCCGATGGTAACCCCGATATTCCCCCTATCTTACAGCCTATTTTAACCACTTATAGTACTGTGTTTGAAGAGCCCAAAGGTTTACCCCCGAACCGAGCCAACACTCACTCCATTCCCTTAATACCCAACTCAACCCCGCCTAACATCAGGCCATACCGATATCCACATTCACAAAAAAAATGAGATTGAGAAGCAGGTTGAGCGGCTCTTAGCAGCTGGGTTCATTCAATCGAGTACCAGCCCCTTCTCGAGCCCAGTTTTATTAGTCAAAAAGAAGGATAATACTTGGCGAATGTGTGTGGATTATCGGGCCCTTAACAAGATTACCGTTGCTGACAAGTATCCCATCCCTACCATTGATGAATTACTTGATGAGTTACACGGAGCCACGGTGTTCTCTAAACTGGATTTGCGCTCGGGTTATTATCAAATCCGAGTGGCTGCACAAGACGTATTTAAGACTGCGTTTCGCACTCATTCGGGGCATTACGAGTTCAATGTTATGCCTTTCGGGCTAACTAATGCCCCGTCTACCTTCCAGGCAGTCATGAATGACCTGTTCCGCCCCTTCTTACGTCGCTTTATACTAGTTTCTTCGATGATATCCTAGTATACAGTAAGGATATGGACCAGCATGTTAGCCATCTGAATCAGACCCTAAAGTTGCTACACGCACAACAATTTTTTGCAAAACTATCGAAATGTTGTTTCGGGCAATCCCGTGTGTTGTTTCTTGGGCATGTTGTGACATCCGACGGGGTTCAAGTTGAGCAGGAGAAGGTGTCTGCAGTACAGTCTTGGCCAATCCCTACCAATGTCAAGCAGGTTCGCGGGTTTCTTGGTCTAACTGGATATTACCGTCGGTTTGTGCGTAATTACGGGTTGATTGCACGCCCATTAACTGCTTTGACCAAAAAGGACGGGTTCGTGTGGTCCCAGGAGGCACTACGAGCATTTGACGCCCTGAAACAGGCTTTGTTATCTGCCCCAGTTCTCCGCCTACCCGATTTTTCCATCACCTTTGTCGTGGAATGTGATGCTTCATCCGATGGAGTCGGGGCCATCTTATCGCAATCTGAACACCCCGTGGCCTATTTTAGCAAAGGATTCTCTCCGTCTAATCGACTGAAATCAGCCTATGATCGGGAATTATTGGCATTAGTCCTTGCAATCCAAAAATGGAACCACTACTTACTTGGCCGCCATTTCATCGTTCGCACAGATCATTATACATTGAAGTTCCTGCTCGACCAACGTATAACCACAACAGAACAGCAGCGATTATTACTCAAACTCATGCCATATGATTTCTCGATATGTCACCGAGCAGGGAAGGAGAACCGTGGTGCCGATGCACTATCCCGGATGCCGCATTCGGGTGATCTATTAACACTAGCTGTTCCTTATTGTGCAGAGATTGCAAGTATTAAAGAGGGGTTACAAGCTGATCCATATACTAGTGAAATCATTCAACAATTGCTTGCTGACCCACGCTCATTTCCAGATTTTCAATTGGTAGACCAGCTTTTGTTTTATAAGAAACGTCTGGTAATTCCCAATGTACCAAACCTCCGTATGGTTCTACTACAAGAGGCGCATAATACCCCGGCTGGTGGTCACGGGGGTCTTCTAAAGACTACCAAGCGCCTAACTGCCAATTACTTTTGGCCCAAGATGAAACAAGAAGTGCGTTTGTATGTCCAGCAATGCCCGGTGTGCCAACAGCAGAAATACCAAACTTTATCCCCCGCCGGCCTACTCCAACCTTTACCCATTCCGCAGCAGATTTGGGAAGACTTATCCATGGATTTTATTGTGGGTCTACCCCCGTCAAACCGGTACGATACAATCATGGTAGTCGTTGATCGATTGAGCAAGTATGCACACTTTATGTGTCTGTCCCACCCGTTTACAGCCAAAACTGTCGCTGCTGTGTTTTGTAAAGAGATCGTGCGCTTACATGGGTTTCCCCGCTCTATTGTCTCTGACCGAGACGTGATCTTCATTAGCAACTTCTGGCAGGAGTTGTTCCGTCTAAGTCAAACCAAACTGCAATTAAGCACTAGCTATCACCCCCAATCGGACGGCCAAACGGAAGTGGTCAATCGGTGTCTTGAAGCGTATCTTCGCTGTTTCGCTCATGAGCAACCCACTAAATGGAGCATCTATTTATCTTGGGCGGAATTTTCATATAACACAGGGTATCACACATCCGCAGGCACTTCTCCTTTTTCTGTTGTGTATGGCCGAGCACCGCCACCTCTGCTCCCTTATGCAATGGGTGAAACCCAGAATGCCGAATTGGAACGACAACTTTTAGACAGAGATGAGATGCTCAAACTGTTGCGCGCTAATCTCAGCAAGGCCCAAGATCGTATGCGTGCCCAGGCCAACAGCAAAAGACGGGAACTTTCGTTTAAAGTCGATGACTATGTTTATTTGAAGATTCAGCCATACCGCCAACAGAGCTTAGCTAAACGTCGATTTGAAAAACTATCCCCTCGATTCTTTGGTCCTTATCGGATCAAACGAGTGGTCGGTCCGGTTGCGTATGAGCTCGACCTCCCGACAGGGACCAAAGTTCACCCGGTTTTCCATGTATCAGTGCTCAAGCCTGCTCACGGTACCCCTTCCACTGTTACACCTTCCCCCTTGCCTATCAACAAAGATTGGGAATTGGAGTACAACCTCACTCTGTACTTTCTCACCGCTGGGTGTCCGAGGCAGGTACACCGGTGTTGGAATTACTCATCTCTTGGTGCAATCGACCAGCCGAAGAAGCTACTTGGGAATCGTATGACTTGTTCGCCAAACAATTTCCTTCGTTTCGCCTTGAGGACAAGGCTTCTTATGGGGCGGGATGCAATGATACAACTCCACTGAAAGTCTATACACGTAATCGGAAACGTCGTCCGGTGAAAGATCCAAGTGAAGCTGAATTGGAGCAATTCGCGACGATTTTCGGTAATTGGGTTGACCCATTGGGTCAACTGAGCAGCGAAGGAGTGGGCTCGTGGGGAGCAGTTCAATACCAGCATTCTAGGAACGGTTATTAATTAATAAATATTATTAGCAGGCATTGTTTTAATTTCTTTTTATCCAGAAAATTGTTTATCGTTGTTTGTAACTTGGGAGATCTTGCCCTTCTCGAATTGGGCTTAGCAATTCAAGTAATCTTTAGCCGGCTTAATTTTGTAGAATCTATCAGAGAGCTTTAAAATTCCAAGTAATATCATTAAGACCTTGTAGCCATTGAATGCCCAATACCATATCATAATTCGAAAGAGGTAACACATCAGTCTTAAACCAGTTCCCTTGCATTGACCACTGAAAGTCATTGCATACTTTGGTACAATTGATCAAATTCCCATCAGCCACTGTAATTTTAACTGATGGAATTTCTTGTAAAGAACAATGGAGTTTACTTGCTAACTTCTCATTTAAGAAGTTATGTGTAGAACCCGAATCAATCAGAATATGTAATGGTTTAGTTCCCACTGATCCCACCACCTTCATAGTAGAGTAAGAATGAACTCCCATAAGAGCATTCAGTGAGATTTGAGGATCAATTGCGTTTGAGAGCATTTCCTCAGTAGTAGAAGGGAAATCCTCTACCACTTCCCCATCAATTATCTCCACAGAAAAAAGTAGTTTATTCTTACACACATGTGCTGGTGTAAACTTTTCATTGCACCCGAAACATTCACCCCTAGCCCTCTTTTCATCAATTTCTTTAGGTGAGAGCCCACGGCTTGTAATTGGCTTAGCTTTTAAAGGTGGTGCAGGTAATAAAGGTAAGTTGGCTGCTGTATTGGTTGTGAAGCTTTTATGGTGGTAATCCTGGTTCTTGGGAGTAAGGGTTGATGAAGTGGGTTTGTAAGGTTTAGGCCAGTAGTGATTATAGGTAGGTTTCAAATTCTCTTCTTGCATTCTTGCTAACATGTATGCTTCGGGTAAATTTTTAGGTCTTAGTAATCTAAGAGGATTACCAATTTCTGGTTTAACAGCCCTCAAAAACAAGCTAGTAGCGTATTCATCACAAATAGTTACTTTGGTTAAAGCAAGATCAAACTCTTGACATAGTTCTTGTAAAGAACCTGTTTGTCTAATGGCAGCCAGTGCACCCATAGCATCAGATCCAATTACCACTGCAAATCTTGTGGAAATGAATCCTTTATACTCCAGCCATGTCATTCCCTCAATCGAACCCCCCCGAGATTGTACGAAGGACTGGTGCCAAAGTAATGCTATATCTTCTAAGTGTACAATAGCATAACGTACCTTTGCGTTTTCTGGAGTTCCACCAATGGCGAAAAAATGATCCACCTTACATAGCCATCCTTCCACGTTGGTACCATTGAATTTTGGAAACTCCATCTTCGTGAGCCTATTATGACTGGTATGATAATGATTGTTAACACCGCTGTGGCTATCAAGACGATTGCCATTGGTGAATTCCGGAGAATTGCTTTCATTACCAGCGAATGATTGCAAGTTCTTGAGAATTTCAG
This sequence comes from Flaveria linearis, assembly GCA_024085815.1. Lineage (NCBI taxonomy): Eukaryota > Viridiplantae > Streptophyta > Magnoliopsida > Asterales > Asteraceae > Flaveria > Flaveria linearis. Next base: position 37,032,341 of record CM044013.1, read on the forward strand.
TCAATTGCTTTGAATTCTCAAGGAATTGCATCTTCATTGCTTCCATTTCCGATGAGTTCTTCGCCGTTGCCACCTTAATTGCCTCCAATTCCGTCAAATTCCGTTCCAATCGCAACAGCGTAGCTTCATGTTCTTGCACTTTCTGCTCCAACGATTGATTCCGTGTTGTCGCCATTGAATCCAACCGAAGGAACGATTCAGAGTGTTCGCAGGATCGAACTGCTCTGATACCACTTGATACGAACGAAAAGAAGAAGACAGGAGAAGATAATTCGATCAATCAAGCTAGCTCTTCTCATTCATGATTCCGCCTTTAATAGGTCGGTAGTTAACGGCTGTTAGTTAGTATTTCAACTAATTGTTACATTTACAAAATACACCCTTTAACTATGACATATTACAATATGAGCCTTAACTATTTATTCGTAACAAACATCTTCCGGAAACAATCAAAATCAATGTCAAGTACCAGTCACAAAACCGACTGCTATAGAACAACCATACGCATTGCAAAAACACAAAAAGTCATTTCAACAAAATACGAACCTGCCACACGGAGCAACCAGCGTCATGAAGCCAATCTATGAATCGGAAAGCCTGATCACCGAGGTCTCCAATGCCGTAGGGTCCAGGAAACGACGTCGGATGAAGAAGCACTCCGGCTCTTCTCCTATCACGAGGATCAGCTTTCGGAAGCCAGTCGGCGTAGTCCACCGGCAAGTCCTCGCCGACTGCGTATGCGTCAACCGACGTAGTCGCAGCGACGGAGTGATTACGAATGCGCATGATTGTCACTGGTTTACGCAGAGCATGAACTGAAGGAGAAGAAGAATGGATGTTAGGGAAATTGTTGAGTTTTGGATGAATGTTAAGCAGAGGAAGTGATGAGAGAGAGTAAAGCGCCATTGTTGTGCAGGTTTTGAGGGGAAATTGATGTTATTTGGGGAAGATTGGGTTGGTAGTTGATTTACCATGGGAGAGTGGGTTCAGGCGGAGGGGGAGTGAGAGCATGTGGAGTTCACGTGAAATTGAATGAACGGCAACACCACCACTGCCACTTGGTGAGGCCCTTTTTTGCCGGAATTAAGTGTAGATCGGGTTGGTTGTTTTGGTGGTGGTGGTTTAACCTCTCTTTTATTTAACTAGCAAACATAGCCGCACGATTCCGCGGGATTTGTTGTTTGTATATTGAAAATTATCAACTCTATTAATCCAACATAATGAGATTAATAGTGAAAGAAAGCTACTACAACTTGCCTAGACCACTGCACTAAACAAAACTAAACATAAAAACTACACAATAACAAACTAACCCGGTTGAAGATGCATACCAGTCAATGGTTGTATGTTGTATATCTGGTCATGTTGCCTCCAATACCACCACCTGAATTACCCTGCGCCATTCATTTTGACCCATTACCAAAACCATCCATTTTGACCCATACCAAATATCACCCGTTTTCACCCATACCAAACACCATTCATACTGACCCATAACAACAATAATACAAATACAAGGATTTAGGTAATATTAACCTTGCTTCAGAAATGTATTTGGGAACATTAGACATGCTTTCCATACCACCAGCCACAACTACATCATTTAATCCCAATTGGATGCTTTGTGCTGCCAACATGGTTGCTGCAGTTTATCAAAAGGACTATGTTACAGATGGCATGTGGTTTTCCTCATTTTTATCTCAAAGTACACAATAATGAACAATGTAAAGTAGACGATATAGCAACATAAACAGTTGTCACACCTTTCATCCCTGATGCACAAACTTTGTTAAGAGTGGTGCAGACAACAGTATTAGGAATTCCTGCACCTAATGCCGCTTGCCTAGCAGGTCCCTGCCCCAAATTTGCACCAAGAACATTTCCAAAATAAACTTCTTGTACAAGTGATGGATCAACATTTGCTCTCTTTAGAGCACCTAAAGTTTTCATGAAAAGACAGTTGAGAAATACAGAATGCAGTGCGCAACAGACAAAATACCATGATCTATATCTTATATAAGTAAACTAAATCTTATATAAGTAAAAAATACAAAGGTGACCTTCAATTGCTATGGATCCAAGTTTTGTGGCAGATAAGGATGACAGTGAACCAAGAAATCCACCAAGTGGCGTGCGTGCCACACCAACAATACAGACATTTGTAATGTAAATCAACAACTTATGAGAAATCATCATATAATTTACCAAAATGTCATGAGATTATTTGATTTAGGAAGCAAATTTCATCTTTTGTTGTCAAACCTAATGCTTCCAAAAATAAATTCAGTATAGAGTGAAGATTAGGCCATTACTGGTTACAAGCTTCAACTTGGTTATTTACTTTCAAAGTTAATAGAAATAACGTCAATTTCCATCCCTAAAAGGAACAACACATATCACTACATCCCTCAAGAGAGCTATGAATATTATAAAGTTAACAGTTTTCCATTGTTGTGTGCATCTTACTATGACAACAATCAGATCTTAATAAAGTATATTAACAAAGACACAGATCTACAAAACAAAACTCCATCACAGTACTTCAATCTAAAAATGCAAACACCAAACAAATCAGACATCAGGTTCAATATTATATTCTTCTCCTTTCCCAGACAAAATAAAAAAGGGAATCACATCTAGAATCAACAAAATAAAATATTCCAACCTACACCAACTCCAACAAAAACATACATGCAGCTACATCAAGTACCTTTGATTTATGTCGAAACATATATTTTGTTTGGTTTAGATACACCCTATCGACGAAGATAACACCGAGACAGTCGTATTCACCGAACAATCAACCACCGATTCAAACACCTAAACAACATGATATAAATCACAAAACAATAACAATAATCCAAATAACAGAAATTGATGACTTCAATCGAAGCTTACCTGAGGCGCCGTGAAGCACATCAAAGACAACGCAGTGTCCTGAACACCCCGAAACACCCTCTTTCCCCTCTTTCGACTTGCGGTACTGCTCTTCGGCAGCTCGAATAGCAACGGCGGTGGCACGCCTGCGGTGACCCAAATCAAGCACCTCCCCTGTGTGTAGACCTGTGCTTTGAAGGTGGAGTTGCAGAATGAAGAAGATGAAGATGAAGAAGATGAAGATGAAGATGTCGCTGATGATGATGATGATGCTGAGAGGCGGTCGATGCTTTTGTGATTTTGGGAGTGAAGTCTGATCTTTTTTAAGGGTTTGATCTAAGAAAAAAAAAGCACAGACAAACGTCTTTAATTAGAATAGTAATAGTAATAAACTAGGTTACTACTCGTGTACACGGGTGGTTAAAAAGTTTAGAGTATTATCTAACATTGATTAGTTAATAAGCATTATAAAAAGTTACAACAATAGTTTGAATATTAAAAAGGTAAAACTAAAAGGGCAAACATTCAACATAAAGTTTCTCATAGATTTCTGAATCTCTTTGTATACAACGTTTTAAGTTTCGCTGGTAATGTTGTTATTTTCATCTAAGATTAATAATTTAATCCGTCTTTTGTCTTCACCCTCGACAAAGCTACGTATAACTGACCATGAGTAAAAATTGGTTCTTTAATATACAAACCAACTCTTTACAACGATTGTCCTTCACTCTTGTTAATCGTCATTGCAAAGCACACAGAAAGTGAAAACTGTCTTCTTTGACATTTGAAAGGTATTTTTTATCAGATGGCACGAGATTTATTTTTGGAATAAATGTTCTTCTACCAATATTACTTCCTGATAATATCTCAGCTTCAATAACCCGTTTCTCCAGAGATACAATTTGTAGTCGAGTACCTTTGCAAAGACCATTTTGCTGGTCAATATTACGTAGAAGCATCACTGGAATACCAACTTTCAATACTAACCTGTGATTTGGTAACCCCGGATATCTTAAGGCCATTCAAAAAATCCGATGAGTATAAATCTTCTTGTAACGGAATATTAAAATGTCTTGTTTGACATATGCTATCCGAACTAAGATACTCAACCTCATCACCAGGAAAAATTGATAGCAAACGATCATTAATTTCATGAACAACTTCGTTTTTAGGTGCTAGAATTGCTCTGTCATGAAAATAATCATTGTCTTTGTAGTTCACTAAAATAGATGGGTAGACAAAATGAATAAGACTTGATAAAGGATCGACATCATCATGTATGAGGAGGTCATTTGGTATACTAATAGTTGCCTCACCATCATTAGAACCACCAACGTTACTCTTTCCTATATCAAGTAGCCATCTCGCAAATCCTTTGATTCGTTTATTGTCATCATCTTGTCCGCCTGGTTTTAGTCTCATGTTTTTTTGTTAAAGTCAGTAACTTGCATTTATCCCAAATGTATGATGAACTTAATGATGCATTAACAATCTCCTGTCGACTACCATTTGGAACAACCGGTAAAATTTGTCTAAAATTCACCACCAAAAACTACAACTTTACCACCAAACAACATATCTGAAGGTACAGAGGTATCTTTAGTTAATACATCATTCATCGTCCCCTCTAACGCTTTAAAAACATGTTTGTGAGTCATGGGCGCTTCATCCCAAATAATTAACTTAGTTTGCTTATGAGCAACTTCACTATTTGGTTTTATATGGCAAACTGAACCCTCGTTTACATTTAATAGAATGTGGAATCTTGAGTGTGCAGTACGACCTCCGGTAAGTAACAAAGATGTTATTCCGCTAGATGCTACGTTTAATACGATCTCACCTTTAGACCTTATTGTTGTCGCCAATGTCCGTCATAAGAATGTTTTACCGGTTCCGCCATATCCGTAAATAAAAAACACCCATCCTTTATTAATTTCAACAGCAGTCATAATTTCATTATAAACCTGTCGTTGTTCATCGGTTAAAGAATTAAGGAGCTTTTCAAATTCACTCATCTCCTTTGCAGTATCATACAATAACTCCTCACTAATCAAGCGATTATTCGAAGAAGACAATCACTCATTATCCGGGTAAGGCATACTTGTAAATGACCTTAGTGTTGAATTATTCCGTAACAAATACTTTTCGATCTCAAATAGTGTCAGGTTTTTTATCTGATTGTCAGATAGCGACAAAGCTGTAATACAGTAATAGACAATGTAAGAAATTATTGACAATTAAATTAGGTTAACCAAACTATAAAAGGAATTATGTAAGAAAAACATTTACTTAAAATAAATATAAATGAAATTGTATATGTTTTTTTAATATATTAAAAGGTTCATAGATGTGAAATAATACCTGGTAATCTCAACACTTTTGTTGCTTGTAAAGAATTACATCGGATAAGTATTCCCACGTACTATATTATACATAATCAGGCCTTGCTAGGGAATTTGATAACAACATTGTTGAAAACAAAGTACGGACATAAAAACCACATCCAGAATGACTCGCCTCTTTAATTGCATCAATATATTCTGCATCATCATCTAAAAGACCAAGTGCATAACATGCATCTCGAAATGTTGAAAATTTTTCTCCATTAACTGTTTTAATATCATTAAAAACTTGGGTCCTTTCACTTTGTTAAGAAGAATGCGTAAGTAATACGCCTCACCAAGAGACGGAGATACAGAGTGAATTCTACCAATTGAAAAACTTTGTTTTCTTAGAGCCTAACATTTTTGGTCAGCTTTCTATACAAATTTAGTAGGGAATTCAACATATGTTAACTTGCGTGCCTCGTGGTCCGAACGATTTTGTTCCATCCAAGATAAAAACATTGTACATCCAACAGACGATTTTGTTAGAACATTGTTTTTATCATCATCAACACCGTACACAATTTGTTGTTGGTTTGGCAAACGGAAAGGCAACCTGACAACAGACGGATAACGGTAATGTACATCAAAACCAAAAATTCTCCATGAAGCCTCACATGCAGAGATATATCTACAATCATAGTATTCTTTGAGCTCATCAATATTGTTATCAGGGCCGGTATCATCTTTTGGATCAATAACTGCAACAGTAGCCCTATCAGGTCCATTATTTATATACTTGAATAAGTACTTTATTAATCCTGCTTGATTACACCATTCGACATTAATATGTGCTCGGTATATTTTTAGAAGGTGTTTGTTATACGCAACGACGCTCCTATTGTCCAACTTTACACCTAATTTTTCAACAAAATTACCAGTATCTCTTCTTTTATACAACGAAAAACCATTTGAATCGGTAGATGTGGTTTGGTTAAAATTCTTTGGAAAATTTTTGAGCATTTTTTATCTACCATGCACCGACATTTAGGATTAGCATTACCACATGGACCATGTATCATAAATTCCGTTACCATATCATATAATTCAGGATCTTCAGTCTTTTCTGGAATTTCGGCAGAAATAAACTTATCTATATCATCTACCGTATGAAGCTTGTGTTGATTGTTAATAAATATACATCTATAGGTATGAGGCAGTCCACGTTTTTTGAAATTCAACTGTGTAAACATCTGTTTAGAAAGAAAAAAAATTATCATTACAAATTCATAATTTATAATGCAAGCAGTTTTACAAATTCATATATATTGTCACACCCCGCTGATAGCGGAAACACGGGGTATGTGAGCTAGACGGGATCGTCATAACACATGGTATATGATAGAGTAGCAATAAAAATATGATGACAAGCGTGTCATGACGACACCCGAACACAAATGGAGACTTGTGTCGTGTATAATCAAGTTCACGACAGCATAGTCATAAGCACAACATAATGATCACATAAGCATTAAAGACAACTTGTAATGTAAATTCCCACAACTCGGGAACAAGTGTACAAAAGTCATGTTCAAGCTTTACAAGGGTAATAATTACAAAATGCATCCTAGGGTCTCCTCTAAAAGGCAGCACTCCTAGATCTTTAATTACCCTGATCACCTGAAAAGAAATGCTCAAAAGGTCAACATAATTGTTGGTGAGCTTCGCAGGTTTTAAGTAATAAAAGATATTAAGATGAAAACCGTGTGTAAGTTTAATAAAAGTTACCGCGACTACACTTATGTATAGGCGGTTTTACAAGTTATAAATAGCTACCGCCAAACCTAACGTTCGGTTCCTCACGGGAATTGATGGCTGTAAAGATAGTATTCTCAAAGCGTAAATAGTTTAATAAGACGTAGCAAGATCCACACAGCGCATACGTTTAGTTTATAACCAAACCGGTCCTTAGGTCCCATAACCTGGATTAATGGTTATATATAAAAAGGTTTTCCATAGTATAATAAGTTTAACTTGACGTAGCAAGATCCACACAGCGCATACGTGTCAAGTTAAACATGACGTAGCAAGATCCACACAGCGCATACGTATAGGTTACAACCAAACCAATCTTTAGGTCCCAGTTACCGGGATTAATGGTTGTAATGGATGATCGGCTTAGAAGAACCACACAGAAGAACCACACAGAAGAACCACACAGCCGAGAGCATCCAAGGTCAATGGCATCCACAAGTAGTATAAATCAACACGTAACATCAAACAGTAGTGCATGGTAGTGTAAAACCCCTAAGTAACACACATAGGGTAACATGGCACATAGTTCAAGTTCATATAGCAGCAAACAGTCAGGATCATCATGTAACCCGGTTTGAGCACATTCTTAGTATACCGGGGATGCTTATGTATAGGGTCCTCCGCAACATTCCCACCACATCCACGATATACATAGAAAGATACCTAAACCAGTTACATGACATCCATTTATCCTTAGTATCAATCAACAAGTTTAGCAAGGTAAGTTACTCATATAGGTAGCAGCCAACTTCCACTAAGGAAGGCGCCTGAAATTAAGTAAATAAGTGAGCATTCTTTTCCCCCAAGTGGAAAAATATTCGAAAAGGTTTTATAAGCGTAAAAAGGGGCCACGAAACTCACTGAACAGATGATAGGCACGTATGGTGAAAGATTCCAACGGTAGGATGCTATGAACAGTCAAACACCTATTGACAGTTACTGACAAGCATTAATAACGAGCATAAAGCATAAGATGATGACAATAGATTCGGGCAGTTTCGGTTCGGTCGTGGGTGGTTCACACACAAGCAGTCATACACATCTCAGACTAGGTTATTTTAAATAGTATGTGCCTGTTAATAGCGTTGACTTTAATCTTTGTGGTCAAGCTATGACACTTTATTAATATTACATTATCGTCGTGAGATCTCCGAAGAGGGGATCCATACGTACACATACATTATTAGTCATACAACAGGACCGGACGCTCGACGGACACTCCATTCGCACGAGTGGACTTTTAGTCGTACGAATTAGCTACTTTCGTACGATTGAACCTTCATTCGTGCGACTAAGCACTCAGTCGTACCATGTAAGACTCAGTCATACGACTCAACCTCCATACGCCCGATTGGACCTTCAGTCGTACGAATCAGCTTCATTCGTACGATTGAACATTCATTCGTGCGATTGGTCCTTCATTCGTACGACTCACACACAATCGCACTCCATTTCATTCGCATTGACTCAACCGCATGCACACTCACTCGCATAGACTCAATCGCATAGATTCAATCGCATACAACACTCAGTCGCATGACTCAGTCGTACGACTCACCCAGTCATACAGCTTAGTCGTACGATAGACTCAGACGCATGGACTTAGTCGTACGACTCACCCAGTCGCACGGCTCAGTCGCATGACAGACCCAGTCGCCCTGTACAGCAGGTCGCGACTGCTGAAGTGCAGAGCAACGTCCAGCTGCTCCGAGCACGAGTTTTATGCACCAAGAACCTCCAGAAATGTTTGCCTAACATGTCTAAGCATGAAACACACTCGGAAACGCAACACACAAGCCCACACGACCTCTTGTGCTCGGATGAACCCGAGCACCCGAAACCCTAGAAAACGCAGCAGCTAAATCGAGCTAAATACAGGTCAAACGAGGTTATCTACCTGCTAGGAGTGAGTATTCACGATGATAACCAAGATTTGACAACGAAAACGCGACAAACGGACCCGATTTCGGTGCTAGTTCGAGAGAGAGTGAAGATGAAGAAGAAGGAGCGATGAAGATGAAGATGGTGTGAAGAGTGGCTGGGATATGGGTATTTATACCCAGCCTAGTTTCTCAAAATGTCAAGTTTAGTCCTCGCACTTTGCCCCGAGTTCCTAAATTTTGTTTTGGTTGAAAACGTTATTATTTAGTCTTGTTTTATTGATGATAAAATGTTATTAATATTATTTATAAGTTAAAAATGATTTTGTTCATGGCGATTATTTTATTATAGAAATGACGTGTTTAGTGTTAACGGGGCAAATCTTGGAGAAACGTCTTAAGGTAACGACAAGTCAAGCAACGATACCACACATATAAGGACAACTAAGTAAAACAAATATGGTATTCACATAGTTGGTTTATCAAAATGGGGAATGACTGATAACAACGGTTAAATCAAGCACGCTAATTGACGGACCTTCGGTGACGGATGTCACAGTATCCCCCAGTTGAGGGAATTTCGTCCCGAAATTCAACTGGTGCTAGGTCTAAGGGTGTCATCCTCGAATAGATGTGGATACTTGAGTCTCATCTAATCTTCACGTTCCCATGTAAACTCTGACCCTCGTTTGGAATTCCATCTTATACGAACGATAGGTATCTTGCTGCGCCTCAACTTTTTGACTTTTCGGTCCATGACCTCAATAGGTTCCTCAATAAAACGAAGCTTTTCGTCGATCTTGATTTCCTCAATTGGTACGTGTAAGGACTCGTCTGCCAAACACTTTTTGAGGTTCGACACGTGAAAAGTATCATGCACACCGCTGAGTTCTTGTGGCAACCTCAATCGGTAAGCCACCGGACCGATTCTTTCTGTAATCTCGAATGGTCCTACGTATCGAGGGGCTAACTTCCCTTTCTTACCAAATCGTACGATCCCTTTCCAGGGAGAGACTTTGAGTAAGACATGATCCCCAACATTGAATTCTAGAGGCTTCCGACGATTGTCGGCATAGCTCTTTTGGCGATCTCTAGGTCGGTCTTTGATTAGGAAGATCTTATCAGTGGTTTCTTGAATGATCTCTGGGCCCGTAAGCTGGCTTTCACCCACTTCAGCCCAACAAACCGGTGATCTACATTTCCGTCCATACAACGCTTCGAATGGTGCGCATCCAATGCTTGTGTGATAGCTGTTGTTGTAGGAGAACTCAATCAACGGTAGATGAGTATCCCAACTGCCACCAAAATCAATGACACATGCCCTCAGCATGTCCTCAAGCGTCTGTATCGTTCGTTCACTTTGGCCGTCTGTCTGGGGGTGATAGGCTGTACTCATGTCTAACCGAGTGCCCATCGCTTTCTGTAACGTCTGCCAAAAACGCGAAGTAAATCGGCTGTCTCGTCGGATATGATTGACACCGGCACCCCGTGCCGTGTCACGACCTCTTTGATGTACAACCTTGCCAGTTTATCCATTTTATAGTCTTCTCGGATAGGCAAGAAGTGAGCGGATTTTGTCATTCGATCCACCACGACCCATATCGAGTCGTGCCCACTTGGCGTTCTTGGGAGTTTGGTGATAAAATCCATAGTGATGTTCTCCCATTTCCACTCGGGAATTTCAGGTTGTTGCAATAGTCCCGATGGTTTCTGGTGTTCAGCCTTGACCTTTGAACAAGTCAAGCATTTGCTCAGGTATACAGCAACATCTTTCTTCATACCTGGCCACCAGTATAGCTCTTTCAGATCGTGGTACATCTTGTCCGCACCAGGATGAACAGAGTATCGAGTCTTGTGTGCTTCATCCAAGACTAGTGTACGTACACCTCCCCATCTAGGGACCCATATACGATCTATGAAGTAATGTACGCCGTCCTCCTTGCGAGTCATTTGTTTATCCAACCCTCGGAATTCTTCCCCCGCAAGGTTCTCTTCTCTCAACGCCTCGTTTTGTGCAATTTGAATCTGAGCCTTTAGATTAGTTTGAATAGTCAAACCTAGCGCTCGAGCACGTAATGGTTTCACGCGTTCTTTGCGGCTTAAAGCATCAGCCACCACGTTAGCTTTCCCCAGATGATACCGGATTTCACAATCGTAGTCGCTAAGTAGCTCTACCCAGCGTCGCTGTCGCATGTTAAGTTCTTTCTGATTCATGATGTGTTGAAGACTCTTATGGTCTGTGTAGATGGTGCATTTGGTTCCATATAGATAATGCCTCCATATCTTGAGTGCAAATACCACAGCTCCCAACTCTAAATCGTGAGTTGTGTAGTTCTTTTCATGCACCTTGAGTTGTCGCGAAGCGTAAGCAATCACCTTATCCTTCTGTATTAGTACACAACCCAAACCTTGATGTGAAGCATCACAGTACACCACAAAATCATCAGTTCCGTCTAGGAGGGACAATATCGGTGTGTTGCACAACTTCTCCTTCAATGTTTGGAACGCCTGTTCTTGTGCTTTCCCCCAATCGAACTTCCTGTCCTTCTGAGTCAACAAAGTTAACGGTTGGGCAATCTTGGAGAAATTGGCAATGAAGCGACGATAGTATCCGGCCAATCCTAAGAATTACCGTATTTCTGAAGGTGTCTGGGGTGTATCCCATTTCTTCACAGCTTCAATCTTGCCGGGGTCCACATGAATTCCATTTTCGTTAACTACATGACCCAAGAACTTCACTTCTCGAAGCCAGAATTCACACTTCGAGAACTTGGCGAAAAGTTTCTCTTCCTTCAACAGTTCTAGGATTGCTTGGAGGTGTTTTTCGTGATCCTCTTTCGAACGAGAATAGATGAGTATGTCGTCTATGAACACGATCACGAACTTATCAAGATAGGGCTTAAACACCCGATTCATCAGATCCATAAAGACAGCTGGTGCGTTGGTCAACCCAAACGGCATGACCAAGAACTCATAGTGCCCGTAACGAGTTCTGAATGTTGTTTTTGGAATATCGTCCTCGAATACTCTTAGTTGATGATAACCAGATCGAAGGTCGATCTTAGAGAAATACGAGGCTCCTTGCAACTGATCGAACAGGTCGTCGATTCTGGGAAGAGGATACCGATTCTTCACGGTCAATTTGTTCAATTCCCTGTAGTCGATACACATACGGAACGACCCATCCTTCTTCTTGAAAAATAACACCGGTGCTCCCCACGGTGAATGACTCGGCCGGATGAAACCCTTCTCCAGTAGTTCCTGTAGTTGGCTTGACAACTCTTGCATCTCTGAGGGTGCTAACCGATACGGTGTCTTAGCTATCGGTGTAGCTCCAGGAACTAGCTCTATATGGAATTCCACCTGTCATGGAGGAGGCAACCCAGACAAATCATCGGGGAACACTTCCGGGTAATCCCGTACAATCGGGATGTCTGCCAACTTTGTCTCTTCTTCCTTCTTTTCTACCACGTGAGCCAGAAAAGTGTAACATTGCTTTCGTAGACCTTGGCGTGCTTTCATGCAGGAGATAAGCTTCAAGTTCTTTCCCGGTCGCTCTCCTTGTATTCTGAGTATTTTCCAGTCTAACATGGGAATCCGCACTACTTTATCTCGGCAAACAATCTCGGCTCCATGCTTAGACAACCAATCCATCCCCACTATTACGTCAAAGCTCCCCAACTCAAAAGGTATCAAATCTATGCTGAAGACCTGGTCTTCCAACATTAGGGTGCAGTCCTTAATAATTTCCTCTGCCTGTTCAACCCTACCATTTGCCATTTCTACGGAGTAACTAGTTTCTAGTCTACTGGCACTCAAATCAAGCATTTGCACAAACTTAGATGATATGAAACTATTATCTGCCCCAGTATCAAACAGTACAGATGCGAAGTGGTTATTGAGTAAGTGCGTACCCGTGACAACGTTCGGATCTTGACGGGCATCATTCGCTCCAATGACGAAGGCACGACCCCGTGCAGCATTGCCTTTGTTTCCTTGGCCTTGCGCACCCGCTATGGCCAGTATCTGCTGTTGGTTGTTTCCCTGCTGACCCGGTGCCCTGTTCAGTCGGGGGCACATATTCCTAAAGTGATCGAGGGCTCCACACTCGTAGCATGCCCTGGCATTCCCAGCGGGGTTAACCGCGTTGATGGGTGCCACCAGGTTTGGCGCTACTCTGCAGTCTCTTGCTTGATGCCCCGGGCGTCTGCAGTTCAAACACACCCGGCACGGTGCTGCTGGAGGATGATGAAGATTGCACCTGTCACATTTCGGGTGCGTCCCAGCATATTCCTTCTTGCCTTGAGTCACGGCCACAAAGTTTCTGGTCGTTTTGGCCCTCTTATCAAACTTTCCTGTACCGGACCGGCTCGATTCCCCAGCTTCCTTCCTTTTCTCTGCTCCCTTACCCAGTACCCCTGTTCTTATCATCTCATCAGTGAGAGTGCCAACTTTCAGAATCGCGCTCTGAATTGTAGGAGGAGCAGCTGCAGTTACCATTGCCCGGATTTGAGGCGCGAGTCCCCAAATGTACCTTTCAATCCTCTTGGATTCCGGAGTGACTAGGTGTGGAACTAGTCTAGCCAGCTCGTGGAATCGGTCAGTATAAGCTGCGTGCCCTGCCCCCACCATAGCATGATTCCAGAACTCATGCTCAAGCTTCTGCATCTCGTTGAGAGGGCAGTATTCCTCGGTAATCAAGGCTTTGAATTCATCCCAGGTCATCTGCATCGCAGATTCCCTTCCCCTAGCTTGAACCTGGGTGTTCCACCAGGTTAGTGCTCGGCCCTGCAGTGAGCATGTAACATACTTGATCCGCTGGCTGTCGAGGCATTCACTGATGTCGATCACAGCCTCCATTTTCTCCAGCCATCTAATCAGGGCTATCGCCCCACCTTTACCATCGAAATCCCGGGGCTTACAGGCCACAAACTCCTTGTAAGAACAGCCCCGTTTGGCGTTAGCAACCCCAGTTTCGTTACCGGCTGTACCAACATTTCCGGTCTCTTGGTTGCTTTCATTCCCAGTCAGGTTCCCATTATCCTCGTTCTCATTACCACCGTCCCTGTGGGGGTGGTTTTGCTGTTGTAGGGTGTCGCTCACCTGAGCTACGATAGTTGGAATCAGGGCAGTCAATTGTTGAGCAATTAAAGCTGCCATATCAGCATTTCCAGCCCCTTGTTTATTGCCAGAAGGGCCTTCATTTGCTATTGGAGGTCTACCCCTGCCTCTGCCTCTGCCCCTCGGGGCTTCACTTCCGCTACTGTTGCTGCGGGTAGATCTTCGAGGCGGCATGTTCTATTCATACAAGAGGCAACAAATTAGCTTTAGTCACCTTAAGGTGCACAAGTACTCCACTTATCAAGTTCCAATGTTTCGTGTTCCAGTCGGTCAAGATCACCATGCAGCCCATTTTAAGCATATCCTCGGTATACCGGTGGTGTTTATATATAGGGTTCCCCGCAGCGTTCCCACCACACCCACGATGTACCGAGAATGATGCCTAATCCGGTTACATGACATCCGACTTTCCTTCACACCATATCCATAATAATCCATCAGTCAACTGAGAGCCAAACATGTAATCATGTATAGTCTAGCGGAGGTTGTCTATCTCGCGTCCTTGAAAGGACTCAGACATAGCCTCCTCGAGTCGGTCTCAGTATCTGAGGTCAAGCGCAATGTATGATCTGTGACGATCTTTTCGGGTCTACATACCCGAATTTGGTTATGATAACTTGGCGCGCAGAGGGAACGGAAGATCCAATAGGAAGCATCTCATAGGGGTCGAGCACAAAGGCTCAAGCACAAAGTAAAAGAAAAAATAACAGAAGGATAACCAAACACGAATGAGGAACACATACACGAGGTATATAAATGCACACAAGCTTAAGCATGCAAATCTACATGAAGGTTCTTAGGTTATAGTCTAGGTCAAGTGTAATTGCCTAATTCTCTATAACCAATGGCTCTGATACCATTCTGTCACACCCCCGCTGATAGCGGAAACACGGGGTATGTGAGCTAGACGGGATCGTCATAACACATGGTATATGATAGAGTAGCAATAAAAATATGATGACAAGCGTGTCATGACGACACCCGAACACAAATGGAGACTTGTGTCGTGTATAATCAAGTTCACGACAGCATAGTCATAAGCACAACATAATGATCACATAAGCATTAAAGACAACTTGTAATGTAAATTCCCACAACTCGGGAACAAGTGTACAAAAGTCATGTTCAAGCTTTACAAGGGTAATAATTACAAAATGCATCCTAGGGTCTCCTCTAAAAGGCAGCACTCCTAGATCTTCAATTACCCTGATCACCTGAAAAGAAATGCTCAAAAGGTCAACATAATTGTTGGTGAGCTTCGCAGGTTTTAAGTAATAAAAGATATTAAGATGAAAACCGTGTGTAAGTTTAATAAAAGTTACCGCGACTACACTTATGTATAGGCGGTTTTACTAGTTATAAATAGCTACCGCCAAACCTAACGTTCGGTTCCTCACGGGAATTGATGGCTGTAAAGATAGTATTCTCAAAGCGTAAATAGTTTAATAAGACGTAGCAAGATCCACACAGCGCATACGTTTAGTTTATAACCAAACCAGTCCTTAGGTCCCATAACCAGGATTAATGGTTATATATAAAAAGGTTTTCCATAGTATAATAAGTTTAACTTGACGTAGCAAGATCCACACAGCGCATACGTGTCAAGTTAAACATGACGTAGCAAGATCCACACAGCGCATACGTATAGGTTACAACCAAACCAATCTTTAGGTCCCAGTTACCGGGATTAATGGTTGTAATGGATGATCGGCTTAGAAGAACCACACAGAAGAACCACACAGAAGAACCACACAGCCGAGAGCATCCAAGGTCAATGGCATCCACAAGTAGTATAAATCAACACGTAACATCAAACAGTAGTGCATGGTAGTGTAAAACCCCTAAGTAACACACATAGGGTAACATGGCACATAGTTCAAGTTCATATAGCAGCAAACAGTCAGGATCATCATGTAACCCAGTTTGAGCACATTCTTAGTATACCGGGGATACTTATTTATAGGGTCCTCCGCAGCATTCCCACCACATCCACGATATACATAGAATGATACCTAAACCAGTTACATGACATCCATTTATCCTTGGTATCAATCAACAAGTTTAGCAAGGTAAGTTACTCATATAGGTAGCAGCCAACTTCCACTAAGAAAGGCGCCTGAAATTAAGTAAATAAGTGAGCATTCTTTTCCCCCAAGTGGAAAAATATTCGAAAAGGTTTTATAAGCGTAAAAAGGGGCCACGAAACTCACTGAACAGATGATAGGCAC
Organism: Flaveria linearis; assembly: GCA_024085815.1. Taxonomy (NCBI): domain Eukaryota; kingdom Viridiplantae; phylum Streptophyta; class Magnoliopsida; order Asterales; family Asteraceae; genus Flaveria; species Flaveria linearis. The sequence continues at coordinate 37,048,586 of CM044013.1, forward strand.
GTATGATGAAAGATTCCAACGGTAGGATGCTATGAACAGTCAAACACCTATAGACAGTTACTGACAAGCATTAATAACGAGCATAAAGCATAAGATGATGACAATAGATTCGGGCAGTTTCGGTTCGGTCGTGGGTGGTTCACACACAAGCAGTCATACACATCTCAGACTAGGTTATTTTAAATAGTATGTGCCTGTTAATAGCGTTGACTTTAATCTTTATGGTCAAGCTATGACACTTTATTAATATTACATTATCGTCGTGAGATCTCCGAAGAGGGGATCCATACGTACACACACATTATTAGTCATACAACAGGACCGGACGCTCGACGGACACTCCATTCGCACGAGTGGACTTTCAGTCGTACGAATTAGCTACTTTCGTACGATTGAACCTTCATTCGTGCGACTAAGCACTCAGTCATACCATGCAAGACTCAGTCATACGACTCAACCTCCATACGCCCGATTGGACCTTCAGTCGTACGAATCAGCTTCATTCGTACGATTGAACATTCATTCGTGCGATTGGCCCTTCAGTCGTACGACTCACACACAATCGCACTCCATTTCATTCGCATTGACTCAACTGCACGCACACTCACTCGCATAGACTCAATCGCATATATTCAATCGCATACAACACTCAGTCGCATGACTCAGTCGTACGACTCACCCAGTCGTACAGCTTAGTCGTACGATAGACTCAGACGCATGGACTTAGTCGTACGACTCACCCAGTCGCACGGCTCAGTCGCATGACAGACCCAGTCGCCCTGTACAGCAGGTCGCGACTGCTGAAGTGCAGAGCAGCGTCCAGCTGTTCCGAGCACGAGTTTTATGCACCAAGAACCTCCAGAAATGTTTGCCTAACATGTCTAAGCATGAAACACACTCGGAAACGCAACACACAAGCCCACAAGACCTCTTGTGCTCGGATGAACCCGAGCACCCGAAACCCTAGAAAACGCAGCAGCTAAATCGAGCTAAATACGGGTCAAACGAGGTTATCTACCTGCTAGGAGTGAGTATTCACGATGATAACCAAGATTTGACAACGAAAACGCGACGAACGGACCCGATTTCGGTGCTAGTTCGAGAGAGAGTGAAGATGAAGAAGAAGGAGCGATGAAGATGAAGATGGTGTGAAGAGTGGCTGGGATATGGGTATTTATACCCAGCCTAGTTTCTCAAAATGTCAAGTTTAGTCCTCGCACTTTGCCCCGAGTTCCTAATTTTGCTTTGGTTGAAAACGTTATAATTTAGTCTTGTTTTATTGATGATAAAATGTTATTAATGTTATTTATAAGTTAAAAATGATTTTGTTCGTGACGATTATTTTATTATAGAAATGACGTGTTTAGTGTTAACGGGGCAAATCTTGGAGAAACGTCTTAAGGTAACGACAAGTCAAGCAACGATACCACACATATAAGGACAACTAAGTAAAACAAATATGGTATTCACATAGTTGGTTTATCAAAATGGGGAATGACTGATAACAACGGTTAAATCAAGCACGCTAATTGACGTACCTTCGGTGACGGATGTCACATATATATATATATTAAATTTAAAAAGTTTTACAAAGCATACCTGCAGAAACTGATCCGAATACCAATTTATCCTTTAGATCTTTTATAATTGAATCAAGTTTAAGTCTAAACAACCGACAAAGTATGTCGGGCCTATCTTCTGGTTTTAATGTTGTGTCGTTGAGAAATCTTTTAACTTCAGACCATTTTGGGTTGCATGTAATCGTGATGAAGAAATCTGGTTATCCATACCATTTGCAAAGAGACATAGCATCAAGATAGTTTTGCATCATGTACCGAGCACCACCTATAAACGATGAGGGTAGGATAACACGTTTACCAACATCAACCATATTATCAACTCCTTTGTCCTGTTCTTTGCAAATAGTATCATATGATTCACTACGTAGAACCTTTTGCTGAGTATGTATGAAGTTTAACCTTTCACTCTCAATCATAGTGTATGAGTCGACTAAAAACTGTTGGAAAAGTCTTCTAGAATTTAGAATCAATGAGAACTTGTTGACACGATCCTGAACAGGATATGAAAAAAATTCTCTCATTGATAGCCTTTCCCTTTTTAACTGTTTGACGTACCAAAGTTTCTATGAAGAATGTCAACCCTATAACCATCGTCACCATATAGAAAAAGTAATGGCTACTACAAAGGAAGGTATGAAGGATGAAGTTCACTGATACGTCTAAGACTTCTGTTTTTCATTTCAACAATAACATAACGCCTATCAGTACAATCCGAAATGTCACCGACGATCAAGGCTGCAACCTCGGATGCAGTTGGTAAATTATATGTCCTACCATCTTTGTTCCTCTTACCAATTAGTCGTAGCTTTAGGTTGACATGTGGATTGTCATTGAAGGAATCTCTCACCATCCTATAAACCTTAACTAATTGGTTATCTGAATCAAGCATAGACTTTAGTTCTTCTATTATTTGGAGATCCTGATCATCTTGAGCGGATGTAATTTTTTTGGATGAATCACTAAAATAAATATGTATATTAAACATAAAACATTTTTATATGATTTATTGTAAAAGATATAAAAAATTATATTCATGTCTAACTTACCAAAATAACGTCTTTCTATTAACCAGCTCATTTTCAGTGTCGTATATATACAATTGAGAGAACTTTGGTCTTGATCCAGTCACTGGTAGAAGACTACCCATACTATGATAGTTCTGGCTACTTAGTCTGAATATAAACGGAGTGTTACCTCTATTAATCGATGAGTCAATCTTTCCTCCCATGGATGTGAAACAAAACATAGAATTGTAACGTCTAATATTGTTTATGAAATATTTGCTCTTAGAATCCATACAACGGAAAAGATTTTCATAAGCTTCCCTTGGTTATTTGTAATCAGGAAGTTCAACTTTTCCATAATAACAACATAACAAATAAGATTTTCGACCATTATGTTTTCTTTGAATTTTTCCTTCTTGGTTCCAGAGTTTAGCCATACAAACCTCACATTGGAGGGTTTGGTCTCCATGATCTAAATAATCTGATGGCTAAATAGGTATTAGTACGACAACAAAACATAAAAATGAATGAATAATAATTTATATATGTAAGGCCCCGTTCCCGGGACGCTTACAGCTGGTCAATCTTCGCACATAAAACATACATTCTCATTTATCTTAAGTAAACATTGCAGCGGAAACATTCAAAAATGACATTTCATTTCATTATAAAAGCTTTTGCAAAATAATACATCGTTAATCAGTTACAAAATACATTGTTGCATTACATCACAAAAGCATTATATGAATGGATGTCATCCAAAAGAGCTGAGTAGCCGCCCCGTGCCATCCTCAGCAACCATTACCTGCCAACTGAAACACATAAAAGTCAGCGTTACTGAGTGAGTTCTAGTTTTATAATAAAACATACTTTTCTTTCATTAAAACTGTTCTTTGCTTTCTTGCAATCATACATCATACGTACATATAGATAATATCATTATTATCTTCATCATTCATTCATTCATTCATTCATTTATTCTTTAACTTTAGTTCATTCATCGTACGTTCTTATCATTCATATTCTTTCATCACTACCTCTTTTCTTTCCATCAAACCATAAACCTTACTTTTCTATTTCCTGGTACTGGACCTAGGCTTATCATAGACCTTCTATAACGGTGCACCGCACCTCTGACCACATTACCTAAGATAAATTTTAGGTGTACCATTGCCATGTGCAATACCCTTCTGTTCCTGGTACTGGACCTAGGCCTGTCATAGACATTCTATAACGGTGCACCGCACCTCTGGCCACAGTACCTAAGGTATGCATCAATGGTTCTATACGAATGGTCAATCATAAAGAAAGACCCTGATATGCATCCTCCCGGGGTAGCGAACCCACACACCGTTGGGCTAACACCTTTCAATGGCGTGTCCCTTCCGAGTCTATTGTGACAGCAGGGTCGCTCACCTCATACATTTGCTTGCAAGCCTTTCATTCATTCATTCATTCATTAATGCATGCATTCATCATGTTCCTCTTTTATTATCTTCCACTTTACGTTACATAATACTTTCATTTCATTCATTAACGTAACACGTAAAGTCACGAGAAAGATAAACATACATCATAATAAGGAACATCATCATACACAGATAGCATCATCATACAGGGCAACATCATACATACATAACATACATCATGCATAATCATGCAACCTCATCATCATATTACCCAACATAACCACTAAGGCCTCAACAGTCATCTTACATGAACTTACAGGAACTTCCACTCAATACTTACATCTGCACTTTCCCCTAAAAGTCAGTAATTAACTACGCTTTTCCTCGGGTACATAAGCCCTACATGGGCGTATGGGCACCCTTCAGTCGTAGGGCCTCCCATGCGACTTAACCCTATGCGAATGAGCACTTATGCGAATGGGGTTCATGCGGTTGAACACTATGCGAATGAGCACTTATGCGAATGGACCTCATGCGGTTGAACACTATGCGAATGAGCACTTATGCGAATGGACCTCATGCGGTTGAACACTATGCGAATGAGCACTTATACGAATGGACCTTATGCGGTTGAACACTATGCGAATGAGCACTTATGCGAATGGGCCCTCAGTCGTATGACTCCCCATGCGATTGGCCCCCTAATCGTGCGAATGAAACTCAATCGTGCGAATGAACCTCAATCGCACCCCATTCGGCCATATGGCCTCCAGTCAGTCGCCTAGCCCTAGCTGATGCAGAATGCAGTTCATCCCGAACCCAATCTGCCATTTTCAACCTCCAAGCTCATCCAAACCCATTCTAAGCCCAAATCAACCATCCTAAACCTTAGGAATGCATACCATAACACCATTCAACCACACACAAGCCCAGAAACAAACTCCAAACGCATCACACGCAAACACACACAAATGGGTCAAACACACACACACACATAAAACGGGTTTTTAGATGTGTTCCAGCCCAAAGTCATCCAAAAACGTGTAAAAGAGGGGTCCTAGAACTCATACAAACAAGACCGAGAAGTAGAGCTTTGATTTGACCCGCTACACGATAATTTTGCTCTCTTGAATCCACCCAAACCAAGCTTTTCTCCCTTTTCTCCCTCTCCTCTCCCTTTGGCTGAGTTTTAGCAAGAATGGGGTTGGTGTGGGCTGCCCTCCCCCTTTTATACCGCCACTCATTCAAATTTCTTCCCGTTTTGGCAAGTTTGGTCTCTCGACTTTGGACTTTATTTCTTTTCTTCTTTCGTCTGATTCGAAGGAAATATCCGGGCGTTACAATATATAAATATATTATATATATATATGACTAAAATAATAATTGTAGAAATAAAATGAGTCGAAAAAAAAGAATTTTAAATTGTGTTTAAAATACCTTTAGATATTCCTTTAAATGGTTCTTTAAGACACGTGTTTGAATTTTATTGTTAATAACACAACTGTTTGTTTATTTTATTTTTAATATTTAATATATGTGAGAATTATATTTGTGAAATAATTATTTTTAAAGGTGTGAAGGTTAGAATAAATGCGTTTATAAAACTGGTAAGATTTGTTACTTTTTTCTTTGACTTTTATTAAAAATTAATAATAGTTTACATTAGTTTTTTATAGTTATAACATGAAAAATACAATATAAGTAAATATTTGGTATGTATATATGTGTGTGTATTTATTTATACAAAGTCATGTTATCAACAACAATAATATGCTTGTATTAGGTGTATGTATTATACAGATTCCATTGATGAATATATTTTAATATAAATAATATTATTATATATTTCCATGTGAATATATTGTTTTAAAATAATATATATGAGTAATATATTCATGGTAATGTGTATAAAGTAAGTGGTTTTATTGGAATCAATATAAACATACCATTAGAAACGTCGGAAAATGGTATTTTTGTTGACTGGCCTGGAATAAGAAAAAAATAAAATGAAAATGAATTTATTTATGTTTTCATAAATTTGATAAATCAAAGTATGAAAATTAAAACAAATTAACTATTAACTTACTGTCAAAGATGTGTTGGTTGTTAAGACACTGGGTAGACGAAGAAAGTTGTATGATTGATTCACTATTCATGTTCTCTATGTTTGTGGAAGATTTATTTTTTGATCTGTTGTTGTCCAAATATAATTTTATAATCTTTCTCCTTTGAGCAGAGGTATGTTGAATGGAATTCTGACCGGATGATACTGTTAAAAAATTTTAAGATTATATTTGCTTTCATTTATGATAATATGACATGAAAAAATTAATATATATAGGGTTGTTTGTTTTATTTAAGTTAGTAAGTGGTAGTTTATTTCTGTAAAAATGTATAAACGACCTTTCATAAAAATTTATGTACATGTACATATCTCATTTGCAATTAATAATGATATCAAAATTGCATATATATACACAAAAGCTATTGTATACAAAACATGGAACATATTTAGTAATTGTACATATATATCTCATTTTCGTATGTTTTTTGTACATATATATATCTCCTTTGCAAATTATAGTGGTATAAAAGAAGATGATTAACACAAAGAACACATGTTATGCCTTTAACATTAATACTACCATTTGAAATATCAGATAACGGGGTTCTTTCCATTTGACCTACAATAAACAAAACAAAAAATAAGAAAGTGTAAGAAATAATAGGTATAGATTTAAATTTAATAGTAATATAACAAAATTTCAATTACTTACTATGATGAGAATTGTTTACGGAATACGACGATGGAGACGGTAAAATATGGTGGCTCAATATTTTTGTTATTTTCTGTTCAATGCGTACGTATGTAACAAATGCTTCAAAAAAATATATAAAGATACGAAGATGTTTTACACTAAAAAGAAAATGTGTATTATTAAAAAAATTGTTAACAACTACTTTTATTGAAATTTATTTGACGGTTGTATTTGCGCTAAGATTAAAAATGAAATTACATACATAATATGTTTGACATTGTAAGCAATAATACTAAGTAAAAGAAAAAACAAGCGATAACATACCTATTTTATATAACATGTAAATTGGAATTCGTAGGAGTCGAATTTTTTAAAATATAATTTTAAATGGTTGAATGTTGAAAGTCGGTGATGGATGATAATTTGAAGAACTTTAATTGGTGAGGGTAATGAGAATGAGTATGAAGATGTTTATTTAGAACTTGTAAGGTCTAAATAATTATCATGTATTTTAAGAAATTATTTATAATTAGTTATAAAATTTATTTTGATTTTCATATTTTGGGAAAGTTGGTAATTGATATCGTCAAATATTATATCATTTTTATACTTTTTTTGTAAAAAACAAATAATAAGGATGTTTAGGTTAACAAAATTAAAAAGAGGATTTTACATTTATTTAATCTGGGAGTAAAATTAATCAACAAAAATATTGGACAATTAAGGTTGAAGAATATCGAAAACAATATGAAAAAACATGACTGGTTATATAACAAATATTTTAAGATAACGGGTGAAGGAATATTCTTTTTAACTTGCGTAATATATAAATAATATGTCGAGCATCCACAGTAGGTTTCTTATTACACTAAAATCATTATATTTTCTCTCTCCTTTTCAATTAAATAATACTTTTTATACCCTTATCATTACTTTTTTCTCTCTTATTCACTCACAACCACTTTAAAAAATATTAAAAAATTTATAAGGATTGTACAGTGATTCTTCAAATATACCAATCCACAATAACATTTTCTCTCTCCTTCACTCACAACCACTCAAAATCATTCCATATAATATACCAAACACACACACATATTTTTAAGTACTCCACTGTGAATGCTCTAAATTATTTGAATAAATTCGGTGTTTTTATTATGTTGCATTAATGTGGTTTTGGTATGTTTGGTAATCCTTATTTATTTATTTGTAGAATATAAAAGGAATTTAAACATTAGTTTAAAAAAACGGTTAATGTAAGGCCCCGTTCTCGGGACGCTTACAGCTGGTCATTCATCGCACTTAAAACATATAATTATATTAACATTACTAAAATCATGCAGCGGAAACACTTTAAACAAACATTTCATTCCCTTTAAAAAACACTTTTGCAAAATAATACATCGTTCATTACAAAATATCGTTCGTTTGTATTACAATGAAAAAACGTTATACAAATGAATGCCATCCAAAAATGAGCCAAGTAGCCACCTCGTGCCATCCTCAGCAATCACTACCTGTCAACTGGAAACACATAAAAAGTCAGCGTTGCTGAGTAAGTTCTAGTTTTACAAAACAATCATATTATCTTTCATTCGTTAAAAAATTTTCTTTACTATCGCACATGATCACACATCATACGTACATCAAGGTAATAGTTATTATCTTCATCGTTGTTCGTTTCGTACATTTCGCACATTTCGCACATTTCGTACTTATCGCACTTTTCGTATATCATTTATTATTTTTCACTTCTATCTAGATCCTGTCAAGCTTTACCCTCCTCATGGCACGCAACCACGATTTCTGAGGTCGAATGACAAGGATCCCGTTTCGTACTTTATTATTATATTTTGTTAACGTTCATTTCATGCTTTGTCTCTTCGTTCGTTTCATAGTTTATCATCTCGCTCGTTTCGTACTAATTCTAGATCCTGTCAGGCTTTTCCCCCCATCGCGGTCTGAAACCGCCATTCCGAGCACAAAGCTCCTTCACTAATTGGCACGAATCCCGTGGCCCGAAGCCACCATTCTAGGCACAAAGCCTGTTGGCATAAAGCACGTGGTCCGAAACCACCATTCCGGGCACGAAGCCTCATTTCTAATTGGCACAAAGCCCGGGGGTCGAATGAAAAGGATCTCGTTCGTACTATGGGTTCAGTCACCTAGACTGGTCCCCCTGTGTGTGAACCCTCATGGGTTAAAATCGCACGTTATAACACACAGTTGAGCTATCAACTCACAAAGAGTTGTAAACCTCCTTTCATTTGCTTACAAGACTTCCATTCGTTCGTTCATTATGTTCCACTTTTATTATCTTAGGTCTTTCACTTCATTAAGATAATACTTTACGTTCATCATCATAATCACACCACGTAAAGTCACGTCATCATACGTAATAAAGAACATATCATACCATCATACATAATCATCATCAATCATACATTATCATCATGCATAGGCATCAATCATACATCATACATACCCAACATATCATCTATGACCTCAAAAGCCAACTTATAGGAACCCCCGGGAACCTCCAAAGTCAAAGCTTACCTCTACACATCTCCCCGAAAGTCAGAAGGTTAGACTATGTTCTCTCGGGCACCCGAGCCCTATTTGGGCGTATGGACACCCTTCAGTCGCATGGCCTCCCAGGCGACTGAACACTTTAGCGAATGAACATCAGGCGATTGGACCCTATGCGGATGGACACTAATGCGGATGAACCTCGGTTGCATGAATCCCATGCGAATGACCCTCAGTCGCAGGACTCACATGCGTATGGACCTCAGTCGCACGACTCACATGCGTATGGACCTCAGTCGCACTACTCGTATGCGTATGGACCTCAGTCACATTCCTTTCAGCCGCATGACCTCCAGTCGCATAGCCCTACCTGTATGCAGAATGCAGTTCATCCCGAACCCAATCTACCATTTTCGGCCTCCAAGCCCTCCCAAACTTGTTCTAAGCTCAATTCAACCATCCTAAACCTTAGAAACACATACCACAACACCATTCAAGCACACACAAGCTCGGAATTGAAACCCATTCGAATCACACACAAACACCCACACACGGGTTCAACACACACACTTCAAAAACGGGTTTTACTATGTGTTCCAGCCCCAAACCAGTTGAAAACATGTAAAAGAGGGGTCCTAGAACTCACCCAAACAACACCGTCGAGTAGAGATTCAATCTAACCCGCTACACCTCAACTTTTGAGCTTGAAACCAAGAAAACCGAAGCTTGAAACCCCTTTTTCTCTCTCTCTTCTCTCTTGGCTGAATTTTGTGAGTGTGGGGGAGGGTGTGGGCTGTTCTCCCCTCTTAATCCCCCCACTCTTCCAAACCTTCTCCTATTTTGGGCAAGTTTGGTATAGTGGTACAACCATGTCTTCGTCCGCCAAACATTTCCTCAGTTGAGATACATGGAACGACGGATGAATTTCACTTAACTCTTCTTGTAACTCTAGTCTATAGGCCACCTCTCCTACTCGAGCAATGATTCGGAAAGGTCCTATGTATCTTGGGCTCAGCTTGCCCCGCTTTCTGAACCGAATGATACCCTTACAAGGTGAGACTTTCAACATAACTCTATCACCCACTTGGAACTCAATCGGTCTACATCGTTTATCACCCCAACATCTTTGGCTGCCTTCATGAAGGCCTTGATCCTTTCTAGCTTCTCAGTCGTAGCCTCGACCACTTCGACGCTCCCTGACTCTTTATGGCCAATATCACCCCAACAAACAGGTGTTCAACATCTCCTACCGTATAACATCTCATAAGGTGGCATACCAATACTGGCATGATAACTGTTGTTGTATGAGAACTCAGCTAACGGTAAGTGGTCATCCCAACTCCCTCCAAAATCAATGACGCATGCCCAAAGCATATCTTCCAGCATCTGAGTCGTTCTTTCTGACAGACCATCTGTCTGAGGATGATAAGCCGTGCTGATATGTAACCTCGTCCCTATTGCGTCGTGGAATTTCTTCCAAAATTTAGATGTAAACCGGGTGTCACGATCGGAAACAATTGACACCGGCACACCATGACGAGTTACGATCTCTTTAGTGAACAATTCTTCCAACCTCTCAGATGAATATGTCTTGCGAATCATAAGAAGCGAGCACTCTTCGTCAAACGATCAACAATCACCCATATAGCATCATACCCTTTCATGGTACGCGGTAGCTTCGTAATAAAATCCATAGTGATATGCTCCCACTTCCACTCGGTATATCCAACGGTTGAATCTTCCCATACGGCTTTTGGTGGTCGGCCTTCACTTGTAAACAAGTAAGACATTTACTCACAAACTCCACCACATCACGCTTCATACCCGACCACCAATAGTCTTTCTTCATGTCTTGATACATCTTTGTAGCATCGGGATGAATAGAGTATCGAGTCTTATGAGCTTCATCCATAATTTTCACGCGTAGATCCCCAAAACGAGGAATCCACATCCGCCCGAATCAGGTTTTAACACCGAGTGTGTTTTCACCCAATTTCGTAACCAGGCCTCTCATTCTTTCGGAGTTAAGATGATCTTCCTTCAATTCCTCATCTTGAAATTCTTTGACTTGGTTCATCACATCAGAGGTCATAATCAGTTGGTACGCTTTCACCCGAATCGGCTCGGGTCTTTCCTTTCGGCTAAGGGCATCCGCCACCACGTTGGCTTTGCCCGGATGGTAATGGATCTTACAATCATAATCTTTTATGAGCTCCAACCATCTCCTCTGCCTCATGTTCAAGTCTTTTTGCTCAAAGAAATACTTCAAGCTCTTGTGATGGGTGAATATGGTGCACTTCGTCCCATACAGGAAGTGCCTCCAAATCTTTAACGTAAAGACCACTGCTGCCAGCTCCAAATCATGAGTGGGATAGTTAACCTCATGAACCTTCAACTGTCGGGATGCGTAAGCTATAACCTTCCCTCTCTGCATTAACACACACCCCAACCCCAAGTAGGAAACATCAGAATAAACCACCAGATCTTCACTTCCAATGGGTAATGACAATACAGAAGCTTGAGTCAACCTCACCTTTAACTCCTCAAGCGCCTTCTCTTGAGCTTGACCCCATACAAACTTCACATCCTTGCGGGTCAACTTAGTTAGTGGAGAAGCTATCTTAGAGAAGTCTTGAATAAACCTTCGGTAGTAGCCCGCCAAACGCAAGAAACTACAAATCTTGGATGGCGCCTTTGGAGACTTCCATTGCATCACCGCCTCCACCTTTGCCGGATCCACCATAATTCCCTCCGGATTCACCACGTGACCCAAGAATTGAACTTCGCGCAACCAGAACGCGCATTTAGAGAACTTGGCATACAACTTGTACCTTCTCAACGTCTCCAACACCTCTCGAATGTGACCGGCATGCTCTATCTCGCTCTTCGAATAAATCAAGATATCATCAATAAACACAATCACTGATTTATCCAAAATCGGCCGACACACTCGGTTCATCAAGTCCATAAAAGCAGTTGGTGCGTGGGTCAAACCAAAAGACATAACGAGGAACTCATAATGACCATAACGTGTGCAAAAAGCTGTTTTAGGAATATCCTGCTCTCACCTTTAGGTGATGGTAGCCAGATCGAAGATCTATCCTTGAAAACCAACTGGCACCTTGAAGCTGATCAAACAAATCATCAATCCTCAGCAACGGGTACCGATTCTTTACCGTCAACTTGTTCAGCTCACGGTAGTCTATACACATCCTCATGCTACCGTCTTTCCTCTTCACGAACAAGACCAGAGCACCCCAAGGAGAGATACTCGGTCTAATGAATCCTTTATCGAGCAACTATTGCAATTGCTCCATCAACTCTTTCATCTCAGTCGGAGCCAACCAATACGGTGCCTTGGCAACAGGTTGGGCACCTGGTATCAAATCAATTTGAAACTCGATCTCTCGGTCAGGTGGCACTCCTGGTAGATCTTCTGGGAATACGTCTGGATAGTCATACATAACCGGTACATCAAACAGTTATGGTGTTGGTGTATCCACATCCTTCACGTAGGCCAAGTAGGCACTACACCCCCGATTCATGCACTTTCCAGCCACCGCCATTGATATCACCTTTGGAATAGTCGTAACTCGCTCACCGTAAACCGTTACCGAATTCCCATCAGGCGTTGTTAATCTAATCATCTTCTTGCGACACATAATGTTTGCCTCGTAGTCCGCCAACCAATCCATTCCAAGGACTACATCGAAACCGCCTAAAGTCATCATGAAAGGTCTAACTGGAAACTTATGACCTTCTAATTCAATGTCGCAGCCTTCTATCACCTCAGAAATCCTGGTAGACTTACCTATGGCAGTTTCTACATCGAAGGGCTCATCAATACTTCTACTTCTAAGAGGCAGCTTCGCACAAAAGGCAGCAGAAATGAAACTCCTACTAGCTCCGGAATTAAATAATACAGATGCAAGAGTTTGGTTTACTAGAAACACACCTGACACCACATCAGGTCCGTTCTAACCTCCTCCCGAGTCATCGTGAAAGCTCGGGCGCTTGCCCTCTGCCCTTCTCCTCCAGCCTTTTTCGCTCCTAAACTTTCAGCACTTGGCTTCTTTCAATCCCTGCTCTGATGACCATTTTCCGCACAGTTATAACACCTTATAACTCCACAATCTCTCGCCATATGACCAGGCTTCCCACACTTGAAGCAGATATTTGATCCCCATTTGCATTCTCCCGAATACTCCTTCCTGCATTTACCACATCTTTTCGACCCTGCACCAGATGTGATCACACGGTGGTCATCCACCCGTGCACTCTTGTTACTCGTCGAGGCACCACCCTGACCAAACCTTTTCCCATTCTAATTCCGGTCTTCTCCACTCTTCTTGCTAGCTTTAGACACCACCACCATTCGTTCATCATACAACCTTCCCGCCAAATCAACCGCCTACCTAAACATGCTCGGTCGGGCAGCGATCATATGCCTACGGACATCCACCGGCTAGCCCTGAATATACCTCTTGATCTTCCGTGACAGAGGCGTCACTTGATCCGGCACCAGCCGCGCCATTTCATTGAACTTGGTGGTGTATTGTTGGTGTGTCATTGTTCCTACCTCCAGCTGCAGGAATTCCCTTTCCACCTTGTCCATCTCCCTGTGAGGATAGAACTCCTCAATTACCAGCTTCTTCAACACAGACCAGCTCATTCTCCTAATTGCCCGACTACCCTCGGCTTGGACAATATTGTCCTACCAACATAGAGCCGAGTCCACAAACGAGTGGGTAGCAAATTTCACCTTCTGGTCTTCTCGGCACTCACTGATATTTAGAACAGCTTCTATTTCCCTCACCCATTGGTGAGCAGTAGCAGCAGTGCCATTACCATCTAAGGTAGGGGGCTTGCACCTTTGAAATGCCCCGTAGTTGCAACCTCGTACCGTCTCCTGCATGGGCTCTTCTTCCTCCTCCTCATTATCGGAGAGAACCGTCTCAGTTTCCGATTGCTCCTGTCCTCTCGATCCCGGAGACCTTACAGTTGGTCATTCTCAGCAATAATTACATAAAACGTGTCATATTACAAATTTAAGCAGCGCAATTTATTTAACAAAAGCCATTCATTTCATTATAAACGATGTTATTAAGCAATACACCTTGGTTTAATCAGGTTACAAATAATTGTTCAATTGCATTACAAAACAACAATATTATCATGTATGAATGGGTGTCAGTCATGCCCCGCCGAGTAGCTTCACCCGCGTGCCATCCTCAGCAACATTTTACCTGCCAATTGAGAAATGCATAAAAGTCAGCGTTACTAAGTGAGTCCTAGTTTTTATAATAAAACATACTTTACTTTTGTTTAAGAACTATTCTTTACTTTTTCATGTGATCACAGATCATACGTATACTTAGGTAACATCATTATTATCTTCATCATTCGTTCCTTAACTTTCATTCATTCCGTACTTTTATCATTATCTTTCCGAGTCTTTTGCGAAAACAGGGTCGCTCACCTCATTAGCAATCTCAATGATTGCACTTTATCTGAGTCTTTTACGACAATAGGGTCGCTCACTTTATTGTCAGTCTCAATGATTGACCCTGTGTGCAACCTTCGGGGTAGCTAACCCGCATCACAGTTGAGCTAACGACAACAAGGCCGTGCACCTCTATACATTTGCTTGCAAGACTTTCATTCATTCATTTACGTTCCACTTTTCTTCATCATTAATCTTTCAATTTATTAATGATAATACTTTTCGTTTCGATCATAAACATACCACGTAAAGTCATATAACATTAATAATAGTAATAAAATTAACAATAATGATAATGATAATAATAAGGAATCATAAAGACAATCATGATTATGCATGGAATTAAGCATTTAATAACCCTAAGGCATTTCATAATTATGCTTATAATGAGTAATCATTGCCCATAAGTCAACTTAGTCAAAACCCTAGACTTTCTGTTTTTCCTGAAACTTCAGAAAATAATTCTAAGGGTCTAGACGCATGGAAACTATTTGGGCGCTTCTGCCCTGTTCAGACGTTTTGCCACTATGCAGACATCTGGACTAAACTTGGTCACTTTTGCCTTAGACGCACGGGACTATTTAGACGCATGGGCCTATTTAGACGCATAGGCCTATTTAGACGCATAGGCCTATTTAGACGCATGGGCCCTGTTCAGACGTTTGGGCCTATACTTAGCCATTTTTCACTTAGACGCATGGGCCTATTTAGATGGTTAGGCACTATTCAGGCGGTTGGGAATTTTGGGCGGTTAGGCATACTTAGAAAAATACAACCATTGGACTCATGGTCCACTGTTTAGACGGTTGGGCATCATAATTTCACTTTAATAACATAAATCAGTCCCAATTCGTCCTAAATCAGAATCTAAGCTTAGTTCTAGCATTCTAAGCATCATAACATGTACATACACATATATATATGTCCCAAATTTACACCCTCCCACATGCATATTTACACACACACATACGGGTGAAACCCATTTGTATAAAATCATGACCACATGCATTTTCCAGTCCTAAAATTGTTAAAAACTTGTTTAAAAAGGGGGTTCTAGAACTCACCTTAGTTTTTTTTCGGGTTTGAACCCTTCTTTTGAGCTTCCCAGACGTTTCTAGCACGTAAAACCCACACACATATACACCCGAGCACACAATCACATTTATAAGCACACAACCGAGACTAGAAACATCTAAAACATCATAAAACTGAGAATTCTTACCAAAAACTTCAAATTTCCCTTCTTTTTCTACAACCTCCGAGAATTCTCTGTTGTTTCTCTATCTAAAAATCCGATTGTTTGAGGTGAGTAAGCAACATGGGTGGCCATGTTACTTTATTCGCCAACTTTCAAACCTTTTGTCCTTTTGGACACTTTTAGTCCTTCAACTTGTGTTTCATAGCCTTTCTTTCTTTTCCTTTACTTCTATTCTTTTCTTTATATCTTTAAAAATAACCGGGTGTTACAAGTCCACTCCCCTTATATAGGTTTCGTCCCCGAAACCTGTTATTCCTCAAACAGATGAGGGTAATGCTGCCTCATCTCTCCTTCAATCTCCCATGTAGACTCGGATCCCTTCCTGTGCTTCCACTGTACTCGCACAAGAGGAACCACTTTATTCCTTAACTTTTTCTCCTTACGATCAATGATCGCCACTCGTTGCTCCACGTAATTGAGATGTTCATCCACTTCGATGTCCTCCAGTGGTACAATCATATCCTCGTCTGTTAAACATTTCTGCAGATAAGATGCATGGAATGTTGGATGAATTCCACTCAACTCGTCTGGTAGTTCTAACCTATAGGCCACCTCTCCTACTTGAGCAATGATTCGGAAAGGTCCTATATACCTTGGGCTCAACTTGCCCCGCTTTCTAAACCAAATGATACCTTTCCAAGGTGATACTTTTAACATAACCCTATCACCCACCTGGAACTCAATCGGTCTACGCCTCTTATCGGCATACGACTTCTGTCTATCTTTAGCTGCCTTCATGAGGCTTTAATCTTTTCAAGCTTCTCCGTCGTAGCCTCAATCACTTCAATACTCCCTAACTCTTTCTGACCAACATCACCCCAGCAAACGGGTGTCCTACATCTCCTACCTTATAGCATCTCTTAGGGTGGCATGCCAATGCTGGCATGATAACTGTTGTTGTATGAGAATTCTGCTAACGGCAGATGGTCGTCCCAACTTCCTCCAAAATCAATCACGCACGCTCAAAGCATGTCCTCGAGTGTCTAGATCGTCCTCTCAGACTGACCGTCCGTCTAAGGATGATAAGCCGTGCTGATGTGTAGTCTCGTCCTATCACATCGTGGAATTTCTTCCAAAACTTAGATGTAAACCGAGTGTCACGATCAGATAAAATAGACACTGGCACACCATGACGAGCTACAATCTCTTTGATAAATAGACCCGCGACCCTCTTAGAAGAATACGTCTCTCGGATCGGTAGGAAGTGAGCACTCTTCGTTAAACGGTCGACTATCACCCATATGGCATCATACCCTTTCGGGGCATGTGGTAGCTTCGTAATGAAGTCCATGGTGATATGCTCCCACTTCCACTCGGGTATATCCAACGGTTGGATTTTCCCGTACGGCTTCTGGTGTTCCGCCTTCACCTGCAAACAGGTAAGGCATTTACTCACATACTCCGCTACGTCGCGCTTCATACCCGGCCACCAGTAGTCTTTCTTCATATCGTGATGCATCTTGGTAGCACCGGGATGAATGGAGTATCGAGTCTTATGAGCCTCGTTCATGATCTTTCTGCGTAGATCCCCATAACGAGGAATCCACATTCGCCCATATCGGGTTCTAACACCGAGAGTGTTTTCACCCAACTCCACGACCAGACCTCTCATTCTTTCGGAGTTAAGATGATCTTCTTTTAGAGCCTCGTCTTGAAACTCCTTGACCCGCTTCATCACGTCAGATGTCATAATCAGCTGATAAGCCTTCACCCGAATCGGCTCGGGTCTCTCCTTTCGGCTAAGGGCATCTGCCACCATGTTGGCCTTGCCCGGATGGTAATGGATCTCGCAATCGTAATCCGTTATGAGCTCCAACCATCTCCTCTGCCTCATATTGAAATCTTTCTGCTCGAAGAAGTACTTCAAGCTTTTGTGGTCTGTGAAGATGGTGCACTTCTTCCCGTATAGGTAATGCCGCCAAATCTTCAACGTGAAAACCACCGCAGCTAGTTTTAGATCATGCGTGGGATAGTTGGCTTCGTGGGTTTTCAGCTATCGGGATGCGTAGGATATCACCCTTCCATGTTGCATCAATACGCAACCTAGCCCAGAACAAGATGCATCCGAATACACCACTAAGTCTTCACTACCTTCGGGTAATGTCAAGACAAGAGCTCGTGTTAGTCTCATCTTTAACTCCTCAAAAGCACACTCCTGTTCTCGACCCCATACGAACTTTACATCCTTGCGAGTCAACTTTGTCAAAGGTGAGGCTATCTTGGAAAAGTCTTGAATAAACCTCCTGTAGTAGCCCGCCAATCCCAAGAAGCTACGAATCTCGGATGGCGTCTTAGGAGACTTCCATTGCATCACGGCCTCAACCTTTGCCTGGTCCACCATGATTCCCTCCGCATTTACCACGTGGCCTAGAAATTGCACCTCACGTAACCAAAAAGCACACTTGGAGAACTTAGCATACAGTTTCTCTTTTCTCAACATCTCCAACACTTCCCGAATGTGACCGGCATGCTCTTCTTTGCTCCTTGAATAAATCAGGATATCGTCGATGAATACAATCACTGATTTGTCCAACATCAACCGACACACTCGATTCATCAAGTCCATAAAAGCAGCTGGCACGTTGGTTAAATCAAAATACATCACAAGGAACTTGTAGTGTCCATAACGCGTATGAAAAGCTGTCTTAGGAATGTCTTGCTCCTTTACCTTTAATTGATGGTAGCCAGGTCAAAGATCTATCCTTGAGAACCAACTGGCACCTTGGAGCTGATCGAACAAGTCGTCAATCCTCGATAACGGATACCGATTCTTTACCGTCAACTTTTTCAACTCACGGTAGTCGATACACGTTCTTATGCTACCGTCCTTCTTCTTCACGAATAAGACCGGAGCACCCCAAGGAGAGATACTCAGTCTAATGAACCCCTTATCAAGCAACTCTTGCAGTTGCTCCATTAACTCCTTCATCTCAGTCGGAGCCAACCGATACGGTTCCTTAGCGACAGGCTGAGCACCGGGTATCAAGTCAATTTGAAATTCGATTTCACGATCTGGTGGCACTTCTAATAAGTCCTCTGGAAATACATCTGGAAAGTTACACACCACCGGCACATCTGGCAATATGGTGTTGACGTGTCCACATCTTTCACATAGGCCAAATCAGCGCTACATCCACGTCTCATGCACCTTCCCGCCACCGCCATCAAAATCACTTTCAGAATTGCCGTAACTCGATCACCGTATATCGTCACCGAACTATCATCGGGCGCTATCTGTCTAATCATCTTCTTTCGACACACGATGTTTGCTTCGTAGGTTGCTAACCAATCCATCCCTAGTACTACATCAAATCCACCTAGGGGCATCACATGTAACTTAGCAGCAAACCTATGACCCTCTAGTTCTATGGCGTAGTCCTCTATTACATCAGTAACTTTAGTGGACTTACCAATAGCAGTTTCTACATCGAAGGGCTCATCAATACGTCTTCCACAAACAGGAAATTTAGCACAGAAAGTAGCAGAAATAAAACTCCTACTAGCACAAGAATCAAATAACACAGAAGCAAGAGTTTGATTTACTAGGAACATACCTGACACTACATCGGGGTCCGTCCTAGCCTCCTCCCTGGTCATGGTGAAATCTCTAGCGCTCGCCTTCTGCTCTTTAGTTCCGGTTGTCTTCTTCGCCCAGGAACTCTCCGCCCTCGGCCTCCTGCAGTCCCTGCTCATATGGCCCTCCTCGCCGTAGGTATAACACCTCAGCGCCTTACAGTCTCTGGAGATGTGGCCCAGCTTCCCACACTTGAAAGATACGTTGAGCCCTAACCTGCATTCCCCCGTATGCTCCTTCCCACACTCGCCACACCTCTTGGTCCTGAGCTTGATGACCCCACTTTACGGTCATCTATTCTCATTTTCTTGTTGTTCGGGACGAAACCGCCACACCCGAACCGTTTTCCGTTCTAGCTTTTATCACCACCACTTGTCTTTTCACCTCCACCACAGTTTCCTCTCGCACATCAGACAATCGGCCCGCCAAGTCCACCACTGATCAAAAGGTACCTGGCTGAGCAGCAATCAGATGCCTGCGAATATCAGCCGGCAGTCCTTGGATGTACCTCTTGATCTGCCTTGACACCGGCATCACCTGATCAGGTACCAGCCTCGCCATTTCATTAAATTTAGTGGTGTACTACTAGTGGGTCATAGTTCCCGCCTCAAGTTGCAGGAACTCCCTCTCGATTCTGTCGAGTTCCTGGTGAGGACAGAATTCCTCAATCACTAGCTGTTTCAGCTCCTTCCATCACATCTTCCCGATGGCTCTAGCACCCTCAGCTTGGACGATGTTGTCCTACCAACACAATGCTGAGTCAACAAAGGTGTGAGTCACGAACTTCACCTTCTGGTCTTCACGACACTCACTGATTTCCAACACCGCCTCCATTTCTCTTACCCAGCGGTGAGCGGCAGCAGCATTGCCATTACCATCGAATGTCGGGGGCTTGTACCTTTGGAACGCCCCATAACTGCACCCCTTGGTTGTCACCCCTACTACATCATCTTCCTCTACGTCAGAAAATACAGTCTCATGCTCTGGTCGTTCTTCCTCCCCTCTGCTCCCCTTACCCATTGATCCCTTCTTATTCTCCTTCTCCTTTCTCTCCTCACTTCTTACAGCCCTAATGACTTCAGTCACCACAGACGGTAAAACTGTCTGCATGACCTGGTGCACTTCATCAGCAATCACCTCCCTAGCTGAGGCGTTCAGGCTGGCATTCTCATTCTCCTCACTTCGGCCATGAACCTCAGGGTTCTCACGAGCCCTCTCAGGAGCCTTAGCACTACTCCTAGTCACACATGGCCGACCTCTATCTCTAGAAGCCTTGGAAGACTTTTGTCTAGCCATTTCCTAGATGCTATAAGATTCAAACACTAACACAGTCATTCAAGGTAATAGCTAAGTTTATGTCAAGTATAGTAAGTCTCTAATAACAGTGGCCAGTTGTGATTAACCACTTCACTCTTCACACCCCAAGCATTTCCTATCATGACTACATCAGTATCTAAATCTACTAAGAACACATAAGTCAAATAGCACACGCACATAATACCGGTTAACTTTAAGAAAAGAAATACCTGATAACATGTAGCTACTCGGACTGACATCCTTCTTTCTATCCCATTTTTAGTTTAAGTTTAGGTTTTGAAAATAATTTACCCAATTCGCTTAAACTTTGGCTCTGATACCAACTTGTAAGGCTCTGATCCCGGAGACCTCACAGTTGGTCATTCACAGCAATAATTACATATAACGTGACATATTACAAATTTAAGCAGCAGAATTTATTTAACAAAAGCCATTCATTTCATTATAAACACTGTTGTTATGCAATACACCTTGGTTTAATCAGGTTACAAAATAATTGTTCAATTGCATTACAAAACAACAGTATTATTATGTATGAATGGGTGTCAGTCATGCCCCGCCGAGTAGCTTCACCCCGCATGCCATCCTCAGCAACATTTTACCTGCCAACTGAAAAATGCATAAAAGTCAGCGTTGCTGAGTGAGTCCTAGTTTTTATAATAAAACATACTTTACTTTCGTTTAAGAACTATTCTTTACTTTTGCATGTGATCACACATCATACGTACACTTAGGTAATATCATTATTATCTTCATCATTCGTTCCTTAACTTTTATTCATTACGTACTTTTATCATTATCTTTCTGAGTCTTTTGCGATAATAGGGTCGCTCACCTCATTAGCAATCTTAATGATTGCACTTTATCCGAGTCTTTACAGGGTCGCTCACCTTATTGTCAATCTCAATGATTGACCCTGTGTACATCCTTTGGGGTAGCTAACCCGCATCATAGTTGAGCCAACGACAACAAGGCCGTGCACCTCTATACATTTGCTTGCAAGACTTTCATTCATTCATTTACGTTCCACTTTTCTTCATCATTAATCTTTCACTTTATTAATGATAATACTTTTCGTTTCGATCATAAACATACCACGTAAAGTCATACAATATTATTAATAATAATAAAGTTAACAATAATGATAATGATAATAATAAGGAATCATAAAGACAATCATGATTATGCATGAAATTAAGCATTTAATAACCCTAAGGCATTTCATAATTATGCTTATAATGGGTAGTCATTGCCCATAAGTCAACTTAGTCAAAAACCCTAGACTTTCTCTTTTTCCTGAAACTTCAGAAAATAATTCTAAGGGTCTAGACGCATGGAAACTATTTGGGCGCTTCTGCCCTGTTCAGATGTTTTGCCACTATGCAGACGTCTGGACTTAACTTGGTCACTTTTTGCCTTAGACGCGTGGGCCTATTTAGACGCATGGGCCCTGTTCAGATGTTTGGGCCTATACTTAGCCATTTTTCACTTAGACGCATGGGCCTATTTATATGGTTGGGCACTATTCAGGCAGTTGGGCATTTTGGGCGGTTAGGCATACTTAGAAAAATACAACCGTTGGACACATGGTCCACTGTTTAGACGGTTGGGCATCGTAATTTCACTTTAACAACATAAATCAGTCCTAATTCGTCCTAAATCAGAATCTAAGCTTAGTTCTAGCATTCTAAGCATCATAACATGTACATACACATATATATGTCCCAAATTTACACCTTCCCACATGCATATTTACGCACACATACGGGTGAAACCCATTTTTATAAAATCATGCACACATGCATTTTCCAGCCCCAAAATTGTTAAAAACATGTTTAAAAAGGGGGTTCTAGAACTCACCTTAGTTTGTTTTCGGGTTTGAACCCTTCTTTTGAGCTTCCCAGACGTTTCTAGCACCTAAAACCCACACACATATACACCCGAGCACACAATCACATTTATAAGCACACAACCGAGACTATAAACATCTTAAACATCATAAAACTGAGAATTCTTACCAAAAACTTCAAATTTCCCTTCTTCTTCTACAACCTCCAAGAATTCTCTATTGTTTCTCATTCTAAAAAACCAATTGTTTGATGTGAGTAAGCAACATGGGCGATTGTTTGATGTGAGTAAGCAACATGGGCGACCGTGTTACTTCATTCACCAACTTTCAAACCTTTTGTCCTTTTGGACACTTTTAGTCCTTCAACTTGGGTTTTATAGCCTTTCTTTCTTTTCCTTTACTTTTATTCTTTTCTTTATATCTTTAAAAATAACCGGGTGTTACAAAAAACGTTATACAAAAGAATGCCATCCAAAAATGAGCCAAGTAGCCGCCTCGTGCCATCCTCAGCAATCACTACCTGCCAACTGGAAACACATAAAAAGTCAGCTTTGCTGAGTGAGTTCTAGTTTTACAAAACATTATATTATCTTTCATTCGCTAAAACATTTTCTTTACTATCGCACGTGATCATACATCATACGTACATCAAGGTAATAGTTATTATCTTCATCATCGTTCGTTTCGTACATTTCGCACATTTCGTACTTATCGCACTTTTCGTATATCATTTATTATTTTTCACTTCTATCTAGATCCTGTCAAGCTTTACCCTCCTCATGGCACGCAACCACGATTTCTGAGGTCGAATGACAAGGATCTCATTTCGTACTTTATTATTATATTTTGTTAACGTTCATTTTATGCTTTGTCTCTTCGTTCGTTTCATACTTTATCATCTCGCTCGTTTCATACTAATTCTAGATCCTGTCAGGCTTTTCCCCCATCGCGGTCTAAAACCGCCATTCCGAGCACAAAGCTCCTTTACTAATTGGCATGAAGCCCGTGGCCTGAAGCCACCATTCTAGGCACAAAGCCTGTTGGCATAAAGCCCGTGGTCCAAAACCACCATTCCGGGCACGAAGCCTCGTTTCTAATTGGCACAAAGCCCGGGGTCGAATGACAAGGATCTCGTTCGTACTATGGGTTCAGTCACCTAGACTGGCCCCCCTATGTGTGAACCCTCATGGGTTAAAATCGCACGTTATAACACATAGTTGAGCTATCAACTCAGAAAGAGTTGTAAACCTCCTTTCATTTGCTTACAAGACTTCCATTCGTTTGTTCATTATGTTCCACTTTTATTATCTTAGGTCTTTCACTTCATTAAGATAATACTTTACGTTCATTATCATAATCACACCACGTAAAGTCACGTCATCGTACGTAATAAGGAACATATCATACCATCATGCATAATCATCATCAATCACACATCATCATCATGCATAGGCATCAATCATATATCATACATACCCAACATATCATCTATGACCTCGAAAGCCAACTTATAGGAACCCCCGGGAACCTCCAAAGTCAAAGCTTACCTCTACACATCTCCCCGAAAGTCAGAAGGTTAGACTATGTTCTCTCGGGCACCCGAGCCCTATTTGGTCGTATGGACACCCTTCAGTCGCATGGCCTCCTAGGCGACTGAACACTTAAGCGAATGAACATCAGGCGATTGGACCCTATGTGGATGGACACTAATGCGGATGAACCTCGTTTACATGAATTCCATGCGAATGACCCTCAGTCGCACGACTCACATGCGTATGGACCTCAATCGCACGACTCACATGCGTATGGACCTCCGTCGCATGACTCGTATGCTTATGGACCTCAGTCGCATTCCTTTCGGTCGCATGACCTCCAGTCGCATAGCCCTAGCTGTGTGCAGAATGCAGTTCATCCCGAACCCAATCTGCCATTTTCGGCCTCCAAGCCCTCCCAAACCTGTTCTAAGCTCGATTCAACCATCCTAAACCTTGGAAACACATACAGCAACACCATTCAAGCACACACAAGCTCGGAATCGAAACTCATTCGAATCATATACAAACACCCATACACGGGTTCAACACACACACTTCAAAAACGGGTTTTACTATGTGTGCCAGCCCCAAACCAGTTGAAAACATGTAAAAGATGGGTCCTAGAACTCACCCAAACAACACCGTCGAGTAGAGCTTTAATCTAACCCGGTACACCTCAACTTTTGCGCTCGAAACCAAGAAAACCGAAGCTTGAAACCCCTTTCTCTTCCTCTCTTCTCTCTTGGCTGAATTTTGTGAGTGTGGGGGAGGGTGTGGGCTGTTCTCCCCTCTTAATCCCCCCCACTCTTCCAAACCTTCTCCCGTTTTGGCAAGTTTGGTCCCTCAACTTTGGGCTTTATTTCTTTTCTTTCTTTTTTTTCTTCTTCTTCTTATTTCTTTGGCTTTAAAAGAAAATAACCGGGTGTTACAAGTCCACCCCCTTATATAGGTTTCATCCCCAAAACCTGTTATTCCTCAAACAAACGTGGGTAATGCTGTCTCATCTCTTCTTCGGTCTCCCACGTAGACTCAGATCCCGTTTTATGTTTCCACTATACGCGCACAAGTGGAACCACTTTATTCCTCAACCTCTTCTCTTTGCGGTCAGTGATTGCCACTGGTTGCTCCACATAATTGAGCCGTTCATCTACCTCGATATCTTCCAGTGGTACAACCATGTCTTCGTCCGCCAAACATTTCCTCAGATGAGATACATGGAATGTCAGATGAATTCCACTTGACTCTTTTAGTAACTCCAGTCTATAGGCCACCTCTCCTACTCGAGCAATGATTCGGAAAGGCCCTATGAATCTTGGGCTCAGCTTGCCCCGCTTTCTAAACCGAATGATACCCTTCCAAGGTGAGACTTTCAATATAACTCTATCACCCACCTGGAACTCAATCGGTCAATGTCACTTATCAGCATACGACTTCTGTCTGTCTTTGGCTGCCTTCATGAAGGCCTTGATCCTTTCTAGCTTCTCAGTCGTATCCTCGACCACTTCGACGCTCCCTGACTCTTTATGGCTGATATCACCCCAACAAATAGGTGTTCAACATCTCCTACCGTATAGCATCTCATAAGGTGGCATACCAATACTGGCATGATAACTGTTGTTGTATAAGAACTCAGCTAACGGTAGGTGGTCATCCCAACTCCCTCCAAATCAATGACACATGCCCGAAGCATAACTTCCAGCGTCTGAATCGTCCTTTCTGACTGACCATCCGTCTGAGGATGATAAGCCGTGCTGATATGTAACCTCGTCCCCATTGCGTTGTGGACTTTCTTCCAAAATTTAGATGCAAAACCGGGTGTCACGATCGAACACAATTGACACCGGCACACCATGATGAGTTACGATCTCTTTAATGAACAGATCTTCCAACCTCTCAAATGAATATGTCTCGCGAATCGTAGGAAGTGAGTATCTTCGTGAAACGATCAACAATCACCCATATAACATCATACCCTTTCATGGAACGCGGTAGCTTCGTAATAAAATCCATGGTGATGTGCTCCCACTTCCACTCCGGTATATCCAACGGTTTAAATCTTCCCATACGGCTTTTGGTGCTCGGCCTTCACTTGTAAACAAGTAATTCAGCAGATGGAATCAGCAGTCCTCACCATCCTTTTAACAAACATACTCCTTAAGCTCAGCTTTTGTTAGTGAACAAGCCAACTTCTTTAATCTCTCTGAAGAAAATCTTGAATGCATTTATCCAGATGATCTTGGGGAAACAAACATCAACTACTAGATAGCCATGATCTGCTTCAGGGCTAAGCACTTTTAGCAGAAAACCGAAAGAAAGTTCCTGAGGCAGAGAAGATTAAAATTTGGGTTTGGCAAGATCAAAGTGAAATGCGTCAACTACAACTAGCTCAGACACTTTGTTAAAGAATGCAAAGCATCAAAGTCCAACTCATCTCCCCTAAGCTCATTAAACTTTCAATAACCTCTAGCAATGTAGTATTTGTCTAGTTGTAAATTCCGCCTAGTTACCAAGTATAACCTGCTGTAGATAGTTGTATATATAGTTTCTCATTGCAACTCATCAAATCATGCTTGTAAGAGTCTTGTAACATTGAGTTGAGAAATGATATATACAAGTATCTTGAAAAACCATTCTTGTGTTCATTAAATTATTATATTATAATCAACTTAGTTTGAGATTCTACTTATCAACCGCGTGAGACTTAGTGAGTTTGTGAGCTAAATATTGTGTTGAGAGACCAACACCGATCCTGCAATTAGTATCAGAGCTTCTTAAGCACTTGATTGTGACATCTAACCATCCTAAATCATCCCTGTTTTTCACACTTACTCACTTCACTCAAAATGGCTCTCAACATAAATTTTCTATGAATGAGATGGGAACCATGGCAAAGGCCCCTATTATAACTCCTGATAACTTCAGAACTTGATGTCAACGTATTGAGGGCTTCATCAAGTATCAAGGTATCTGAATGTGGAGATCAATCACTCACGGTCCCTACAAGCCGAAGGTAGCATCTTGAACTGGTAATGGTGCTACGACTGAGAAAGCTATTGAAGACTACTCAGATGAAGACTTCAAGAAGATGGACATCAATTGCAAAGCCATGACTGTATTGCTTAAAGCCATATCAAACTCCATAATGGTAGGCTTTGAGCACTTCAAGTCAGCTAAAGAACTCTTTGATGCTTTGAAATTGATGTACTCTTATTCCTCTGAATCCAAAGAGTCCAAGAAAGATGTACTGAAGCAGAAGTTTGAAAACTTTACTTATGTTGTTGGTGAAACCTTGAGCCAATAATACTTCAGGTACATGGACTTAATTGCATCTCTTCAGTCTATAGGAGTGACTCTTGAGAAGAGAGACATAATAAGAAAGTTCATGAGTGCACTTCCTTATGAATAGACTTTCTATTATGTCTCTATCAAGAGAACTGAGAATCTAAATCCACTCATCATAGCTGAACTATATGGAAATTTTGATGGATATAGTATGGAGATGGAGACTCAGAAGGGCCATCAGGTGAAAAGAAGCTCAAATCCTCCTGTCAGCAATGCTCTACATGCTGCTG
The DNA here is from genome assembly GCA_024085815.1 of Flaveria linearis. NCBI lineage: Eukaryota > Viridiplantae > Streptophyta > Magnoliopsida > Asterales > Asteraceae > Flaveria > Flaveria linearis. The sequence continues at coordinate 37,076,475 of CM044013.1, forward strand.
AAGGATCAAGAACTCCCCAGCCCTAGATGTACCTGAACTACAACCGACAACCATCATACTCCTTTGGGCCTTACATCATATTTCCTGAGACACCCAGGTCTCAACAAGCTTAACAAAATCCTTTCCAGGATAGTTGTGCTTTTGTTTCAGGAAATGAGCACTCTAGAGATTTTCATTGTTTTGATGATCTCGAGTGTTTTAGCCCAGATGATGTGGAATATATGGACATTGTCCAAAAAATGGCTCTTTTAACCTATAGAGCAAAGAAATTCTTTAAGAGACCTAGAAAGCAATTCCCATAGAACCCAACCAACAACAAATTCGGGTTTGATAAGTCAAAAGCTAAGTGTTATAACTGCAACCAACTTGGTCATTTTTCAAGGGATTGCAAGGCTCCTAGATCTAATCCTGGAGTAACTCAAGCCTCCTAACATCCTTCCAGGACTGTTTAAGGGATGGTCAATACAATCAGTCTCATGATAAGGTGAGTGTTAGAATACTTAATAGTTCAAATAGGGAACCAGGTTTAAGAACAAGATGCAAAGAACACAAGTAACAATGAGACAGAACTCAAGAACAATATATAGTTTTCAAGAATGTTTATATTAATCTCAAGTTCTCTTACAAGAGTTCAACGCATAAGTTAAATAAGTTACAAGATCCTGAGATACTTTATACTACATCCTACAACAGGCTATACTTGGAAAGCCAGTTGGAACATTGAATGACAACAAAATCAATATAGAGTCAAAAGACAGATTGCCTTTTGACTAGTGACTATGACATGCCATAGCTCACATCCTAATATATTACAAAAAAGATAAAAGTACATAAAGTAGAAAGTTACAGACAAAGACCTCAATGTACAGTTGCAAAATCATGGACCTTTTCACCAACTCATGCAAGTTGGTGAGTCTTCAGAGTTACAGCGGAAAGTGGGTCAGCTTTATACAAAAGTACATCAGAGAAAAGCATGTTCTTCTAAGTCTTCAGAAGAAATCAGTCTTCACTTCATTTGGCTTCGAAAAACTTTGTCTTTGAAGCTACGAAAGACTTCATCTTTGGCTTCGAAAGATTTGGTCTTTGGCTTTGTAAGATTTGGTCTTTGGCTTTGGAAGACTTTATACTTAGAATATTTCTTGTGCAGAGTATAAAGCTTTTAGAGCAACTTTTGCTTCGAAAGATTTTATACTTAGAATAATTGTTGTTCTAAGTATAAAACTTTCAAAGCATCTTCTACTTGGTACTAAGTGCATGCATGCAGGAAGTCTTTGGTTGCTTTGGTTGCATCAGCCTTTATATAAACCTTACAATCCTGTTACCTAAAGGCTGCAACCAAGTCAACTGAGCAACAGACTGCAACTGTTGCTCAAGAGGTTGATTGGAGCTTTATGGTGCAAGATGCCACCCCTGCTCAAGCTCTCATGGGAGGAACTGAAGATAACAAGGTATATGAACATCTCTGTACCCCAGCCTGTGTAGCTAAGGTTAAAATATATTAGGACTACAACATGGAAATTAAATCTGATATTGAGTCCTTAAACATACTAAAATCTGATTTTAAGACAGAAGAATCTGACTATAAATTTAAAATTGAAGAGTTAGAGAAAACTGTATCCTCTTTAAAATATGAACAATCAAACTACAGGGCTCAAATAAATGATTTGGTCTCCAAATTGACTGAGGCTCAAGCCCAGCTAGTAATATCTAAGCTAAAGCAAAGAAGTATGCTATTCAAGAGCATAACTTCAACACCATCCTTGCATCATCCTCCCACTCAAAGGTGTGTTATCAAAACAAAAGTGGGTTGGGAACCAATGAAACTGCTCCACCACACTCTTACGTGTCTATCAGATAGCCAAAATATGGTACTGATGAGCAGGAGGTTGCAACTGCTGACCCACTACCCAATGAGTAGAAGAATGATGCAATAATGGTGACCACCACAGTGAAGGATAAGGTAGAAAACCTCATCCACACAGCTGATGATCAACTCCTGACCACCAAAGATAGAAAGAACAAGATCAGGGCAGTAAGAAAAACTGCCAAGAAGGTGGCCGAGTCTAAGTTGAAAATAGACTCAAGACAAAAGGGTGTATTAATCTAAGCTAGATTCCAAGTGGTTTGAAACTCTAGTTCAGGAAAGGAATATAGTACCAACATTCCTATCTAACTGAAGAATCAGAAGTTAAAGGGGAAGACTATTGAAGAAAAGAAGAAGTGCAGAAAGTAACAGCCCTCATGCCCCATAAAGTTAACATTAAATGGCCTAATCTGTGGATTGCATAACCACATGGCTAAAGATTGTTACTACAATCCAGCAAGCACACATTATGCAAATAATGTTAAGAAAGAAGGAGTCAAGGAAGATTTCACATTTGGACCTTATCATATGGTTCAAGTGTTAAAGAGAGGAGAGCTTGTTTCTGAAGCCAAGTTGCTTCTAGAAGAAACTCATTCTTTCGAAGGAAAATAGCTTTAGAAGACAAGCCCAAGAACAAACAAATGAGTAAAAGGAATCCTTTGAAATCTTCCGAGAAGAAGACTGCTTCGGAAGAAAAGGTGGTGATAACTTCTTCCAAGAACAAAGAAGCCTCGTAAGCAAGTCATGCTGCTCAAGACTCTTCAGGATCATCTACACTGATTAACCATAGGATGGAATGGAAGATCAAACAAGATGCTGCAGCCCAAACCTCTTCTTCACAAATCATAGTTGAACCCCCATGCATACATTTTGGTTCAATTATGTCATCTACATTGGAAGAGCCTAAGACCAACAAGGCTTGGGTTTTCAATAGTAACTAACCATTTCACCATATGTGTAGGGACATCCATGTGATAAAAATGGAAATGTATGGATTATGGATAGTGGATGCTCCAAGCATATGACTAGGAACATATCTCTCCTAAAACAGTTTGCACACTTTGATGGAGGTCCTGTTTACTTTGAAGGTGAAGTCGGATGATACATTTATAGTAGAGGTAGTGTATCCAATGGTAAGTTAGAAGTTGATAAAGTAAACTTTTTCAAACAACTTGAACACAATCTCTTGAGTGTTTCTCAATTCTATGATCAAAAGCACCAATGTTTTTCATAGAACATGAGTGCATTATCCTCAAATCCAGGATAACAATTCCTCAGGAATTGGTGCTTCTTATATCTCCCAGGAGAGGGGATATGTACAATCTAGATATGAACAATGCTTCCCTATTAGGAGAAGTATCATGCTTTCTTTCCAAAGCTAATTCTGATGAGTCAACTCTTTGGCATAAAAGAATATGTCATGTTAATTTTAAGACCATGAATAAACTAGTTAAACATAACTTGGTACATGACGTGTCTAAAAAGGAGTTTTTCTGTAAAGACAAATGTTTTGCTTGTTTGAAAGGGAAGCAACACAAGGCATCCCACAAATCCAAAGAAATTAACTCCATCACCACTCCATTACACTTATTGCACATGGATCTATTCGGTCCTACAAGTATGATGAGCATTGGAAGGAAATCACATTTCCTTGTGATAGTTGATGATTTTACAATATTTACATGGGTATTCTTTTTAAGAACTAAGGATGAAACTACTAAAACGTTAAAATCTTTTATTCTTAAAATTGAAAATCAAATTGATCACAAGGTAAAAACAATTAGAAGTGATCAAGGGACTGAGTTTAAGAATCACGTTCTTGACTCATTCTGTAACACAAAAGGGGTTACCAGACAAGATAATGCTCCTAGAACTCCTTAAAAAATGGTGTTGCTGAGAGGAGGAACATGACACTTATTGAGGCTGCAAGAACTATGTTAGCTGATTCAAAGCTGCCTCTAACTTTCTAGGCAGAGGCAGTCAGCATTGCATGTTATAGGCAGAACAGGGTTCTCATTATTAAGCCCCATTGAAAAACCCCTTATGAGATATGAAACAAGAGGCAACCATTCATTTGCTTTCTAAGGTCCATTCGCAGCAGGTGCACCATACTTAACATAAAGGACAATTTAGAAAAATTTTTCTGAAAAGTTCGATGATGCTATCTTGTTAGGTATTCCTCAAGCTCTATAGCCTATAGAGTATACAACATTAACAATCAACAATTTGAGGAATCATCCTACATTGTTGTAAATAAGCACAGTCCTTGTGTTACGGGGAATGTCCCTGACCATATCTTTGATCTAGAATTGTTTCCCAACTATTCTAGACCATCTTGTGAGAATGCTTCAGCTGGAACAGGAACTCAAAATGACTCCTCTAGTGATCAACTGTTTGAGTTACCCAAACCCATCTCAATTTCTCCAAGAATACATAAAGAACAAGCCCCCACTACTGGAAGTCCTAAGAACTTGAACATCTCAGGAAATAGTGGAGCTTCAACAAGTTGTCAGCCAACTGAGCCTCAAAACTCATTAGTTGACAACTCCAAGACTCAACACCAAGCTGATGAAGATGGTGATCTGGAGGAACATGCAACTGTTGATGCTACTTCATAGCAAACTACCATTGATGTTGTCACACATTTATTCAATCAGTCCTTATTGAATAAGTGTGTGACATTAGCTGAAACTAATGTTCACAATCCTGAGCAAAACTTTTCAAACTTGGATTTATCTATGCAACTAGATGTGATTTCTAGGCTTAGGATACACAACACTCATCTAGTTACGAATATCAGTGGGGATGTCTCAGAAGGTGTGAGAACTAGAAGACAGACTCACAATGGGAATGTCTGCTTTTACTCATGCTTTCTTTCTTAAATGGAACCCAAGAAGGTAGAAGAAAGCTCTTAAGGACAACAATTAGGTTGAAGGAATGCAAGAGGAGTTGCTTCATTTCAAGTGATAAAAGGTATGGAAACTATGTCCATTACCACCTGGCCAAGTCCTTATTGGCACCAAGTGGGTGTTCAGAAATAAAAGAGACGATAGAGGTTTGGTCATCAAGAACAAAGCTAGATTTGTTGTTCAAGGATACATACAAGATGAAGGAATAGATTACACTGGTGTCGTTGCACCTATTGTAAGTTTTGAGGCATTGTGGATTTTCCTTGCTTTTACAGCATTTAAGAACTTCACAATCTATCAACTTGATGTCAAATGTGCATTTCTGTATGGAGATATCGACAGAGAAGTCTATGTATTCCAGCCACCTAGATTTGAAGACCCACAGCACCCCAACTATATTGCAAACTGGATAAAGCTCTTTATAGGTTACACCACGTAGGCTATGGTATGAGACACTCTCTCATTTTCTTCTAAAGAGTGGCTACATAAGAGGCACCATAGACAAGACATTGTTCATAAAGAAGTATGAGAAGGACATATTACTTTGTAACATCCGGTTTCTAAATCCGGACTTGTAAATTATATTATAGTTATGATTAATTAAAATTAAGTTGAGTTTGTTTGAGTGCTCAAGTATTCAGTCGCATGACTTGTATGCGAATGAACTTCAGTCGCATTCCTTATGTGCGATTGAGGCTCAGTCGTACGAATGGTAGGAGCATGAGCTTCATTCGCACGATTCAGTCGTGCGAATGGTTCAATCGTGCGACTGAAGGTGAGGCGGTTAAGTTGAGTGTATGGATAAGTGGGGCGGTGCAGGGGGTTCAAGGGCAGATTTCTATCTACACCTATTCTGTTTTCTTGTCCCCTTCACACCCAAAACCCTATTCTCACGAAATCGATTAGGCGAAACTCCGTTTTGGTAAGTTTTGAACATCACGGATTAATCCGGAGATGTTATAAGCTGTGTGTATGATTGAATTTGATCCAATAACCTGTTTAAATCAGTAAATTGGTCTGGTTCATTTCTGAATTTAAAATCCAGAAATTCAAATCTAAGTTTTTGTAAAGTTTTAATGAAATAATGGTTTGAAACCATTGTAAACGATGTGTATAGGATCTGTTTTGAATATGGTAGGATTTGGATGGTTAAAACTCAAATTTTGAGTAAGTTTGGATCAAAAACGTCATGAACATAGCTGCTGAATTGTTTCAGGCGAATGGGCTCAATCGCATGACTCAATCGCACGAATGAGAGTTTAATCGGGCGACTGAGTGCGAATGTAGGTTTAGTCGTGCGATTGGAACCCAGTCACCTGGTTGGAAGTCCGAATGAAGACGAGCGAACACTGGATACGAATGAGAACTCAATCGTGCCGATGAATGGCTAGTCGTACGAATGAAGGTTCAGTCGCATGGTTCATCCGCATGAGTTCAATCGCCTGGTTGCTCATTCGCATAAGTGTTCAATCGCATGAGGGCCCTGTTTGAGAATAAGTTTACTGAATCAGGGTTTATTGCTTTAGATATACCTTGATTAGAGGAAGGACTAGTTACCTTGTGTACACGGATTGTGTAGACTGTGGTGAGGAAGTTGATAAGCTGAGTTCTAAGCCCTTTTCAAATGTTTGGTTTTAACATTCGGGCTAGCACACATACAATGATAAATGAATTGAATGTGTTAGTACCAGAATTGTGATAGTGATGTTGATATGTATATTTCTAACAGTCTGTAAAGCTGTTAGGGGAAAAATGGGGATAATAAACGATTACCTGAACATTGTTAATCATTACGTGATGGTAATGATTGCAGTGGGTCAGGTAGAGTGTAAAAGATAGTCATCTGAACATTGTTAATCATTACGTGATGGTAATGATTCAATGGGTCAGATGGGGTGTGATGATTAATGAAAATATGTTAAAACTGGTGCTAAATGAAAGAATGTGTGGGTGTAAATGAATATGATAATATTGGCAATCAGTAAGAGAAATATTTTTGAAATGGTAATGTGATGTAAATCTCAACAGGCCAGTTAGGGTAAGATGCCTGGGTGTGAAACTGTACAGTTTGATAGGAGTGATGACGATCACTCAGCTTTGTGAACATCTTGTGGTGACGACCCTAGATAATTATTTGGCATCCTACTGGATGAGAGACAGTAACTGGTAGTTGCTAGATGTGGGCAACCGACGTTACTTGGTATGGGAGACTGGTAGTTACTGGATGTGGGCAACCGACGTCTCTGGGTATGGTAACTGGTAGTTGCTAGATGTGGGCAACCGACGTTACTTGGTATGGGAGAGTGGTAGTTGCTGGATGTGGGCAACCGACGTCTCTAGGTACGGTAACTGGTAGTTGCTAGATGTGGGCAACCGACGTTACTTGGTATGGGAAACTGGTAGTTGGTAGATGTGGGCAACCGACGTTTCTGAATGTGGGGAACTGGTAGTTGCTAGATGTGGGCAACCGACGTTCTGTAAAACAGTTCCAGTGGGACAAAATAATGATGAAAGTTGAATTTATAATATTGCCAATATAATTGTAACTTTTGTATGTGTAAAGATATTGTTATTGTTTTAATGAAAATTAGAACTCACCAGTTTATCTGATGTTTCGAGTATGTGGTGTGTGCTAGGTAAGGAGGGATACTCTAATAATAGGGGAAAACAAGTATGAGCTGATCCCGGAGTAACTGCTGGCATAGGATTAGGGCTTGTTAATACTGTAAATAGAGTGATGTATAATTAAATACAATCATATGTAAAATGTTTTAAAAAGTTGGGTTAATATATATATTATTGTTTAAAGTCTTCCGCTGTAAATAGAAAGCTCTGATTTGTGTTTAAAATATTAATCCAACTGTGTGACGTGCCTCCGGAGCCCTGCCGGGTTTAAGGCGTCACAGGTTGGTATCAGAGCAGTAGTTAAAGGGATCTAGTATCATAATAACTAGACTTTAACTAGAAAATAGATATGCCAGCAGGGATAGGCAGATGGAATAGTTTATTAAAACAAGAGAAGGTGATGGGACTATCATGAGAAGGAATAACGAGAATAGTAAAAGTAAAGTAAACAATTAATAGTACTTGGCCAACATTATTAATAATTTACTTTACTTATAGTATTCTGGTTATATACTTACATGTGGGTACCAAATAATCCTTATCTCGTTTTAATAGGTTATGGCTGATAGGGAGAGTGAAAGAATGCAAGGTGGAACCTCGGGAAGAAATGTTGATAAGAGCACCGAGGTGCTTAGTATGACGAGGCAGCAATTCCATGATGCGATTGGTGAGGAGGTTCGTAAAGCCTTGAATGCAACTAGACCCGATGAAAGTAGGAATGTTGATAAAGCTGAAGGGTCTAGCGAGAAAAAGGGAGTTACGTATAGTCAGTTTAAAGAATGTAATCCTCCATGATTTTCTGGGGCTATGGATATGGTAGCCACTTATAAATGGCTTCGTGAAATGGAAGCCGTGATCTAGTTGAGTGAGTGTAGGGAGGATCAGAAGGTAAAGTTTGCAGCCCACTCGTTTGTAGGTGAGGCTCTGTATTGGTGGGATAGATTATCCAGACGTTAGGCGAGGAGGCTACTGACAAAATGTTATGGCCTGAATTTAGAAAGTTAGTATCGGATAAGTTTTGTCCGAAAGGCGAGATGGATCGAATAGAAATGAGTTTCCTGCAGTTTCAGGCGGGTAATATGTCTCATAGGGAATACACGTCTAAGTTTGAGGAGATGGCGCGGTTGGTGCCTCATTTGGTAGTTCCTGAAGAAAAGAAGATTTTGAGGTATACACAGGGGTTGCCTCAGGAGGTTAGAAAGCTGGTTAGATCATCTGCTCCGAGTAGTTACCAGTTGATGGTAACTTAGCTGCAGATATGTATCAAGAAGTTTATGGTAGTAATGTTGCTCCTGATGGGAATAAAAGGAGGCGTGAAGAACCTGTAGTGCAAAGAAAACTTGAGAATCCAAGTTTTCAGAAGAAGGGTAAGTTTGGAAGGGGTCAATTGCAAAAGAATGTCGGAAATGAGCTGCCACGTTGCGGGAAATGTGGCAGGCTACATAAGGGTAAATGCATGATTGGTAATAGAACTTGTTTTAAATGTGGAAGGTTAGGACATTATGCTAATGAATGTAATGAAAGCCCTCGTAGATGTTATGAGTGTGGAGAAATGGGGCATATTCGTAGTGAATGTCCAAGATTAACCGTTAGAAAGCCTGAACCGGTTAGATCGATGAAAGGGTTAGGAGAAGGGTCGAGTGTGGCCAAGGGGCGAGCATATTCTATGTCAGCTAGTGAGGCTAAAGCTTTGCCAGATGTAGTTTCAGGTATGTTCCTAGTGAATGGAATTCCAGCTAATGTGTTATTTGATTCTGGTGCAAGTGGAAGTTTTGTATCTATTGATTTTTGCCCTATGCTTGCATGTGAAGTTCGACCATTAGAAGTAGCTTTTGTAGTTGAAACTGCTAATGATAGATCTGTGATGATTAGTATTATGATTGATGGTTGTTATATTGAATTAGATGGATATAGATTGCCTGTTAAACTATATCCTATGGTGTTAGGAGGATTAGATGTAGTTTTGGGTATGGATTGGTTGGCAAACCATGAAGCCCATATTGTATGTAATAAGAAGTTAATTCAATTAAGAGCACCAGATGGGAAAACGATTAATGTATATGGTGATAGAGAGGAGTCAACTGTGAAAATAATATCTATGATGAAAGCTGATAAGTTAATGAGCCGTGGGTGTGTATCTTATTTGGTATATGTAATTGATTCGCAAAAGCCTGTAAGAAAGATAGAAGACATTCCTGTGGTTAGAAATTTTGTAGATGTGTTTCCAGAGGAATTGCCGGGTATTCCTCCAGATCGTGAAGTTAAGTTTAGAATTGATTTGGTTCCGGGTGCTAAGCCAGTTGCTAAGCCACCTTATAGATTAGCTCCATCAGAATTGAAAGAGTTAATGAAACAGACTGAAGACTTGCTAGAAAGAGGTTTCATTAGACCCAGTTCTTCCCCGTGGGGTGCTCCAGTATTGTTTGTCAAGAAGAAAGATGGGAGTATGCGTATGTGTATTGATTACAGAGAATTAAACAAGTTGACAATAAAGAATAAGTATCCACTCCCACGAATAGATGATTTGTTTGATCAGCTACAGGGAGCCAGTTGGTTTTCTAAGATAGACCTTCGTTCGGGATATCATCAGTTAAAAGTCAAGGAAGAAGATATACCTAAGACAGCGTTTCGTACCCGCTATGGTCATTATGAATTTTTGGTTATGTCTTTTGGGTTGACGAATGCCCCTGCTGCTTTTATGGATTTGATGAATAGGGTGTGCAAGCCAATGTTAGATCGATCAGTAATTGTCTTTATTGATGATATACTGATCTAATCGAGGAATGAGGGAGATCATGCTTGCCATCTTCGTGAAGTGTTGGAAAGATTGAGAATAGAAAGGCTTTATGCAAAGTTTTCTAAATGTGAGTTTTGGTTGCGGGAAGTACAGTTTTTAGGACATGTGATCAATGCAGAGGGTATTTTAGTAGACCCTACTAAGATTGAAACAGTAGTGAAGTGGATTCCTCCAAAGACGCCATCTGAAGTTCGCAGTTTCTTGGGTCTGGCTGGTTACTATAGAAGGTTTATTCAGGATTTTGCCAAAATCGCATCCCCGTTAACGAAACTTACGAGGAAGAGTGAAGAATACGTTTGGGGACCAGAACAAGAAAATGCATTTCAAGAACTGAAGCAGAAGTTAACCCAATCACCAGTGCTGTCGTTGCCAGATGGAAATGAAGATTTGGTGATTTATTCAGATGCTTTGTATCAAGGTTTAGGCTGTGTTTTGATGCAGAGGGGACGAGTGATTGCTTATGCTTCCAGACAGTTAAAAGAACATGAAAAGAATTATCCGACACATGATCTAGAACTAGCAGCAGTGGTATTTGCCTTGACGATATGGAGGCATTACTAATATGGAAGAAATGTATGATTTACACGGATCATAAGAGTTTGAAATATTTCTTTGATCAGAAAGAGTTGAACATACGCCAGCGGAGATGGTTAGAGTTGGTGAAAGATTATGATTGTGAAATACTTTACCATCCTGGTAAAGCAAATGTGGTTGCTGACGCATTAAGTCGAAAGGATGAACACCCTCCAATTCGAGTTAAGTCATACAAGTTAGTGATAACCCCAGATTTTATGCATCAGTTACGAGAAGCTCAATTAGAAGCATTAAAAGAAGAGAACGTGAAGCGGGAACTAATGAAGGGTCAAACAAAGGATCTGGAAGAAAATAGTTTTGGGGTTAAGACGAAATGTGGTCGTATGTGGGTTCCGATTAAGATGAGGGAATTGGTATTAGATGAAGCTCATAAGTCCAGATATTCTATACATCCTGGTGCTACTAAGATGTATAAGGATTTGAAACAAGAATATTGGTGGCCCGGTATGAAGTTTAATGTGATGCAATATGTGAATAGGTGTTTGACATGTCTTCAGGTTAAAGCTGAGCATCAAAAGCCATATGGTAAACTTCAACCCTTAGAGATCCCGAAATGGAAGTGGGAAGAATTGACAATGGATTTCATAACTAAGCTTCCACGTACAGCTAAAGGTTATGATACCATTCGGGTCATAATAGATAGATTGACACGTAGCGGACATTTCTTACCGATCAAGGAAACGTATAACTCCGAGAAGTTAGTAGAACTGTTTATTCGAGAAATTATAGCTCGTCATGGGGTACCAGTATCTATTGTGTCAGATAGAGATACACGCTTTACTTCGAGATTTTGGAGAAAGTTTCATGAAGATATGGGTACTCGTCTGTTACACAGCACATCTTTTCACCCAGAAACTGATGGGTTGACTGAAAGGACTATCCAATCAGTTGAAGACATGTTACGAGCTTGTGTTATAGATTTTGGTGGTAGCTGGGATAGTCATCTGCCATTAGTTGAATTCTCCTACAATAACAGTTATCATTCTACGATTGGGAGAGCCCCTTATGAGATGTTATATGGCAGGAAGTGTAGGAGTCCCATATGTTGGGGAGAAGTTGAAAGAGTTGGGCAGTTTGGAAATTGTACAGGCTACGAATGAGAAATTGGATAAGATCAAAGCTCGGTTTAAAGCAGCTCAGGATCGACAAAAGTCTTATGAAGATAAAAGGCGAAGGCATATAGAGTTTGGAGTAGGAGATAGAGTTATATTGAAAGTATCTCCTTGGAAAGGAATTATCAGATTCAAAAAGAAGGGAAAGTTAAGTCCTCATTTTATAGGACCGTTTAGCATCATAGAACGGATTGGGGAAGTGACCTATAAACTAGAATTGCCCGATCAGTTGCAAGGAATCCACCCAACCTTTCACGTGTCACAGTTGCGCAAATGTTTGGCCGATGAGAATGCTTATGTACCTTTGGATGATATAGAAGTGGATGATAAGTTAAACTATGTTGAGAAACCTACTGCTATAGTAGATAGAAAGGTGAAAAGGCTGAGGAATAAATTATTGATTTAGTTAAAGTGCAGTGGTCGAATAGAAAGGGATCTGATTTCACTTGGGAATCAGAAGATGAGATGAAGAGAGATTTTCCCCAGTTGTTTGAATAGTTGGTTTCGAGGACGAAACCTATTTAAGGGGGGAGAGTTGTAACATCCGGTTTCTAAATCCGGACTTGTAAATTATATTATAGTTATGATTAATTAAAATTAAGTTGAGTTTGTTTGAGTGTTCAAGTATTCAGTTGCATGACTTGTATGCGAATGAACTTCAGTCGCATTCCTTATGTGCGATTGAGGCTCAGTCGTACGAATGGTAGGAGCATGAGCTTCATTCGCACGATTCAATCGTGCGAATGGTTCAATCGTGCGACTGAAGGTGAGGCGGTTAAGTTGAGTGTATGGATAAGTGGGGTGGTGCAGGGGGTTCAAGGGCAATTTCTATGTACACCTATTCTGTTTTCTTGTCCCCTTCACACCCAAACCCTGTTCTCACGAAATCGATTAGGCGAAACTCCGTTTTGGTAAGTTTTGAATATCACAGATTAATCCGGAGATGTTATAAGCTGTGTGTATGATTGAATTTGATCCAATAACCTGTTTAAATCAGTAAATTGGTCTGGTTCATTTCTGAATTTAAAATCCAGAAATTCAAATCTAAGTTTTTGTAAAGTTTTGATGAAATAATGGTTTGAAACCATTGTAAACGATGTGTATAGGATCTGTTTTGAATATGGTATGATTTGGATGGTTAAAACTCAAATTTTGAGTAAGTTTGGATCAAAAACGTCAAGAACACAGCTGCTGAATTGTTTCAGGTGAATGGGCTCAATCGCATGACTCAATCACACGAATGAGAGTTTAATAGGGCGACTGAGTGCGAATGTAGGTTCAGTCGTGCGATTGGAACCCAGTCATAGCGAACACTGGATACGAATGAGAACTCAGTCGTGCGGATGAATGGCTAGTCGTACGAATGAAGGTTCAGTCGCATGGTTCATCCGCATAAGTTCAATCGCCTGGTTGCTCATTCGCATAAGTGTTCAATCGCATAAGGGCCGTGTTTGAGAATAAGTTTACTGAATCAGGGTTTATTGCTTTAGATATACCTTGATTAGAGGAAGGACTAGTTACCTTGTGTACACGGATTGTGTAGACTGTGGTGAGGAAGTTGATAAGGTGAGTTCTAAACCCTTTTCAAATGTTTGGTTTTAACATTCGGGCTAGCACACATACGATGATAAATGAATTGAATGTTTTAGTACCAGAATTGTGATAGTGATGTTGATATGTATATTTCTAACAGTCTGTAAAGCTGTTAGGGAAAAAATGGGGATAATAAACGATTACCTGAACATTGTTAATCATTACGTGATGGTAGTGATTGCAGTGGGTCAGGTAGAGTGTAAAAGATAGTCATCTGAACATTGTTAATCATTACGTGATGGTAATGATTCCAATGGGTCAGATGGGGTGTGATGATTAATGAAAATATGTTAAAACTGGTGCTAAAAGAAAGAATGTGTGGGTGTAAATGAATATGATAATATTGGCAATCAGTAAGAGAAATATTTTTGAAATGGTAATGTGATGTAAATCTCAACAGGCCAGTTAGGGTAAGATGCCTGGGTGTGAAACTGTACAGTTTGATAGGAGTGATGACGATCACTCAGCTTTGTAAACATCTTGTGGTGACGACCCTAGATGATTATTTGGCATCCTACTGGATGAGAGACAGTAACTGGTAGTTGCTAGATGTGGGCAACCGACGTTACTTGGTATGGGAGACTGGTAGTTGCTGGATGTGGGCAACCGACGTCTCTGGGTATGGTAACTGGTAGTTGCTAGATGTGGGCAACCGATGTTACTTGGTATGGGAGACTGGTAGTTGCTGGATGTAGGCAACCGACGTCTCTAGGTATGGTAACTGGTAGTTGCTAGATGTGTGCAACCGATGTTACTTGGTATGGGAAACTGGTAGTTGCTAGATGTGAGCAACCGACGTTTCTGAATGTGGGGAACTGGTAGTTGCTAGATGTGGGCAACCGACGTTCTGTAAAACAGTTCCCGTGGGACAAAATAATTATGAAAGTTGAATTTATAATATTGCCAATATAATTGGAACTTTTGTATGTGTAAAGATATTGTTATTGTTTTAATGAAAATTAGAACTCACCAGTTTATCTGATGTTTCGAGTATGTGGTGTGTGCTAGGTAAGGAGGGATCCTCTAATAATAGAGGAAAACAAGTATGAGCTGATGAGGACGCTATCCCGGAGTAACTGCTGGCATAGGATTAGGGCTTGTTAATACTGTAAATAGAGTGATGTATAATTAAATACAATCATATGTAAAATGTTTTAAAAAGTTGGGTTAATATATATATTATAGTTTAAAGTCTTCCGCTGTAAATAGAAAGCTCTGATTTGTGTTTAAAATATTAATCCAACTGTGTGACGTGCCTCCAGAGCCCTGCCGGGTTTAGGGCGTCACATACTTGTACAAGTCGATGTTAATGACATCATATTTCGTTCCTCAAATAACCAAATATGCAAAGACTTTGAAAGCATCATGAGGAAGAAATTTGAGATGAGTTCCATGGAAAAGATGGATTTCTTCCTTGGAATTCAAGTAAAGCAGATAGAAGAAGGGTTCTTCATCAATCAATCTAAGTATGTCAAGGACATGTTAGAAAGATTTAAAATGTAAGATGTAAGCCAGCCAAGACACCTATAGAAACAAATCATAATCTTTGTCCTGATTCCAAGGGGAAGGATACTGATCAGCCTCAGTAGAGGCCAATTATTGGATCTCTAATGTATCTCACTGCAAGTAGACCTGATATCATGTTTGCAACCTGCATCTATGCAAGATATCAGGATGCTCCCAAGGTGTCTCACCTAATTGCTATCAAGAGATTTCTTAGATACCTCAAATGAGCTCCTAAACTGGGCCTTTGGTATCCTAAGAAAAGGATTTCAACCTTTATGGTTACACTGACAGTGATTATAGAGGCTGCAACATTAACAAGAAATCCACATCATGAGGATGTCAATTTCTTGGTGGAAGGATAAACTCCTGGCAATGCAAGAAGTAATCATGCGTCTCTACATCAACTGTTGAAGCTGAATACATTGCTGCTGCAAACTGTTGTGCTCAATTGCTATGAATTCAGAATCAGATGTTAGACTATGGTTTCCACTTCATGGAGACTCCTATCCACATAGACAACAAGAGTGCTATTTCTATAACAGAAAATCCAGTCAAGCACTCTAAGACAAAGCATATTGACATCAGTATCATTTCAATCGAGATATAAATGAGAAAAACTTTTTTTTAAAGTTGATTCAAATGAACAATATGTTGATTTGTTCACCAAAGCCTTTGATGAACAAAGCTTTAAGTATTTAATTATGGCTATTGGGATGATTAACAATTGACTAGTAAATCTTTTTTGAAAATGTTTTGAAGAAATGTCTTGTCTAAATTGTCTGTTTAAAATCTAAGCTCTGTTACAAAAGGTTTTTCTTCAAATTTGCTAAGTATGAATTCTTCTGAAGAGAAATTTACCCTCGGAAGAGATCTTTAACTATCTTTTGAAGGCAAATTCCTCTGCACAAATATTTCTTTCGAAGAGTTTTAGACTCGGAAGACTATTTGATCATAGATCGAATTTCCTTTCGAAGGTTACTAACTTCTTCTTTCGGAAGAACACTTTACTCTCGTAAGCAAATTTTGTCTTTAAGACATAGTTAGCTTCGGAACTAAAAGTGGGTTTGGAAGATAATATTGATAAACACAAGTGTTTCCCTCGCAAGCAATTTTACTCTCTGAAGAACAACTTTACTGTGTAGCGTAAACCTTTGGGCCCAATCTGCAAAAAGTAAGATTTTATCCATAATTTTCAAAATATTTTAAATGGTTTATCTTACCACCTCTGTCAAATCAGAACCTAAACTATCCTTTCACCTTATCCGTTTGGCCTTTTAACCGCCATTTAAATACTTTCGACTCTCTTTCTTTGAAATCTTTACCACTATACAAGCCCTAACTTTCCATTATCTTCTTCACTCATTCTCAAATTCCGTCAATCCAACAGTACTTTCACGACAATGGCTTTGAATCCACAACACAACCAGGTCGCCATCCTTGATTCTTTAAAGGATGACGATTTTGCCCCCATCGTCCAATTTCTGACACAATCCTCATACTTCACTGCTCTCACTGTTAACCCTATCATCTATTCAATCCACATGGCCATTTTCTGGGCCAATGGTCAAAATGACATGATCAATGGTGAATGAGTTATCAGATCAAAGATTTATGGATAGGAGATTATCATAAGTGAGACCCTATCAGGGAGCATCTGGAACTCCATAATGAAGGAGCCTCCACTGAATTCCCCAAGTTTGATATGGAGGACACTTACGCCTAAATGGGATATGAAGGAGATGTAAGCAAGTCTACAATTTACAAGTTCAACTTTTCTTACAACTGGAAGTTCTCACTACACATAGTCCTAAACAACTTATCCAACAAATCAGGGGGTTGGTGTAACATCGGGTTTTTAAATCCGGACTTGTAATTATATTATAGTTATGATTAATTAACTAAGTTGAGTTAGTTTGGTTGTTTTGGTGTTCAGTCGTATGACTTGCATCCGAATGAACTTCAGTCGCACTCCTTATGTGCGATTGAGGCTCAGTCGTACGAATAGTAGGCGCATGAGCTTCATTCGCACGATTCAGTCGTGCGAATGGTTCAGTTGCGCGATTGGAAGTAAGGCGGTTAAGTTGTAAGTATGGATAAGTAAGGCGGTGTAGAAGGTTAAAAAACAGACTTCTGTCTGTATTATCTTCAATCTCTTATTCGCTTTACACCCAAACACCCCTGTTCTTGCCAATCGACTAGGCTAAACTCTGTTTTGGTAAGTTTGAACATCACGGATCAATACAGAGATGTTATCAGCTGTGTAAATGGTTGAATTTGATCCAACAACGTGTTTTAAATCATTGAATTGGTCTGGTTCATTTCTAAATTAAAATCTGGGAATTCGGATCCAAGTTTTTGTGAAGTTTTGATGAAATAATGGTCCGAAACCATTGTAAACGATGTGTATATGATCTGTTTTGAATATGATATGATTTGTATGGTTAAAACCCAAATTTTGAGTGAGTTTGGATAAAAAACGTCAAGAACACAGCTGCTGATTCGTTTCAGACGAATGGGCTCAATCGCATGCCTCAGTCGTATGAATGAGAGTCTAGTCGTGCGACTAAGTGCGAATGGAGGTTCAATCGTGCGATGGGAACTCAATCGCCTGGTTAGAAGGCCGAATAAGGACGAATGAACACTGGGTACGAATGAGAACTCAGTCTTGTGTATGAATAGCTAGTCGTACGAATGAAGGTTCAGTCGCATGGTTCATCCGCATATGTCCAGTCGCATGATTGCTCATTCGCATAAGTGTTCAATCGCATAAGGGACCTGTTTGAGAATACGTTTACTGAATCAAGGTTTATTGCTTTAGATATACCTTGATTAGAGGAAGGACTAGTTATCTTGTGTACGTGGATTGCGTAGATTGTGGTGAGGAAGTCGATAAGGTGAGTTCTAAGCCCTTTTTAAATGTTTGGTTTTAACATTCGGGCTAGCACACATACAATGATAAATGAATTGAATGTTTTAGTACCAGAATTGTGTTAGTAATGATGGATATGTTTCTAACAGTTTGTAAAGCTGTTAGAGGGAAAATGGGGGTAATAAATGATTACCTAAACATTGTTAATCGTTACATGATGGTAATGATTGCAGTGGGTCAGGTAGAGTGTAAAAGATAGTCATCTGAACATTGTTAATCATTACGTGATGGTAATGATTTCTATGGGTCGGATGGGGTGTGATGATTAATGAAAATATGCTAAAACTGGTGCTAAAAGAAAGAATGTGTGGAGTGTAAACGAATGTGATAATATTGGCAATAAATAAAAGAAATGTTTTGAAATGGTAATGTGATGTAAATCTCAACAGGCCAGTTAGGGTAAGATGCCTGAGTGTGAAACTGTACAGTTTGATAGGAGTGATGACGATCACTCAGCTTTGTAAACATCTTGTGGTGACGACCCTAGATGATTAATTGGCATCCTACTGTATGAGAGATGGTAACCGGTAGTTGCTAGATGTGGGCAACCGACGTTACTGAGTATGAGAGATGGTAACCGGTAGTTGCTAGATGTGGGCAACCGACGTTACTGAGTATGAGAGATGGTAACCGGTAGTTGCTAGATGTGGGCAACCGACGTTACTGAGTATGGGAGACTGGTAGTTGCTGGATGTGGGCAACCGACGTCTCTGGGTATAGTAACTGGTAGTTGCTAGATGTGGGCAACCGACGTTACTAAGTATGGGAAACTGGTAGTTGCTAGATGTGGGCAACCGATGTTTCTGAATATGGGAAACTGGTAGTTGCTAGATGTAGGCAACCGACGTTTCTGAATGTGGGGAACTGGTAGTTACTAGATGTGGACAACCGACGTTCTGTGAAACAGGTCTAGAGGGACAAAGTAATGATAAAAGTTGAATTTATAATATTGCCAATATAAATAAAACTTTTATATGTGTAAAGATATTGTTAATGTTTTAATGAAAATTAGAACTCACCAGTTTATCTGATGTTTTGAGTATGTTATGTGTGCTAGGTAAGGAGGGATCCTCTAATAATAGAGGAAAGCAAGTATGAGCTGAATGAGGACGCTATCCCGGAGTAGTTGCTGGCATAGGATATAGGGCTAATACTGTAAATAAGGCAATGTATAATTTAATACAATTATATGTAAAATGTTTTAATAGTTGGGTTAATATATAATATTGTTTAAAGTCTTCCGCTGTAAATAGAAAGCTCTGATTTGTGTTTAAAATATTAATCCAACTGCATGACGTGCCTCCGGTGCCCTGCCGGGTTTAGGGCGTCACAGGTTGGTATCAGAGCAGAAGTTAAAGGGATCTAGTGACATAATAACTAGACTTTAACTAGAAAATAGATATGACAGCAGGGATAGCTAGATGGAATAGTTTATTAATACAAGAAAAGGTGATGGGACTATCATGAGAAGGAATAACGAGAATAGTAAAAGTAAAGTAAACAATTAATAGTACTTGGCCAACATTATTAATAATTTACTTTACTTATAGTATTCTGGTTATATACTTACATGCGAGTACCAAATAATCCTAATCTCGTTTTAATAGGTTATGGCTGATAGAGAGAGTGAAAGAATGCAAGGTGGAACCTCGGAAAGAAATGTTGATGAGAGCACCGAGGTGCTTAGTATGACGAGACAGCAATTCCGTGATGCAATTGCTGAGGAGGTTTGTAAATCCTTGAATGTAGCTAGACCGGATGAAAGTAGGAATGTTGATAAAGCTGAGGGGTCTAGCGAGAGAAAGGGAGTTACATATAGTCAGTTTAAAGAGTGTAATCCTCCATGATTTTCTGGGGCTATGGATGTGGTAGCCACTCATAAATGGCTTCGTGAAATGGAAGCCGTGATCAAGTTGAGTGAGTGTAGGGAGGATCAGAAAGTAAAGTTTGCAGCCCACTCGTTTGTAGGCGAGGCTCTGTATTGGTGGGATACGATTATCCAGACGTTAGGTGAGGAGGCTACTGATAAAATGTTATTGCCTGAATTTAGAAAGTTAGTATCGGACAAGTTTTGTTCGAAAGGCGTGATGGATCGAATAGAAATGAGTTTCCTGCAGTTTCAGATGGCTTGTATGTCTCATAGGGAATACACGTCTAAGTTTGAGGAGATGGCGCGGTTGGTGCCTCATTTGGTGGTTTTTGAAGAAAAGAAAATTTTGAGGTATACACTGGGATTGCCTCAGGAGGTTAGGAAGGTGGTTAGATCATCTGCTCCGAGTAGTTACCAGTTGACGGTAAACTTAGCTGCAGATATGTATCAAGAAGTTTATGGTAGTAATGTTGTTCCAGATGGGAGTAAAAGGAGGCGTGAAGAACCTGTAGTACAAAGAAGATTTGAGAATTCAAGTTTTCAAAAGAAGGGTAGGTTTGGAAGGGGTCAATTTCCAAGGAATGTCAGAAATGAGCTGCCACGTTGCGGGAAATGTGATAGGCTACATCAGGGTGAATGTATGATTGGTAGCAGGATTTGTTTTAGATGTGGAAAGATGGGAAATTATGCTAATGAATGTAGTGAAGGTCCTCGTAAATGTTACGAGTGTGGAGAAACGGGGCATATTCGAAGTGACTGTCCAAAGTTGGTAATTAGAAAGCCTGAACCGGTTAGATTGATGAAAGGGTCAGGAGAAGGGTCGAGTGTGGCTAAGGGGCGAGCATATTCTATGTCAGCTAGTGAGGCAAAAGCGTTGCCAGATGTAGTTTCAGGTATGTTTCTAGTGAATGGAATTCCAGCTAATGTATTATTTGATTCTGGTGCAAGTGGAAGTTTTGTATCTATTGATTTTTGCCCTATGCTTGCATGTGAAATTCGACCATTAGAGGTAGCCTTTATAGTTGAAACTGCTAATGATAGATCTGTGATGATCAGTAGTATGATTGATGGTTGTTATATTGAATTAGAAGGATATAGGTTGCCTGTTAAACTATATCCAATGGTGTTAGGAGGGTTTGATGTAGTTTTGGGTATGGATTGGTTGGCAAACCATGAAGCCCATATTGTATGTAAAAAGAAGTTAATTCAGTTAAGAGCACCAGACGGGAAAACGATTAATGTATATGGTGATAGAGAGGAGTCAACTGTGAAAATAGTGTCTATGATGAAAGCTGATAAGTTAATGAGCCACAGGTGTGCATCTTATTTAATATATGTAATCGATTCCCAAAAGTCTGTGAGAAGATAGAGGATATTCCTGTGGTTAGGGATTTTGTAGATGTGTTTCCAGAAGAATTACCGGGCATTCCTCCAGATCGTGAAGTTGAGTTTAGAATTGATTTGATTCCGGGTGCTAAGCCAGTTGCTAAGTCACCTTATAGACTAGCTCCATCGGAATTGAAGGAATTAATGAAGCAGACTGAAGATTTGTTATAAAAAGGTTTATTAGACCCAGTTCTTCCCCGTGGGGTGCTCCAGTATTGTTTGTAAAGAAGAAAGATGGGAGTATGCGTATGTGTATTGATTATCGAGAGTTAAACAAGTTAACAATAAAGAATAAGTATCCACTCCCACAAATAGATGATTTGTTTGATCAGTTACAGGGAGCCAGTTGGTTTTCTAAGATAGATCTCCGATCGGGTTACCATCAGTTGAAAGTTAAGGAGGAAGATATACCTAAAACGGCGTTTCGTACCCGTTACGGTCACTATGAATTTTTGGTTATGTCCTTTGGGTTAACAAATGCACCTGCTGCTTTCATGGATTTGATGAATAGAGTGTGTAAGCCAATGTTAGATAGATCAGTAATTGTGTTTATAGATGATATACTGATTTACTCGAAGAATGAGGGAGATCATGCCTGTCATCTTCGGGAAGTGTTGGAAAGATTAAGAAAAGAAAGACTTTACACAAAGTTTTCTAAGTGTGAGTTTTGGTTGCGGGAAGTACAGTTTTTAGGACATGTGATCAATGTAGAAGGCGTTTTAGTAGACCCTACCAAGATTGAAACAGTAGTGAAATGGAGTCCTCCAAAGACGCCATCTGAAATTCGTAGTTTCTTGGGTCTGGCTGGTTATTATGGAAGGTTTATTCAGGATTTTGCCAAAATCGCATCTCGTTAACGAAACTGACGAGGAAGAATGAAGAATACTTTTAGGGACCAGAACAAGAAAATGCATTTCAAGAACTGAAGCAGAAATTAACCCAGTCACCAGTATTGTCGTTGCCAGATGGAAATGAAGACTTGGTGATTTATTCAGATGCTTCTTATCAAGGTTTAGGATGTGTATTGATGCAGAGGGGACGAGTGATTGCTTATGCTTCTAGACAGTTGAAAGAGCATGAAAAGAATTATCCGACGCATGATCTAGAACTGATAGCAGTGGTATTTGCCTTGAAGATATGGAGGCATTACTTATATGGGACGAAATGTACGATTTACACGGATCATAAGAGTTTGAAATATTTCTTTGATCAGAAGGAATTAAACATGCACCAGCGAAGGTGGTTAGAGTTGGTGAAAGATTATGATTGTGAAATACTTTACCATCCTGGTAAAGCAAATGTAGTTGCTGACGCATTAAGCCGAAAGAATGAACACCCTCCAATTCGAGTTAAGTCATACAAGTTAGTGATAACCCCAGATTTTGTGCATCAGTTACGAGAAGCTCAATTAGAAGCCTTGAGAGAAGAGAATGTGAAGCAGGAACGAATGAAGGGTCAAACAAAGGATCTGGAAGAAAATAGCTTTGGGGTTAAAACGAAATGTGGTCGTATGTGGGTTCCAATTAAGATGAGGGAATTGTTGTTAGATGAAGCTCATAAGTCCAGATATTCTATACATCCTGGTGCTACTAAGATGTATAAGGATTTGAAACAAGAATATTGGTGGCCCGGTATGAAGTTTAATGTGATGCAATGTGTGAATAGGTGTTTGACATGTCTTCAGGTTAAAGCTGAGCATCAAAACCATACGGTAAGCTTCAACCTTTAGAGATCCCAAAATGGAAGTGGGAGGAATTGACAATGGATTTCATAACTAAGCTTCCATGTACAGCTAAAGGTTATGATACCATTTGGGTCATAGTGGATAGATTGACACATAGCGGGCATTTCTTTCCAATAAAGGAGACGTATAACTCCGAGAAGTTAGCAAAATTGTTTATTCGAGAAATTATTGCTCGTCATGGAGTACCAATATCTATTGTGTCAGATAGAGATACGCGTTTTACTTCGAGGTTTTGGAGAAAGTTTCATGAAGATATGGGTACTCGTTTATTACACAGCACGTCTTTCCACCCAGAAACTGACGGGTTGACTGAAAGGACTATCCAAACAGTTGAAGACATGTTACGAGCTTGTGTTATAGACTTTGGTGGTAGCTGGGATAGTCATCTGCCATTAGTTGAATTCTCCTATAATAACAGTTATCATTCTACAATTGGGAGAGCCCCTTATGAGATGTTATATGGCAGAAAGTGCAGGAGTCCGATATGCTGGGGAGAAGTTGGGCAGAAAGAGTTGGGCAGCTTGGAAATTGTACAGGCTACAAATGAGAAACTAGATCAAATCAAAGCTCGGTTTAAAGCGGCTTAGGATCGGCAAAAGTCTTATGAAGATAAAAGGCGAAGGCATATAGAGTTTGAAGTAGGAGATAGAGTTATGTTGAAAGTATCTCCTTGGAAGGGAATTATCAGATTCAGAAAGAGGGGAAAGTTAAGTCCTCGTTTTATAGGACCGTTTAGAATTATAGAACGGATTGGGAAAGTAGCCTATAAACTAGAATTACCCGATCAGTTGCAAGGAATTCACCCAACCTTTCATGTATCACAGTTGCGCAAGTGTTTGGCTGATGAGAATGCTTATGTACCTTTAGATGATATAGAGGTGGATGATAAGTTGAACTATGTTGAGAAACCTACTGCTATAGTAGACAGAAAGATGAAAAGGCTGAGGAATAAAATTATTGAGTTAGTTAAAGTGCAGTGGTTGAATAGAAAGGGATCTGATTTCACTTGGGAATCAGAAGATGAAATGAAGAGAGATTATCCCCAGTTGTTTGAATAGTTGGTTTCGGGGACGAAACCTATTTAAGAGGGGGAGAGTTGTAACATCCGGTTTTTAAATCCGGACTTGTAATTATATTATAGTTATGATTAATTAACTAAGTTGAGTTAGTTTGATTGTTTTGGTGTTCAGTCGCATGACCTGCATCCGAATGAACTTCAGTCGCACTCCTTATGTGCGATTGAGGCTCAGTCGTACGAATAGTAGGCGCATGAGCTTCAATCGCACGATTCAGTCGTGCGAATGGTTCAGTCGCGCGATTGGAAGTAAGGCGGTTAAGTTGTAAGTATGGATAAGTAAGGCGGTGTAGAAGGTTAAAAAACAGACTTCTGTCTGTATTATCTTCAATCTCTTATTCGCTTTACACCCAAACACCCCTGTTCTTGCCAATCGACTAGGCGAAACTCTGTTTTGGTAAATTTGAACATCACGGATCAATCCGGAGATGTTATCAGCTGTGTAAATGGTTGAATTTGATCCAACAACGTGTTTTAAATCATTGAATTGGTGTGGTTCATTTCTAAATTAAAATCCGGGAATTCGGATCCAAGTTTTTGTGAAGTTTTGATGAAATAATGGTCCGAAACCATTGTAAACGATGTGTATATGATCTGTTTTGAATATGATATGATTTGGATGGTTAAAACTCAAATTTTGAGTGAGTTTGGATCAAAAACGTCAAGAACACAGCTGCTGATTCGTTTTAGATGAATGGGCTCAATCGCATGCCTCAGTCGTATGAATGAGAGTCTAGTCGTGCGACTGAGTGCGAATGGAGGTTCAATCGTGCGATGGGAACTCAATCGCCTGGTAAGAAGGCCGAATAAGGACGAATGAACACTGGGTACGAATGAGAACTCAGTCGTGTGAATGAATAGCTAGTCGTACGAATGAAGGTTCAGTCGCATGGTTCATCCGCATAGGTCCAGTCGCATGATTGCTCATTCGCATAAGTGTTCAATCGCATGAGGGACCTGTTTGAGAATACGTTTACTGAATCAAGGTTTATTGCTTTAGATATACCTTGATTAGAGGAAGGACTAGTTATCTTGTGTACGTGGATTGCGTAGATTGTGGTGAGGAAGTCGATAAGGTGAGTTCTAAGCCCTTTTTAAATGTTTGGTTTTAACATTCGGGCTAGCACACATACAATGATAAATGAATTGAATGTTTTAGTACCAGAATTGTGTTAGTAATGATGGATATGTTTCTAACAGTTTGTAAAACTGTTAAAGGGAAAGTGGGGGTAATAAATGATTACCTGAACATTGTTAATCATTACATGATGGTAATGATTGCAGTGGGTCAGGTAGAGTGTAAAAGATAGTCATCTGAACATTGTTAATCATTACGTGATGTTAATGATTCCTATGGGTCGGATGGGGTGTGATGATTAATGAAAATATGCTAAAACTGGTGCTAAAAGAAAGAATGTGTGGAGTGTAAACGAATGTGATAATATTGGCAATAAATAAAAGAAATTTTTGAAATGGTAATGTGATGTAAATCTCAACAGGCCAGTTAGGGTAAGATGCCTGAGTGTGAAACTGTACAGTTTGATAGGAGTGATGACGATCACTCAGCTTTGTGAACATCTTGTGGTGACGACCCTAGATGATTAATTGGCATCCTACTGTATGAGAGATGGTAACCGGTAGTTGCTAGATGTGGGCAACCGACGTTACTGAGTATGAGAGATGGTAACCGGTATGTGCTAGATGTGGGCAACCGACGTTACTGAGTATGAGAGATGGTAACCGGTAGTTGCTAGACGTGGGCAACCGACGTTACTGAGTATGGGAGACTAGTAGTTGCTGGATGTGGGCAACCCACGTCTCTGGGTATAGTAACTGGTAGTTGCTAGATGTGGGCAACCGACGTTACTAAGTATGGGAAACTGGTAGTTTCTAGATGTGGGCAACCGACGTTTCTGAATATGGGGAACTGGTAGTTGCTAGATGTGGGCAACCGACGTTTCTGAATGTGGGGAATTGGTAGTTGCTAGATGTGGGCAACCGGCGTTCTGTGAAACAGGTCCAGAGGGACAAAGTAATGATAAAAGTTGAATTTATAATATTGCCAATATAAATAAAACTTTTGTATGTGTAAAGATATTGTTAATGTTTTAATGAAAATTAGAACTCACCAGTTTATCTGATGTTTTGAGTATGTTGTGTGTGCTAGGTAACGAGGGATCCTCTAATAATAGAGGAAAGCAAGTATGAGCTGAATGAGGACGCTATCCCGGAGTAGTTGCTGGCATAGGATATAGGGCTAATACTGTAAATAGGGCAATGTATAATTAGATACAATTATATGTAAAATGTTTTAATAGTTGGGTTAATATATAATATTGTTTAAAGTCTTCCGCTGTAAATAGAATGCTCTGATTTGTGTTTAAAATATTAATCCAACTGCATGACGTGCCTCCGGTGCCCTGCCGGGTTTAGGGCGTCACAGTTGGGATCAAATCCCATACGATCTAGGATGCCTAGTCCATAGGTTGGTGAAAAGCTTCAGATTCAATTACTCAAGATTTGTGTTGAACAACCTGAGAGGTAATCTTATCAGGAATACATTCTATATGTATCCCAGGTTTATTCAGCACATAATCAACTATGAGTTAGATCAGGATAAACTAGAATGTGCAAATTTTCTAGTGGTTCCTCAACTGAGGTAGGGTATCTTCAAAATACCGAAGAAGAAATCCACTAACTTTATTGGAAGGTTCACTCATCTCCTTCCAGGTATGCTTGAGCCAATGGCTCCTGGTGACATCCCTGCAAACCTAGTAGGTGATAAACCCACACTAAAAACCACCACTTCACAACTAATTACTTCTTCCCACCCAAAAACATTCACATGCCAAAGACTCCGCAAACGAACCCTTGTTCAATCTACTCTGATTGAACAAGTCCCCTCTTTTCATACCAAAAAGGCTAGAGTGGAACACAGGGCTCTCACTCAGCCAGAGAACCAACCATCCTCCACGATAGACCTCAATATCATTGTTGAGTCTCCTTAGTCTCAACTTGATGAGCACATTACCCAAGCCATAAGCTCTCAGGGTGAGTCCTAACACTCCCCTGAGAAGCCAAAAAGGGACAGCCACATCATTAGTTCAACTACTATTGCAGAAGAACTATTAGGTGCTGACTAAGTTCTCGGGTCATTAGAAATAACCTATGAATCCTTTCTTGACCTACTAATCTGACCTGATGAGGATATTATGTTCACTCAGGGCGACGATTTTGATCTACCACACCACTCCCCAGATCAACTGAGCCCCAGGAAACCCCTGATATCTAGCCCACATCAACTAGCCCAAACTGAGGTGAGTAAAACTGAAGTGAAGGTGACTCATGCAGATTCAGCTGCCATTACTAAGAGTGCTTCGTCAGCCTCTTAGGACAGTGGTAACATAAGTGGGACTGAATCTGAGACAACCTTTCCTATCGATGACTCTGAAAGAGACATTAGTAGCAAGGGTATCCAGGGCCAAGAAACCATATTTGGTGGTGATGATGAACATACCAGGTATGTTATCTCATCTCCCAATGATTCTTCAAAATAAGATAAGGGTAGTCTACAACTCACAATCAGTTACCTACTTCCTAAAGTGTCAAACCTTAAATTCAAGGTTAGGACTTTAGAAGATAGGTATGCCACTCAGTAACTTGAGATTGAAAATCTCAAGGCTCAACTAGCTTAGACACAGTTTGAGAAGTCTTTTAGTCATGTACATACCCAGGTTTCTTTAAGTTCTTCCTCTAGCTCATTTACTTTTCAAGATGATGCTACCAAAAAGGGGGAGAATGTACAGAAACAAGAACATGCGGAGCACAGTCTTTCCATCACAACAACTTCCCTTGATATTATTTCTTCTTTTTACTCCACATAGTAACAACCTGTAACCATCTTCCCTTTACCAGCTCCAATTACAATTCAAGTGGACCCTTGGATGCTTATCAACCATAATAGGTTTCTAACCAAATGTTTGATAAGCTCCTCTCTTGATCAACCATCCCCTGATGTAGTTGTTGTCTACTTTGGAGCTGAAGAGCTTCAAAGGTTGAGTGGACCACCTACCTCTAAAGAGGCAGTTGGTCAACCTAAGGTCTCTATTAAACCTGATATTAACTTCAAAGGAGATATACAAACTCATAGCCCAGCAACCAATTTAGAAGGGATAGGTAGTATAGTTCAAGTTTCTTCCAAAGCAGAAATTCAAGCAGCGGAAGGAATCATGGAACTATCTTTAATGTCCGATTACCTGTTCATCATAGAGGCCAATCTTGATCTGACCTCTGAGGTGAACAGTGAGGACTTCCTTACAACTCCCCTATCTCAACAATCACAAGTCCAATCCCACTCTTCCCAACCTGAACCCTCTAAGCTTGAGTCTCCAATCGCTGAATCTTCCTTCGATCCTAAGGGGAAGAGGACGCTCACTACTGAGGAGCTGCTAGAAGAAGAAATGTTGGAGAAGCTCAAAAGAAAAGGAAGAGTTGATATTAAGAAGCTGTTGGCTGCAAGCAGCAGCAGCCCAAGAAAGTATCAATAACTAGAAGAGAATGGAGGTGATAGACAGGCTCATCAGCCTAGGATTAGACAATGAAGAAATAGTGCTACTCCTACTTGATGAGATGGTGAAGCTAGAGAAGGCAATCTTGCTGCAAAAGGAAAAGGAGGAGGCAACAAGCTTGGCCATAGAGGAGGAGAAAAGAAAAGAGAACGAGAAAGGTATGGAAAGGGAAAGGTTGGAGAGGATAGCCTTCCTCTTCTCTAGAGGCTATTCTTAAGAGGAGATACCACCTCATGATAGTGAGACAATCTTGTTTCTTTTCTTCAAGGAGCAAGATCAAATCACTAAGGAAAAGAAGAAGAGTGCCAGGGAGAAGATGAGGAAAAAGGAAAAAGGAAAAAAGAGGAAGAGGCAAAACTTGCAGCTACTAAAAAGGTGGGAGATAGGGAATGGATGAAGGCTTATCTCAAAGCCCATGGCTTTACCGACAGGCAAGTGGGTCCCATGTCGGAGAAGACCCTACAGCGACATGTTATTGACATCAAGGCTGACATTCGCTTAGGAAGAAGGTAGGAGGTACCACAAGTACCAAGTGTTGAGGATGGCATCCAAACCAACACCAACACCCAAACCACAACCTTTGTCCACACCTTTTCCCTTCCCCATCAAACCTCAACCAACCACTGACCCTTATACCCCTAAACCCACACCATATCACCCTCTGCTTCCTAACAACCACCACCACCACCTATTCTTAAACCCAAAACACAACCTCGAACCTGATCATTACCCACACCATCTTTAAACCTTCTAAGCCACTGACCTTGTAATAGTTGAAGGAGATTAAGAGAAAGCTCATTAACTGCACAACCTTGAGCGACATCTCTTATAAAGAAGAGTCAATTAAGCTGAAATATATTGATGGCTCTTCTAGTTTCCTCACAATTCCATGATCTACCTAGGGGAACATTGTACCAAGCTCTCCAACTTATTGCAACTAATTCAGACACTTTGAAGGAAGAAAATAAAAAGTTAAGAAGGAGACTGATGACTTTACTAGATACTAGGAAAGGGGATAAGCTGCCAACACAACTCCTCAATCCTAGAAGGAAAATTATCCAGTGGAGGTTTGATGAACCTTCTATCAAACCTTCTCACAACTTTGCTGTGGAAAGTGAGAATGGTGAAGTAAACAGGCTTAATACTTCATCTCTGCTACACTCCAGCAGATTCAACATTGCTGAGTTAGCAGAGAAACCAGTCGCTAATCCCTCCAACTCTCAAGTTGCTACTCATATCAGAAATCATCTAAGCAGTCTTCATTTGGCTGAACTGACAAAGAAGGGTAAGACTAAAGAAGAGTTGAAAAGGATAGCAAGGGATGAGGAAGAAGGCACAACCACAAAAGGAAAAACATTCCTTCATATGGTTGAAGGCCCAACTTCTGACCCTATAGTTAGATGGGAATATGACTACAATTCCCATCAACTAACTCTCTTCTGAGGGTCACAACAAAGAGTACATGTCATTTAGAGTGACAAACTTGATCTTCTATCAACAAATGACTTGTACAAGCTCCTAAGCACCACATCAGGGAAGAAAAAAGAGACAGACAAATATTTACTTTCCCTTGTGTTAAAGACCTTAAGGAGCAGAGGGAAGTGAAGTTTTAGCAGCATCAGCCTAGGGTGAGTTTATTGTATCATATGAGGCTGGTGCAACCAAAACAACACTTAGAATAATTTTTGAAGTTTAATTGAAGAAGTCTTCCAAAGCTAAAGCAACTCTTCCGAAGACAAGTTGAAGATGTTTCGAAGCTTAAAGTATGAAGATCTTCCGAAGGAAAACCAAGTCTTCCGAGACTAAGTAGTTTTCCTTCCGAAGTATATGAAGAACTTTCAAAGATAGAACTAAGTCTTCCAAAGACTAATCACACTTAGAAGATCCAAGACAAAGTCTTCCAAAGAATGAAGTCATGAAGACTTGCAGAAGACTCGAAAGAAGTTGATTCTTTCGAAGGATAAATGGCCTCGGAAGAACTTATTCTTCCGAAACCATTTACCTTCGAAAGAACCAACTATGAACCAATGGACAAAAGTATAGGTTCTCTAACATTTACTGCCAACTCTGATATACTTCATGGCATTTTCCCATGCCCATGTAGTTGACCAGACTTTATTCCACTATTCACCTTTATCAATTAGTACAGTTACCATCTTTAGTTGGTGACAAAAGGTAAGTCATGAACCTGTCATGACTACCTAATCTAGGATAGTATTCTATCTTAGATGATTTACCTCTAGCAATGTAGTATTTGTCTAGTTGTAAATTCCAGCTGGTTATCCAAGTATAACCAGCTGTAGATAGTAGTATATATAGTTTCTTATTATAACTCATAAAACCATGCTTGTAAGAGTCTTGTTACATTGAGTTGAGAAATATTATATACAAGTATCTTGAAAACCCATTCTTGTTTTCATTAACTTATTATGTTATTATCAACTTAGTTTGAGATTATGCTTCACCAACCGAGTGAAACTTAGTGAGTTTGTGAGGTAAATCTTGTGTTGAGAGACCAACATCGATTCTTCACAACAGAAGTTGTTGTGCAGGAATCTCAAACTCTTTAGAAGAGAGACCCAACCGTATATTCAAAGATATATTTCTAAAGTAGTAGAAATCTATAACAAGAGGTTCACAAAGAAGATGATAGATCTAACCACCCATGCTGGTCACAAGATAAATAAAAATATAGGTGGAACTAAGGGAAGTCAGCTGATGAGATATTTAGAAAAGAAAGTATAAACCGAAGATGTCATTGATCATGAACTAAAAAGAAGAGGTGAGAATGAAGAGATGAAGAAGGAGCTACAAGAGATTAGGCAGATAATGAAGTCAGCTAAGAAGTAAATGAAGATCGCATGCCTAATATGCGGGAAAGACCGTTACTTAGCAAAACACCATCAATACCATCACCTAGCACACTCCATCAATCATCCTAACCAGCCAAAACCCTGAAATAAGTCTATAGTGGTCAAACAACCATCCAAAGGAAAATATGAGGTCTACAAAACTATTTGGAAAAAATATCTCTCAAGTGCTAATTCCAAGGCAAAGTCAGCACCTCTAAAGGATCTGCCAAACAAATCAGCAGCTGCAAACTTGAAAAAAAATGAAGACTTATGAGAATCCTTCACCATATCTAAAAGCTTCAGAAGTTCATCACAAGAAAGATAATGTCAAAGTATCAATCAAAGTCAAAAGAAAGCCTAGAACTAAAGACACCTGTTGAATCCTTAGATGACCCAAAACCAAATACCACTCCTTTAACGCTTATCATTGAAAAACAACTGCTGAAAACTATAAGACCTAATACTAAACAAGCTTGGATCCCCATTCATCACTAACCAATTTGTTATGTGCAAGATCATCCGTAGGCCAAAACAAACTTGTGGATTATGGATAGTACATGACAAGTGACAGATCATGCTTGCTGAATCTAGAACCACATGATACTGGATATGTTGACTTTAGAAGTGATACAAATCTAGGATAGGTAGGGGTACGGTCAGCAATGGAAAGGCAAGCTTTGTGTTGATCCATATGATCGATAAATAGTGCAAATGATTCATAAAACATACATATCCCACTGATCAAACATGAATCACACAATGACATAATGAACAAGTTTCAGATATACTCAAAAATCTCCAAACTCACACAATGAATATGAAACAATGGCTCAAATATAATCTGAATAAGCTTCTAGTCGAAAAACAACATAATTGCAATGATATATCTCACTATTAGGGTTTGCAAAAACTAACTTACAATGAGAGAAACTTTCAATATATAAGCAATAGACAGTTTTGCTAAACAGCGAAACTGTCTAGCCCATTGTTTCGTGCGGTGACGAAACACAGTTTCGCCAGGTAAACTAGATCCGCTGACTATGACTGAATACAGTTTCGCTCATAGTGTCGTTCAGCCCCAAAACATACAAAATACAAAGTACAAACTAAGTAAAATAACATTAAACAAATTACATTATTAAACAAAATAAACACTAATAATGGTGAGTCCAACCTATTTTAGATCATCAATACTCCCCCTAGGTTGAACCACACCCACTAGATTTTATAATTCGGCTCCAATTCTTTCTTTAACGCTTTAAACTTCTATTGCAGCTTTAGTAGATGTCTCCTTTTCAGCTCCAGCAGTACTAGCTTCTTCCCCCATGCACTAGCTCTTTCAAATTATCTTGTAAGCTCCTACACATCCATCCTCACTTCATCAGCTTGATAAACTTTCTTTGTAAGCTCCCTGACTTTAGCTTTGACTCCCCATGCCCTGTTAGCAACATTTATAAACAGGCTTTCTTCAGTTCTTATCTCAGCTCTTGCTCCAGCTTTGATGTGGTATTCACACAAAACCACCAGATCCTCATCACAAAAAGAGAAACCTCCATAGGATCAAAAAGTTTTATTTCTTCTCCATCCTTCACTCTAATCATAGCTTCCCCGTGTTGTTATCGTAGAACCATTTTTCAAACTTCGGCAACCTTAGGGGAAGTGGATCAGGTAATCTCACTCTGTTCACGGTCTTTGCCGGTTTCAACTTCAATATGATTTTCCCTTTCCCTGTCACCTAATCCTTGTCTTTCTTTGATCTCCTTCTTTCAGTCTTCATAAATCCAAAAGTTTTAAAATTACCATCGAGCCCCTTTTCAATTTCTTGTTCTAGCAACATAGCCCTCTCACTTAAGTTTTGAATCTAGCAGTGGAATCTCAACTAATCTTCTTAAATCCCATTTAGACAAGGTCTTGAATGCCTTCCTTTAATGTAAATATAAGATTCCCCCTCCTCTTCTCTTTATCATGATATGACAACCGGTCCCAAGGTCACTATTCTAAACCCTAATTTATTTGCATCATATCCCATCTTATGAGTACTAATAATGGAAACAATTTAATTATATCAATAATGTTAGAATCACCAATTGCTATTTGATCCATTTTTATGATTCTATGTGATTTATGTGAATTTAGTCATTTTAAGTCTTGCCTTTTAGAAAATTAGTGTCCGGGAATATTAATTAGTCACCCTAAGTAAAAATCACTTAGTCTTAATTGAAACATATAAAATGTATGCAAACACACACACATACTTGTAATCAACCAGAAGATGCTAAACATGCGTCAGAGAAGATGGGTTGAGTTGTTAAACGACTACGAGTGTGAAATCCGTTATCATCCTGGTAAGGCCAATGTGGTGGCAGATGCTTTGAGCAGAAAGGAGAGAGAAAAACCTCTTCGTGTACGAGATTTAAGGATAAGTGTGTACACTGACCTAATTGCAAGGCTGAAAGAAGCTCAAAGTGAAGCGTTAAAGGAGGAAAATTTAGCGGGAGAAGGATTAATTGGAATGGAAAAGCGATTTGAAATAGGAAATGATGGTACATATAAATGCGAAGGGAGAACTTTGGTGCCAAAGCATGGGGGAATTCGAGAGGTAATCCTCGACGAAGCTCACAAATCTAGGTATTCAGTTCACCCTGGAAGTGATAAAATGTACCAGGATTTGAAGGCACTTTTCTGGTGG
Source organism: Flaveria linearis (assembly GCA_024085815.1). NCBI lineage: Eukaryota > Viridiplantae > Streptophyta > Magnoliopsida > Asterales > Asteraceae > Flaveria > Flaveria linearis. The sequence continues at coordinate 37,110,588 of CM044013.1, forward strand.
CCTGGAATCAAGAAATCAATCGCTTTTTATGTCGGAAAATGTCTAACTTGTGCCATGGTAAAAGCTGAAAACCAAAAACCATCAGGAACGTTACAGCAGCCAGAAATCCCAGAATGGAAATGGGATAACGTCACGATGGATTTTGTTACCAAGTTACCCAGAATGTTTAGGGGTCATGATGCTATTTGGGTAATAGTGGATAGACTAACCAAATCAGCTCACTTCTTACCAATTCGGGAAGACTATGACATGTCAAGACTGGCTCAACTGTATATCAATGAAATAGTGGCTAGGCATGGTATGCCACTATCAATAATCTCTGACCGTGATAGTCGTTTCACTTCGCGTTTCTGGAAATCACTCCAACGAGCTTTAGGAACCCGGCTGGACTTAAGCATGGCTTACCACCCGCAAACTGACGGTCAAAGCGAAATGACTATTCAAACTTTAGAAGATATGCTGAGAGCTTGCGTGATTGATTTTGGTGGGAACTGGGATAACCATCTTCCATTGGTGGAGTTCTCCTATAATAACAGTTACCATGCAAGTATCAATGTTGCTCCGTATGAGGCTCTCTATGGTAGGAAATGTCAGTCACCCTTGAGTTGGAATGAAATTGGTGATAGTCAAGTGTTGGGACCCGACATCGTATTGGAGACCACTGATAAGATTTTCAAAATCAAGGAACGACTACGGGCAGCAAGGGACTGTCAAAAGAAGTACGCTGACAGAAGATGAAAACCATTAGAGTTTCAGATAGGTGATATAGTAATGTTGAAGGTAGCACCATGGAAAGGAACCGTGAGATTCGGAAAAAGAGGCAAGTTAAGCCCAAGATACATTGGACCATTTGAAATACTTGCAAGAATTGGTCCTGTGGCTTACAAGTTGAAACTACCTCAGAAATTGAGTTATATACACGACACCTTCCATGTGTCAAACTTGAAGAAGTGTCTGGTAGATAAAACATTGGAGCTACCGTTGTAGGAGACAAAAATCAATGATAAGCTGAACTTCATGGAAGAACCCATAGAGATCACGGACCTCTTGGTTAAGCAACTCAGACGAAGCCGCATACCCAAGGTTAAGGTTAGATGGAACTCGAGACGAGGGCCGGAATTCACTTGGGAACGTGAAGACGAGATGAGGAAGAACTACCTGCATCTCTTTAAACCCACCCGTACAAATTCTAATTGAAGATAAATTTCGGGACGAAATTTCCTAAACGGTGGGAGAATGTGACAACCGGTCCTAAGGTCAGTATTCTAAACCCTAATTTAATTGCATCATATCCCATCTTATGAGTACTAAAAATGGAAATAATTTAATTATATCAATAATGTTAGAATCACCAATTGCTATTTGATCCATTTTTATGATTCTATGTGATTTATGTGAATTTAGTCATTTTAAGTCTTGCCTTTTTAGAAAATTAGTGCCCGGGAATATTAATTAGTCACCCTAAGTAGAAATCACTTAGTCTTAATTGAAACATATAAAATGTGTGCAAACACACACACATACTTGTAATTTTCGGTTCTTGCATGCATTATCATGCACAAGACTAATCAACTAACTAGAAAATTTTACCATCTTACATTCTAGACAACTCTACAAAACAATACCACCTAATAATTGTTTTTGGTATAATTTTAAAAAGAAAATTGACCCACTAGAAGCCAAACTCGGCAGCCCCATGTGGCACACCACCCCTCTCCACCAATCACCACACACCCTCCTCTTCCCCCACTCCCATTTCATGCATTCCTTCCATGTCCATACCCACACTCCACCCTCACATCTCTCCCTCTCTTCTCTCGGATTCTCTACAGCTGAGAACACACATACACACTAACACTCTTTTCTTCTCCATTTTCAGCTCCTGGCCAAGAACAACATCATCAACATCATCGGCCAACAACAAACCGCAAGAAGGTGTCCATTTGGGTGAAGTTTTGAAGCTTGAATCTTGCAAAACCGAGAGTTCCAGCCTTAGCTTGAGATTCTCCAGCCTTATCCAAGGAGTTCCAGACCATCCACGACCATCCACACCTTCCAAACCGTGAGATACATCAAGTGTAAGCTTCATATGTTCGGTTTTGGTCATTTCTCAAGTTTGTCTTCATTTTTCACCTAAAAACCCTATTTTTCTTGTTGTAGCAGAAATTTCTCACTACTAACTTGTTCTTGGAGAGCTTTCCATGTTCTTGAAGGTATCCTACAAGTATAACATGTCGATCTATAGGTGTAACAAGAGTTACACCTAGAAAACCCTCTTTTTGGGTGATTCTCACCACCCAACTTGTGCATCTTGTAACCTTTGGGATCCAACCTTGTAACCTGATATCTAATGGCTCATTAAACGCCTAATAATCTGCTTTGAATGTTAAAAATGGTTGTACACCATGAATGAAAGGTGTTAACACAAGAACACCATGAAAAACCACTCGTTCTACAAGTTACAACACACCTTAAACACTTTCTTGAAAACCCCTTAAACAAGGGTCATAACCTGATCAAAAATGAGTTTTAGACAACCCAACAACCTGATTTTTAAGTTAGATGAATTTTTGGTAATGGATAAACTCAAGTTACAATGATTTACACAAGTGTAATGGTCGGTGATGACATTTTCTATGTATTTGAAGTCTAAGGATGTGTAGAATGACTAGGCCACGATTTGGGACTGTTATTTCAGTAGGTTTTGATGGATATTAAGAGTTTTAATATTGATTAATCTCTGGAACAAAACATATTATGTTTAGACCTATTTTGGTCACTTTCGGGACCCGAAAACATGTTAAAATTACTTAAAAACAATAAAACTTGGGCTATAAACTTTTTAATTAATAAAGGTGTTCTGGAGTTAATTGGTAGTTTTAGTGGTCAAAAGATAATTTAAATGGATTTTTAAGTGAAAACGGGTGCTAACCGAGAGACGTTTTTAGGAAAATCTAAGAAAAATGGATATAAGGTAAGAAATTTTGAAAATCATGTTACTCCAGTAGGTTAATGATAAAATAACTTCAAAAGTAGAATGGTTGGTCAAACAAGCTTTTAAAATGTTCAAACCCGGTTAAAAACGCGTTTTAACGGTTTAAACATAAAAACGAGTCTTTCCACTACTAGAGGCAAATTTTGTGATTTAAAAGGTTGTAAACTTATCAAAATGACCTTAAAAATTTAGCTACAGGACCTAGACTCAAAAACATGAAAACTCATAGGTAATCATCTTAAACCCTTCGGTTTTACCGTAACCGGCAACGTTAAACGCGTAAATTATAAACCGAGTCCATAAACTGAAAATTAGAGTATATGTTCTTAAAATAAAGTTATATTAAGTTCTTGAAACTGATTTTTGGCTATAAAGGTCATCTAATACAAGAAACCAAACTTAAGGGTAGAAACTGTCAATTTGAAAACTTCAGGGGCTAAACTGTAAAATTTTGTTAAACTTCATAATCGACACCAATAAGCACTTTAGTCACTTTACTATCATGTTTACCATATATTCTGGACTTAATAATGTAGAAACACTTAATGGTATGAGAAACTTTGACTTTCCATAAAAGGAAATTTTTTATACAAACCCTAATCGAATCAAAGCCGAATCCAACCAACTAAGGCTTCGACACTCTTAATGTATCTTAAATAGGTTTAGAACAATAGCTAATCACTTAATATATTCATGTTAGGGTGCTAGACTTGAGATATTCCCGGCACACGAAAGATTTCTTTGCTTAACATCTAAGGTGAGTTCTAGTGATCCCTTTTTACTTACTGTTTTGGGATGAAACATGCTCTTTTGTGTTATGAACCATGAATGTGCTTTACTTGATGCTTGTATGTGGGACTTTTGGATACCCGCTGAAACTTATATCATAATCATTAATTCTTTTATGAACCGCTTGTTTTATGTGGATAGATCTATTTGGGGAATCCCCCACGCACAGTGGCTCCCGCTATAGGGAGGTACCCCACTGAGATCCTGAGGGGTCGTTTGTGGCATGTAACAGGTTTTGAATAAGAAACTATGTTGAACCATCCTGGCAGGAATGGTTCACTGTTCTGAGACTTGGTTCTTTCCTTTGGGAATATCCGGTTAAACACAAGTTTAGAAGAGGCCAACCGGGGACCAAGTGAAGGGTTGATTGTGATACCCCATGATGACTGATACTAAAATGATGCTTTTAAAATCAAATGAGATTTTCATAAACTTTTACACTTGATACTAAAATCTTTATTGTGAACTTTAAGAGTTCCTACTATTGTTTTGAAACTCTAAGCACTTGAATTCACCAACTTTTTAGTTGACACTATTTTCTTTTCAGTATGTTTCAGGTGACCCGTGAAGACTCTTAGCTATTATGGAAGACTTAGACTCAACCCCGAGACCATGGCATTAGTTGTGTGACCAAATTTATGACTTGAACAATTTGATACAATAACTATTTAATTTATGTTGAAACATGCAAACATTTGGGGCTGGATCTGTTTCCAGCCCGGTGTCTTTTAAAACTTTAAATGCCATGTAATGTTCTCTCCCTTTGAGCTCCTATATTGGTTTGTTTTCGATGTATGTTGCTGCTAATCTGTGACGTCCCACCCTACCTGGGCCCGGGGTGTGACAGATTGGTATCAGAGCCAAAGGGTGTAGAGAAGTCGGGAATACCATAGTAGACCCTAGGCTACAACCCTGATACCCTAGGACTGTCCTTGTGGGAAAGTGTTGGAATGATCGGGTTGGGTAAATTGATGATTACACTTGATCAACGTAATCATGAATTTACCGGACGCGTAATTTCCATCACGGACCTCTAAGTTATGTTTAGACCTTTCTGTTTAATGCTAATTAACTTTAAAACTTATTTTGACTGGGGATTTGAAATTGATTTTTAAAGATGAACTGTTTTGCCTGACATTATTTTGAGAAACAATTGATTCTAATATCTTGATGAGGGATACATTGAGATTCCTGATACTAATGCCATCACTAGTACTATGAGTATATTATTATTAGTAAGACTATCATGAGCTATGAGAAACCAAATTACTCATGATGTCTTTTTACAGGAAACCAACCATGGCTGACAAGGGAAAAGCACCTGCTTACCCTACTGAGAGCAGTGCACCAAAGGGGACACCAAGAAGGCAAAACCACACACGGAGTATGAGGAATACCTTAGGAGGTGTGGACACCCGGGTTGGATATTCGTAACGTCAGACGATACTGAAGCTTCCGAGGACTCTTCTTCGAGGACACCTTCCAGGAGCTGGACGCGCTCCCACTCGCCGCATGTTGCCGCTCCATCCCACTCACCTATCCCTCCTATTGGGAATAGGAGAGCACGCACCGTCACTCGTCCACAAAAGAGTGCTAGACTTGGACCTTCAGTCTCATTTAGGATGCCTCCTCCTCCTCCTCCACCGGTTAGAACTCTTATACCCGCACCACCGCCGTTTGAGCCACACCGACGCCACCCACAGGGGAGCCCTGGATGCCTCCGAGGCACAGCATGTACGACGTCCCTAGCGTACTAGCGGGGGATAGGTATTAACAATCCAGCCACCGGGCTAGTGACGTAGGACCCACTGATGCAGCACTAGAGGAGCTCCTGAAGACCGTCCGTCGCCACGAGCTGACTCTTCAGCACGCTACCCGGACCTCCCAGTTTGCTCAATTCCAAGATATGATGGCGTCACACGGGGTGCAGAGGTTGGAGCAGGAGCAGAGGAAGAAGTGCTCTGGATGGATGGGATGGCTGAAAAAGAAGTGGATATGAAGGCAACATGTGGAAGGGGGAAGAACTATCTGTCATTGGACAGTCGAAGGAAACAATCTTATTGTTATTTAACACTATTATTATTATTATTATTATTCATGGGGGTGATGGCACCTTCCACTTTGTAAGAGCTAGACTCTGATACTATGGACTTTGTCTTGTTTTGAACTGATTTCTATGATACAATGCTGTTGAAACATTTATGATTATCTGTCATGTGTTGTGTATTCATGGTGTTGGGCTATGCCATTCTTGATGACTGTTTAAACTGTTTAAATTGGTAATCTGTGGGAATTTGGAAGGCTATGTATAATTATACACCGTATTCTTTCCCCGTATAGAGGGAGCCTTGTAGGGAATTGATGCATAGATTGTTTGAAACAAATTATGAGATGCTAAACGACTTTATCTGTAGTACTATCAGAATGCCTACCAGAAGAGGAACACGCATCGAAAGGCAAGGAGCATATCGAGGTCGTCACGAAGGAACAAGGCGAACCAGAAACCAACCTCCAACTCCTCCAGGGACTCCCATCGGGGAGAATGCTAACTCAGGAAATGATGAGAGGATGGCAAACCTCGTGGCACAGCAAATCGCGCACGCTATACCAACCATCATTACTCAAATCAATGTTGACCGGAACGTCACCGGAGGTGGTACTGAGACTGAAAACAACGAGGAATCTGAAGCTATCAGGAAGGGGTGCTCCTACAAAACATTCATGGCTTGCAAGCCAAAGGACTCCCATGGCACCGAGGGTGCAATTGAAACATATCGGTGGCTGGACGAAATCAAAGCAGTGTTAGACATCAGTGAATGCAAATTGGAACACATGGAAAGGTTTGATTCTCAATCTCTCAAGGGACCAGCACTTGAATGGTGAAGGACCATCGTTCAACCTCGAGGCCGGGATGCCATTGGTAGAATGAACTGGTTTGAGTTCAGGGAACTAATCACCAACAAGTACTGCCCGATCAACTAGCTAGAAAAACTGGAGGCTGGATTTCTGAATTTGGAGATGAGGGGCCCGAACTACACAGAATACATCAACCAGTTCCTTGCATTGTCCCGACTGGTACCACACTTGGTGATGCCAGAATCCAAGGGTGTGGCCCGCTTCATCTGGGGTTACACCCAAGGGTGAGGGGCATGGTTCGATCATCCAGGCCTACAACCATACAGGCTGCGGTCGACTTTACCAGTAGTCTGACCGACGACCTACTTAGAGCTGGGTGGACTGAACATGGGAAAACTGAGGACAAGAAGAAGGCTGTGGAAGAGAAGAGGAAGTGGTTTAATACTAGGAAGGTGGTCGGCAGCAGTAGCGGTTCAAGCAAGAGACCTAGAGAAGAAGCAAGACGAAGTGACCATGGTGGAAAGGCAAGGAGGTTGTATCTAGGCACAAGCCCCTTCTGCAATAAATGCAAGCTTCATCACCAAGGGAAGTGCAATCCAATGCCTTGTTATCGGTATCGGTGCAAGAAACCTGGTCACCTGATTAAAGACTGTACTTACGAGCCTGGAAAGCAATGCTATGAGTGCGGAGATCCAGGGCATATGAGGAACAAATGCCCCAAGCTAGCAAGAAATAAGGACACCCGACCCAACAAGCCCAAGGGAAGAGCTTTTGTGATGGACCCAACTGGAGCTCGAAAGGAACCTGATGTGGTTAATGGTACGTTTCTTGTAAACGATCATCCTGCTACCATTTTGTTTGATACTGGAGCGACTGCTAGTTTTATCTCTAGTACTTTTAGATCCTTGATTGACCTAGCTACGTGTACCTTAGCCGACATGTTTGCCGTTGAATTAGCTGATGGCAATATTTTAGAAACTAATGAAATCATCAAGGATTGTTCAATAAATCTAAATGGAAATACATTTAAAATAGATCTGATGCCCATTAAGTTAGAAGGATTTGATGTGGTTGTTGGCATGGACTGGTTAGCTAAGAACAGAGTCGAAATTGTTTGTGATGAACGCCTACTCAAGATACCGTTGGATGACAAGGAAGAGTTAGTGGTGCAAGGAGAAAGGAGTAACACTTTATGCCCCATGATATCCCATTTAAAAGCTACCAAGAGCTTAAGGAAGGGATGCTCGGCTTACATCATCTATGTGATGAAGACAAAAGAGGAGAAGAAGATTTTGGATATCCCAGTAGTTTCTGAATACCCTGAGATGTTTCTGGAAGACCTACCGGGACTTCCCCCGAATCGACAAGTTGAGTTCCAAATAGATTTTCTGCCTGGCACTACACCGGTAGCCAAAGCGCCGTATCGACTCGCCCCTCCTGAGATGAAGGAACTGATGACGCAAATTCAAGAACTATTGGACAGAGGACTCATGCGTCCGAGTGTCTCTCCATGGGGTGCCCCGATGTTATTTGTGAAAAAGAAGGATGGAACGTTATGCATGTGCATTGACTACCGAAAGTTAAATAAGTTGACCATAAAGAACCTCTACCCACTTCCGAGGATAGACGACCTATTCGATCAACTTCAAGGAGCAAGCTACTTTTCCAAGATAGATTTAAGATCCTGTTACCACCAACTGAAGATAAGGGAAGAAGACATACCCAAGACGGCTTTCCGAACTAGGTATGGGCATTATGAGTACTTAGTCATGCCCTTCGGGCTGACCAATGCACCAGCATCATTCATGGATCTCATGAACCGTGTATGCCGCCCATATCTCGACAAGTTTGTGATCGTGTTCATCGACGACATTCTGATCTACTCCAGCAATAAGGAAGAGCACGAGAAACATCTTAGACTAATTCTTGAGTTACTCAAGAATGAGCAACTATATGCCAAATTTTCAAAATGTGAATTTTGGATGCGAGAGATCCAATTTTTAGGGCATGTAGTGAATGAGAATGGAATTCAAGTTGACCCTTCCAAGATTGAGGCTATAAAGAATTGGAAGATTCCTGAGACTCCCACTGAGATTAGGAAATTCCTAGGATTGGCCGGATACTACCAACGATTCATAAAGGACTTTTCACGCATTGTGCAACCCTTGACCGCACCGACTAAGAAGAGCAAAACCTTTGAGTGGGAACCAGAGCAAGATAAAGCCTTTGTGACACTCAAGTAAAAGTTATGCAGTGCACCCGTTCTAGCCCTGATGGGTTTGTTAGAACATAAAACCAAGTTTAACCATTTAAACTTTCAGAAAACGCAGCGGATATATAGCTTTAAAACCGATTTTATAAGCTGAAAAATATGTTCTTTAAGTGACCATACAAATGTATGAAACAAACCCATAAATCAAAGGATCATTTTATGTGAATCAACATGCCACGTATGTACAAAACAACACAATATGACAGCCTCAAAGGGGCTGCCAAACTACCTCTTTCAGCAGTTAGAAGTCGACCAAAGAAAGAAGTAAGAAGGCTGAAATATAGCCAAAACTCCATGGTTGGATGTCCTCAAATGTTGACTCCCACAAAGCTCTAAGTAAGCCTCAATCTTGCTTGGATTTGGACATCAAAACTTCAACATGAGAGCTGCCAAAAGACCTTTCAAAACCATGAACTTTCAGCAGCAATGTTGATAAGATGGGAGGATGAAAACGACCAAGATTCCAAGAGGAGGAACCCTCAAGTGTGTATACCCCAAGCTTATATGCAAACACTTCATCTTGCTAGGTAGATTGTCACCAAATGATCACAAAATTGTTCATCAAATCCTCTCTTGCTGCTGCCCCTTATTCCGTAACTTAGAGAGAGAGAGGAAGAGAGATTTTTGTTATGTTCTAGTTTGCATGTGTTGAAGAGTGTACTCACTTGCATGTGGACTAGTCTTTTTATTCTTTTGTAGTTCACAAGAAAGTGGAGAATATCACACATGAGGAGAGGGGATGGATGGATGCTCTTATCCAAGATATTCCCACTCAAAACTTTCAAATAATTTGTATCAATTAGTCCCTCAACTTAGATATATATATACAACTAACCTTTTAATTGTATAATCCATATACTCTCATTATTACTTTGTAATGTTATCTAACTTGCTTAAATAACATTACAAATAATATTATTGAACAAAATATCCTAATAAATTGTTTCATCTCATATGCAATTTATTTAGAAAACCCATTTTCTAAATTGGTGTAAATATTTAATTGCATGATCATATCATTAATTAAATATTAATTGGTGTTTGCTAAGCTTGTTATTGGGTATAACCCGATTTGGATCATAACGTACTAACCATATCAATATTCTATGTGTTTTGGGCATATAGAATCCTACAATCTCCCACTTGCCCAAGATTCATAGAAGATTGATGCAAGCAGTAAATACCGCCTAACAACGGTTTACTACCCTTAATACGCATGACTTATGGCCATTCAATAACATCATCCCATTCAAGTACCTTACTTGAAATGATTTAGGTGAATCAATCATCTATCCTTTTGTTACAGATGTCATGTTAAATCCAAGGACATAGAATGATCATTCCTTGTTGATTTAACTTAATCAGGCCTTAGACATCTAACTCTCAACGAATAAGAGGAACAAATTCCATCTTGACTACATACGTTTCTCACAAACACCTCATGTTATACCTGAACATACCCTTATGTACTGTCCACTATTTCATGACAGTGAAGAATTAGCTCAAGGTATAATACTTGGTGAATATCAAAACCCAATATGTATCTCAGGTCGGAGGATACCAAATGATATTCGCCTTTACTCAAATTTACTTATGATCAATCAATAAGATTCCATGCAGTAAAATTTGAGATGCGGGTTAGTCCAATATTTGTATCCCACAAATATCTATGAATCTTGGCAGCAACCAATTGCTCTATATTCATGCCTTATGAATATCCGCCAATCCAAGTTCATAATAGTCTTACATTTATATTTGTTCCCACAAATATGACCGACTACGGACATTTAGAATAATAAACATATTCATGGATATAAACATGCTAAAAGGAACATAACTCAAAATATCGTAAATATATAGATGAGTTAAATATTACAATAGTTCCATATTTTAAATATTAATACTAAAACTGATCAATTCCAATCACTAGAATAGCGAAGTCGTAAGGCATAGGTATGACTTTCATGCTTTGCCCTTTCGAGGAGCTTCGTGAGTGGATCCGCAATCTTTTGATCAAAGTGAACTTTGCGAATACACATCTCTGCGTTTTCAACTATATCCCTTATGTAGTTGAATCTCCGCTCATTTTGTCTAATCTTTTGATGTGCACGGGGTTCCTTGATTTGAGCAACCACACCCTTGTTATCACAAAAGATTTCTAAGGGGTCTTGAATGGTAGAGACCACCCTTAGATCGACGATAAACCTTTTATTCATGCAGTTTCCAAAGCTGCTAATGAGGCGGCTATGTATTCGTATTTTGTAGCGCACAATGTTACCCTATTCATAATGGAGACATACCCCGATTGTGATCGAGGATCATCTCGATCAGTTTGGAACCTCACATCCATGTAACCCTTTACAACGAGTTCCTCTTTCTCAGATCCGTATATTAGAAACATATCCTTAGTCCTCCTAATGTATTTCAATATACTTTTAACAAGCATCCAATGACTATTACCTGGATTCTGCTGATATCTTCTTGTCATGCTTAACGTGCATGACATGTCCGGTCTTAGTGCATATCATCGCATATATGATGGATCCTATAGCAGACGCATATGGGATGTCCTTCATACAATCTTGCTCATCCTTTGAGCTTGGACATTGAGATGCACTCAATATTGTCCCTCTTTGAATAGGTACCATACCTTTCTTAGAGTTTTTCGATCTTGAACCTTTTCAAGATTTTATCAATATATGCACTTTTGTTTAGACCTATCAACCGCCTCGATCTATCCCTATAGATCTTTATTCCCAAAATATAGGCGGCTTTACCGAGATCTTTTATGGAAAAACAATTTCCAAGCCAGGTTTTAACACCTTCCATGGTTGGAATGTCTTTTCCATATAGTATTATGTCATCAACATACAATACTAAGAATGTGATTACACTCCCACTAGCCTTTTTATACACACAAGCCTTGTCAGCGTTCTTGATGAAACTAAACTTCTTGATCTCTTCATCAAAACATTGATTCCAACTTCTCGATGCTTGTTTCAATCCATAGATTGATCTTTTTAACTTGCATACTTTATTAGGATGCTTTTGATCGACAAAACCTTCAGGCTGAACCATATGGACAGTCTCTTCGAGATGTCCATTAAGAAAAGCGGTTTTGACGTCCATTTGCCAAATCTCATAATAATAATGAGAAGCAATGGCAAATGATATCCTAATAGACTTTAGCATTGCCACAGGTGAGAAGGTTTCATCATAGTCAACCCCTTAAGTTTGAGTGAAACCTTTTGCTACAAGTCTTGCCTTGTAAGTATCCAAGTTTCCATGCATATTGTTTTCTTCTAGAAACCCCACTTGCATCCAACCGGTTTGGAGTTAAGTGGAGGGTCAACCAATTCCTAAACTTGGTTGTCATACATGGATTGCATCTCTACGTTCATGGCTTCCAGCCATTTGTCACAATCTGATTGGACACTGCATCATGGTATGTAGCTGGCTCATCGGAGTCAACCACATAGCATCCATCTATGAAAAATCCATATCTTTCAGGTGGAATGCTAACTCTACCAGATCTGCGAACGTTTTGTGTGTATTGATCAACCTCTTGATCATCATCAACAACCTCTTGTTGATAGCTAGTGTCAACCAAATGTGTATTGGCTTATGGATCTTGATCCTTATCAAATTTCACTGTTCTATGTGTCATTCCTTCCATAAGGAACTTGGCTTCCAAGAACTTAGCCTTTCAAGCAATAAATACTTTTGCTCCACTGAGTCAAAGAAACAATATCCCATATAGTCTCTGTGGATTCTCAACTAATATACACTTTCTTTGCCCGGGTCATATTCATAATATGAGCCTCAGAGAGCAATGCGAAAACTCAAGATGATAAAGGTGGTAAGCTCATAGTCATAATAAATTGAACCATATCCAAATAGGGTTCAGTTTCTCCTTTATCAGAATGAAGAACTTAGATAGTTATGTAGAGTTGATTTTCTACTTCATTATTGAAGATTTTGACCATTTCAAAAGCTTCATTCTTATGTGTCATCTAGTGCATACAATAATAGCGACTGTAATCGTCGGTAACAGTAATGAAGTATCTTTTCACCAATCTTTGTCGTTGTCTTAAAAGGACCATATACATCCAAATGTATCATTCCTAATAAGTCCTTTGGTTCACACTTATCAAAATGAAACATTTTCATTTTTTTCCAAAAGACCATTCTTTTGAAGTGTTTGAATCCAATTCTCGTTTATGTGACCAAGATGACAATGTCAAAGATAATAATAACTTAAACCGATTTTAAGTTTCTCGGTGCTTAATTTGTATAATGAGTTATTATAGGACGAATTATCATGAACTAATTCATGAATATCATTAAAAGGCATATCCTTAAAATGAAATACATCATCCATAAAACTTAATACCATTGTATACAAACTTTAAATCATGACCATATTGTTTTAATAGGAAACATTAACTATGTTCCTAGTCAAACTAGGTGCATACAAAAGGTTTTGAGAACAACTTCCAAACCATTTGTAGGTCTCAAAATAGAGTTTCCCTCCTTGAAGCGCACATTTCTTTTGAACCCCTTTGCAACAATTGCAAGTATGAGTCTCACATCCGGTATCCAATACCCATGTGTTTGAAGAAATGACATTTAATACAATGTGAATCATGAAAATTGTATTTGAGGTTTGCCTAGCATCCCTCTTATTTTTCAACTCCTTGAGATAGGAGGGACAATTCCCTTTTATTTTCCTATCTCTCCATACTCAAAGCACGGATCGTTCTCCTTTACTTTAGGCTTCATAAGCCTAGGTTTTTGAGGTTTCGCTTTAACCTTTGCTTTGATGTATTCCTTTCTTTTGGCAAAAATTGCCTTAGGATCGAGATTGGCCATTTCTTATAGTCTCCCTCATTGATCGAGAGAATAGGCAGAACCTCTCTACCCATCTCTGCCTCGGTTGCTTTGAGCATTGCGTGAATTTCACCGATGCTCTTGTCCCACCAGTTCATATTACAGTTTATTATGAACGTCTCAAACCTTTAGTTGGGCAATCAAGGATCAAATCCTTGGCTAACTACTTTGAGACAGGACAGTTAAGCATCTTGAGGCTATCAATGTGGCTTTTCATCTTAAGAATATATAAGATGATATCGATTGGGTTTCTTCCATGTGACATGCAAAAAGTGCTTGAACCGTTTCGAAGCAATCTTACTAAAGTTTGTTGAAGGAACATTTCCTTTAACTAGATTGTCATGTCATATGCCCTATGATGTTCCAAACCCTTTGGAGTTCGGGAATCATATTCCCAACATGAGGTAGGAAACTTGCACAGAATCCTTAATGTGCTTAAGCCAATCGTCAAAAGGCCTTAACATCAACAACGTTGGTTGGTGAGACATGGGATCGTCAAGGACATAGGCCTTTACTCTTCTTGAGAACGATTCTCAAGTTTCAAAATTGAGTCCATAAGGTTGTTGTCATTCTAAAGATCCCTTTCTAAAATAGTTCTCAGTGATAGGGTATGGACGGTCGGGGTGGTAGCATTATTGTTTGCGGCCATTCTACAAATTTACAAAGTTCTTATTAGTATTTCTGAAAAATTTCATTTTAATTATTAATACCCTTTTATGTCTCATAGACAATTAATAATTAAAATCTAGAATCCAACATTATATTCAAATAATGGTTAGGTGACCTTTATCCTATTATTTAAATTAACAAGGTAGTCAACATTTGACAATTGCAACCTTTTGCAACTTCTAGCCTTTATGGGATCGGTTAAACATCTTATGTTTGGTTGGCATGTTTAATCCCATCAACACCATTGTACGCCATGCTTCGGTGACCCTATGCACATGGTTTCCAATTCAAGTCGTCCTACTTACACACACGTGTGAGTTTACTCATACAAGTGGTTAGGTGACCTTTATCTCACAAATATGTTAAGCCCACCTCAAAACACAAGTTCCCTAAAAGTGGTTAGGTGACCTTTATCCCACAAATAGTTCTCAAGTGATTCGAGTGTCATGTAAAAGGATGGTGTTAAACTTGTTTCAAAAGGGATTTTTGGTTTTCATTAATTCTAGTTTTGAAAACTCTATGTACTTGTATTTGCATGCTTTCAAATACAAGATACCCTTATGGTTCTTTTAATAAAACTCATTTTATTATAAAACCATTAATCCTTTTAATAACCATTTATTAACACTTAATGATTGAGAACCATTTTATATTATCTTGTTAAGATCATTTTTATTAAGATTGTTTATCATATACAAATATCACACAATCATTCATAAAATCACAATCAAACAAGCATAATATAAACAACCACAATGTGCATAACCATAGCTACTATTGTGACCACACTTGTTTGCCATCACAAGTGTGGTCATTTGGTCTTTCCTAAGGGTTGAATACAACAAAAAATTGAGGTCTTCATAGACTCCCACTTGAACTTGCATCCATATGCTTCAAGTCCTTCTTTTGTGTCTTCTTCTTGTGCTTCCTTCCCGAGCATCTTCTTTTACAAAATATATATCCTAATACATATTTTCTAGTAAAAGAAAAACACTCCTAATCTATTATTACATCCCAATGAATAAATAGACAAATTACATTTTTAAACAAAGCACAAAAGAATAATATTACAACCCAAATGAAAACAACCAAAACAAACATTGCAAGCATCCAAACAACACAAGGCCAAAAGCTAGGTTATGCACCAACATGAACAATCATTAACATCATTCAACAAGCAAAATAAACCCCATCAAACCTTAAATTTTCAGCCAACATAAACTGAAAATTTGGGTTTGTTTGTCCAAACAAACAACAATCAAACATGTCAACCAATTGATATTCCTATCCTTCAAAGTTTAATCATAAGCATGAAGATATAACTTTGAAAGACATGGGGTTTATTTAATCAACCAAAATCAGCCTATTATGAGTTTATAATCATCCTCTAAAACGAATTTTAAAGGACAAAAACAAGCAAGTCATCCATATAACCGGCTCTGATACCATTGATGGGTTTGTTAGAACATAAAACCAAGTTTAATCATTTAAACTTTCAGAAAACGCAGCGGATATATAGCTTTAAAACTGATTTTATAAGCTGAAAAATATGTTTTTTAAGTGACCATACAAATGTATGAAACAAACCCATAAATCAAAGGATCATTTTATGTGAATCAACATGCCATGTATGTACAAAACAACACAATATGACAGCCTCAAAGGGGCTGCCAAACTACCTCTTTCAGCAGTTAGAAGTTGACCAAAGAAAGAACTTAGAAGGCTGAAATATGGCCAAAACTCCAAGGTTGGATGTCCTCAAATGTTGACTCCCACAAAGCTCTAAGTAAGCCTCAATCTTGCTTGGATTTGGACATCAAAACTTCAAGATGAGAGCTGCCAAAAGACCTTTCAAAACCGTGAACTTTCAGCAGCAATGTTGATGAGATGGGAGGATGAAAACGACCAAGATTCCAAGAGGAGGAACCCTCAAGTGTGTATACCCCAAGCTTATATGCAAACACTTCATCTTGCTAGGTAGATTGTCACCAAATGAACACAAAATTGTTCATCAAATCCTCTCTTGCTGCTGCCCCTTATTCCGTAATTTAGAGAGAGAGAGGAAGAGAGATTTTTGTTGTGTTCTAGTTTGCATGTGTTGAAGAGTGTACTCACTTGCATGTGGACTAGTCTTTTTATTCTTTTGTAGTTCACAAGAAAGTGGAGAATATCACACATGAGGAGAGGGGACGGATGGATGCTCTTATCCAAGATATTCCTACTCAAAACTTTCAAACAATTTGTATCAATTAGTCCCTCAACTTAGATATATATATACAACTAACCTTTTAATTGTATAATCCATACACTCTCATTATTACTTTGTAATGTTATCTAACTTGCTTAAATAACATTACAAATAATATTATTGAACAAAATATCCTAATAAATTGTTCCATCTCATATGCAACTTATTTAGAAAACTCATTTTCTAAATTGGTGTAAATATTTAATTGCATGATCATATCATCAATTAAATATTAATTGGTGTTTGCTAAGCTTGTTATTGGGTATAACCCGACTTGGATCATAACGTACTAACCACATCAATATTCTATGTGTCTTGGGCATATAAAATCCTACAAGCCCTCCCAGAAGGAGTCGAAGACTTCGTAGTCTATTGTGACGCCTCGCGTCAGGGGTTAGGATGTGTGCTAATGCAACGCAACAAGGTCATTGCCTATGCATCTAGACTGCTAAACGATCACGAGAAAAACTATACTACGCACGATCTGGAATTAGGTGCCATGGTGTTTTCTCTCAAAATGTGGAAGCACTATCTCTATGGCACGAAGTGCGTCATTTACACTGACCATCGAAGTTTGCAACACATTCTCGACCAGAAGATGCTAAACATGTGTCAGAGAAGATGGGTTGAGTTGTTAAACGACTACGAGTGTGAAATCCGTTATCATCCTGGTAAGGCTAATGTGGTGGCAGATACTTTGAGCAGAAAGGAGAGAGAAAAACCTCTTCGTGAACGAGCTCTAAGGATAAGTGTGTACACTGACCTAATTGCAAGACTAAAAGAAGCTCAAATTGAAGCGTTAAAGGAGGAAAATTTAGCGGGAGAAGGATTAACTAGAATGAAAAAGCGATTTGAAATAGGAAATGATGGTACATATAAGTGCGAATGGAGAACTTGGGTGCCAAAGCATGGGGGAATTCGAGAGGTAATCCTCGAAAAAGCTCACAAATCTAGGCATTCAGTTCACCCTGGAAGTGATAAAATGTACCAGGATTTGAAGGCACTTTTCTGGTGGTCTAGAATCAAGAAATCAATTGCTGTTTATGTCGGAAAATGTCTAACTTGTGCCATGGTAAAAGCTGAAAACCAAAAACCATCAGGAACGTTACAGCAGCCAGAAATCCCAGAATGGAAATGGGATAACGACACGATGGATTTTGTTACCAAGTTACCCAGAACGTCTAGGGGTCATGATGCTATTTGGGTAATATTGGATAGACTAACCAAATCAGCTCACTTCTTACCAATTCGGGAAGACTATGACATGTCAAGACTGGCTCAATTGTATATCAATGAAATAGTGGCTAGGCATGGTGTGCCACTATCAATAATCTCCGACCGTGATAGTTATTTCACTTCGCGTTTCTGAAAATCACTCCAACGAGCTTTAGGAACCCGGTTGGACTTAAGCACGACTTACCACCCGCAAACTGACGGTCAAAGTGAAAGGACTATTCAAACTTTAGAAGATATGCTGAGAGCTTGCGTGATTGATTTTGGTGGGAACTGGGATAACCATCTTCCATTGGTGGAGTTCTCCTATAATAACAGTTACCATGCAAGTATCAATGCTGCTCCGTATGAGGCTCTCTATGGTAGGAAATGTCGTCACCCTTGAGTTGGAATGAAATTGGTGATAGCCAAGTGTTGGGACCTGACATCGTATTGGAGACCACTGATAAGATTTTCAAAATCAAGGAACGACTACGGGCAGCAAGGGACCGTCAAAAGAAGTACGCTGACAGAAGACGAAAACCATTAGAGTTTCTGATAGGTGATAGAGTAATGTTGAAGGTAGCACCATGGAAAGGAACCGTGAGATTTGGAAAAAGAGGCAAGTTAAGCCCAAGATACATTGGACCATTTGAAATACTTGCAAGAATTGGTCATGTGGCTTACAAGTTGAAACTACCTCAGAAATTGAGTTATATACACGACACCTTCCATTTGTCAAACTTGAAGAAGTGTCTGGTAGACAAAACATTGGAGCTACCGTTGCAGGAGACAAAATCAATGATAAGCTGAACTTCGTGGAAGAACCCATAGAGATCACGGACCTCTTGGTTAAGCAACTCAGGCGAAGCCGCATACCCAAGGTTAAGGTCAGATGGAACTCGAGAAGAGGGCCGGAATTCACTTGGGAACGTGAGGACGAGATGAGGAAGAACTACCCGCATCTCTTTAAACCCACCCGTACAAATTCTAATTGAAGCTAAAATTTCGGGACGAAATTTCCTAAACGGTGGGAGAATTTGACAACCGGTCCCAAGGTCACTATTCTAAACCCTAATTTATTTGCATCATATCCCATCTTATGAGTACTAATAATGGAAAAAAATTAATTATATCAATAATGTTAGAATCACCAATTGCTATTTGATCTATTTTTATAATTCTATGTGATTTATGTGAATTTAGTCATTTTAAGTCTTGCCTTTTTAGAAAATTAGTGCCCGAGAATATTAATTAGTCACCCTAAGTAGAAATCACTTAGTCTTAATTGAAACATATAAAATGTGTGCAAACACACACACATACTTGTAATTTTCGGTTCTTGCATGCATTATCATGCACAAGACTAATCAAGTAACTAGAAAATTTTACCATCTTACATTCTACACAACACTACAAAACAATACCACCTAATAATTATTTTTGGTAAAATTTAAAAAAAAAAATTGACCCACTAGAAGCCAAACTCGGCAGCCCCATGTGGCACACCACCCCTCTCCACCAATCACCACACACCCTCCTCTTCCCCCACTCCCATTTCATGCATTCCTTCCATGTCCATACCCACACTCCACCCTCACATCTCTCCCTCTCTTCTCTCGGATTCTCTCCAGCTGAGAACACACACACACACACACACACACTCTTTTCTTCTCCATTTTCAGCTCCTAACCAAGAACAACATCATCAACATCATCGGTCAACAACAAACCGCAAGAAGGTGTCCATTTGGGTGAAGTTTTGAAGCTTGAATCTTGCAAAACCGAGAGTTCCAGCCTTAGCTCGAGATTCTCCAGCCTTATCCAAGGAGTTACAGACCATCCACGACCATCCACACCTTCCAAACCATGATATACATCAAGTGTAAGCTCCATATGTTCGGATTTGGTCATTTCTCAAGTTTGTCTTCATTTTTCACCTAAAAACCCTATTTTTCTTGTTGTAGCAGAAACTTCTCACTAATACCTTGTTCTTGGAGAGCTTTCCACGTTCTTGAAGGTATCCTACAAGTATAACATGTCGATCTATAGGTGTAACTAGAGTTACACCTAGAAAACCCTCTTTTTGGGCGATTCTCACCACCCAACTTGTGCATCTTGTAACCTTTGGGAACCAACCTTGTAACCTGCTATCTAATGGCTCATTAAACTCCTAATAATCTTCTTTGAATGTTAAAAATGGTTGTACACCATGAATGGAAGGTGTTAACACAAGAACACCACGAAAACCACTCTTTCTACAAGTTACAACACACCTTAAACACTTTCTTGAAAACCCTCTTAAACAAGGGTCATACCTGATCAAAAATGAGTTTTAGACAACCCAATAACCTGATTTATAAGTTAGATGAAGTTTTGGTAATGGATAAACTCAAGTTACAATGATTTACACAAGTGTAATGGTCGGTTATGACATTTTCTATGTATTTGAAGTCTATGGATGTGTAGAATGACTAGGCCATGATTTGGTACTGTTATTTCAGTAGGTTTTGATGGATATTAAGAGTTTTAATATTGTTTAATCTCTGTAACAAAGGACATGTTGTGTTTAGACCCATTTTGGTCACTTTCGGGACCCGAAAACATGTTAAAATTACTTAAAAACAATAAAACTTGGGCTATAAACTTTTTAAAGAGAATTACAGGTTCATTTAGGATTAATAAAGTGTTCTGGAGTTAATGGATATTTTTAGTGCTCAAAAGATAATTTAAATGGATTTTTAAGTGAAAACGGGTGCTAACCGAGAGACGTTTTTAGAAAAATCTAAGAAAAATGGATATAAGGTAAGAAATTATGAAAATCATGTTACTCTAGTAGGTTAAATGATAAAATAACTTCAAAACTAGAATGGTTGATCAAACAAGCTTTTAAAATGGTCAAACCCAGTTAAAAACGCGTTTTAACGGTTTAAACGTAAAAACGAGTCTTTCCACTACTAGAGGCAAATTTTGTGATTTAAAAGGTTGGAAACTTATAAAAATGACCTTAAAAAGTTATCTACTAGACCTAGACTCAAAAACATGAAAACTCATAGGAAATCGTCTTAAACCCTTCGGTTTTACCGTAACCGGCAACGTTAAACGCGTAAATTATAAACCGAGTCCATAAACTGAAAATTTGAGTATATGTTCTTAAAATAAAGTTATATTAAGTTCTTGAAACTGATTTTTGGTTATAAAGGTCATCTTATACAAGAAACCAAACTTAAGGGTAGAAACTGTCAATTTTGAAACTTCAGGGGCTAAACTGTAAAATTTTGTTAAACTTCATAATCGAATCCAATAAGAAATTTAGTCACTTTAATAGCATGTTTACCATATATTCTGGACTTAGTAATGTAGAAACCCTTAATGGTATGAGAAACCTTGACTTTCCATAAAAGGAAACTTTTTATACAAACCCTAATCGAATCAAAGCCGAATCCAACCAACTAAGGCTTAGACACTCTTAATGCATCTTAAATAGGTTTAGAGCAGTAGCTAATCACTTAATATATTCATGTTAGGATGCTAGACTTGAGATATTCCCGGCACACGAAGGATTTCTTTGCTTAATATCTAAGGTGAGTTCTAGTGATCACTTTTTACTTACTGTTTTGGGATGAAACATGCTCTTTTGTGTTATGAATCATGAATGTGCTTTACTTGATGCTTGTATGTGGGACTTTTGGATACCCGCTGACACTTATATCATAATCATTAATTCTTTTGTGAAACGCTTGTTTTATGTGGATAGATCTATTTGGGGAATCCCCCACGCACAGTGGCTCCCGCTACAGGGAGGTACCCCACTGAGATCCTGAGGGGTCGTTTATGGCATGTAATAGGTTTTGCATAAGAAACTATGGTGAACTATCCTGGCAGGATTGGTTCACTGTTCTGAGGCTTGGTTCTTTCCTTCGGGAATATCCGGTTAAACACAAGTTTAGAAGAGGCCAACCAGGGACCAAGTGAAGGGTTGATTGTGATACCCCATGATGACTGATACTAAAAATGTTGCTTTTAAAATCAAATGAGATTTTCATAAACTTTCACACTTGATACTAAAACTTTTATTGTGAACTTTAAGAGTTCCTACTATTGTTTTGAAACTTTAAGCACTTGAATTCACCAACTTTTTAGTTGACACTATTTTCTTTTGAGCATGTTTCAGGTAACCCGTGAAGACTCTTAGCTGTTATGGAAGACTTAGACTCAACCCGAGACCATGGCATTAGTTGTGTGACCAAATTTATGACTTGAACAATTTAATACAATAACTATTTAGTTTATGTTGAAACACGTAAACATTTGGGGCTGGATCTGTTTCCAGCCCGGTGTCTTTTAAAACTTTAAATGCCATGTAATGTTCTCTCCCTTTGAGCTCCAATATTGGTGTGTTTCTGCTGCCATGTATGTTGTTGCTAATCTGTGACGTCCCACCCTACCTGGGTCCGGGGGTGTGACATATGAACATTTTCAATTTAACATTGTATTTCTAGCTGCTAATCCTTTTGTCAGATTCCTTCCTTCTTTGCTCTTGAATGTTTTAAAATAAAAGGGTCAAATGTTCTGGTTCCTTCTATTTTACAAACCACTCTTCCTTGTCCATCTTTGACAGGATCTCAGCCTTTAGTTTGATCAATCAGATTATTTTTGCAGCGGATTTAGCACGAAATTAGCACTTAAAGCAAGAACACAAAATATTTTGCATTTATAAGTACAAACATAAAGAGAGAGAAAAGATCTACGAAAAAGAAGATTTTCTATTACTCAACATGTTTCGGCACCTAATACAGCATGGTTCACCATTCTTTTATAGACGGCAAAAGGATGGGTGATGATGTCACTTGACAGTGACATCAACCGATTATTAAACTTACAACTGATAGAACATAAAACTACTGAAGATGTCAACAGCTGACATCTTCTTACAAAATTGTTTTACCTATTACAAGTACTGAAAAGGAAACTACTGAAAAGCCTACAACGACTGAAGAACAAACTCTTCAGTCGTTTATAACTACTGAACTATAACAGCTGAAGAACAATCTCTTCAGCTGTTGTGCAAACTACTGAAACTAAATATAAAACTACTGAAATGAAAACCATCACAACAACTGAAGAAGACTTCTTCAGCTGTTGTGACAAACTCTGAATCTTCAGCACTTGGTTCTTTCAGACTTGGGCTTCAGATGATGTATCAGCTGATGACTTCAGTAGATGTCATCAGCTGTTATCTTCAGTCTTTGTCTTTAGACTTTGTGCATCAGTAGATGATCTTCAGTTCTTCAGTTCTTCAACTTTGATCTTCAGCACTTGTCTTCAGTACTTGAAGTCTTCAGTACTTGTATGTTTCAGTACTTCAGACTTCAGTACTTGTCTTCAGCACTTTAGATTCTTCAGCTGTTGTACTTCAGATCTTTGATCTTCAGACTTTGATTCTTCAGACTTTGTCAGAACAGCTGATGGGAGTCTTCAGCAGTTATTGTAATGACATGTGGGACTTAGAGGTTTTCCTGATCTTGGCTCATTGGTTCTTTTGGTCCAACAAACTCCCCCTGAACCAGTGCAGCCAAAACCTCTAATTATTTGTTGTCCCACTTATTGTTGGCATAAAGATTGGTCTATTTCCTTCTGGATCAGATCAGAAGTTGACCCTGATAAGCACTGGCCTGAGAGGTAGTCTCTAAGATTTGATTGGCTGAGTATGGATGGGAGCTCTGTTTTAGGGAATTGGACACAGAGCTGTTGTCCCATCCATGAGATCTACCTCCCATGTACGAGCCGTTAGGATTCTCGGGTGTAGGCTTGAAGAAATATCATCTGCTCTTCTTTGGTTAAGTCTTCAGCCACACCTTCGAATAACCCCTCCCGGCCGTACAGCTCTGAGACATGCTTGGCCTGTTTTCCATTTTTGAGCTCAACTGTTGTGACTTGCGTATATGCAAATTCATCTGGGTGTCTTCCTTTTAACAGCAAGTTGAGCTCATCCCTATGGAAGTTCTCAAGCCTCTTATAGACTAAGCCCTTCCTCACCACCCTATTTTCTAACATTTTTTAGGGTGGCTGCTTAGCTCTATAGGCTTTCTTGAACTCCTCTACTATCTCCCAGGGTGTTATTACAAGAGCCACAGAGATCACTTCATCTACAACTCTCTTAAGTTGGCTCTTGTATCTCACAGGCATATCTTTTTGGACTTAACTGTGAGCCACCCTAGGATCAGGCCAAGTCCTCACTCTTTCCTTATCATATTGAAAGGTTTGCTTAAGAGTGAAGAGTCTTAGAGCTTCCTTCTTCATATTCATAATAGAAGTAGAAGCAGCATATGATTTGTCAATGCTTTTCAGCATTTCCTTATCGTGTAATCTTTGTTGCTCCTCTTCTTCTAATTTTACCCTCACAGTTTCCATCTGTGAGGTGGGAGTGATGGTTTGAGGTTTGGCTTTGGGTAGAGAGATGACTGCTGAAAGGGGCAGTCTATCCTCCTCATCCTCCTCTTCTTCTTCTTGCAGCCTCAACACCCTTCTCTTCTTCTTCAAGGGTGGATCATTGGCCGCGGGTTTTGATGGTGAAGGGGTTGGTTTTGTGGGTTGTGTTTGGGTGGTTGGTGTGGGAATATTGGCAGGCACTGCTAGCAATCTAGAGATAAGAGATGGTTTGGTCTGTTTTGCTAGCAGTGTCCTGTTCCCAGCACCGGCTTCTGAGAGGGCCTCAGCGACCAGTCCTTTAGTGAAATCACCAGCTGAACAGATCTTGGTGGCTATAGCCAAGATTCTATCCCTGGTCCATGCTTTGACATCAAGGACTGGCCTGCCCAGATACTTCGAAATGAATCTACTCATAGCCTCGAGTCTCTTTTGTCCTCTTGGCTATAAGTAGACCATCGGTATTCAATTTCTCTCATTTCCATCTTTCTGATCTCCTGATCTAGCATGGCAGTATCCATGTCAAAGCCTTGCCTGAACAGCTGATCAATGACAGAGTCCATTGATCTGCTTTGTTCAGCATCAGCCTCCTTGACAAGGACTGCTAGATCAGAGTCAACCCTCTCTCCTTCCTTCTCTCCCGTTTTCTTTTGATAAGTGACACTGAAATCCTTGTGGATTCCAGCCACTTCTATATCAGCTCTCTCCTCCCTCACTTTCCTCTTCCCTTTCTCCTTCACCTTAACACTCTCCTCAGCCTTCTCCCTCTCAACTACCTCCTCTCTTTCTACTTCTAACTCCTCCTCTACCCTCTTCCTCTTAGCTTGCACTGATGTCTCCCCCTTTTTGGGTGTATTGGTTGGGGTTTGACTATCAGCAAGCGGCTTAGCAATGGCAACCTCCACCATGGGTTGGATGTGAGTGGGAAGCCTCTCATCAATGGTTTTCATGACAATATCTGTTATTATGGGTGTGATGAGAGGCAGGGATTTCTGGAGGATAGCATCTAGCTGCTTAGGGGGGTTCTGGTCCTGAGAGCTAGTGCCAGAAGCAGGGGCTGGTGGCCGAGTTTGTGGGAGTGGCTCAGTGTATGTGAGACCTTCGGGTGAAGGTGCCATCTGTGGGTTTGTGGTGGCAGATGGACTTCTATCTTGAGTCATTTGAGCAAGCAGCTCTTTGAGTCTGCTTATCTCATCTTCTCAGATAGTGTTTTGAGCGACTACATCAAAGAAGAAGCTCAGGTCATCATCAGTGTGAACTGAATCACCTGACCTCCTGACTATGTCAGGATATACATGCTCTGAGTGTGGCTCAGAAGTAGCATGTGCCCCTTGGTATTGGTTCTGGGGACTTCCAGCCTCCGGATTGGATCGATCATCGGCAGTTGCCTCTGGTAAGGTCTTATTGATGTTACCAGCTTCACCCTGCTCAGATGTTGATGCAGAGGAAGTGGCAGCCTCACCAGAATGTCCTATCTCCCTAGCCACACTGGGAGATTGGACATGTGATTCTCTGTGCTGTGGGCTCCCACTGGCACTAGTGTCCACCCCCTCTTCGGTTGGAGTCTCCCCAGTTGTAATTGGTTTCTGTGGAGAGGGTGGAAAGCTCAGGTGGGTCAGCACTTGGGCGATTGTTCAGGTAGGGCTTTGTGGGGTGGTTTCAGTGGGAGATGGGCTTGAAGCAGATTGCACATGGGGAGGAATGTGCGTTTCAATGGCAATCTTCTCAATTGAGATAGATTCCAGATGTGTGGCTGCCCCAGAAGTGGTTGCATCAGGCTCCTGTTGAGAGGAAGCCAGTGCGGTTGTGGTGGGTGGAGTCGTGGTAGCTGCTGGGAGAATCGAACCAGCAGCCACATCCTGCCTTTGTGTTGCAGGGGCATCCTTAGGGGACTCATTTCCCTGAGTAGCCTTTTTGGGCTTCTTTTTGGTTTTTGGTTTGGTGGGGACTTTGGATTTGGAGGTGGAGGCTGTGGGTTCCTGCTGCGTGGGTTTTCGCAGCCGGCCAGCCTGCTTTAGTGTGTGGTCGGTGTTGTGCCTGGAGTATACCTCGGCTAGAACAGCCACGGCAGGGACCCCAGTGCCAACAAGTCCCTCAGCTTGAAGCTGGTCCTCTATTATGGCCATTATGAACCGAGGATACAAGATCCAACGGTTAGAAATTGGTTTTATGGCCATATCCTTGATTTCTAAAAATATAATATCAGTTAAGTTCAAAGGTTGTTTTTCAAGGATAGAAAATAATACCTGTTGCCACCTTGTTGACAT
Organism: Flaveria linearis; assembly: GCA_024085815.1. Lineage (NCBI taxonomy): Eukaryota > Viridiplantae > Streptophyta > Magnoliopsida > Asterales > Asteraceae > Flaveria > Flaveria linearis. The sequence continues at coordinate 37,137,214 of CM044013.1, forward strand.
CTGGTCCCATGAAGAGGTTTTGGGGGCCAGACACACGTTCACCATATGAAAAATTAGACGTTGAGGGTCTGGGAAGTGTTTCTTCAACAAGGTGGTGGCAGAGAGGTCGCCCTGATAGTCGTTGGCTATGAAAGATAGATCAAGGGCGCCTTTTGGGTAAGAGGTTGGGTAGGTGGCATCCTCCAGCTTTAGGGTTTGGCGCAAAGTAGCTGGATTGATAACCACTGGGTGGTTGTTGACGGAGGACCGGAGAAAGACCTCGCCATCTTGCTCTCCGGTTTGGACGGTGATATTTGTCCAGAACTCCGTCAGGGAGTCGGTGTAGATGGTGGGGTTCAAAAGAAATGCCGTTTGGTAAGGTGAGCCGTTCATAAGATCGACGGCATGGTGAAATTTTGGCCATAATGGCGATTTGGTGAGATGAGCGACACAGTTGTGTCGAGGATTGAGTTGCATGTAATGGTGTATGGGAGGTTCAGAGGTTTTTGGGAAGTTAGGTCAAGTGAGAATTAAAAGCTCTGAAGGTTGGGTATTTATAGGGTAGGGCAAAGGCTGAAAGAAAACTACTAAAGGTTTTGATGTTAGTTATCAGTTGTTGAAACTACTGATGACGTGGTTTTAACCTTCAGTGGTTATAACATCTGAGGACTTGGTGTTAGTCTTCAGAAGTTGAAACTACTGAAACCTTGGTTTTGTCCTTCAGATGTTGTAAACTGCTGAAGACTTGTTGTTAGTCTTCAGTAGTTATAAACTACTGAAGACCTAGTTTACATCTTCAGACATTGTAACAACTGAAGACTTGGTGTTAGTCTTCAGTAGTTGTAAACTACTGATATCAGTAGTTGTTAACTACTGAAGACATGGTATTGCTTCATTTGTTGCAAACAACTGAGGACTTGGTGTTAGTCATCAGTAGTTGTGAAACTACTGAAGACATGGTTTTGTCCTTCAGTTGTTTGGGTATGAAACAGCAGCTGTTGGCATCAGCTGATGAGAAATTACTCATCAGCTGTTTCCGTCAAATCAGTTGTTTCATGCTAGCCTCTACACTTACTCATCAGCTCTTTGGCTGATTTTCAGATGTTTCATTGACCCTTCAGCTCTTGTGAATATTTATGCCTTCAGCTCTTGTGATCAGATGTTCACAAGTGCTGATGAAATACTCTTCAGAGCTGGTGAACAAATTTTGTCTTCAGTACTTGTGTAAGATTACACATCAGTACTTGTGAGCAAAATTTGTTCTTCAGTACTTATTTGTTTGAAAATCATACATCAGTAGTTGTAATCCACCTCACTACATCAGTTGTTTTCAACAAATAATATACATCAGTACTTTGAAGCATTTTAGTCTTCAGTAGTTGTGAAGGAGCTGAAGACTAAATTACTCATCAGTACTTATATTTGACCTTTGATCATTAGTAGTTGTGAAGTAAGAGCATCAACATTGGTCAAATTATTCTAGCTGCAGCATACCAAGCCTTAGTACCAAATTTTGGAATGTAGCACTATCTAAAGGCTTAGTAAAAATGTCTGCAAGCTCATCAGCACTAGGCACAAACTTAGGATCAATCAGACCTTTTTCATAGCAATCCCTGATAAAATGATGTCTGATCTCTATATGTTTGGTCCTAGAGTGATGGACTGGATTTTTAACAATACAAAGAGCTGAAGCACTATCCATTAGTAATGGAGTCTTAGTCTCAGTAATGCCATAATCCAGAAGTTGGTTCTGAAGCCAGAGTATCTGAGAGGTACAACTTGCAGCAGCAATGTACTCAGCTTCAGCAGTGGATGTAGCAATTGATGTTTGTTTCTTACTCCGCCAAGAAACTAAACAATTGCCTAGGAATTGGCAACCACCAGAAGTGGATTTTCTGGTGACTTTGCATCCTGCATAGTCACTATCAGAGAAAGCAACTTATTTGCAAGAATGCCCAGTTGAATACCAAAGACCTAGTGATTGGGTACCTTGCAGATATCTAAAGATCCTTTTGACTGCAATCAAATAGGATTCTTTAGGTGCAGCCTGAAATCTAGCACAACCACATGTTGCAAACATGATGTCTGGCCTAGAAGCTGTAAGGTACATCAAAGACCCAATCATACATCTGTAAAGGGTTTCATCAACCGCTTTACCATTCTGATCTACATCTAGTTGAGTGATGCTGCTCATGGGAGTAGAACAGGGCTTACAGGTTTGTAAATCAAACTTATTCAACAACTCTTTGGTATATTTGAACTGATGGATGAAGATTCCATCATCCTGTTGTTTGATTTGCAAACCTAGAAAGAACTGTAATTCTCCCATAGCACTCATTTCAAACCTTAGCTTCATGAGCTTTGTAAATTCATCACACAACTTTGGATCAAAGGATGCAAAGATGATGTCATCTACATAAATTTGAACAAGGAGCTTATGTTGTCCCACAGTCTTGATGAATAAGGTTTTATCAATGGTGCCTCTAGTGAACTTATTCTCTAAAAGAAAAGTTGATAGTGTCTCATACCAAGCTCTAGGAGCTTGCTTCAGCCCATAAAGAGCCTTATCAAGCTTGTACACCCAATCAGGATGTTTATTGTCCTCAAAGCCTGGTGGTTGACACACATAAACTTCTTCTTTTATTTTGCCATATAAGAAGGCACTTTTGACATCCATTTGATAAACCTTAAGACTGTGAAAGGCAGCATAAGCTAGGAACAGTCTGATTGCTTCCAGTCTGGCCACAGGGGCAAAGGTCTCATCATAATCGATGCCTTCCTCTTGTGCAATCCCTTGAACAACCAGCCTGGCCTTGTTCTTGACAATTTGGCCCTTCTCATCTGTTTTGTTCCTAAATACCCACTTGGTGCCTATAGCACACTTACCTTTGGGTAATGGAACATGCTCCTACACTTGCTGTTTCTTGAACTGAAGAAGCTCAAGCTGCATAGCTTCCACCCATCCATTGTCTCTTAAAGCAACATGATAGTTCTTGGGCTCTTGCTGACTGATGAAGAGAGCATAGAAGCAGAAAATGGACAATTGATTCCTGGTTGAAACTCCAGCATTGATATCACCAATGATTTGAGATGTGGGGTGATTCTTGAGCTCTTGATAGACTATAATATCTGTGCAAGTGTTTGTAGACCCATCAGCAGCAACAAATGGTGATGGAGATTCCTGAAACCATGTAGAAGATGGCAGCTCAAACGAAGTAGAGCAAGCAGAAATCTCATCAGCATTTGTAGTGGATGGAGCTGCTGAGGCTACAGGAGCATCAGGTTCAGTGGACTCAGGCAGGTTGTCACTAAACCTGAAGAGGTGAGTACTGACTGCATCATCATCAGTACCACCAGGTGCAGATCTGTTGACAGGCTCAACAGCTGGAGGTTGATAAGGAACATATTGCAGTATGTCCAGATCAAACAACTCCACAGGGTTTTGTGGAATCTTGTCCTTTGGAGATTCATTGAACTTAACATACAGAGTTTCTTCAACTATCTTTGTTCTACAGTTGAAGACTCTGTATGCCTTGCAAGTTGATGAATAACCAACAAAATACCCTGCATCCACCTTACTAGCAAACTTCTGGAGTGGGTTGCTAGTGTTGAGAATGAAACATGGACACCCAAAGGCTCTAAAGAATGAAATCAGAGGAGCCAAATGATGAAGAACTTCATAAGGAGTCTTCATCAACCTCTTATTCACTAAAGCTCTATTCTGTACATAGCAAGCTGTGTTGACAGCTTCAGCCCAAAAGGTCAGTGGCAACCCTGAGTCAGCCAGCATTGACCTTGCAACTTCGATGAGAGTCCTGTTCTTTCTGTCCACCACTCCATTCTGCTCAGGAGTTCTAGGAATACTAAACTGCCTTTTAATTCCCTTGGACAGGTAGAAGTCATCAAGTGTGTGGTTTCTAAACTCTGTTCCATTGTCACTTCTCACACAGTTGACCTGTAGGGAATACTGCTTTTCTACAAATAACACAAAGTTCATGATAGTCTTGGCTGCTTCATCCTTGGAGTGCAAGAAGAAAGTCCATACAAACCTGGAATAATCATCCACAATTACCAGGCAGTATTTCTTCTTTGCCATGCTCATCACTCTGACAGGACCAAAGAGATCCATGTGCAGGAGCTGCAAGCAGGCAGTGGACTTTGGTTCTTCTATTGAAGGGAATGAAACTTTGTGTTGTTTTCCTTTCAAGCAAGCAGTGCAGTCATCTTCACACTTGAACTCCTTCAGAGGCAATCCTCTTACTAAACCATGGCTTATCAGCTGATTCATGTTCTTGAAATTAACATGACCCAGCCTTCTATGCCATAGTGTAGACTCTTGAGGAGAGGCCTTGGAGAATAGGCAAGGATGGCCTTTTAGATCTATCTTTTTAGAAAGATCTATGGCATACACTCTTCCTGTCCTGTTGGCCTTCAGGAGAGTGTGTTCATCCAACACCTTGTCAATCAAACTCAGAACTTTGGATGACAGAATCCGACAGTTCTGGCTTGTGAAAAGGGCAACATGGCCTTTGTCACACATTTGACTGACACTCAAGAGGTTGTACTTGAGATTCTCCACATGGTTAACATCATCAAACCTTATTTCCCCATTGGAAACAAAGCCTTTTCCGATGATGTAACCCTTTGCATAATTGCCAAAGGAGACAAATCCCTTCTTTCCTTGAGAGTAGTCATTAAGAAGGGAGCTGCTTCCTGTCATGTGCATACATCCTCCACTGTCTACATACCAGATGCTTCTTTGACATGTTGAAGAACCCTGCAAACATAACCACATGTTAGTTAGTCTTAGAGACCCAAACCTGTTTGGTTTTGGGTATGTTCTCAGCTGCAGGTGCAGCACTAACAGGTGTGTTATGTGTGACAGCCTGAGGTGAAGAAGATGGTGCAGAAGAGAAACCCTTTGGCTTGGACTTCCTTTTCTGTGGTTTTAACATAGGAACATCTAAATGGTTGACTCTTTCCATTAGTTGCTGAACCATCATCACCAGCTGTGTCTGATTCTGTGATAAAGCTTTCAGCTCTTCAGACACATTGGAGTTTGCTGATGACGGATTCCTATGTTGTACCATCTTTTTCTGAGCAACCTCAGCTGTTGCATGAGTAACCCCTACCTTCTTTTTAGATTTAGCTTTGGGCTTAGGGATTTCAGGCTTGGATGTTGCTAGTACAAACTTGGTTTCAAACTCATTCTTCATTTTATTGATGTCCTCATTGATTTTCTCCTTCTGTTTGAGTTTGGAACCCCTTTTATACCAGCAATCATCAGTAAGATGATTGAACAAGCCACATATCTCACATGGCTTCTTCTTCATCTTATGCTGATCATCAGCTGAAGAGGATAAAACTGCTAAAGACTTGTTCTTCAGCTGTTTGCTATCAGTACTAGCAGTTTTCTTCCTAGTGCCTGCTTTCCTGGCATCCTCTTTAGCTGTCATCAAACCTTTCCTACTGTTAGTTTTCTTCTCTTTAGTGCTAACAGTAGTTGAGGTTTGAACTTCAGATGTTGTCACTTGCTCTCCAGTACCTTTAGTACTTCTAGTGACAACACCTGAGTTGATCAGCCTTTTGGTCATGTGACAGTCAGCATTTGAACCATCAGCTGTTATAGCATCAGCTGATTGGTTTTGGCATGAGTTAATGCTAACTTCTATATCTAATGATGCTGAATCAGAAGATAGTAGGTCACATGATGAAAAGGATTGGTTATTGCTCTCCCCATCAGATTCAACTTCTGCTCTTGAAGTGAAATCTGTAGGAGGAGCAGTGTGATTATAACCAATGCCAAACTTCACATTTGAAGCTGATTGCTTACTAAGAAGCATTTCAAAACCCTTGCATGATTGCACCCATCGATCACACTCCACTTGGGTGGTTGCAAGAGTTTCCTTGAGGTCTCTGTACTTCTCTAAAAGTACATCTTCCCTAGCTTTATCATCTTTGATTTGACATTTAAGCTTGTAAATCTCATCATTTTTCTCTTTTAGAGCAACCTCAAAATCAGCATTTCTTTTGGAAATAGTGTGCTCTAGCTCAAGATTTTTATCTATTAAAGCTACATTTGCTTCTCTAATGGAAGCAAATGCTGCTATGCATGATTCAGAACAAAGATTCGCTTTAGCCTCAGTGGATACCTGCGATGAGGCATTGGATGATGACCCTTCAGCAGAATCAAGGGCCATCAGAGCAAGATTTCCAAAAGGATGATCACCACCATGTTGACCAGCATCTTGGAGTAGTTGTTCCTGACCAGATAGATCATCTGGTAGACTACTCCAGTCAACAACACTTGGGGTGAAGAAGCTGTGTTGCTGAGGTTATGTGTGATGATGAGATTGGGAAGATTGAGGCTCAGGAAGAGCATGAGGTGGTTGAGCCGAGGGTGCTTGAGTTTGACTAGGCTGAGGCACATAGTAACAGGGGTAAGGATATGGCATATGACCCTGAGGCACAAAATAAGCAGGTGGTGCCTGTGCTTGTGATGGATGGCCAGAACTGGAGGAATGTTGCCCTCTGTGCTGTGAGCTATTGCTGGGAAAAGTCACAAAGGGTGCAGAGGAGTTAGATCCAGATGATCTACACTCTCTAGCAAAGTGTCCAAGCCTTTGGCACTTGTGACACCTCAACTTGCTCTTATCAAAACCAACTTTGGTTTTGCCAGAGAGTCCAGGGAATTTCCTACCAGTTCTCTTATGGAACTTTTGAGATCGGATATTTATCATTGCCATTTGGTTCAAAATATCCATCTCTTCCAGATCATCATCTGAATGCCCTTCAAGTCCTCCATCAGAAAACACAAGTTGTCACCACTACCTCCTGAACTACTAACACCAACAAAAGCTTGTTCTGAGTTGGTAGAAAAATCAATATGCTCATCATAAGAACTTTCTGATGCAACATATTCTGACTCCTGACTTATCAAGGCAGCATTTCCTTGAACAAAGTCATCAGCGAGCTTGCCAGAGGTGGACAACTTCCTCTTTTGCTCTATCTCTCTCTTAAATGTGAGCAGTTTCCCATGAAGTTGGGTGAGAGATAGAGTATCCAGATTTGCACTGGAGCGTAGGACAATGGTATAAGTGTCCCATCTCTCAGGCAGTGATCTGAGAAACCTGTTGTTCATCTGGCTGTTGGAGTACTCTTGTTTAACCATCTTCAGCTCAGAAATCAAACAAGAGAACCGCTCAAACTGCTGGGTCAGTGTCTCACCCTTTCTATAAGAGAATGTCTCATATTGTTGGGCGAGGATTTCCCTATTGTTTGCTAAGACCGAATCAGTTCCTCCAAATTGTTACTTTAGAGCAACCCATAGGTCATGAGCAGTCTCATGATGCAAGAGCCCTGAATAAATCTCGTTAGGAATAACCATGGCTAAAATTCCATGGGCTCTAGCATCAATTTCGAACAGCTTAAGATCTTCGTCCGAATATTGTTCAGGTTTCTTCGGAACCTGTTCATTAGATTCAGGGACGCTCACCATAGGCTTGTATGGTCCATGCACCACTGACTTCCAACAACCAGCACTGTTGACAGACAAGTGGTGAAGCATATGTCTTTGCCATATGTTATACTCGTTCCTCACAAGCATCGGAGGCTTGGTTGAGGAACCAGTGTTGTGAGGATCGTTAGTTAGTGTCGTCATCTCAGGTTTTAGTCAAAAACAAGTTTAAGCAAAACAAATGTAGCTCTAAACCACCAAAGAACCTCAAGATTTTGGCCAGAAACAGCAGAAACTCACTCTCTATGGCTAATTCTTGCAAATTGCTAATTCGATCAAACGTAGAGATCAAAAGAGCAGTTTCAAATGATCAATAGTGAAATCGATCAATGATTAACCCGCTCTGATACCATTTGACAGGATCTCAGCCTCTAGTTTGATCAATCGGATTGTTTTTGCAGCGGATTTAGCACGAAATTAGCACTTAAAGCAAGAACACAAAATATTTTGCATTTAAAAGTACAAACATAGAGAGAGAGAAAAGTTCTGCGAAAAAGAAGATTTTCTATTACTCAACACGTTTCGGCACCTAATACAGCATGGTTCACCATCCTTTTATAGATGGCAAAAGGATGGGTGATGATGTCACTTGACAATGACATCAACCGATTATTAAACTTACAACTGATAGAACATAAAACTACTGAAGATGTCAACAGCTGACATCTTCTTACAAAAGTGTTCTACCTATTACAAGTACTGAAAAGGAAACTACTGAAAAGCCTACAACGACTGAAGAACAAACTCTTCAGTCGTTTATAACTACTGAACTATAACAGCTGAAGAACAATCTCTTCAGCTATTGTACAAACTACTGAAACTAAATATAAAACTACTGAAATGAAAAACCATCATAACAACTGAAGAAGACTTCTTCAGCTGTTGTGACAAACTCTGAATCTTCAGCACTTGGTTCTTTCAGACTTGGGCTTCAGATGATGTATCAGCTGATGACTTCAGTAGATGTCATCAGCTGTTATCTTCAGTCTTTGTCTTCAGACTTTGTGCATCAGTAGATGATCTTCAGTTCTTCAGTTCTTCAACTTTGATCTTTAGCACTTGTCTTCAGTACTTGAAGTCTTCAGTACTTGTATGTTTCAGTACTTCAGACTTCAGTACTTATCTTCAGCACTTTAGATTCTTCAGCTGTTGTACTTCAGATCTTTGATCTTCAGACTTTGATTCTTCAGACTTTGTCAGAACAGCTGATGGGAGTCTTCAGCAGTTGTTGTAATGACATGTGGGACTTAGAGGTTTTCCTGATCTTGGCTCATTGGTTCTTTTGGTCCAACAATCTTAATTATATCTCCTTCAGTTGAGCGTCTCTGAGCCACATATGTCAATCGACGTTCATCTACTTCATAAAATTCAGGCTTAGAGTCATAATCAACTAATTGCTCCTCTATCTCCTATTCTTCATCAACCAACTTCATCTCACTCCAAAATGAAGTTCAACAAAACATAGAGTGCTAAACTCTTTTTGAGAAGTGTTAGAACAATGGATCCTGCAAGGAAAGAAGCGCGCATTCGCGCTACCAGAGAGCGCATAGAGGGTTTGGAGGAGAGGCATCAAGAGCTGCGGGCGAAGCAGCAAACGCTCATTGAGCTTCTTTGCCTCTATCATCATCATCTTTCTTTCTAAACACTTTATCACCAGTTAAATCTACATTCATATCAAACCCTAAGTTAATAAATCTAGCCTCTATCACCTCATCCACATTCCTTGCACCACTTTCTTTCTCAACATCACCAGTCCTACCAACTCTGAAACCACCAACATCAACACCACCAACACCAGACCCACCAGCACCAAAAACACCTGCACCAACTCCTGCTCCACTTGTGCCCTCTCTTGCTCCAGCTAAATTAGTCATCTTCAGAAATGAGTATTTTGAAATATTAGTGAGATCATCTAATTTAGTTTGAGTTAACTGACTTGGTAGGCTGACATTGGCTTTTAACTCATTCACCTCCCTCAACAATCTCTTAATCAACTCCTATTAATTTATTAATATACTCTTCATGCTATCCATCATCTTATCCTTCTCCTTTTCTCTCAGTTCTTGATTAATCAATTTGGTCTTTATCATTTCCAACTTATTTGCCAAAGATGTATTTAGATTTCTAATGCCATCTTGGTCTAGTTCAGATCTGGCATCTCTTCTTTTAGGAGTTTTAGAAAAAGGCATGTTGTTTGTGCTTAGTTCTCCTTTCAGTTACATTAGCAGGCTTTCCCTGATCTGCCTTCTTCTTTGATCTTTTCTCCCGTTGTGCCCTCAGTTCCTCCTCCACTTCATCAATCTCTTCTTCTAAAGTGTAATCTTTGTCTTTGGCATACCTCTTCCTTTTCTAAATTGCTTCAGCTCGTTTTTCTTGGTTTTCCTTAGCATTCTTGTTCTCATTCTTAATCAGTCTCCTGATGTATTGCACCACTCAGCTGGATACATATTTTCCCAAAGATGTGTAATATTTTTAGGATACATATTTTCCCAAAGATGTGTAATCTTTTTACTAAAGTCATGCCTTATAGCTGAGCAATCTATAAATATCCTGGTATTCATCTGAACCAATCTCTTTATCACTCTATGTCGAGGGACATTTGAGATCAAATCATCTATCAGCATCTGAACAAAATCTTGGATAATAGCCATTTATCTTTCTTTAATGTCATAATATTCTCAGACATGCAATCAAAAATAAACTTGGCAATAGTAGCCTTCTGCCCTCTGCAAAATACTATCATAGCTCTAGCCCAATCTATGTTTAACCCATCAGATCCTCCCTTTCTGTGATCCAGATACATAATAATCACATGAGCAATATATCTCCATTCCTTAGAAAGAAAAGACTTCTTGATTTCTTTTCTTGTGCCAAAATAAGGTCCTTCATAGCCAATTCTCCTAAAAACAACCAAAATTTATGCCTCAGCTAGCGCTACTTTTTGTCCATAATCTTTTCCAGCCTCAGCACCCCGACTATTGTCTTAACTGTAATGGCTATATCATTTTCATGAACTCTAGCAACAATCCAATGTGGATTAGACCCAAGGTCATACTCAGTGGTTCTCCAGAAGTCTCTAATATGAAGATGCAGGACAGGGTGAACGGGTTTGCACTTTTACAACACAACAACACAATGAGGAGAGTTATTTGAACACTTAACAGATCAAATGGGGAACCGGTTATAATGATGCTAAGAACACAAAAGTAAACTCAGAAAGAAAGAACAAGATAACAACACTAGTGGTTGGTTTTCAAGGATGTTGTATATTGCTTCTCAAATTCAAGTTACAAGTATTCAGCATGCATACATTACAAGACTTTGAGATACTATATAATACAACCTACAGATGGCCATACTTCAAAGGCCAGCTGGATACATGAATTAGACAACACAATCCATGTAGAGTCAAAAGGCAGATTGCCTTTTGGCTAGTGACTATGACATGCCATAGCTCACATCCTAATATATTACAAAAAGGATAAAGGTACATAAAGTAGAAAGGTTTGACCCAAGACCTCAATGTACAGTTTTCCTAAAGCATGGACCTTTTCACCACTTCATATAAGTTGGTGACCAACCAGAGTGGGCAACGGCAAAGTGGTTCAGATTTATCAGAAAAGGTACATCAGATAAAAGCATGTATGATAAAAGTCTTCGAAAGAATCTGTCTTGATTTCTTGGCTTTGGAAGACTTTGTCTTGAAGCTAAGGAAGACTTCATTTCTGGCTTCAGAAGATATTGGTCTTGGCTACAAAAGATTTTACCCTTAGAATGTTTCTGAAGTGGTGTAAAACTTTCGTAGCAATACTACTTCATGTTCTGTGCAGCATGCAAGAAGACTTGATCATTACATAGAACTACTGAAAGAAGACTATCACAACTACTGAAGAATACTTCTTCAGTTGTTGTGATAACTACTGAAAGAGGATCATCATAACTACTGAAGAGTACTTCTTCAGCTGTTGTGATAACTACTAAAAGACTAGCACAACTACTGAAGAGTACTTCTTCAGTTGTTGTGACAACTACTAAAAACTGTTTTCCAGACTTTGTCTTCAGACTTTATCTTCAGTTGATATCTTCAGCTGTTGTCTTCAGCTGATGTCTTCAGCTGTTGTCTTCAGCTGTTACCTTCAGCTATTGTCTTCAGTTGATGTCTTCAGCTGATGTCTTCAGCTGTTGTCTTCAGCTGTTACCTTCAGCTGTTGTCTTCAGCTGATGTCTTCAGCTGTTGTTTTCAGCTGTTACCTTCAGCTGTTGTCTTTCAGCTGATGTCTTCAGCTGATGTGATCAGCTGTTAGTTACAAGAGTGTTTTGACTACATCCGACTTCTAGGAATCCTTACAAACTCCCTCTAGGCTGATGCTACCAAAACACTTGAAGATATTCAACAGTTAACAGTCCTTAACATGATTATGACCATTCCTTTCTTCATTAGAGGGTCAGGATCACTCAGACTTGTGAAGTATCTTCTCATGTCAAAAAGATCATGCAGAGTTAAATTAAAGGGTCTTCCTAAGAGTAGACATTTACTTCACCTTGATCTCTGACTACATGCCATCTCTCTAGATTAGTTGAGTAAGTCCAGGATAAGATGGGTCTTCCTGATGCAAGAGGAGCCATTTGAATTGGAGATGATTGGGCTTTTTCTTCTTGCACTTCCTTAGGATGCTCTGATTCATCCTGAGGATCAGAGAAGGTTGATTTTGACTTCTTCTTCTTTGCATCAGATTTAGAAGCCATCCTCTTCTTCCTCTTTGCAGTCTTTAACTGAGAAGACTGGCCTGCAGCACCTTGTAGATCACTTATGTCTTCCTCATTTGGGTGTTCCTCCTTCACAGGTTCAAAAGGAGAGCGAGTTTGAACCTGTTGTGGGTCAGATGTTGAGGCTGGCCTTTGACCTTGCTGTTGGTCAATAGTTGAAGAGGCTAGCCTTTGACCCTGCTGTGGATCAGAAGATGAAGCTGGAGGTTTAGTTTGAGTTGTCTCTTGTTGTTCAAACTTAACCTCTATTTGAGGTAGAGCTTGACTTGGAGGAGTGTGCAAGTCAGCAAGCTCTCCACTCTTGATCTTCTGCTTGATTACCCTAATATGCTCATCCATAGTAGATAGAGACATAGGGCCAAGTCTCCTTCCGGAGAATCCATACAGCTTCAAGAAGCTCATCATTCTTTGTCTATCACAGATTTCTTTATGTTCTTCTGAATGAGAGCTCTTGACTTAGCAACTTCTTCCCTCATTTTCTTCTTTGTTGTCCTCTGCTCTTTAAGTACTTGAAGTTCAAGTTGTTTGAGACACTCAAACTCAATGTACTCAAAGGGCAAGGGAAGAAGTGCTTCTGCCTGGTAGAGACCTGTGGTACTCAGGTAGTCTATCATCCTTTGTTTATCTGTTTCTTTATTTACCTGAGGTTCTTGTGTAGCAGCCACAGCCTCTTGCACAGGACTTTCTTGAACTGGCGAGATAGTAGGAACATACTTGTATAACCTTTGTTGTCTTTTCTTCTCTTTGTTCTCAAGAAGAATTCTTGCATCTTCAGCTTCCTTTCTCTCTCTTGACATTTCCATGTCAGCCAGATCATTCAAATCTTCTAAGGGGAGAGAGATAATCTCATCTATGTCATAGTTCCTGGTCTGTAAGTAAGTAATCCTGACTGTCCTCAACTCATCATTTTGAGTGTTTGGTCTGGGGGCAGCCCTGATTGCAGCTTGCATGAAGCTTGAAGACTGTGTGGAACTTATTCCCTTTAGCTTCCTCTTTCTCTCCCTTTCCTCCTCCTCAATCTCCTCAGGGGTTAGAACCCTTTTCCCTTTGTCACCCACAGACCATAGTGACACAAGGTGGAGAGAACTTTGGCCTTCATTACTTGGTGCAGCATCTAAGCTCTGGCCGGAGAGAGACTGTGATACACCTTCACCAGCAGGTGTTTCACTGAGGGGTTGAGTTGCTGAAGTAGTTGTTGTTATGACAGGTGTTTCAATCTCTGTCACTTCTTCAATTGATTGTAAGACAGGACTTTCAGGCTCTATCACTAGGCCTTCAGTCAAGGTTTTCCCTTTGAAGCTAATCTTAGGGTCTGCCTCAACATCCTGTTGACCAATGACATTACCTGATTGCCTTGGTCTATCATCTTTAGCTTCCTGCCTTAATACACCCTCCCTAAAGATACTTTGAAACAAGTAGTCCAGGATGTTCACATCAATGTGAACTTGAGGAGGTTGCTGAGTAGGTACAGTTACAAGAGAGGATGGTGAGTCCTCAATGTCCATACTCCTTGAAGAACTCCCAGGTTCTGTGATTCTAGTGACTTTCTCCCTCTTTTTGGTAGCATCACCTTCTTGTGTAGGTGAGCTAGGAGTTAGGTCAACCACATCCTCAGGTTTTTGTGTTCCTGGTTGAGCTCTTCTTAAAGGTCTCCTAGCTAGTTGTTCCTTAAGATAAGATATCTCAAGTTGCTGATCATGGACCCTATTTTGTAAGGTAGTCACTTGAAATTCAAGATGACTAACCTTTGAGACTAAGTAAGTGCATATGTTTAAGTGCATATGTTTGACAGTTTTTGCACCTTTAATCTCAGATTCCCCTCATCTTCATCAGAAGAATCATGGGGGGAAGAGAGAATTGGACCTAAGTCTTCACTCTCATCACCAGCGTGGAGTTCTTGGCTGCTGGATTTCCTCTGCTCATTGATAGCCTCAGATGAAGTGTCAATGGGCTGAGTTGCCATGGTTGAGGTGTTAATGATGTAATCACTTGCAGAAGTGAGACCCTTTCCATATGGATCCCCTGAACAGGTTCAGAAGGACCTACCTCAGCAATGGGTGACTGATGTGGGATAGACATAGGGAGTTCAGAAACACTCCTCTTTCTTTGAGTAGGTGAAGAGTAGAAAGATTCATGGTGTTCACTGAAGCCTAGGTCCTCATCAGTGTAGAATTCAAGGTTAGGAATTTGGGTGTTTAAGTCCAAAGGCTGGGGATGGTAACTGTCCCCTGAAGGTTGTTCACTTGAGTGTTAAGACTCAGAGTGAAGGCTTAAGCTAGTTGGGCTTATGAGCTTATCAGGCTGATCATGAGGAACATCAGCACTGATTCTTAAAGAGATGGGAGTGGTTTGCTCCTTAGGAGAAGTGGGAGCTCTAATATCCACTTCTTCCTGTATGGGTGAGTATATGGGGACCTGCACAGACTCAATAGCTTGAGCAGGGGTTCGTTTAGATTTTCTTTGGTAGGTAAGGGTGATTTGAGGCTGTTTTGGTGGTTGAGATGTAGAAGGTGTGGGTTCAACACTAGCTTGTGTTGCTAGGTTGTCACCTTGAGCAATGAGCTCTAACATTTTGGGGACCAGGGCTGTTTCTACCCCTGAGAAGCCTACAGTTGGCTTCTTTATAATCTTAAAGATGCCTGGCTTCATCTGTCCTAATTTAAGAATACTATTTGTTTCCCTCAACAGTGATCCAAGTTCACAGTTGAGAATGTGTTGAACATATCTAGGAAACATATAGTATTCTAAGGAGTCCAAGTTAGCAAGCAAGTTTGTGTAAACAAATTATGAGTACCTGAACTTGACCCCTTGTACCATTCCATGAACTATAAAGGAGAGATCCTCAGGAATCTGGTCCCACCAACCATGCTTGTTGGACAAGCTGTGAATCACTATATGGAGTAGATATTTCCACTGGGATAAGACCTTTCCTTTCCTGAAGGTCTTTACAGAGAAATCTCCCTCATAGCCTATCTACTCAAAAGAATAGTTGACAACTTCTTTTGGGAAAGACAGTTCACTTTCTTCATCATCCAGCTGAAGATGGGTGTTGATGATGGCTGGAGTGATAAAGACTGTCCTCCCCTGCACTATGGCAGATAGTGCCTTCTCCCCATCCATAATAACCTCTTGACATGTCCTCTAAAAGTCAAGCAGGTGATCCTCATAGAGAATAGGATCAATGGTGAGTGAGGTGTAGTAGTTGGATAAAGCAAGAAAACGGCAAACCTCTGAGAAACTATTATCTTTCTCAGAGTGCAACAAGGCAACTTGATTGTGCTGCCTATGGAGTTGCATGGAGAAGTTTTGGTTGTTTCTGTTTGGAATGTTGGCCATTTATGAAGAGCTTAAGGATGAAGAAATGGTGAAGAACAACAGTTGTTTCAAAGAGATTAGGTTTGAGGTATGGGTGAATTTTTGGAGTAGGTAGAGGAAAGAGGTGTAACCGTTGGATATTTGTATGAATTTGGATTTGAGACAAAGTTAATGGAAAAGAATAAATTTTGAAATCCATTGTGTTGGTCCCACCTCTGAAAAGTAGTTTGCTTTTTGCCCAAAAGGTAGTTTTCTTGGAAAAGAAAATCTTCCAAAGATAATTTAACTTTGGAAGTTTTGACCAAGAATCTTCCGAAGGTTATTTTGAAGGATATTTTGCTTCGGAAGTTTTGACTAGAAAGCTTTCGAAGGCAAATTTTGCCTCCAAATATTTTTCCAAGATTTTTGAAGAATTTTCTTCCAAAGAGAAACTGGGGCTTATTGAAGTGATAGAATAAACAACATAGAACACACATAATTTTAGAAATAATATGATTAAGTTCTTAAGAAAAGCTACTCAAAGTTATCTCTAATCAGATGATACCTGATGTTGATGTGCTTAGTTCTTGAGTGATGCACTGGATTTTCTGTGATTGAGATAGCACTATTGTTGTCTATGTGAATGGGAGTCTCTTTGAAGTTGAATCCATAGTCTAGCATCTGATTTTGAATCCAAAGCACTTGAGCATAGCAGCTTGCAGCAGCAATGTATTCAGCCTCAGCAGTTGATGCAGATACACAGGATTGTTTCTTGCATTGCCAAGAGACTATCCTTCCACCAAGAAATTGACATCCCCCTGATGTAGACTTTGCAGTTATATTGCATCCACCATAATCACTATCTGTATATGCATACAGATTGAAGTCAGAATTTTTGGATACCAAAGGCCAAGAGATGGGGCTCCTTTAAGGTATCTTAAAATCCTTTTGAAAGTGATTAGGTGTGACATCTTGGGGTTGGCCTGATATCTTGCACAGATGTAAGTGGCAAACATAATATCTGGCCTGCTAGCTGTAAGATACATAAGAGACCCAATCATAGCCCTGTAGAGATGTTCATCAACACACTCCCCCTCAAGATCAGGTCCAAGGGAGTGGTTTCTAGCTATGGGTGTCTTAGCAACCTTACATTCAGTCATGTTGAACCTTTTAAGTATGTCTTGTACATACTTTGACTGATTTATGAAGATACCATTTTCAACTTGCTTCACTTGAATCCCTAGAAAGAAATTGAGTTCCCCCATGGCACTCATTTCAAATCTATCCTTCATCAACTTCTCAAAGTCTTTGCAGAGCTTTGGATTAGTTGACCCAAAGATGATATCATCTACATATACTAGAACTAGCATTATGTCATTTCTTATTCCTTTGATGAAGAGAGTTCCATCAATAGTACCTCTTTTGAACCCATGTTGACAGAGATACTGAGATAGAGTCTCATACCACTTTCTTGGTGCCTTATGTAGCCCATAGAGAGCTTTGTCAAGCTTGCAGACATAATCAGGATGATCAGGATCTGCAAAACCAGGTGGTTGTTTGACATACACCTCTTCATCAATCACTCCATAAAGAAAAGCACACTTGACATCAAGTTGATAGACCTTGAAGTTCTTGGATGCAGCAAAAGCTAGGAATATCCTAACAGCTTCAAGTCTTGCTACGGGAGCAAAGACATCAGTGTAGTCAATCCCTTCTTCTTGAGTATACCCTTGAACAACTAGTCTAGCCTTGTTCTTGATGACAAGTCCTCTATCATCCTTCTTATTCCTGAAAACACATTTTATACCTATGGAAGTCTTCCCATGAGGAATAGGACATAGGTTCCAAACCTTTTACATCTTGAATTGAAGTAACTCCTATTGCATAGATTCAACCCAACTTCCACCCTTTAGAGCTTCATCAATCTTCTTTGGCTCTATTTGGGATAAGAAGCAAGAGTGAAGAAAGATATTGGCATTGTGAGACTGTGTTCTCACACCAGTTCCAACATCTCCAATGATGTTTGTAGAGGGGTGAGACTTGTGGATCCTTAGTTGAGGAATCACAGCAAGTTGTTTAGACAGATCCAAATTGGAGAAATTATGATCTGGCAAGAAGGATTCATCCTCTACGGCAGCACACCTATCAAGATTAACTTGATCCAATGAGTGTGTGACATCATTGAGATTTTCTTCAATGGGATGGTTCTTAGCATCAAGGAATTCCTGATCACTATCACCACTACCATGTTCTCCAACATTTGAAGTTCCTATATTTGAGTTTTGTGACTCAAAACTGGAAGATGAAGGCAACTCAGATGTATCAGCAGGATTTATCATTGATGTGCTGGTAGAAGCTTCTTTGCAGGATTAGTTACCACTGGAGCTGGAGATATGTTGCTTGAAGATCTTCTCAGCTCAATTCTTGGATCAGGATCACCTGTAGATAATATATCTGTAGATCCTAAAACATTCTCACAAGATTTGTTAAAAAAGTTGGTAACTAAGTCAAGATCAAACAGCCAATCCGGACCAGAACCTTTCACACTGGGAGTGTGTTCATTGAAAGTCACATTGGCTAACTCCTCAACTACTCTAGTTCTGAGATTGTATACTTTATAAGCCATAGCTTGAGAAGAGTATCCAATGAAGTGTCCATCATCTGATTTCTCAGCAAATTTGGCTATATGATCTTTGGTATTCAAGATGGTGCAAGGACATCCAAAAGACCTGAGAAAACCAATGAAAGGTTTCCTCTTGTGCCAAAGTTCATAAGGAGTCTTACCATGTGTCTTAACTACTAAAACTCTATTCTGCACATAGCAGGCAGTGTTAACTACCTCTGCCCAGAAGGTGATGGGCAGTTTAAAGTCAGACAACATAGTTCTTGCAGCTTCAATTAGTGTCCTGTTTCTTCTTTCAGCAACTCCATTTTGCTAAGGAGTCCTGGGAGCACTATATTGTCTTGTAATACCCTTTTCATCACAAAATGTATCAAGTATTTGATTCTTGAATTCAGTTCCTTGATCACATCTTATGGTTTTGACCTTGTGATCACATTGATTCTCAATCTTTAAGATGAAATTCTTCAGAATCTCAGGAGTCTCATCCTTAGTTCTAAGGAAGAAGACCCATGTGAATCTTGTAAAGTCATCTGTGATCACTAGACAGTAAGAGGTACTTCCTAAACTCATTACATTGGTGGGGCCAAAGAGATCCATATGTAACAAGTGTAGGGGTGTAGTGATGGAATTTCTTTCCTTAGGCTTGTGAGATACCTTGTGTTGCTTCCCTTTCAGGCATGCAACACAATGATCATCACTTGTAAACTCTCTTTTTGGTATTCCAGTTACCAAATCATTCTTAATCAATTTATTCATGTTCTTAAAGTTTACATGGCACATTCTTTTACGCCAAAGGAAAGATTCATCACTATTAGCTTTAGATAGAAAGCATGAAACTTCTCCTGAGGGAGATGTTTCTTGCAAATCCATCTTGTACATGTTCCCTTTCCTGGGGGCTCTGAGTAGGATGTGCTCATGAGGAATGACCACCCCGGGCGTGAGAACAATGCACTCATGCTCAGTAAACAGCATGTTATGACTCTGATCACAGAATTGAGATACACTCAAAAGATTGTATCCAAGCTCCTTGACAAAGTTTACCTTGTCAATGCTGAGCTTACCATTTATGACCTTGCCCCTTCCAGTAATGTAACTACCTGCATCTCCTCCAAAAGCAACTGGTCCTCCATCAATTTTCTCAAATTTTTAGAGTAGTGACCTATTGCCTGTCATGTGCCTGGAACAACCACGGTCAATAATCCATACATTTTTATTTGTCTGTAGCTGTTCCTGCACAATGAGATAGCTAGTTACATTTGGAAATCCAAGCCTCATTGGTCTTGGGCTCATTCAAAACAGTTGAAGACAATGCAACAGTAATAGATCTTATGGTTGTGCTTTGAGGATCTTGAGCTGTTGTTGATGAAGAACCTTTAGTCTTTTGGTCTTTCTTTGACTTCCACACCACATTTGGAAGTTTAGACTTGACCTTCAAGACTTCAAAAGCTTTTGAGACTTTAGAAGTTTTGATGACTGGTCCTTCGGAAGATCTTGCCTTTACTGCAGCAAGCTTCAGTACTTCTGAAGCATTCCTTTCTTCAGAGACCAAATTTTCTTCCGAAGGAAGTTTTTCACTTGCCTTCTTCTTCATCTTGGAATTATTGGAAGTCTCTTTGTTTATCATGTGAAAAGTACCCTTAGGATTGTATGGACAATCCTTGCCCAAATGACAAGTACTCTCACACATGACACACATCAGATTCTTCTTTCCAAGAGTCTTCTTCATGGAAGAGCACTGAGTTTGGTCACATCCCTTCTCCATCTTCACCTTTGCAGGAGCTGAGACAATTCTTTTGGGTTGAGAACTGTTCTTGGAGTTGGATGGTTCAGGTTGTGTAGCAGTAACACACAACAGATCAGTCTTCTTCTTGTTGCTGAGATGAGTTGCACATGAGCCAGAATTCATGTCATCAGTCTTAGCTACTTCAAACCCTGCAGATATGAAGACTTGTTTCTGCTTAGAGTCAAAAGTAGCCTTGATCTCTTGAGCCTCCTTGATTTTCTTTTGGCTTTTCTGATCAAGTTCTTTCTCCTTGACTTGGTCATCCCAACAACTTTACTCTCCTCAAAGGAATGGTGACCCTTCTCAGAATGCTTTTCTTCACTCAAACCAAAGTCATCCTTCACCATCTCCTCTTCATCCTCTTCAGTCAAAGGATCTATGAGGGGAAGCTCATCTTCACAAGTTCCACACCTAGGAGATCTTACAGACAAGATGGTGTGTGGAGGAGCTATCTCACTAGATCCCAGTCCCTGCTTGTTCTGATAATACACTTTTGCATGCAAGGATGAGGATATTATGTTCTTGAAGGTATCTTCTCCAAGAACACAATTTTCTACCTTAGCTTTCCTGATCACAAGCTCAGCTTGGCATTCAGTTAATTTAGCTATGAGATCTTTGATTTGAGTTCTGTAATTTGTTAGCTCATGTTTAAGAGTTGAAATGGTTTTCTCTAAATCTTCTATTTTAAGTTTATAGTCATTTTCAGCTCTTTTAAAATCAGCTTTCAAGATGTTTAAGGACTCAAGGTCAGATCTCAGCTCTAAGTTATATGACCTGTATCTATTAACTTTAACAATGCATTCAAAAGAGCAAAGATTTTCCAATACCTTGGTTTCATCATGATCTTCCATAAGAGCTTGGTTTGGAGATGCATCTTCTATCTGAAAGCTCCAATCAAAGCCTCCCTCTTCAACAGCAACTGTAGCATGTTGCTTTGGGTTCTCATTCTGGTGAACTTTCTCAGTGTAGTTTGGTCTGGTTTGTGTCTGGCCACCATTTGTTCTTGGTGCCTTACACTCTCTTGCAAAGTGCCCCATCTGGTTACAGTTGTAGCACTTTACCTTGGTTTTGTCTAGCCCAAACTTTCCACTGGATGTATTGCTTGGAAATCTTCTCCCAGTTCTCTTGTAGAAATTCTTGGCCCTGTGAGTGAGAAGAGCCATTTGCTAAACTATCTCCATACGTTCCAGATCATCTGGATGGATACAGTCCAAGTCTTCAAGAGTGAAGAGAAGGTTGCCAGAGGTTTCATCAGCTGAGACAAAGGCATGAGATGAACTTGTCTCTTGGAAGGGACTTCCTTAAGTGCAGATTTCTCTTGGTGTCTCTAGAAGAGTGATGAAATGCCCCTTTTGTGAGGTGTCAGGGTAGCATAACAACTGATGTTGTGGTTCAATGCATCCCTTTCATTCACATGAAGAGCTGAACTCAGTTGGTTATTGGAGTTACCAGAGGAATTTTGCATGTTCATCTCCATCTGGAATGCACTCAGGATACCATACAACTCTGTAAGAGTGAGAGTTTTAAGATCCGAAGTTCTCTTGATCACAACACAATAATGTGTCCATAGTTTAGGAAGAGAAGACATGAACTTCCTTACTATGTCTCTGTTCTCAAGAGTTACTCCAATATCCACTAGAGTGTCCACTATCTCAACATACCTGAAGTATTGTTGAGTCAGTGTCTCACCTGCCTTGAAGATGAAGTTTTCAAACTGCTGCTTCAAGAGATCCTTCTTGTTCTCTTTAGTTTCCTTGGATCCTTCATACATGAGCTTCAGTGCTTCCCATAGATCTTTAGCTGTCTTGCACTTCTTGAAGCCTCTGTAGATGGAATTTGGAAGAGCAGTTTGAAGACAAGTCATGGCCCTTTGATCAAGCTCTATTCTCTTCCTGTCTTGTTCTGAGTAATCATCTACATCTTTAGGGATGATACGATTACCAATAGTAAAAGTAGTGCTTGGTATGAAGGTACCATTGATAACTGAGTCCCACATCCTTGAATCTTGACACTTGATGAAGCCTTCCATTCTTGTGCACCATGTGTCAAAATCTTCAGGAGTGATCAGTGGGGACTTGGTCATTGTACCAGTTTCCATATCAGCTTTAGAAAGAGCTGCCATTTGAGTTGTTAAGTATTTTGTGTGTGTGATGGATCTTAAGATGGTGAGATCTTATATCAAGAGCCTGGATGCTCTGATACCAAATGCAGGACCAGGTGAAGGGTTTGCACTTTTACAACACAACAACACAATGAGGAGAGTGTATTAGAACACTCAACAGATCAAATGGGGAACCGGTTATGATGATTCTAAGAACACAAAAGTAAACTCAGAAAGAAAGAACAAGATAACAACACTAGTGGTTGGTTTTCAAGGATGTTGTATATTGCTTCTCAAATTCAAGTTACAAGTATTCAGCATGCGTACATTACAAGACTTTGAGACACTATATAATATAACCTACAGATGGCCATACTTTGAAGGCCAGCTGGATACATGAATTAGACAACACAATCCATGTAGAGTCAAAAGGCATATTGCCTTTTGGCTAGTGACTATGACATGCCATAGCTCACATCCTAATATATTATAAAAAGGATAAAGGTACATAAAGTAGAAAGGTTTGACCCAAGACCTCAATGTACAGTTTTCCTAAAGCATGGACCTTTTCACCAACTCATATAAGTTGGTGACCAACTAGAGTGGGCAGCGGCAAAGTGGTTCAGCTTTATCAGAAAAGGTACATCAGATAAAAACATGTATGATAAAAGTCTTCGGAAGAATCTGTCTTGATTTCTTGGCTTCGGAAGACTTTGTCTTGAAGCTAAGGAAGACTTCATTTCTGGCTTCAGAAGATATTGGTCTTGGCTACAAAAGATTTTACACTTAGAATGTTTCTGAAGTGGTGTAAAACTTTCGTAGCAATACTACTTCATGTTCTGTGCAGCATGCAAGAAGACTTGATCATTACATAGAACTACTGAAAGAAGACTATCACAACTACTGAAGAATACTACTTTAGTTGTTATGATAACTACTGAAAGAGGATCATCACAACTACTGAAGAGTACTTCTTCAGCTGTTGTGATAACTACTGAAAGACTAGCACAACTACTGAAAAGTACTTCAGTTGTTGTGACAACTACTGAAAATTATTTTTCAGACTTTGTCTTCAGTTGATATCTTCAGCTGTTGTCTTCAGATGATGTCTTCAGATGTTGTCTTCAGCTGTTACCTTCAGCTGTTGTCTTCAGCTGATGTCTTCGGCTGATGTCTTCAGCTGTTGTCTTCAGCTGTTACCTTCAGCTGTTGTCTTCAGCTGATGTCTTCAGCTATTGTCTTCAGCTGTTATCTTCAGCTGTTGTCTTTCAGCTGATGTCTTCAACTGATGTGATCAGCTGTTAGTTACAAGAGTGTTTTGACTGCATCAGACTTCTAGGAATCCTTACAGAAGATCATAGATGGTAGGTGATGCAATCTCTAAACCCTGTAGCCTTTAGATTGCCTTCATCCAATAGAGCAGTAATGTTGTTCCTATCGTTAAACTTTAAGTTTGCCATATAAACTGAAAAATAATCAAAAGAAAGTTAGTTAAAACAATGATATATGAATCAGTAAAAAAATATAACAAAATTAATTAATTAAAAAATTGAAATTTCGACATTTTCGCAGCAGCCAAAACAATAGTTTCGCAGGAGCGAAAGTATTGCAGGATCATTACAAGTCAGTCAACATAATGGTTCTCTCTTCAACTCACTTGGTTACACTCAAACGATGAAGCAGAATCTTCTTAGAGTTGACAATAATATACTAAGTAAGCAGGAGACAAGAATAAGTTTCAAGATACTTGTATATATTAATTCTCAACTCAAAGATTACAATACTATTACAAGCATGCTTTAATGAGCTTACAATGAGAACTATATATACTTCTATCTACAGCCGGTTATACTTGAAAAACTAGCTAGAAAGTACAACTAGATAAAATACTACAGATGCTAAAAGTATGTAAACTAAGATAAACTATTATCCTAGTATTAGGTAGTCATGAAAAGCCCATGACTTACCTTTTGTCACCAACTAAGGTTGGTAACTGTACTAACCTATGATGGATGAGCAGTGGATAGAGTAAGGTCAAACATACTGTTGATACATGTGTACCTAGTTTAGGAGCTTAACGTAAAGTGTCTTTCATGTCCTACATATTTGTAATTGAATGTGTATGAATGAAATACAATATGTGGTTGATGCTTATAATGTTTAATATTTCATTGTTTATTGTGTGATAACGTATATTGAACTAACTATATAGGTTTGTGGTTGTTTGCATAATTCTTAGTCAAATATGGTTGAGAAACATGCTTAAACTTAACCGTATGAAGTATTCATGCGAATGGACCATACGCATGAACACTTCATGCTAATGGACCAGTCACACGACTGAACCAGGAGACTGGATCAGTCGTACGATTGTGACATGTGATTGACTCAGTCGCACGAATGGACCTTCAGTCGTGCGGATGGATCAACCGCATGCTTCAGTCGCACGACTGAACCATGCTGATGGTTCAGTCGCACGAATGAAGACTCCAAACCTATAAATACCACTTAATTCGTGGAAAAACGTAAGAATTCGAATACCTACGCACATACTCTTATCCTAGTCGTCCAGAGGCTCAAGAAAACCTGTTCCAACTTCATAGTTCGTCTCTGATCAATTCTTGTTCGTTCTTAACGTTTGTTTCATCGTAGGATTGATCAGATTGTCATTCTCACTGATTGGATTGCCAATCAAATAGGATTCCATACTATTTGAGTTGGTATACGCGCATTATCAGTTAGTACTCCGTACGTACACGGTCCTAACAAGTGGTATCAGAGCTTTGGCTCTTGATTTTGCGTGTGATTTGATCGATTTGGTATAAAAATCACGTTTTTTCATTCAAAACACCATCTTTTTGGTTAAAACAGTGTTTTCAACGTCTCCAGATCAAAAAGTTCACATATTTCATCATACGATAGATTAGGGTTCGTAAAAATCAGTGTTTGTGAGTCAAAATCTTCAAAACCTTGAATTTTTCAAAACAGCAGCCTTCAGTCGCATGAATAGCTCATTCGTATGACTAAACTCAATCGTACATCCCATACGCACGATTGAACTCAGTCACTCATCCAATCGTACGACTGAGCACTCCATTCGCATTGTCCAGCCGTCCTTGTCCAACCGCACGATTGACTCATCCGTATTGTTCAATCGCACGATTGAACCATTCGCATTGTTCAATCGCATGTTTGGCCCATTCGCACATCTCCATTCGCACTAGTCAATAAATCTTAGATTACAACCTAAAGTTTATACAAATGGAAGATCAGTACTCAGCTTTCACTGCCGGTAGGGACTCACGGATCCAGAGTCTTTTACTTCTGGAAAACAAAGTTGGTAATCACAATAAGCCCCCTAAGCTTATAACATTGGACGATTACCCACAATGGAAACAAAGGTTCGAGATATACTTAAATGGAGTTGATCCTAATCTGTGGGAATCAATCAAGACTGGGTATAGCATACTGGTTGGTGTTGATGGAGTAAACCTTACCTTGGGTGGCATGACCGATAGCCAAAAGGTTAAGTGCAATGCGGAGAAGAAGGTGTATGCTTTGTTAACTCAGTCAATTTCTAAGGATATATTCCATCAGTTTTCTGAAAATAAACAAGCCAAGAAGTTATGGGATGCTCTGGAAAACGGTATGACGGGAATGCGATGTTGAAGGCATTAAAGGCAAAGGCTTTGAAGAAGGAGTTTGATAACTTCTCTTCAATCGGAAAAGAGAGTCTGGTTGATGTTATCGACTGTTTCTACCACTTAATGAGTGAGCTTCACATTCATGGGGTTACCACGTCCATGGAAGACAAGGTATCGAGTTTTGCAGATGGATTGCCAGAGAAGTGGGTTTCGTTTGTTTCAAATCTCAGACAGAATGATATGCTGGCAAAGTTGGATATCAACGATTTCATACTAAAGCTGAGAGAGAAGAGTTGAGGATGAAGTACAGATCCCAGAAAAGTTCATATGATCAGAACCCGTCAGTTTACAACTTAACTCCTCAAACAAAAACTTCTGGAGCACCACTCCAAACAGCATTCATCTCCAGTTCAGTTGCTCCTTCTCAAGCCATTACTTCAGGATCTAACACGTCAGGGTCATCTTGCACCCAATACATAGAACCTGAAGACAATGCTATGGAATTGAAGACCGAGAATCTCGGTAATGTGACTGTAGAGGTAGCAAAGGAGCATATGGATCTTCTAGCAGCTGTCGTTCACTCCTATGACGGTCTAGTTACTGGGAAATTGGAAACTGTCATCTCGCCGATGAAGACTACGAGCAGGTAGATGAAACTGAGCTCGAAAGGATAGACATAATATAGGAACTGGCTAGTGCTGTCCGGAGGGCGAAGAAGTTTGTTAAGAATACCGGACAGAACTTGATAGCCACAAAAGACACTACTTTTGGTTTTGACAAAACCAAAGTTACCTGCTTTAACTGTGGAGAAAAAGGGCATTTCAAACGTGAATGTGTAAAGCCCAAGAAGACAGGTAACGGGAATCAGTTCTCATCTTTCAATCATCAAGACAAACCTGGCAATGGGACTACATCTTTAAACAAGGATCCTAAGGCCTTGACTGCCCAAGACGATGAAGGACAAGATTGGACCTTTCGCTTTGTGTCTCCGGGAGAATCCAACATTGCATGCGTTGAGGGTTTGGATGATGACTCTGCAAGCGAAGGTGATATAGCTGTGGAACTTGTAATGTCAAATCATAAAGATACTGCTACTATGGTCACTCACCTAAATGAAGAAGGTCCCAACACAACATGTTCAGAATCACCAGCACCCGAACAGTCAAACTCTGCGATGATGGCTGATTCAACCGAACCTTCTCAGGTAAGTTCCACAGACCAACTCTTTGATAATCATGCTTGTTCTGAATGTAATAAATTTAGGGATAGCATAGATTCAAAATTTTCTAGGTTATTAGATCACAATGATAGCTTAGTAAATGATTTACAACTGTGCCCAGAAGCAAACCGAATTTTAAAAGAAAATGAGCACAGTTATAAAGATAAAATAGAACTGTTAAATAAACAACTAAGGGAAACTGAAGTTGTGGCCTTTAACCAAGAAAATGATATAAATTTCTATTTAAACTCCTTGGAAGAAACCAAGAAAGGAAAAGTAGTTTTGGAAGTCGAAGTCAACTCACTAAAACAAAAACTGCACAGTTGGACTAGTTCTTCTCACATAGTTCAACACTTAGTGAGAGAATGAAATCACGGGGAAGGGTTGGGTTACAAAGTGATTCCACCACCACATGAGACCTTGTTGAATTCTAAAAGCAAACCAATTAATAATAACCCAATCAAGGATCATGTGGCGTCCACTCCTCTTGTAAGTGATCCAGATTCCACAAGTAAACCTGCTGAATCTGTCGCTAAACAGAAAGAGACCACTTTGAAGTCAAAAGGTAAGATGCCCATTGTTAATTTGGATGAACAATTTGCAAAGGTTAAGGTGGAGTCAAGTTCAAACATGCCTAATTCAGAACCCAAAAAGACCAAACAATTTAACCAATCTAGAGCACCATGTCTAAGTCCAAATAAATAAAAGGGTAAAGATGTTAAACATGTTCAAACAATGAATTTTGTTAAAGAAGTCAAAACATCTAAACAAGAAGTGTCAAAACCCAAAGAAATTAAAGTCACACCTGCGTTACATACTTTCCAACAGAAACTATTTAACCAACATGTCGAAAGCAGATCTTGCTACACTTGTGGAAAGTATGGACATATTGCTTCTAAATGTTCTTATTATCAGACACCAAGAAAGAAGATTGAACTTAATGATCCAAAACCTAGTTCTTCAAAAAGGAGGTCAATTACTCCACCAAAAAGAACCTTTGAACCTAAAGTTCAAACTATAAGCCAATCGTCTGTTTATCACAAACAGGCCTTACATAAAACTGGCATATGGAAAGAAAAATAAAGTCTCGTGTCTGATAATGAGAACACGAAGAAGAATGATCTACCCTCATCCTTAAATGGACAGTGGGTAGAATTTATGATGTGTGATTCCTCGGGTTCACCCAAGCCAGTTAAGGCTTGGGTCCCTAACCTGAACTAATCATTTCCTTTGAATGTGCAGGGTGTCCGCTATAGTGCTTCTTTGAATACCTGGATTGTTGATAGCGGTACATCAAGGCACATGACTGGAAACCTGTCACTCTTGTCAAACGTCAAACAGATTAAAGGAGGACACGTTTCATTTCTTGGAAATAAAGGAGGTTATATCACTGCATAAGGAGAAGTGGGAAACCAGAAAGTGAAGTTTGATAAGGTAAACTATGTTCAACAACTTCAAAATAACTTACTTTCTGTTTCTCAGGTATGCAAAAAAGAGTTCAAAGTTGAATTTGACAACAAGAAGTGCTATGTTCTGAAAAAGGACTATGTCATTCCGAAGGACCAAGTGTTAATGTTAGCTTCAAGATATAATGATTTGTATGTCTTGGATCTCTTAAAGGCCTCAACAACCGATCATCAAGTACAATGCTTCTTGTCAAAGGCAACATAAAAAGACTCCATCTCCTGGCATAGGAGAATGGGACACATAAATCCCTGGAAGATGAATCACTTGATCAAGAATGATCTAGTGCGTGGTGTAAATGTTCAAAACTTCCAACTACCAAATTTCTGTGTCGCATGTAAGAAAGGAAAACAGACAAAGAAGTCTTACAAGGCAAAGAACAATCATTCAATTGACCTGCCTCTTGAGCTTCTTCACATGGATCTGATTGGCCCAGTCAGTACAAAGAGCATTGCCGGTGATTTGTACTGCTTTGTAGTTACAGATGATTACTCAAGATTTTCGTGGGTGATGTTTCTGAAATCCAAATCAGAGGCATTTGAATCATTCAAAGAGCTAGTAACTACATTGGAGTCACTCTACAAGCTGAAGGTAAGGCAAGTTCGCTCCGACAACGGCACCGAGTTCAAGAACCAATGGATGGAGGAATTCTGCAAAGAAAGAGGAATTGTGCACCAATTAACATCGGCCTACACTCCTCAATTGAACGGGTTTGCGGAGAAAGAATCGCAGCTTGATAGAGACAGCCCGGATGATGCTAGCAGACTCGAAACTGCCTATCCAATTTTGGAACGAGGCAGTAGCTAATGCATGTTACACCCTTAATCGAGTCCTGGTGGTCAAGCATCATGGTAAGACGTGTTACGAGTTACTCCAATGACGTAAACCTAATCTAGAGTACCTCAAACCATTTGGTGCACCATGTATGCTGCTGAAGAAAACACAGTCAGGGAAATTCAGTGAGAAAGCTGAAGAAGGGATTTTCTTAGGATACAACATACCGAATAAGAGAGTTTACAACAACTCAACGGGTCAAGTAGAAGTGTGGTGTAATGTTAATGTACAGAGATACACCACCCCCTGCTGAAAAAGGACCCTCTTTCTTTTTTGACTATGATGGATTCTTTAAATCCTTCAACATCCCTCTCTTTCCTCCTGAGGATGAGTTATCGACCAGAATGATGTACAACGTATTAAACACATCTTCACTGGATCCAATGACTTCAGCTTCACAAGGTGAGCTGTTGGATCATGATGAGGCTGATGCAACCAAAACCACTTCATAGTCATTTTTGGTGCTACATTGAAGGGCTTCCGAAGAAAAACAAAGAGATCTTCTGAGAGTCTGAAGACAACAGCTGAAGTCAACAACTGAAGACAACAGCTGAAGTCAACAACTAAAGACAACAGCTGAAGTCAACAACTGAAGACAACAACTGAAGTCAACAACTGAAGACAACAGCTGAAGTCAACAACTGAAGACAACAGCTGAAGTCAACAACTGAAGACAACGGCTGAAGTCAACAACTGAAGACAACGGCTGAAGTCAACAACTAAGGAAAACAGTTGAAGCCAACAGCTGAAGACTATCTTCTGAAGACAAAGTCTGATGAAAGAGCTGAAGACAAAGTCTGAGCTTCCGAAGACAAAGTCTGATGAAAGAGCTGAAGACAAAGTCTGAGCTTCCGAAGACAAAGAAGACTCCAAGCCTCGGAAGAAACAGTCTTCCGAAGTAAAAGTGGCTTCGGAAGAAGTTATTCTTCCGAAGTATTTTATTCTTCGGAAGACATTGCGATGACCAGAAGATAAAAGTATGGTCCCTGACAGTCTGCTGCAGACCTCTGATAAAGCATGGCATCTTCCTAAAGAGCCATGTTGTTGACCATGCTTTATTCTACTGTTCACCTTTTTATGATAGTACATGTTACCAGCTTTAGTTGGTGACAAAAGGTAAGTCAGGGACATGTCCTGACTACCAACTCTCAGGCAAAATGTCTGAAAGACCTCACCTAGAATCTTGTAGTATAGATGTAAGGTTAGAGGTGTCCAGCTGGTATCAAAGTATATCCGGCTGTAGGTAGTATTATATATATCTTCTCCTTGTAACTCATTAGAAGAGATCCAAGAATCCAAGAGTCCAAGAGTCTTGTAATCCTTTGAGTTGAGAAGTAATATATAAAAGTACCTTGTAAATTTACTTCCTGTGTTAATTTTCTTACTGCTTGTTACTTGTTATATTGTGATCAACTCTTCATAGACTACTTGCTGAGTGTTGTTCACAGTGAGTTAAGAGAAAAACCACCCATAATCGATCATGTAATTGGTATCAGAGCACTAGGTTCTTGATTGTGAGATCTTACCATCCAAATCAACCTGTTTTTCACTCCTCACTACAAACCACTCACTCCAATGGCTGCTCTCTCCAAGGCTGATATGGAAACCGGTACCATGACCAAGTCCCCACTGATCACCCCTGAAGACTTTGACACATGGTGTATCAGAATGGAAGGCTTCATCTAGTGTCCAGATTCAAGGATGTGGGACTCCATTGTCAATGGTCCTTTCATACCAAGCACCACTTCTGCCACTGGTAATCGCATCATTCCAAAAGATGTTGATGATTACTCAGAAGAAGACAGGAAGAGAATAGAGCTGGATCAAAGGGCTATGACTTCTCTCCAAACTGCTCTCCCCAACTCCGTCTACAGACGCTTCAAAAAGTGCAAAACTGCTAAAGATTTATGGGAAGCACTGAAGCTGATGTATGAAGGATCCAAGGAAACCTAAGAGAACAAGAAGGATCTCTTGAAGCAGCAGTTTGAGAACTTTACTTTCAAGGCTGGTGAGACTGTGACTCAACAATACTTCAGGTATGTTGAGCTAGTAGATACTCTGGAGGATATTGGAGTAGCTCTTGAGAATAGAGACATAGTTAGGAAGTTCATGTCTTCCCTTCCTAAACTATGGATACATTACTGTGTTGTAATCAAGAGAACTTCAGACCTTAAGACTCTTACTCTGACAGAGTTGTATGGTATCCTAAGTGCATTCCAGATGGAGATGAACATGCAGAACTCCTCTGGTCACTCCAATAACCAACTGAGTTCAGCCCTTCATGTGGTTGAAAGGGAAATCACGGAACCACAACGTCAGTTGCTGTGTTACCCTGACAACTCACACAGCGGACCTTACATTACTCTACCTGAGACTCCAAAGTCTCAAAAGGTTCAACACAACTCCTCTCAGGATAGTTGTGCCTTTGTCTCTGGAAGTGGACACTCTGGTATTTTCAATACTGCTTTGATGATCTTGAGCGCTTCAATCCAGATGATGTGGAGATATTGTCCAGCAGATGGCTCTTTTAACTTAAAGAGTAAAGAATTTCTTCAAGAGAACTGGAAGGCAATTCCCTCAAAACCCAGTCAACAGCAGGTTTGGGTTTGACAAAAGCAAAGCAAAGTGTTACAACTACAACCAACTTGGTCACTTTGCTAGGGAATGCAAGGCTCCTAAGAACAACCCGGGAACCCCACAGGCCTCCACACATCCCACTGCTTCAAAGCATGAAGAGAAGTCAACTAAAACAACTGCTGTGGCTCAAGAAGTTGACTGGAGCTTCATGGTACAGGATGTGACTCCTGCTCAAGCACTCATGGTCAGAATAGATGATGATCAGGTATATGAACATCTTTGTACTGCTGCCTGTATTGCTAAAGTTAAACTCTATAAGGATTACATTTCGGAAATCAGATCTGAGGTTGAGTCTTTAAATGTGCTAAAATCTGATTTTAAGAGAGCTGAATCTGACTATTAAAAGAAAGAGTAAACTTCGCTTTTGCTCCCTGTGGTTTGGTCCAAATAACGGTTTTCATCCAAACGTTTTAAAATCGCGATTTTCCTCCTTGTGGTTTGCAATTTGTCTCGGTTTAACTCCAAGGCACTAACTCCGTTAAATGATTCTGTTATTTAGAAGGGCATTTTTGTCTTTTTTACTGATATGGACTATTTGTGTAAATTTCTTAAAATGACTAATCTTGTACATTATTTCAAACCCAACACACACCTTCTTCCACCACAAGAACAACCTAACCTCCCAACCACAACCCCTCCCTTCCGGCCACAACCCTCCCTCCGGCACCATCACCGCCACAACCCTCCCTCCGGCACCATCACCGCCACAACACCAGCACCACCACCGCCACCAGCACCAATTATTCACATTCCAACTATTACTTTAAAGTAATAGTTTGAATCTAGCTTTCTTTGACATCCACAGCCACCACCACCATTGGCACCACCATCCATCATGACTGCGACCACAACACCACCGCTCCTAAAACCACAATATCACCACCACTGCCATCACAAGCCATCCTAACAACATCACCACCACTGTCACCACAAGTCACCACCTCTAACACCACTACCACTGTCACCACAAAGCACCGCCCCTCACAACGCCACCCACTACTGCCACCACAAACCACCGCCCCCAACACCACTACCGCCATCGAACTTCCTTACAAATTGAAAATTGAAAACAATTACAGAAACTAACCACCACAATCGCCATCACCACCCACATTTGAAATTAAAGATTCGAACCACCGCCACCATGTCGTCGCCGCCGCCGCAATAGACTTCCTTTACACTGCATAACCACGTACCAACACAACTAGCATCACACAACCACCATATACATTAGAAAATCAGAAACCCTAACAACAATCCAACCAAAATTGAATCTGGTTATGCCCAATTTCATATCTTCGTCTTCTAGATTCAAACCCTAAATCTCATTCTTCAACCTTGAATTGATGTTTCTGGTTTGTGATTTTCAGATCTCTTCACCTTTGCACACCTCAATCGAAGCCCTGATTAGGGTTTTGAGATGCTTCTTCTTTTGGTAGACTGCGATGGTGGGTGGCGAGAAAGAGAGAAAGAGTGTGAGAGTGAGGGTGGCCGGTGGTGGAGGCAAGTGACGAGCGGTGGAGTAGTGACCGGCGGTGGAGCAGTAGCCGGCGGTGGGAGGCTTGCTATGGTGGTTTGAGATGCTAGGTTGTGTGTGTATACATGTATAATTTTATAAAAAATACCCCTATTAGTTTGAATAATTTACATTTGTAGTCCTCATATATAAAAAGACCAAAATACCCTTGATTTTAACAGAATCATTTAACGGAGTTAGTGCCTTGGAGTTAAACCGAGACAAATTGCAAACCACAAGGAGCAAAATCGCGATTTTGAAACGTTTGGATGAAAAACGTTATTTGGACCAAACCACAGGGAGCAAAAGCGAAGTTTACTCTAAAAGAAAATTGAGGAGTTAGAGAAAACTGTGTCTCTTTTAAAACATGAAAAGACTAATTATAAGACTCAAATTAAAGATCTAATATCCAAACTATCTGAGGTTCAAGCCCAGTTGGTCACAGCTGAGGCTCAGGCCAGGAAGCAAGCTATTGCTGAGCAAAGCTTCCAAACTATTCTTGCATCAACCTCTCATTCCAAATGTTTTATCAAAACAAAGAAGGGTTGGGAACCAATGAAATAGCTCCACCACACTCTTATGAGTCTATTAGACTACCTAGATGTGGTACTTAAGAGCAAGAGGTTCCAACTGCTGACCCTTCTCCATTGGAACTAAAGGATGAGGCAGAAATAGTGGCCACCACAGGGGAGAAACAGGAGGATATACTCATCTCCACCTGTGAAGACCAAATCCTAACCACCAAGGCAAGAAGAAGCAGAGCTAAAGCTGCTAGAAGGACTGCCAAGAAGGTTGCAGAGTCCAAGCTTAAGATCGACCCAAAGCAAAAGGGTGTCTTCATTTCTGCCGGATTTCAAGTGGTAGGTATTTCTGATTCAGGAAAGGAGTGTAATACCAGCACTCCTATCCTACTGAAGGATCAAAAGTTAAAAGGAAAAGTTGCTGATAAAGAGAAGAAACCTAAGAAACAGCAACCTGCAAGTTCCCAGAAAACTAACATTGCATGCATAATGTGTGGTCTGCACAACCACATGGCTAAAGATTGTTACTACAATCCAGCAAGCACACATTATGCAAATAATGTTAGAAAAGAAGGAGTCAGAGAAGGTTTCTCAGTTGGACCACTTTAAAAGGTCCAAATGATGAAAAAGGGAAGGTTGGTCTCGGAAGCCAAGTTGCTTTCGGAAGAAACTACTTCTTCCGAAGGGAAGATGGCTTCGGAAGCCAAACCTTCTAAGGTTCGGAAGAACAAGAAGGCTCCCTTGAAACCATCTCAGAAGAAGACTACTTCGGAAGAAAAGGTGGTGAAGGTTTTTTCTGAAAAGAAAGAAGCTTCGGAAGAAGACCATGCTGCACAAGCTTCAACAAGCTCATCTTCAAAGAACAACCAAGGGATGGATTAGAAGATCAAGGAAGATGCTGCAGCCCAAACCTCTTCTTCAACAACGACCACTATTGAACCCCAATGCATATCTTTTGGTTCAATTATGTCACTATCGTTGGAAGAGCCCAAGACCAGCAAGGCTTGGGCTTCCAAACAAACTAACCATCTCATCTTATGTGCAGGGACGTCTATTTGACAAGAACAACAATGTCTGGATTGTAGATAGTGGATGCTCCAGGCACATGACAGGGAACAGATCTCTCCTTCAACAATTCCAGAACTTTGATGGAGGGCCTGTCCAATTTGGAGGTGAGGCCGAAGGATATATTTCGGGTAGAGGAAGTATATCCAATGGCAGAATAAACATTGACAAAGTTCACTTTGTCAAACAGCTTGAACACAATCTGTTAAGTGTTTCTCAATTCTGTGACCAGAAGCATCAGATGCTCTTCACAGAACATGAGTGCATTATCCTCAAACCAGGGATGACAATTCCTCCAGAATTGGTGCTTCTTAGATCTCCCAGGAAAGGGGATATGTACAAGCTGGATATGAACAATGCTTCTCCTATGGGTGAAGTATCATGCTTTCTTTCCAAAGCTGGTAGTGATGAGTCAACACTATGGCATAAACGTATGTGTCATGTGAATTTTAAAACAATGAATAAATTGGCTATAAATAACTTGGTACATGGTTTGCCTAAAAAGGAATTTTTCTACAAAGATAACTGTGTTGCATGCCTGAAAGGGAAACAACACAGATCATCTCACAAATCCAAATGTGTAAACTCTATCACTACTCCATTACACTTATTGCACATGGATCTCTTTGGTCCCACAAGTATAATGAGCATTGGAAGGAAATCATACTGCCTTGTGATAGTTGATGATTTTACAAGATTTACATGGGTATTCTTTTTAAGAAGTAAAGATGAAACTGCTGAAACTTTAAAATCTTTTATTCTTAAAATAGAAAATCAAATTGATCACAAGGTTAAGATCATTAGAAGTGATCAAGGGACTGAGTTTAAGAACTTCGTTCTTGACTCATTCTGTGACTCAAAAGGGATTGCCAGACAATACAGTGCTCCCAGAACTCCTCAACAAAACGGTGTTGCTGAGAGGAGGAACAGGACACTTATTGAGGCTGCTCGGACCATGTTAGCTGATTCAAAGCTGCCTCTAACATTCTGGGCAGAGGCAGTCAGCACTGCATGCTATGTGCAGAACAGGGTTCTTGTAGTTAAGCCCCATGGAAAACCCCTTATGAGTTATGGAACAAGAGGCCACCGTTCATTGGCTTTCTAAGGTCCTTTGGCTGCAGGTGTACCATACTTAACACAAAGGACAACTTAGCAAAGTTTGCTGAGAAGTCGAATGATGCTATCTTTATTGGATACTCTTCTAGCTCTAAAGCTTATAGAGTATACAATATCAAGAATCAACAATTTGAGGAATCATCCAATATAGTTGCTAATGAGCACACTCCTTGTGTTAGGGGAATGGACCTGAGTATATCTTTGATTTAGAATTGTTTCCAAACTATTCTAAACCATCTTATGAGAATGTTTCAGCTGGAACAGGTGCTCAAGAGAATGCTGATACTGATGCTGATGCAAGTCAACTGTTTGAGCTTCCCAGACCTCTTCCAAATTCTCCAAGAGCTGAAAGGCAACAAGCTTCAACCATTCACAGATCTGATAGTGTAACTATCTCCAGGAATAATGAAGCTTCAACAAATGAATCACTTGATCAACCTCAAAGTTCTTCAGGTGATCCATTATAACACCAGGTTGAGGGAAGTAGTATTCTGAAAGAACAGGAAACTGTTAATCCTACTCCACAACCAACCATTGATGATGTTTCTCAATCATTTAATCAGTCCTCATTGAATGACTTTGAAACAGCAGTTGGACAGAGTGATCTAGTTCCTGATCAGAATATGTCTAACCTAGACTTATCTCTGCAACTGGAAGTGATTCCTCGTCTTAGGATTCACAACACTCATCCAACTGAGAACATCATAGGGAATGTCTCTGAGGGTGTGAGAACAAGAGGACAAACTCATCATGGGAATGTCTGCTTGTATTCATGCTTCTTGCCTCAGATGGAACCAAAGAAGGTAGAAGATGCCTTAAAGGATAGTAGTTGGGTTGAATCGATGCAGGAGGAGCTGCTTCTATTCAGAAGACAAAAGGTCTGGAATCTATGCCCACTACCATCTTGTCAAGTACCCATAGGCACTAAATGGGTATTCAGGAACAAGAAAAATGATAGAGGCTTGATTATCAAGAATAAGGCAAGACTAGTAGTTTAAGGGTACACCCAGGAGGAAGGAATTGATTATACTGATATCTTTGCACCTGTTGCAAGACTTGAGGCAGTTAGGATCTTCCTTGCTTATGCTGCATCTAAGAACTTCACAGTCTACCAACTTGACGTCAAGTGTGCTTTTCTATATGGGGATATAGATAGGGAAATCTATGTATGTCAACCTCCAGGATTTGAAGACCCACAGCACCCCAACTACGTGTGCAAACTGGATAAAGCTCTATATGGGCTGCACCAAGCACCTAGGCTGTGGTATGAGACCTTGTCTCAGTTTCTCCTGAAGAATGGATACACTAGAGGTACCATTGACAAGACTCTTTTCATCAGAAAGAGTGGAGAAGACATTTTGCTAGTACAAGTCTATGTTGATGACATCATATTTGGTTCTTCAAACGATCAAACGTGCAAGGACTTTGAAAACATTATGAAGCAGAAGTTTGATATGAGTTCCATGGGAAAAATGGACTTTTTCCTTGGAATTCAGGTGAAACAGATGAATGAAGGGTTCTTCATAAGTCAATCTAAGTATGTCTCAACATCTTAGAAAGATTTGAAATGAAGAATTGTAAACCAGCCAAGACACCCATACCCAGAAACCATAATCTTTGCCCTGACCTTGAGGGGGAGGATACTGATCAACATCAGTATAGAGCAATCATTGGTTCTCTGATGTATCTCACTGCTAGTAGACCAGATATCATGTTTGCCACATGCATTTGTGCAAGATATCAGGCTGCTCCAAAGGTGTCTCACCTAGCTGCTGCAAAGAGGATCCTCAGATACCTCAAAGGAGCACCTAAACTAGGTCTCTGGTATCCAAGAAATAGTAATTTCAATCTCCATGGATACTCTGACAGTGACTATGGTGGCTGCAACATTGACAAGAAATCAACATCAGGAGGATGTCAATTTCTTGGTGGAAAGATTATCTCATGGCAATGCAAGAAACAATCCTGTGTCTCTACATCAACTGCTGAAGCTGAATACATTGCTGCTGCTAGCTGCTATGATCAACTGATATGGATTCAAAATCAGATGTTAGACTATGGATTCAACTTCATGACTACTCCTATCCATATTGACAACAATAGTGCTATCTCTATTACTGAAAATCCGGTGAAGCACTCCAAGACAAAGCACATTGATATCATGTATCATTTCATTAAAGATATTCATGAGAAACATCTGATCAAGTTAATCAAAGTTGACTCAAATGAACAATATGCTGATTTGTTCACAAAGGCATTTGATGAACAAAGATTTAAGTATCTTATATCAGCTATTGGGATGATAAATTTTGATTAACTACCTCTTTTGAAAAGCTTTTTAAATGTGTAATGTCTTGGGTCAATACAATCTAAGCCCTGTTACAAAAGGATCTTTAAATTATTCTAAGTGTAAATTCCTTCCGAAGAGGAATTAACTCTCGGAAAATATTCTTGAATATCTTTCGAAGCCGAAATTCCTAAATAGAAATTGTCTTCTCGGAAGAGTTTTTGGTCTCAGAAGAAGCGATTGATTTTACATCAGATCTACTTCCGAAGCTTATAAAACTCTCCATTCGGAAAGATAACGTTACCTTCGGAAGCAATGTTTTGCTTCGGAAGAGAAAGTATCTTTAAAGGACCATTTTACCTTTGGAAGCAATGCGTTGCTTCTGAAGAGAAATTGACTTCGGAAGACAATTACCTTCGGAAATGTTTTACATTCGGAAGTAAAGGTTTTTATATGTAACGGATATCTTTTGGGCCCCACTCTGTAAAAAGTAAAGATTTTGTCCATGATGGTCAGATTATTTAAAATTATCCTTTGCCGCCACTATCATTTCTCCGCCGTAAACCACCATACCACCCACAGTAACCCCAAACAGTTACCCTATTACCGCTACTACCACAATTCATCCCTTTTAAATAATCTTGACTGATCAATTTCATCTTCTTTTACCAATTTACTGACCTAACTATTTCCTTCACTGTCAAACCTGCAATTTCACCCAAATTTCAAGCTTACCTTTTCTTCAATGGCGCTAAACCCTCAGCATAACCAAGTCGCATTACTTGATTCGTCAAGGGATGCCGACTTCACCCAAATCATCACCTTTCTTACCGAATCCACATACCTCACTGCACTTACAGTTAACCCACCGTATACTCCAACCATATGTCCGAATTCTGGAGCAACGGTCAAACTGCAGTTTTGAATGGGGTTCGAGTCCTGAGAACCCACATTTGTGGCCAAGAGTTGGTCATCACTGAACAGCTCATCAGGGAGCATCTCGAGCTCCATGATGATGGGGCTCCTACTGAGTTCCCCAAAGAAGACTTGGAAGGCACCTATATCCTCATGGGATATGGAAGGGATGTTAGCAGGTCTACCGTCTACAAGTTTAACTTCTCTTACCATTGGAAGTTCCTACTGCACATTATCCTGCACTGCCTCTCCAATAAATCAGGGGGTTGGGATCAAATCCCATATGAACTAGGATGCCTAGTTCATGGGTTGGTGAGAGGTCTTCGATTCAACTACTCACGATTTGTGTTGACCAACCTTATCAGCAATCTAAGCAGGGATACATTCTTCATGTATCCCAGATTTATTCAACACATAATCAACTGTGAGCTGGAACCAAGCAAGCTTGTCTGCGTAGCTGCTCTTACCGTTCCACAAATGAGGCCTACCATCTTCAAAATACTGAAGAAGGTTTCCATCAACTTCACTGGAAGGTACACTCAATTACCTCCAGAGATGACTGAGTGCATAGCTCCTGGTGACATCCCTGTTATCCCCACAAGTGATGAACCCACACCAGCAACCTTCACCACAATACCAAAATCTTCTTTACCCATCAAAGCTACATACCAGAGATGACCCAAACGAACCCTTGTTCAATCTACTCTAATTGAACAAGCTCCTTCAGTTCAAACCAAAAGGGCTAGAGTGGAATAATGGGCTCCCACTCAGTCCGAGGTCACACCATCCTTCATATTCGACCTCAATGTGGGTTTTGAGCCTCCTCAGTATCAAACCCAAGAGCCCGAACCCCAAGCCTTAAGCCCACAGGGTGAGTCTCTACACTCCCCTGTGCAGCCTTCTAGGGACAGCCCCACCATAGGCTCAATGCCTGTAGACATTGATCTAGGTCCCGGATCAGTAGGTTTATCTTCCCTATCTTTCACTGACCTTTTACTCCGCACTGATGAAGAGTTTACATCTCTCCATAGCCATGAAGTTGATCTACAACATCCTCTGAAAGATCAGCAGAGCCAAGAAGGATCCCTTGTCTCTAGCCCCCATCAGCAGCCAATTACTGAGGTGAGTCCCACTGATGTGGAGGGGACTCATGTAGACTCAGCTGCCACTACTCAGAGTCTCTCATTGAGCCCTCAGGACAATGGTAACATAATTAGGACTGAGTCTACGGCAACTTTGCCCATTGACATCTCTGAAAGAGATGACTCTAAGCAAAGGAAACCAGGGTGCCAAGAAGCCACATCTGGTGGTGAGACTGAGCTTACTAGGTATGTTATCTCATCTCCCCGTGATTCTTCTTATGAAGATGAGGGAAGTATGCAACTAACACTTCAGTACTTGCTTTCTAAGGTCTCCAACCTGGAATCACAGGTGAGGATCTTAGAATCAAGGACTGCCACTCAGCAACTTGAGATTAACACTCTCAAGGCCAAACTAGCTGAGAAACAGACGGAGAGGTCTGTTAGGCATGTACCAATTCAGGTCTCACTGAATTCTTCCTCTAGCTCATCTAGCTCTCAAGATGATGCTACCAAAAAGGGGGAGAAAGTTCAGAGACAAACAATTGAGGAACCACAGACCCAATTTCTTACTTCCCAACTCATCATACTACTTGAGTCATCTCAATCTTTTCTAGAGATTGACTCAAAGATGCTTCAAGATCTCTACAGACTTTTCACAAAGTTTGTATTGAGATCCTCCCTAGAACAGCCTAGCCCCGACACCACACTCATATATTTTGGGGCTGAGGAGCTTCAAAGACTGACTGCACCTTCTACCACTATGGAAGAAGTTGGTCAACCTGAAGTCCACATGGAACCTGAGATTAGCTTCGAAGGGGAAATGGGGACTGATGGCCCAGCAACTGAAACAGTTGGGACAGAACTTGCAGCTGTGTTATCTTCCGAAGCTCAAGCTGAAGCTTCTGAAGCTGACATGGAAGCCTCGGAAGAACAAGAAAAGTCTTCCGAGGCCGAAATAGAAGCTGCGGAAGGTTATTCCAGATGTCCGAGGAACTGACCATCACAGATGTTATTGCTGAAATAGCATCTGAGATGAGCAGAGAGGACATTTCTGACATTCCTCCAACCCAAACACCAGCTGAACCTCTCTCTCAATCACAACCCTCCATCCAAGAACCACCACAGTCAAGCACTGCCAAAGACAAAGGAAAAAGAAAGCTGACTGCGGAAGAGCTTCAGGAGGAGGAGATGATTAACAAACAAACAAACAACAAACATACCCAGTGTATCCCGTTTAGGAGGAGAGGATTGAGAAACTCAAAAAGAAAGGTAGGTTTCCTACTGAAAAGCTGCTACCTGCTAGTTCTAAGGCAGCTGCAACCAATCAGGAAGTGATCAACCAAAAGAGAAGGACAACACTCATTGACTAGCTCATCAGCCTAGGAGCTGTCAATGAGGAAGTACTCCTGCTACCATTAGAGGAGTTGGTGTCTTTGGAGAGGTCAACCAGGCTAAAGCAAGAAGAACAAGCCAGGTTGACCTTGGAGAGGGAAGAAGAAGAAAGAAGAGAAGCAGCCCTGAAGCTGAGAGAGGACAGGATTAAATTCCTACTCTCAAGAGGCTTCAGTCATCCTGAACTGTCTCCTCATGATGATGACATGATCCTGCTGCTCCACAACAAAGAACAGGATCAAATGGAGAAGGAAAGGAAGAGAGCTGCTAGGGAGAAGTTGAGGGAGAAGAAGAGGAAGGAAGAAGAGAAGGGGGTCACTGCCGCGAAGAAGTCAAATAACAAAGCCTGGATGAAAGACTATCTCCAGGCTCATGGCTTCTCTGGTAGGCAGGTGGGACCTATGTCCGAAAGGACACTCCAGCGGATAGTCAGTGAAATTAAAGCTGACATCCGTTTGGGGAAAAGGAAGGAGATGTACATGAGGGTAAAGGGAATGGTCTTCATCCCAGCCACTCAACCACAGTCAACCACTAAACCACAACCCACACCAGAAGAACCAACCCCATTCCCCATCAAAACAGAACCCACTGATGAAACCTTCACCCCTGAACCCACACTACCCAAACCTACCACATCACCTCAACCACCCACCCATCCTAAAACCCAACCCAAAACCACTAAACCTAAGCCTACCCAACAAAAACCAAGACCATCCCCTCAGCCTCCTCAACATCTCTCCTTTGAGGAAATAAAGGAGTTCAAGACAAGGCTAATCAACTACACCACTTTGAGCAGCATCTCCTGTGAGGGAGACCTTATCAACATCACCTATGTTGATAACTCTTCAAGCTCCCTCACCCTAGGCCAATTTCTTGAGTTGCCTAGAGACACTTTGGGCCAGGCTGCAAGACTTCTTGGTCTCAACTTCGATACCCTCAATGCTGAGGAGAAGAGACTAAGAAGGAGACTGGTGACTCTACTGGATACAAGGAAAGAGGATAGAATTTCTAGTCAATCTCCTGGACCTAGGAATGCTATAATCCAGTGGAGGTTCGATGAACCTTCTCATAACTTTGTTGTGGAAAGGGAGAATGGTGAAACCAACAGGCTCAATGCCACTTCTCTCCTGCATCTTAGCAGATTTGATCTTGCTGAGCTTGCTGAGAAGCCATTCTCCAATCCCTCCAACTCTAAGACTGCTGCACACATCAGAAATCATATCAGTGGTCTCCACTTGGCTGAACAAAGTAGAAGAGCCAAGATTGAAGAAGAGTTGAAGCTGAAAAGAGCGGAAGACAAGGAAAGACCAACCACCAAAGGCACAGCCTTTCTACAGATGGTGGAAGGTCCTGAATTGGAACCAATA
The DNA here is from genome assembly GCA_024085815.1 of Flaveria linearis. Classification (NCBI taxonomy): domain Eukaryota; kingdom Viridiplantae; phylum Streptophyta; class Magnoliopsida; order Asterales; family Asteraceae; genus Flaveria; species Flaveria linearis. Next base: position 37,180,336 of record CM044013.1, read on the forward strand.
GTTAGATGGGAATATGACTATAGTTCTCATCAACTAACTCTCTTCAGAGGGCCACAACAAAGGGTACATATAATCCAAGGAGACAGAGTGGAGGTTTTGTCTACCAAGGATCTGTACAAGATTCTCAGCACCACGTCAAGAAAGAATAAAGATACTGATAAACACTTACTTTCCTTGGTGCTGAGAACTTTAAGAACAAGAGGGAAGTGAAGTTTTGGTAGCATCAGCCTAGGGGGAGTTTGTTGGATCATGATGAGGCTGATGCAACCAAAACCACTTCATAGTCATTTTGGTGCTACATTGAAGGTCTTCCGAAGCAAAGCAAGAGATCTTCCGAGAGTCTGAAGACAACAGCTGAAGTCAACAACTGAAGACAACAGCTGAAGTCAACAACTAAAGACAACAGCTGAAGTCAACAACTGAAGACAACAGCTGAAGTCAATAACTGAAGACAACAGCTGAAGTCAACAACTGAAGACAACAGCTGAAGTCAACAACTGAAGACAACGGCTGAAGTCAACAACTAAGGACAACAGTTGAAGCCAACAGCTGAAGACTATCTTCCGAAGACAAAGTCTGATGAAAAAGCGTAAGACAGTCTGAGCTTCCGAAGACAAAGTCTGATAAAAGAGCTGAAGACAAAGTCTGAGCTTCCGAAGACAAAGAAGACTCCAAGCCTCGGAAGAAACAGTCTTCCGAAGTAAAAGTGGCTTCGGAAGAAGTTATTCTTCCAATGTATTTATTCTTCGGAAGACATTGCGATGACCAGCAGATAAAAGTATGGTCCCTGACAGTCCGCTGTAGACCTCTGATACAGCATGTCATCTTCCTAAAGAGCCATGTTGTTGACCATGCTTTATTCTACTGTTCACCTTTTTATGATAGTACATGTTACCAACTTTTGTTGGTGATAAAAGATAAGTCAGGGACATGTCCTGACTACCAACTCTCAGGCAAAATGTCTGAAAGACCTCACCTAGAATCTTATAGTATAGATGTAAGGTTAGAGGTGTCCAGCTGGTATCAAAGTATATCCGGCTGTAGGTAGTATTATATATCTTCTCCTTGTAACTCATTAGAAGAGATCCAAGAATCCAAGAGTCCAAGAGTCTTGTAATCCTTTGAGTTGAGAAGCAATATATAAAAGTATCTTAAAAACTTACTTCCTGTGTTAATTTTCATACTGCTTGTTACTTGTTATATTGTGATCAACTCTTCATAGACTACTTGCTGAGTGTTGTTCACAGTGAGTTGAGAGAAAAACCACCCATAATCGATCCTGCATGAGCTAATGATGAAGACGCAGCAAATGATCAGGTGGATCAAGGGCAATAGGTTCCTGCTACTCCATGTACACAAGCATCTGATGCTGATGCCTCTGACACTTTGGAACCTCGCACTCCCATTGCCTCAGATATTGAACCTGCTGTTCAAAATCTGGATAATGAGGTAGTTGTACCCACCACTCCTGTATCTCGACTAAATGTTTACCATCCGTTGGATAATGTCATTGGAGATGTTAGATCAGGAGTCCAGACTAGAAGTCAGCTATACTCAGCTGATTATGCCTCGGTAAAGGAAAATAGATATCTTCATGATGGTGCATATCGATGTTTTGTGTCTCAATTTGAGCCAAAATATGTTAGTGAAGCCCTAAACGATGAGGAATGGGTGAGTGCCATGCAAGAAGAACTTCTTCAATTCAGGAGGAGGAGAGGATTAACAAACAAACAAACAAACAAACATACCTAGTGTATCCCGTTTAGGAGAAGGAGAGGATTAAGAAACTCAAAAAGAAAGGTAGGTTTCCTGCTGAAAAGCTGCTAGCTGCTAGTTCTAAGGCAGCTGCAACCAATCAGGAAGAGATCAACCAAAAGAGAAGGACAACACTCATTGACTAGCTCATCAACCTAGGAGCTGTCAATGAGGAAGTACTCCTGCTACCATTAGAGGAGTTGGTGTCTTTGGAGAGGTCAACCAGGCTAAAGCAAGAAGAACAAGCCAGGTTGACCTTGGAGAGGGAAGAAGAAGAAAGAAGAGAAGCAGCCCTGAAGCTGAGAGAGGACAGGATTAAATTCCTACTCTCAAGAGGCTTCAGTCATCCTAAACTGTCTCCTCATGATGATGACATGATCCTGCTGCTCCACAACAAAGAGCAGGATCAAATGGAGAGGGAAAGGAAGAGAGCTGCTAGGGAGAAGTTGAGGGAGAAGAAGAGGAAGGAAGAAGAGAAGGGGGTCACTGCCGCCAAGAAGTCAAATGACAAAGCCTGGATGAAAGACTATCTATGGGCTCATGTTTCTCTGGTAGGCAGGTGGGACCTATGTCCGAAAGGACACTCCAGCGGATAGTCAGTGAAATTAAAGCTGACACCCGTTTGGGGAAAAGGAAGGAGATGTATAGGAGGGTAAAGTGAATGGTCTTCATCCCAGCCACTCAACCACAGTCAACCACTAAACCACAACCCACACCAGAAGAACCAACCCTATTCCCCAACAAAACAGAACACACTGATGAAACCTTCACCCCTGAACCCACAACACTACCCAAACCTACCACATCACCTCAACCACCCAAACTACCCATCCTAAAACCCAAAACACAACCCAAAACCACTAAACCTAAGCCTTCCCAACAAAAACCAAGACCATCCCCTCAGCCTCCTCAACATCTCTCCTTTGAGGAAATAAAGGAGTTCAAGACAAGGCTCATCAACTGCACCACTTTGAGCAGCATCTCCTGTGAGGGAGACCTTATCAACATCACCTATCTTGATAACTCTTCAAGCTCCCTCACCCTAGGCCAATTTCTTGAGTTGCCTAGAGACACTTTGGGCCAGGCTGCAAGACTTCTTGGTCTCAACTCCGATACCCTCAATGCTGAGGAGAAGAGACTAAGAAGGAGACTGGTGACTCTACTGGATACAAGGAAAGAGGACAAAATTTGTAGTCAATCTCCTGGACCTAGGAATGCTATAATCCAGTGGAGGTTCGATGAACCTTCTCACAACTTTGTTGTGGAAAGGGAGAATGGTGAAACCAACAGGCTCAATGCCACTTCTCTCCTGCATCTCAGCAGATTTGATCTTGCTGAGCTTGCTGAGAAGCCATTCTCCAATCCCTCCAACTCTGAGACTGCTGCACACATCAGAAATCATATCAGCGGTCTCCACTTGGCTGAACAAAGTAGAAGAGCCAAGATTGAAGAAGTGTTGAAGCTGAAAAGAGCAGAAGACAAGGAAAGACCAACCACCAAAGGCACAGCCTTTCTACAGATAGTGGAAGGTCCTGAATTGGAAGCAATAGTTAGATGGGAATATGACTATAGTTCCCATCAACTAACTCTCTTCAGAGGGCCACAACAAAGGGTACATATAATCCAAGGAGACAGAGTGGAGGTTTTGTCTACCAAGGATCTGTACAAGATTCTCAGCACCACGTCAGGAAAGAATAAAGATACTGATAAACACTTACTTTCCCTGGTGCTGAGAACATTGAGAAGAAGAGGGAAGTGAAGTTTTGGTAGCATCAGCCTAGGGGGAGTTTGTTGGATCATGATGAGGCTGATGCAACCAAAACCACTTCATAGTCATTTTTGGTGCTACACTGAAGGGCTTCCGAAGCAAAGCAAGAGATCTTCCGAGAGTCTGAAGACAACAGCTGAAGTCAATAACTGAAGACAACAGCTGAAGTCAACAACTAAAGACAACAGCTGAAGTCAACAACTGAAGACAACAGCTGAAGTCAATAACTGAAGACAACAGCTGAAGTCAACAACTGAAGACAACAGCTGAAGTCAACAACTGAAGACAACGGCTGAAGTCAACAACTGAGGACAACAGTTGAAGCCAACAGCTGAAGACTATCTTCCGAAGACAAAGTCTGATGAAAGAGCTGAAGATAAAGTCTGAGCTTCCGAAGACAAAGTCTGATGAAAGAGCTGAAGACAAAGTCTGAGCTTCCGAAGACAAAGAAGACTCCAAGCCTCGGAAGAAACAGTCTTCCGAAGTAAAAGTGGCTTCGGAAGAAGTTATTCTTCCAAAGTATTTTATTCTTCGGAAGACATTGCGATGACCAGCAGATAAAAGTATGGTCCCTGACAGTCCGCTGCAGACTCTGATACAGCATGGCATCTTCCTAAAGAGCCATGTTGTTGACCGTGCTTTATTCTACTGTTCACCTTTTTATGATAGTACATGTTACCAACTTTAGTTGGTGACAAAAGGTAAGTTAGGGATATGTCCTGACTACCAACTCTCAGGTAAAATGTCTGAAAGACCTCACCTAGAATCTTATAGTATAGATGTAAGGTTAGAGGTGTCCAGCTGGTATCGAAGTATATCCGGCTGTAGGTAGTATTATATATATCTTCTCCTTGTAACTCATTAGAAGAGATCCAAGAATCCAAGAGTCCAAGAGTCTTGTAATCCTTTGAGTTGAGAAGCAATATATAAAAGTACCTTGAAAATTTACTTCCTGTGTTAATTTTCTTACTGCTTGTTACTTGTTATATTGTGATCAACTCTTCATAGACTACTTGCTGAGTGTTGTTCACAGTGAGTTGAGAGAAAAACCACCCATAATCGATCCTGCATGAGCTAATGATGAAGACGCAGCAAATGATCAGGTGGATCAAGGGCAATAGGTTCCTGCTACTCCAAGTACACAAGCATCTGATGCTGATGCCTCTGACACTTTGGAACCTCACACTCCCATTGCCTCAGATATTGAACCTGCTGTTCAAAATCTGGATAATGAGGTAGTTGTACCCACCATTCCTGTATCTCGACTAAATGTTTACCATCCGTTGGATAATGTCATTGGAGATGTTAGATCAGGAGTCCAGACTAGAAGTCAGCTATACTCAGCTGATTATGCCTCGGTAAAGGAAAATAGATATCTTCATGATGGTGCATATCGATGTTTTGTGTCTCAATTTGAGCCAAAATATGTTAGTGAAGCCCTAAACGATGAGGAATGGGTGAGTGCCATGCAAGAAGAACTTCTTCAATTCAAGAAGTTGGGAGTATGGACTCTAGTGAACAGACCTAAAGGTGCTAAGGTCATTGGCACAAAATGGGTCTTGAAGTGCAAGAAAGATGACCAAGGGGTCGTAATAAGAAACAAGGCTCAACTTGTAGTTCATGGATTTCGACAAGTCGAGGTCATTGATTACAATAAAGTGTTTGCACCTATGGCAAGAATGGAAGCAATCCATATCTTCCTAGCCTATGCATCTTACATGAAGATCAAAGTCTATCAACTAGACGTAAAGAGTGCATTCCTTCATGGTGAAATCCGAGGGACAGTGTACGTCAATAACCCGAAGGATTTGAGGATCCGTATTATCGGGACAGAGTTTAAAAACTAGATAAGGCTCTCTATGGGCTCCGTCAAGCCCTAAGAGCTTGGTATGAAAAACTCTCGACTCATCTTGTGAAACATGGCTTTCGCAGAGGAGTTATTGACTGTACGCTATTCATCAAAGAAAAGGATGGTGACTTACTGCTAGTTTAGATCTATGTTGATGACATTATCTTTGGTTCCAAAAATGAAGCATTATGTAAAGAATTTGAAGCAGTAATGAAAGCTGAATTTGAGATGAGTGCCATGGGTGAGATGCATTTCTTTCTCGGATTACAGGTGGATCAGACTCCAAAAGGGATATTTCTGCATCAGACCAAGTATGTAGGCGAGTTTCTCAATCGGTTTGATATGGAGAATGCTTCCGCAGCTGGGATGCCACTTGCTACAAACCATGACGTCACACCCGACGAAAATGGTGATTTGGTGGATGTCACTATGTACCGAGGAATGATCGGATCACTCATGTACCTTACTGCCTCATGACCTGAATCATGTACGCGACGTGTCTATGCTCCAGATATCAGGGGAAACCTAAAGTTAACCATCTCATAGGCGTCAAAAGGATATTTTGTTATCTAAAGGGTACTCCAACACTTGGGTTGTGGTATCCTCATGACGATGACTTTGAGCTTACAGCGTATAGTGATTCGGATTATGGTGGATGCAAAATGAACTACAAGTCCACTTCAGCAGGATGTCAATTCTTTGGGAGACGCTTAGTCACGTGGTAGTGTAAGAAGCAGACATCGGTTGCTCTGCCAACTTGTGAAGCTGAATACGTTGCTGCTGCAAGCTGTTGTTCACAAATCATCTGGATTCAACAGCAAATGCGGGACTACGGTTTGAAATTTTCTAATACTCCTATATTTGTTGATAATTCTGCTGCTATAGCCGTAACTAAAAATCCGGTCCAACATCCTAAGACCAAACACATCAGAATTAAATATCACTTTATACTGATTGTTTTTGAAAAGAATTTAATCGATGTTGTTAAAATCAATACGGATTTTCAACGCGCTGACCTCTTCACAAAAGCTTTTGATAAACCAAGATTTTTATATCTGTTAGAGGTCAACGGCGTGAAAAAGAAAAGTGAAGTGATTCCAGAAGATGAAAATTCTTAGTCCGACAACCGTTTAGTTTTTATTTTCTTTTATTTTTCTTATTTTAATTTTCCTGTCTTAAAAATCCAAAAACACAAAAAGATTTTCGGTTTTAGAATTTTAGGGGGAGAATAGGTTAGTTTAGTATTAAATTAGTTATTTTATTTAATTACTTAAAAAAAGGAGGGAGGAGGACTGTCTAGTTAATGGAAATTAGATCTTATCTGTGATACTGATTCAATGACTATGGAAAATCATAGAACACAGGAACAAAGAGTTTGGGACTTTAAAAGAATTTGACTGTTTAAAATGCAAAATTCGAAGTATAAGTCTCAGAAGTCTAAGCAACATAAAAGGAAAAATGATGGTAAAACTAGCTACTACTAAGGTAACACAGAGAAAGTAGACCTAGAGGTTGCTAGATCACTAGATGACATGTCGGTAGATTTAACACAATAGATAAGTAGACTTCATTGGTGAGTTCAAGCTCAAACTAAGTTGTTCAACAAGCTGTGGGTTATCATCCTATCCTTGGTTAACACAATCAACGAAGTTCCAGTAAGGGGTGACGAGCAAAATTAACGCCACAAATGTGTGCGGATGGCCAAAAAAATGAGCAAAGCACATAAAAAATGCAAAAAGCAATCAAGCTAATAACCTATGTTGTTGGTGCGATCTATGCAAAAAGAATATAATTGCTCAAACAACAAGATAGGTTGTGTGCCTCTCTGCTGTGTGGTAGCACTGACCTGAGGATAAGCATAACCTAAATATTCTAGAATTCATTGTTGTTTGTGCCTCTCTACTATGCGATGGCACTGACCTGAGGCTTTGCATCTCTTTGAAAGCTCTTAGAATAGTCTCTTCTTGTCAAAATACCCATAGACCGCTCTAAAACCTCCCGAGGAACGTTGATTACCTTATAAGTGTGGGATCCACAAATGCTTGTTGAAATAATTAAACCTAAATCATCACCAATGTGTGTCAAAAATCTGTGTATGGATTTAAGAGGACAAGTATATTAACAATCATCGTGAGCTGCAATTCTTGAAAGTCCAAATCATTGTGGGTATCTCACAGTGCTAGTATGAGTTCCTAAACTTGCTAATGACTCTCGATGAAAACAAGAATCTAGCATCAAAAACTTTGGTAAAATGTCCCAAATGATTTGATAAACTTGTATGATTCCAAAATGAATCATTCAAGTTATGATCAATGTAACTTGATACTCTACTATCTAGAAAGGAAAATCTGGTAGATACTTATCTTAGGATTTCAACCTCACACAAAATTACAAAAATAAGTTTTAGTTCTGTCTTTTAGTTCTAGTTGTTTAATTTGTTTAGTTTTAGTCAGCTTAGTTATTAGACATCGGACTATGCATTGGAATTCTATCTGGGATCTAATCACTTAAAAGGGTCACGTATGAGGTGACCAAACGGGTTTTCAAATGTTAAAAGGGTCACATCTGAGGTGACAAAATGCTTTTACTGTTAAAAGGATCATGTCTGAGGTGATCAACAGTTTTCTAAGTTAAAATGGTCATGTCTGAGATGACCGAATGCTCGAAATGTTTTATCAATTGTTAATAGGGCTAAGTGTCAAATGGTCATAGAGTCAAACTTTACGTATGAGCCATTCACACGACTGGACCATGAGTATGGACCAGCCGTATGATTGAACCATACGTATGAGCCCAATCGCACGACTAACCCACGTATTGACCAGACGTGCGATTGGACTATAAGCATGAGTAAAGTCACATGATTGGATCACAAGAATGAACCAATCGCAAGAATGGAGGTGACCGAATGAGTCATTCGCACGACTGAAACCTAGTCGCACGACTGAATGTGACCGACTGAGCCAATCGCACGATTGAAGAGTGTTAATGGGTCCAGTCGCCCGATTGAAGTATGCGACTAGGTTCAGTCCCACGGCTGGAGGAAACCCTAGTATAAATAGAGGGGGAGTCGGTCACAGAATCCCATTCACCCTCAATCGTTTTCAAATCGCACGAAGCACTGTTACTCTGCCCGATTGTCTACTTATTGTTCTAAACTACCGACTAGTGTGATCTTAAGATTTCAACTGTTCATCTAGGTAATGAGCAACGATATTTACTCTAAAGATTCAATCCATTCATGCCATAATGATTCAACTTAATTCCTAAACTTAATTGAGACTTAGTTTGACCAAGAAACCTATAAAACTAAGTATATTGTTCGAATAAAAGTTACTAGGTGTTATGTCGGTCATTTTCGAGACTAATGAGCCAAACCCAGAAGTCTAACAACAAGTTTTGCAATAAATTTGAATTTGAAAAACAGAACTGTCTGTCATGCGAATGGACACCCTGATGAACTTAAATCGCACGACTGAGCTGTGTGAATGGCTCAATCGCACGACTGAGCTGGACGAATGGCTTAATCGCATGACTGACCCATGCTGATGAGCTCAGTCGCACAACTGATGTAAACGCATGGGACATCATACAACTAAGTCCAGTCGCATGGTCAGTCGTATGTATGAGCTCGTTCACACGACTAGATCTCAGTCTCACAGTTCATTCGCACGACAGAACAGAAGATTTCAAGTCCAATGAATCAAATTGTTACTCATTGATACACACTAACGTTTAATTACATTGTGTAACAGATGGCGAGTCGTTGGACTATGAGCATAAAGCATAACATTTGCGCTCATCTGGATCTGACCTCCCGGAATACGGCAGAGTTCTCGGGCATCATTACATTCTTACGAAGATCGAGGATCTTCTGAGCTATATCGACTTCATGCACGCCATACCATTCAGTCCAGCAGGCTTTCTGGGAAAGAGCTGTTGTAGACAGTTCCACAGAGCTCCATTGTATCAGGAGCTCCATTTTTGGACAGGCCATAGAGATCACTGAGGAAGATCTCAGGATAGTCTTAGAGTTTGGGGATGATGCTGACTCCCCCACACGACTACACCCACTGACAGTTCGAGGCTGTTTTCTACGGGCAAAGTACTCACAGGAAATCAACGCATGTGTGCTCAACAAGAGCAACCTGTGCCCCCAATTCAAGTACTTATCCCACGTGCTGCTAAGGTGCATTGCCTTAAGGAAGAGAGGCTTTTAATGAGATGTCCGATCAGATGTAGAACACCTATGTGGCGTTGGTGCTGAACCACCCGTTCAGCTTCTCGAAAATGATCTTCACTTATCTGGTGGAGAACATCGAGGCGAAGGGCAAAGAGAGCTTCTTCATGTACCCTTGCTTCATGCAGATGGTCATTGACCAGAAGCTCCCATTGCTGCCAAACGAGAAGTAGGATTCCGTGGTGCTTGAGGTGATGGATGATTCCACCTTAGGCAGGATGAAGGTGTACACGGGAAAGTAGGTAAAACCCCCTGTCAGGCGACTGTTTGGGCATCTGGCTCGTGAAGACTATGTGGCGCCAGCAAAGAGGAAGTGGCGCCACGATGACAGTGACTCGGATGTTGAGCAGATTGCTCTACCCCCGATGACTCCGACGGTGATGATCATGATACTGATCAGGGAGGGGATGGTTAGGGTGGACCCGAACCAGCTCCTATTCACCCTAACTTCTAACCTGATGAGGAGGAGGAGTCTGATGAAGAGCCTCTGGTGCGAATGGTGGGGAGCCAAGTCGTAGCCACTGAGAGAGGTGTTGGGGTAGTTGGTGGACGCCAGGGTGAGTTTGGGGAGGCTACTACTGATCCATCCTACACCCCAGACGAGCCTAGTAGCCAAGGGGGAGCCTCTGTCTCCAAGGGATCGAGGAGAAAGAGAATGGCTCAACCCTACGGGAAGAAGGGAAAGAGGCCCAGGTTTACTTTGATCACCACCACTTCTACCAGTCCACCCACCACTTCTACCACTCCACCCACCACTTCTACCACACCACCCACCACTCTATCACACCACCCTCCACCACTACTACTACACCTCCACCTTCCACCACTACAGCCTACCATCCACCACCCACTCACATACCACCACCCATATTCACCACAACCACCACTACTACCACCAGCCACCAAGTCGGTCCCTTAACACACACCACATTCACCACAGGATCATCTCTACCTCCCATTGGAGTAGAGGAACAGCTGTCAGCACTGAACCGTATGGTGCTAAAGCTGTTAGCTGCTGATAAAGAGAAGGTTGCCTGACTACGTCAGCTTAAGGAGCTCAGCGCTACTCAAGCACAACAGATTTCACAGCAAGCTCAGCAGATTGCCCAACTCCCGAAGCATAACGTCCAATCAGAAAAAAAGATAGAGGAGTTGAAGGCTTCCAACAAGACCATCATGCTCAAGCTCAAGGGATCAAAGGAGGAGCGACTTAAGATCAGAGAAGGAGATGATGATGATGATGATGGAGAAGATGATGATAGTGATGATGATGAGGTTAGTGATGATGGAGAAACAAGAGGAAGGTGGGATGATGATGATGATGAAGAAGGAGATGCAGCTGCATCTGCCTCAGCTCAGGGTCAAGAGAGAAGAACAAAGCGAAAGCAAGACCAAGGAGCATTATCTTCTGCCCCACCTGCTGATGAGCCCGCTATTCAGGACAAAAGTAATGCTTAGATATTCATGTATTTGAAAACTTTTGTACTTGAATCATGTATTAAACTTATGTAATTAATGTTTATATATATTTGATGTTTAACTGTCTTGATTATTTACTAATGGTTGATGTATTTACATGTTTAAATCAAGCAGATCAATCATCTTAACAAGACGAGTATGATGTTGCTCCCCTACAGCAAATCAAGTCTCAATTAACTATGATACTGATTTGTAAGGGATTGTCAGGAGGTCTATGAGTTAATCTCCCGAAGAAGGAGAAATAATTCATGACCTTACTGATGAGTAACCTGCTGAGATGTTCCGGCTCAACCCAAATGAGATTGTCAAGTACGCTCCTACTGTTGATGTGGCTAGTGATGACGATCTAAATGATGTAGATGAAATAGATATTAAAGAAGTCACAACCCAACATTATCCAGAGTACACTGACCGAGAGGGAAATGTGGTTCCCAATTTGGGTGATACTCTCGCCAGTGATACATTTGATAAGCTGGATCAGATGGAGAAGGAGGCAGAGAAGTCAGAAAGCCAAGCCCAAGCCTCGAACACCAATGTGGACATCAAAAAGGCTGAATGAGAGGCTTGTTTTGCAGAGATCCGAGCCCAGCACACTTCTCCAAAGTCGAGTGCCTACACCAAGCTCTACAAATTGAAGAAGCATCTAAACGTGTCAGGAAAGATCATAGCGTGGGCATACTTTGACGATCTGAGTGTTTATGCAGGTAAGAGGGGAAGGGAATAGAGTACTTTAGATTTACACATGATCTAAAGACTCTTCCCGGTTTTGAGCTCAACCAGCTGGCACGCCCAAAGTTGCTGTATGCTGACCTGAAAAAGATGTCAGGCTGGTTGAGACTGTTTTAAGGAGAGAGTACCACACCAGGTGGGTTAACTTCAGACCTCAACTACCCATGAGGTACATTCAAAGGTCTGAAGTTGATTCCATTACTAGAAAGCATAAGGTTGTGTTGAAGTGGAGTCCTCCACGCACTTTGTCGAGAACCCCTCTAACAGAAATGCCACAGGACTTCACTCCACACTTCAAGTGGTGGTACTACGATTGGAGAACAGGTGAAGCAGTTATTGTCTTACAGAAGGAGGGCCAAATGGATACTATTTAGGCATTTGACCTAATGTGGCTGACTAATTTATCTGCTGATGATGTATACACATTGTACCAGTGGCCACTGTTTTTTGATACGGAAGACATTGTACAAGCCCTCCAGTTCCAGAACGTTATACGACTCTGTTTTGCACTTGAGATAAATGCCGGAGTTACAAGAGAGGAAAAGGACAAGAAGTTTGATGAGCTGATGAAGAATGTTAGACACTGATGTAAACTAGGTCCAAGGGAGAGTTTGTTGATACATGTGTACCTAGTTTAGGAGCTTAATGTAGAATGTCTTTCTTGTCTTACTTATTTGTAATTGAATGGGTATTAATGAAACAAAATATGTGGTTGATGCTTATAATGTTTAATATTTCATTGTTTATTGTGTGATAACATATATTGATCTAACTATATAGGTTTGTGGTTGTTTGCATAATTCTTAGTCAAATATGGTTGAGAAACATGCTTAAACTTAACCGTATGAATTATTCATGCGAATGGACCATGCTAATGGACCATACGCATGAACACTTCATGCTAATGGACCAGTCGCACGACTGAACCAGGAGACTAGATCAGTCGCACGATTGTGACATGTGATTGACCCAGTCGCACGACTGGACCTTCAGTCGTGCGGATGGATCAACCGCATGCTTCAGTCGCACAACTGAACCATGCTGATGGTTCAGTCGCATGAATGAAGACTCCAAACCTATACATACCACTTAATTCGTGGAAAAACATAAGAATTCGAATACCTACGCATATACTTGTACCCTAGTCGTCTAGAGGCTCAAGAAAACCTGTTCCAACTTCATAGTTCGTCTCTGATCAATTCTTGTTCGTTCTTAACATTTGTTTCATCGTAGGATTGATCAGATTGTTGTTCTCACTGATTGGATCGCCAATCAAATAGGATTCCGCACTATTTGAGTTGGTATACACACATTATCAGTTAGTACTCCATACGTACACGGTCCTAACACATACCCGCATGGAGAAGTTCCATGTAGTATATCAGTGTAGCAGTTGACTGACAGACACCTTACTTTATCCACTCTTCACAGTTGTTACTTTTGAAGTAAGTAGACTTCTAAAGACATAAAGTCTTCCGAAGGTACTTTGGCTTCAGAAGGAACAACTCCTTCGAATCAGCTGCTTCCAGTCTTTATCTTCTTTATACTTCAGAGGAGTAAACTTAGTCTCGTAAGACTATGTTTCTCTTCGGAAGTTCTTCTAGTCTTGGCTTAGGAAAGTGGTGCACTTGTCTTTAGAAATGCAGCTTTGTCTTCGGAAGTTCTTCATAGATTGTACCAAATTCAAGTTAAGTGTTTGTTTTGGTTGCACCAGCTTTATCAGACCAACAAACTCCCCCTAGGCTGATGCTACCAAAACATTCACTTATCCTTCTTCTTTAGAGTTTCCCTCACTAATGCTAGAAAGTCTGCACTCTTTTCTTTGTTTTCTTCTGTAGCAATGGTAAGGATTTGATTCAGTTCTTCCTTAGATAACAGATCAAGTCTGTTACTTTGGACAACATGAATCTGGTGGTAATCCCCTTATAAAGAGTTAGTTGATGGGTGTTGGAGTCATACACCCATCTAACTATAGGCTCAAAGGCTGGTCCTTGGACTATTTGCAGAAATGTTTTACCTTTGATGAAAGCTGCCTCATTTATTTCCTTTTCTCTTTTCTTCACCTCTGCTTCTCTCATGTTGCTTATATGATTTCTGGTAAGAGATGCAATAGGAGATTGGTGGGATTTGAGAATGGTATGTCTGCTAGCTCAGCAAGATCAAATCTACTGCTATGTAGCAGGGCGGCTGTGTCCCATATATTGATCATACCATTCTCTCTTACCAGCCTGAAACTTCCTGAAGGTTCATCAAACCTCCACTAGACTATGGAGCTCCTAGGAACTTAGGGAGTGGTAGGGAAGTCATTTACCTTCCTAGGGTCTAGTAGAGTCACCAGTTTCCTCTTCAACTTCTTCTTTTCATCAGTTAAGGCACTTTGATTTATAGTAAGAAGAATGAGAGCCTGGTCCAGGGTTCCAGTAGGAAGATCAACGAAAGCTTCTCTTGAGAGAAGGTAGATAGAATTGTCAATGTATTTTAATTCCATCAGCTTGTCTTCCCAAGAGATAGAACTCAACCTTGTGAAGTGGTTGAGCCTTTCTTGGATCTCCACATAGTCCCTCACGGTCAGGGGCCTGGATGATTGAGAGGATGGTTGGGTTGAGGGTTTGGCTTGAGTTGGAGGTTTGGGTTTGGGTGATAGTTTTGTTTTGGGTTTGGTTTTAGGTTTTAGGACATGTGGTGATGGTGGTGGTGGTGAGGTAGTTGGTTCAGGTTTTGAGGTGGCTGGAGGGGCTGGCTCTGGGGTATTGGGTTCATCAGTGGGTTCAGGTTTTATAGGGAAACGGAAAGGGAAAGGGAAAGGTGTAGGTGGTTCAGTGGTTTGGGGTAAGGATGGTTGTCTTGGTTTGAGGGTAGGCTTAGTTTGGGTAATGGTTTTGGTTTTAGGAGCATCCTGTGACTACTTGGTTTCCAGGGCACCTCCTGCCGGATCCCCGAACGAATATCTGCCTTGATCTCACTGATATGTCGTTAGAGAGTCTTTTCTCCCATGGAGGAAACCTGCCTGGATGAGAAGCCATGGGCTTTGAGGTAGATTTCATCCATTCCTTATCCTCAGCACTTTTGGCAGCAACTTTCTCAGCCTCCTCCTCCTTCCTCTTCTTCTCCTTTAACTTTTCCCTGGCTGCCCTCTTTCTCTTCTTCATGATCTTTTCTTGTTCTTGTTTGAAGAAGAACAAGATAGTTTCTAAGTCATGAAGGGCCAGCTCTTCTTCCTTGAATCCCCTATAGTAGAGAAAGGCTATTTTCTCTGCTTTTTCCTTGGCCTTTGCCTTTACCATGTCCTCCTCCGTTTTCCTCCTCCTTTTTTCTTCCTTAGCCAACCTTGCTAATTCCTTTCTTTCATTCAGCAGCAAGGTTTCCTTCACTAGTTTTACAAGCTCATCATATGGAAGTAAGAGCATTTCTTCACTTTTTACTCCCATACTGATGAGCCTGTCTATGATCTCCACTCTTATTTGATCGTCAATCTACTCTTGAGTAGCTATTGATGCCTTTCTACTAGGAGCCAATAGCTTTTCAGAGACGGGTTGCCCTTTCCTTTTGAGTTTTGCCAACCTTTCCTCCTCCTCAAGCTCTTCAGCTATCATTTTTCTCTTTCCATTATGGTCAGAGGAAGCTAAAGCTTTCAGAGACTCTGGCTTGGAGGGTTCAGGTTGGCTGAGTGGAGTTTGAGTTGGTGGCATAGTTGAGATGGTGGTGGATAGGTATACTATTACTTCCTTAGCCTCAATCTCAGCTTCGGAAAAGGTTTCCTTAGCTTTGGAAGTAGCCTTAGTGGATTCAAAAGTAAATGATAAACCTGCTTCTGAAGTTTTAACTTCCTATTCAGAAGTAACTTCCAAAGCTTTAAAAGCAACTGCACTTCCTGTCCCTCTTCCAAGTCAGATGTTGGGCCATCAGTTTGTGTTATCCCTTCGAAGTGAATCTCAGGTTCCACACTCCCCTTATGTTGACCAACACCTTTCCCAGAGGTAGGAGGTGCAGTTAACTTTGAAGTTCCTCAGCACCAAGGTAGGTCAGAGTGACATCTGGTAGGGGATATTCAAATGAGGATCTCATCAGAAATTGGTTCAAGAAATTAAAGAAGTTGATGAGAATCCTAGAGTCAATTTGAATTGAAGAAGGTGGGGAAAAGATGGGTGCAGTGATAGTTGGGTGTGAAGAGGAGGCTCCAAAAGGAGAGATAGTGGAAATAATTGGCTCCTGGGAGTTGATGTCTGTTCCAAAGAGTGAATAGACATCTCCTCCTAAGATAACATCTGCTCCAAAAAGAGAGCAGATGTCTCCTCATCAGTTCTTTGTCCTTCATACTCTTATCCTTTTTGGTAGCATCATCTTGAGAGTTAGATGAGCTTGAGGAAGAGATTACAGAGACCCGAGAGTGTACATGCCTAACAGGTCTCTCTATCTGTGTCTCAGCTAGTCGAGCCTTGAGAGTGTTAATCTCAAGTTGCTGAGTGGTAGATCTACTTTCCAAAATCTTAACCTTGGATTCAAGGTTTGAGATTTTGGAGAGTAGATACTCAATGGTGTATTGCAGACTACCCTCATCCTCTTGTGAGGAATCATGGGTAGATGGGATAACATACCTAGTATGTTCCTCCGTACCACCTGATGTAGTTTTTTGGCACATAGTGTTCCTCTGCAATTCAATGTCTCCTTCGAAAACACTGAGATGCAAAGTTGTCATGGATAAAGACTGACTGATGTTACCACTGCCCTGAGAGGCTAATGAAGCACTCTCAGTAGTGGAAGCTTTATCCACATGAGTCCCCTCCACATCTATGGGACTAACCTCAGTACTGGCTTCCTGATATGGGCTGAATATTAGAGGTTCCAAAGGGCTTTGTTGATCTAGAGAGTGGTGAGATGGATCAACTTCACTACCTATATGGAGTATGATATCCTCATTAGGATGGGTAAGAAGGTCAAGAAAGGATGTAGCTTGGATATCTATTGACCCGGGTGTAGATACATATTCATGTACCAAGTTTATGTTATGAAATGTAAAAGTCTTTCATGTCTTACACATGTATAATCAAATGTAATGAAGTGATTGATTATATATAAAACGTATTATGATGGTTATATATGATTGATTATGTCATGTTATGTTTATATTGATTGTGATTCACATATATGAACTAACTATATAGGTTTGATGTTTGTTTTACATAGTTCTAAGTCAATAAGAACTTAGAAATATGTTTAACTTAGTCATGTGGACATTCATGCTAATGGACCATACTTATGGCCCATATGCATGAATGAACCACGCTTATGGACCAGTCGCACGACTGAATCAGGTGACTGGATCAGTCGTATGATTGACACATAAGATTGGTTCAATAGCACGACTGAACCTTCAGGCGTGCGTATGAGTCAATTGCATGGTTCAGTCATGCGACTGAACCATGCTTATGGTTCAGTCATATGAATGAACACCGATAACCTATAAATACCTCATAATTCGTGGAAAAACGTAACACTTTGAATTACTTTATAATACCTCGTACCCTAGCCGTCCAGAGCGTCCCAAGTCGCAAATCCAAGTTCATAGATCGTTCCTGATCGATTTCAATCCATTCTTAACTTTTGTTTCATTGTAAGATCGATCGGGTTATTCGTTCTCACTGATTGGATCGCCAATCAAATAGAATTCCACATTATTTGATCTGGTTTCATGCAGAATCAGTTAGTACTCCGTACGTACACGGTCCTAACAAGTGGTATCAGGTCTTAGGCTCGTGATTTTGCGTGGATTCAATTGGTTTTGGTGTCAAAACTAACGTTTTCATTCAAAAGATACACTTTTTCATGTCAAAACTTGTTTTTGTCGAGTCTCATGTCAAAAGTTTCGACTTTTTCCCATACGGCAGATTAGGGTTCGTGAAAATTCGTAATTTTGAGTCAAGTGTTTAAAAATTCATTTTTTCCCGCAGCAGCAGCTTCAGTCGCACGATTGGTCCAATCGCACGATTGAATCCCATTCGCATAGTTCAATCGCACGACTGGACTCATTTGCACAGTTCATTCGCATGGTTGAAGTATTCCATATGGTTGACCTCATTCGTCTTGTTCATTCGCACCACTGAATCCAATCGCACGATTGAAGCCATTCGCATCCTTCAATCGCACGGTTGAACCAGTCAGATTGTCCAATTGCATAAGTCAATTTGTCCTGTTCTTTGTTCACCAAGTTTATAGAAATGGAAGATCATTTCTCTGCGTTTACTGCTGGAAAGGACTCACACATCCAGAATCTTCTACTTCTAAAAAGTGAGATCGGGAACCACAACAAACCGCCAAAGTTGTTAATGTTGGATGAATACCCACAATGGAAACAACGGTTTGAAATCTACCTGAATGGAGTTGACCCCAATCTGTGGACGTCTATTGAGACTGGTTACGTGGTACCAGTCAGTGCTAATGGGGTTAAGCTTACTTTGGGAGGAATGAGTGAATCCCAGAAGACTACGCATAATGCTGAAAAGAAAGCATATGCCTTGTTGACTCAGTCAATACCTAAAGATTTCTTTCATCAGTTTTCTGAGAACAAGAAGTCTAAGAAGTTATGGGAAGCCTTGGAAAAGAGATACGAAGGCAATGCAACTCTAAAAGCATTAAAGGCAAAAGCACTTAAAAAGGAATTCAACCATTTCTCACCAATTGGAAAGGAGAGCTTAGATGATATCATCGACAGATTCTATCATCTGATGAGTGAGTTGCACACTCATGGCATGACCACATCCATGGAAGATAAAGTGTCTAACTTTGCTGATGGTCTGCCAGACAAATGGGATCCATTTGTGTCTAATTTAAGGCAAAACGACATTCTTGCCACTTTAGACATAAATGATTTCATTCTGAAGTTAAGGGAGGAAGAGCTGCGTCAGAAATATAAGTCAAAGAAAGGATCATATGCTCAGAATCCTACACTCTACAACTCAGTTCCAACTCCTTCTACATCAGGCGCACCGCTTCAAATGGCATTTTTGTGTCTAACTCTTCTGCACCTTCCCAAAGCAACTCTTCAGGAACCGAAACATCAGGGTCAATTAGCACCTAATATATTGTTCCTGAGGCAAATACTACCAAGTTAAAGACCGAGAATCTCGGAAACATCACCGTGGAAATTGCTAAAGAACATATGGATCTTCTTGCTACCGTTTTTCAATCTTATGATGGGTTAGTTGCTGGTAAGATTGGGAACTGTCATCTCGCTAACGAGGATTACGAGCAAGTTGATGAAACTGTGCTGGAACACATGGATATAATATGGGCCTTGGCTAGTGCTGTTAGAAGAGCCAAGAAATTTGTAAAGAAGACGGGGCACAATTTGGTTGCAACTAAAGACACTACGTTTGGATTTGACAAAACCAAAGTTACTTGCTTCAATTGTGGAGAGAAGGGGCACTTCAAACGTGAGTGCACAAAGCCAAAGAAGACTGGGAATGAAAATCCTTTTCCCAAGTTCAACCATCAAGACAAGGAGAAGGTTGGCGCATTGTCAAGTAAAGATTCTAAGGCTTTGGTTGAACAAGGTGATGAAGGACAACACTGGTCCTTCCGATTCGTATCTGAGGGCGAATCAAATGTTGTATTTTTTGATACCTTGGATGATGGATCTGCAAGTGAGGGAGACATCATAGCTGATCATGCAAGTTCAGATATCGAAGAAGCTAGGGATGTCGTTGATCACTTGGTTGAAGAGTTGAGTGCTGCTAATTCAGAATCTCAAGTCTTTGAAGAATCTGACACTGCACTTATGGCTGATTCATTTAGTTCTACACAGGTATATTCTAAAGACGAATTATTTGATAAACATGCTTTTTCTGAATGTGATAAATTTAGGGAAAGCATTGATTTGAAGTTTGCTAGGTTATTAGAACACAATGATAATCTAGTAAATGATTTACAACTCTGCACTGAAGCAAACCGTGTGTTAAAAAATGAGTGCAGCTTCAAAGAAAAGATAGAACTGTTAGGGAAACAACTAAGGGAAACTGAATTTGTTGCTTTAAATCAATCTAATGATATCAAGTTCTATTTAAATTCTTTAGAAAAAACTAGAAAGGAGAAAGCAGTTTCGCAAGTAGAATTGAATCCTTAAAACAAAAACTGCACAATTTGGCAAGTTCTTCACACATAGTTCATAACTTAGTGAAGGAACGAAATAGCGGGGAAGGTCTGGGTTATAAAGTAGTACCGCCACCACATGCTATCCTTTTGAACACTAAATGTAAACCAATCAATAATAACCCAATAAAGGATCATGTGGTGCCTACTCCTCTGGTCAGTGATCCAGATTCAACGGGTAAAACCGTGAAGTTTGTCACTGAACAGAAGAATACTACTTTCGTATCAAATGATAAGATGCCTGTTGAAGAATTGACTGATAAAATTGAGAAAGTTAACTTAGGTTCAGGTTCAAAAACATCTATTTCAGAACCTAAACAGTCTAAGTCAACAAACCCTAAACCAGCAAGTCATCAAACTTTAAATAAAATGAAAGCAAAAGATGTTACAAATGTCAAAACAATTAATTTTGTTAAAGAAGGAGAAACATCTAAAACTGACAAGAAACAACCTCGCCCCCGACCAAACTCAACCCCTCTTCAACGCTTTCCTCACACTGTCGAAGGGAGATCTTGCTACAGTTGTGGAAAAAGAAGACACATCTCTCCAAATTGTCCTTACTATAAGACATCTAAAAGGAAAATAGAACTTTTTGATGATGACAAACCAAAATTTTCTAAAACCAGAACTAATACTCCTTCAAAACACCAAAGTCAACATAGACTAGCTAAAAGCGAAGCTGTGTCACCCAAAGCTAAATCAAGGATTATTAGTGAACCTAAAGTTCAAACCAAAAGTCAGTCGTCTGTTTACCACAAACAGGCCTTACACAGAACTGGTTTATGGAAAGAAAAATCAAGTCTTGTGTCTGATAGTGAAAACAAGGAAAAGAAAGATGTGCCCTCAACCTCTAAAGGTCAGTGGGTTGAGTTCATGATGTGTGATACCTCCGGGATACCTAAGCCAGTTAAGGCTTGGGTCCCAAACTTGAACTAATCTTTGTAGGGTGTCCGCTACAATGCTATCACTAATACTTGGATTATTGATAGTGGGGTGTCCAGGAATATGACAGGGAATTCATCCCTCCTTTTCAACATCAAGCAAATTAAAGGGGGACACGTGTCATTCGCTTGGAACAAAGGAGGTTACATCATCGCGCAAGGCGAAGTGGGAAACAAGAAAGTGAAGTTTGACAAGGTCAACTATGTTCAGCAACTACAGAACAACTTACTTCCGTCTCCCAAATTTGTGATAAGGGATTCAAGGTTGTATTTGACAACAAGAGGTGGTACATACTGAAGGAGTATGTCATCCCGGAGGAACAAGTTCTAATGTCGGCTTCAAGATACAATGAACTGTATGTCTTGGACCTATTAAAAGCCTCCACAACTAAGTCTACTAGTCAGTGCTTCTTATCAAAAGCAACAGAAAGAGATTCAGTCTCCTGGCATAGGAGAATGGGACACATCAATCCCGGAAGATGAACCATCTAGTTCAGAACGATCTGGTATATGGTGTTACAGTCAAGAATTTCCAACTTCTAGATTTCTGTGTTGCCTGCAAGAAAGGGAAACAGACCAAGAAGTCTCACAAAGCAAAGAAAGTCAATTCTATCGACATTCCTCTCGAGCTTCTACACATGGATCTGTTTGGCCCAATGAGCACAAAAAGCATAGCAAGAGATTGGTACTGCTTTGTGGTGACGGATGATTACTCAAGATTCTCTTGGGTGATGTTTCTGAAAGCTAAATCAGAGACATTTGAATCATTCAAACATCTTGTTACCATATTGGAGTCTCTCTACAAGCTGAAAGTAAGACGGATTCAATCAGACAACGGGACAGAGTTCAAGAATCAGTGGATGGAGGCATTCTTCCGAGAGAAGGGAATTGTTCATCAGTTTACCTCAGCTTACACTCCACAAATGAATGGTGTTGCTGAAAGGAAGAATCGCAGCTTGATAGAGACAGCAAGGACTATGCTAGCTGACTCCAAACTGCCAGTTCAAATCTGGAACGACGTAGTAGCTAATGCGTGCTACACTCTAAATTGGGTCTTGGTAGTCAAACGTCATGGAAAAAGTTTTTATGAGTTGCTCCAACAACAGAAACCCAATTTAGAGTATCTGGAACCATTTGGTGCACCTTGCATGCTGCTAAAGAAGAATCGGACTGGAAAGTTTTGTGAGAAGGCAGAAGAAGGTATCTTCCTTGGATACAGTATACCAGATAAACGAGTTTACAATAACTCAACCGGTCAGGTAGAAGTGTGGTGTAATGTTGATGTTCAAAGATACACCACCCCCCTACAGGAAAAGGACCTTCCTTTTTCTTTGACTATGATGGATTTTTCAAATCCTTCAATCTACCTCCTTCCTATTCTGATGATGACTTAGCTGCAGGAATGTTGTACAATGTTCTGAATGCTCCCATACCTGACTCGACATCATCCATTCCATTAGATGATACTTCTAGCCCTTTAGGGGAGAGCTTGAGGTAAGTGATTCTTCTTCTGATGATGAAGCAGTTGAAACCACAACGTGGAACAGGAAGAACAAGTTCCTACTACCAAAGTTCTACAGCCTCTGATCATGATGCAGCTGACACTTCTGAACCGCATACTCCAATGGTTCAGAATATGGATACTGAAGTAGCAGTACCCACCACTCCAGGAACTCGAGTTAATATACATCATCCTCTGGACAACATCATAGGAGATATTCTATCCAGAGTTCAAACAAGAAATCAGCTATACTCAATTGATTATGCTGCAGTCATAGAAAAGGGATACCTACATGATGGTGCTTATCGATACTTTGTTTATCAAGTTGAGCCAAAGCATGTCAGCGAGGCTTTAAAAGATGAAGCATGGGTAAGTGCTATACAAGAAGAACTTCGTTAGTTCAAGAATTTAGGAATCTGGACACTTGTGGACAGACCAAAGAGTGCAAAAGTGATGGGCACTAAATGGGTTATTCGATGCAAGAAAGATGACCAAGGGGTCATAGTCAGGAACAAGGCTCGGCTTGTTGTTCAAGGGTTTAGACAAGTCGAAGGCATCGACTAAAATGAAGTGTTTGAACCTGTGGCAAGGATGGAAGCTATTCGTATCTTCTTAGCCTATGCATCCTACATACAGATCAAAGTCTATCAACTGGATATGAAAAGTGTATTTCTTCATGGTGAAATCCGGGAAACAGTGTTCGTCAGTCAACCCGAATGATTTGAAGATCCTTATCATCGGGATAGAGTGTATAAACTGGACAAGGCTTTGTACGGGCTTCATCAAGCTCCTCAAGCTTGGTACGAGAAACTCTCTACTCACCTGTTGAAACATGGTTTTCGCAGAGGGGTCATTGACTGCACACTGTTCATCAAAACAAAGGACGGTGACTTACTACTGGCGCAGATATACGTGGATGACATAATCTTTGGTTCCAAGAATGAAGCATTATGTAAAGAATTTGAGTCTGTGATGAAAGCTGAGTTCGAAATGAGTGCCATGAGAGAGACAAAGTTCTTTCTCGGTTTGCAAGTAGATCAGACACCAAATGGTATCTTCCTGCATCAGACCAAATATGTAGGAGATATCCTTAGTCGGTTTGACATGGAGAATGCAACGACTGCTGGGACTCCACTTGCCACGAATCATGATGTGGCACCCGACGAAAATGATGATCTGGTCGATGCCACCATGTATCGAGGAATGATCGGATCTCTTATGTACCTCACAGCTTCTCGTCCTGATATTATGTAAGCCACGTGTCTCTGTTCCAGATATCAGGCAAAACCCAAAGTAAATCACCTAATTAGAGTAAAGAGGATCTTTCGTTATCTGAAGGGTACACCAACACTTGGGTTGTGGTATCCTCATGATGATGACTTTGAGCTTACCACATATAGTGACTCGGATAACGGTGGTTGCAAGATGAACTACAAGTCAACATCAGCGGGATGTCAGTTCTTTGGAAGACGTTTAGTCACCTGGCAGTGTAAGAAGCAGACATCGGTAGCTCTATCGACATGTGAAGCCGAATACATTGCTGCTGCAAGGTGCTGTTCTCAAATCATCTGGATTCAATAGCAAATGAGAGACTACGGTTTGCAATTTTCTAACACCCCTATTTATGTTGATACTTTAGCTGCAATTGCTGTCACTAAAAATCCGGTCCAACATCCAAAGACAAAACACATTGGTATTAAATATCACTTTATACGTGACTGTTTTGAAAAGCAATTGATCGATGTTGTTAAAATTAATACGGATTTTCAACGCGCCGACCTCTACACAAAAGCATTTGATAAACCTAGGTTTTTATATCTCTTATAGGTAAATGGCGTAAAAAAAGTGATGTCATTCCAGATGAATCTAGTTCTTAGTCCGTCTTTACGTTTTATTTTTTATTTTTATTTTTCTTTCTTTTATTTTCTTGTCTTTAAAATATCCAATAACACAAAAAGATTTTCCGTTTTAGAATTTTAGGAAGAGAATAGGTTTAGTTTCAGTAGTTAGTATTTAAATTAAAAAAAAGGAGGGCGGGCAGAAAAGCTGAAAAGCAAAGAGATCAAATCTGTGAGGTTGATTCAAAACTATGGAAGATGATAGTGCATAGGGAACAACTTGTTTGGGACATCAAAAGGACTTAAAGGTTCAAACTGTTACATTAAAACTACAAGTCTGAGAAAAATAAGCCAAACAAAGGAAAAATGATAGTAAACTAGCCTGTAACTGAGGTAACATAGAGAAAGTAGGCCTAGAGTTTGCTAGTCCATTATATGATGTGTCGGTAGATTCAACACAATAGACAAGTAGATCTCATTGGTGAAACAAATTAAAACTAAAAAGTTCGACTAGCTGTGGGCTTCCACCTTATCCCTGGTGAACACAATCAACGCATTTCCAATAAGGGGTGACGAGCAAATTAAACGTCACAAATGTGTGCGGATGACCTTATAAATGAGCAAAGCACATGAAAAAATTGTTAAATGCAATCAAGCTAATGACTAATGTTGCTGGTGTGTAATGTGTAAAAGAAAAGTGCTCAAACAAGAAGATAGGTTGTGTGCCACTCTGTTGTGCGATGGCACTGACCTGAGGATAAGCATAACCTAAATATTCTAGAATTCATTGTTGTTTGGGGCCTCTCTATTGTGCGATGGCACTGACCAGAGGCTTGGCATCTCTTTGAAAGCTCTTAGAATAGTTTCTTCTTGTCCAAACCCGTAGACAAATCAAAAATATCCTGAGGAATGTTGATTACCATATAAGCGCAGGATCCACAAATGCTTATTGAAATAACAAATCTAACTAATCACCAATGTGAGTCAAAAGTCTGTGTATGGATTTAAGTGGACAAATATACTGACAATCATCGTGGAAGAAATCCACGACAGTCAAAATCATTATATGCTTCTTACAGTTCTAGTATGATTTCCTGTTAGGGCTTTGAACTCTCAGACAAATAAGAATAAGTTAAACAGACATATGCTAAAAGGTCCCAAATGATTATGTTTATGCCTGTATGATTCCATAAGAGTCTTCCCAGATAAAATGTAAATGCTGGATGCTATCTTGTTCAGGGGGAGTATTCGTTTAAGGAAAATTAAAATGTATTCAACCCACCTCAAACAAAACCACAAAAATACGTTCTGTTTCATTTCAATTTACGTTGTTTTCTATTTTATCTATTGATTAGGTGTCTATGTCAGACTATGTAACTAGATGGACTCAGTGAATCATAAAATTAAAAAGATCACGTCTGAGGTGACCAAAGTGGTGTGAATTTAAAAGGATCATGTCTGAGATAATCAAGTTTTAAATATTTAAAAGGGTCACGACTGAGGTGACCAAACGATTTCAATTAAAAGGATCACGTCTGAGGTGATCAACCGGTTTTAATTTAAAAGAATCAAGTCTGAGGTGATCAAAGGATTTATGTTAAAAGATCATGTTTGAGATGATAATTGGTCATAACGTTTTTTAATCAAAATTTAAGTCTGAGTGTGTGTGGAAATGGATGAAGTTGAACTCATAAGTATGAGCAATCGCACGATTGGACAATGAGTATGGATCAATCGCACGATTGGACCATAAGTATGAACAAGTTGCACGATTGGACCATAAATATAAGTAAAGCACACGAATTGACCATGAGTATGAGCTAGTCACACCAATGGACCATGATTATGGGGGGAACCATGCGATTGGATCATAAGAATGAACGAATCATACGACTGATTGAAGGAGTCTGAGTCAGTCGCATGACTGAACCCCAGTCACACAATTGAATCTGTGTATGGGTTCAGTCGTGTGATTGAGGCATGCGCATGGGTCCAGTCGCGCGACTGAACCCCAAAACAGTATAAATAGAGACTAAGTCGGTCGTGAACCCTACCACTTCAAAGTTTCTCAAAAAACCGCCCATTGCCCAGACACTCTGCCCCTAAACCGAAGACGACCTACGGCGAGTCTTGGAATTGGGTGATGATGGAATGCACCCAACCAAGCTGCATCCCCTAATGGTACGGGGATGCTTTCTCAGGATCAATTACGCCAGCGACATTAATGCCGGCATGCTAGATAAGGGCAACATGTGCCTGCAATTCAAGTATCTGGCACAAGTGATCCTGAAATGCATAGCCTCCATGAAAGGAGGATTCGATGAGGCTCAGACCAAATCCAGAACGCATACGTTTCACTGGTGTTGAACCACCCGTTCAGCTTTTCACGCATGTTCTTCTCCTACCTGATGAAGAACATTGAGGCTAAAGGCAATGAAGGCTTCAGCATGTACCTAAGATTCTTGCAGATGATGATCGACGAGAAGCTTCCTATGCTGCCAAAGGAGGTGGATGATGTAGTGACCCTAGAGGTGATGGATGATACCACCCTAGGAAGGATGAAGGTCTACCGGGGGAAGCAGGTGAAGCCATCGGTGAGGAGACTCTTCAGCCATCTGGCCAATGAGAGTTATGTGGCGCTAGCTCACAAGAAGTGGCATCACGATGATAGTGACTCGGACGTCGAGCCTATTATGGCTCCTGGTGAAGACGACGACAACGTTGATGACCATGATGATGGTCAGGGTGGTGGAGATACAGGCCCCAGTCAATCACGGGCCACAGACACGTCTACTATATCTCCACTACCTCCACACAGTAGTACATCTGCTCCCGGTGGATTGGAGTAGGCTGCCATCCACCGGGACTTCTTGGTTGATGAAGAAGAGGAGGACTCGGATGAGGACCCTCTAACGTGGACAGTCGGTAGCCGTGTAGTAGCTACCGACTGGGGCAAGGAGGCGGTTGGAGGACGCCAGGCTGGGGCTGCAGGTGCTGAGACTTCAGATCTTACTTATACACCTCCCCAGCTAACTAGCCCAGGGGGAGCCCAGCTTGCCAGGGGTTCAAGGCTGAAAAGAATGGCCCAGCCCCACGACAAGAAGGGCAAGAGATGGAGGATTGTGCTGATTACTTCCTCTATCACCACAGCCACCACAGCTACAACAGCCACCACTACCACTACTACCACCACTACCACCACTCCGATCACGACCACCACCACTCCGATCACTACCACCACCACTCCAACAACCACTGCTACCACCACAGCCACAACTATTCCTACCACCACTTGTACCACTACCACCACCACTCCTACCACCACCACTCTAACAACCATTGCTACCATCTCAGCCACCACTATTCTTACCACCACATGCACCAAACCCACATCCATTCCATCACCATTCACATTCATCCCCACTCCTACATACACATCATCCACCACCACATCTACCGTGCCCCAAAATGGCCCTTCTATATTGTCGATCCCTCCATAGGGATCTCCTCTGCCTACTGTTGGGCTAGAGGAGCAGCTGGCTAGCCTCAACCGTCTGGTTCTCAAATTGCTTGCTACTGATGACATCCGAGCAAACCAGATGAACCAGTTGATGGCAGTCAACGCTGCACAGGGTAAGCAGATTGCCCTGTTGACAGAGAGGGATGCAGCTCAGAGTCAACAGATTGCCCATCTGACTGAGAGAGATGCTACCCACGAGAGAGCCTTGGCCAGAGCTCATAGTGCTCTAATAGCACAGAATGAGTTGTTGATGGCCTCGGTCAAGAGGATAGAGGAGGTCGAGAAGAAGAACAAAAAGCTTCTTCTCCGACCTAAAGGGACTAAGGGTGAGCCCCAAAGATTAAGGGTGACAATGATGACGGAGATGATGATGATGATGATTCATCTGATGATGAATCAGATGATGATGATGATGATGAAGTGGAGGAGGCTAAAGGCAGTGGGAAGGACAAAGATGGGGAAGATGATGATGAGCCAGAGCATGAAGGTGATGCATCTATATCAGCCTCAAATCCATCGGCTCGAGAGAGGCGGATAAAAAGGAATCAAGATCCGTGACCCTCCACCTTAGCTCCCCAAGCTGAAGAGTCGAGCTCCCAAGGAAAAAAGTAATGATTAGATTTCTATGTATTTGAAAAACTTTTGTACTTGAATTATTTATTACACTGATGTAATTAATGTTTATAAATGTTTAATTATTCTAATTACTGATGTGTGTGAGATTATGTCTTAAATGTTTAATCAAACAGATGAAGCTGAACAAGCAGACAACTATGACATTGCACCCCTTCAGCAAATCAAGACTCAGCAAACAACGATTCTTGATTTGCAAGGGATCGTGCAATGATCTGTGAGCTACACCCCCGAAGAGGGAGAGATCAATCATGATCTCACAGATGAGCAGCTGGCCGATATGTTTAGACTCAACCTGGATGAGCTAGTCAAGGATGCTTCCGAGGTTGATGTCATAAGTGATGAAGAGCTGCAGGGCGTCGATGAGTTTTGTACTCCAACCCTAGAAAAATGTCAGGGTGGTTCGAGACGGTGTTAAAGAGAGAATATCACACCAGGTGGGTCAACTTCAGGCCTCAACAGCCTAAACGGTTCATAAATAAGGCCGAAGTTGATCCTCACACTGGAAAGCCTAAAGTAGTGCTGAAGTGAAGTCCTCCACGCACAATGTCAAAGATCCCATTACGGGAAATGCCTCAGGACTTCACTCCACACTTCAAATGGTGGTATTACGACTGGCAGACGGGAGAAGCAGTCGTAGTTTTGCACAAAGAGTGCAAGATCGAGACTATCAGGGTATTTGACCCAACGTGGCTAACCAACTTGTCGGCTGAAGATGTCTACACACTATACAAGTGGCCACTATTCTATGACTCGCAACACATTGTACAAGCTCTTCAATTCCAACATGTCATACGACTCTGCTTTCGTTTGAGATTCACGCGGGAGTCACAAGAGAAGAGAACTACAAGAAGTTTTAGGAGCATATGAAGACTGTTAGACATTAGCTAAACTAGGTCCAAGGGGGAGTTTGTTGATACATATTCATGTACCTAGTTTATGTTCTAAAATGTAAAAGTCTTTCATGTCTTACACATGTGTAATCAAATGTAATAAAGTGATTGATTATATATAAATGTATTGTGATGGTTATATGTGATTGATTATGTCATGTTATATTTATATTGATTGTGATTCATATATATAAACTAACTATATAGGTTTGATGTTTGTTTTACATAGTTCTAAGTCAATAAGAACTTAGAAATATGTTTAACTTAGTCATGTGGACATTCATGCTAATGGACCATACTTATGGCCCATACGCATGAATGAACCATGCTTATGGACCAGTCGCACAACTAAACCAGGTGACTGGATCAGTCGTATGATTGAGACATAAGATTGGTTTAATCGCACGACTGAACCTTCAGTCGTGCGTATGAGTCAATCGCATGCTTCAGTCGCACGACTGAACCATGCTAATGGTTCAGTCGTATGAGTGAACACTGATAACCTATAAATACTACATAATTCGTGGAAAAACATAACACTTCGAATTACTTCATAATACTTCGTACCCTAGCCGTCCAGAGCGTCCCAAGTCGCAAATCCAAGTTCATAGATCATTCCTGATCGATTTCAATCCATTCCTAACGTTTGTTTCATCGTAAGATCGATCGGGTTATTTCTTCTCGCTGATTGGATTGCCAATCAAATAGAATTCCACGCTATTTGATCTAGTTTCATGCAGAATCAGTTAGTACTCTGTACGTACACGGTCCTAACACCGGGACCTTGGTCAGCACCTAAGGATTCCCTTGCATAAGTAATGGATTCCATGATGTGACTGTCCCTTTTAGGCTGCTCAGGGGAGTGTTGTGACTCATCTTAAGAGCTTAAGGCTAGGGTTGTGGGCTCGTCTAGTTGAGACTGAGGAGACTCAACCAACATTGAGGCTTATTGCGGAGGATGGTAGGACCTCAAACTGAGTGGGAGCCCATGTTTCCACTCTAGTCTTTTTGGATTGAATAGAGGAGGCTTGATTAATCAGAGTAGATTGACCAAGGGTTCGTTTGGGGCGTGTATGGTAAGTGAGCTATATAGGACGGTGGATAATGGGTGAATCTGGTGGGGGTTCATCACTGGCTCGGCCTGCAGAGATGTCACCATGAGCCATTGGCTCAAACATACTTGGAAGAAGATCAGTGAATCTTCCAGTGAAATGGGTTGAAACCTTCTTCAAAGTTTTGAAGATTATAGGTTTCATCTGAGGAACTTGGAGAGTGTGGGCAAATTGAAGCTTGTCCTAGTCCAGTTCGCAGTATATGATGTGTTGTATATACCTTGGATACATGTAGAAGGAATCCCGGTTGATATTGTTGATCAAATTAAGCAGCACAAACTGTGAGTAGTTGAACTGAAGGTTCCTCACCATTCCATGGACCAGGCACCCCAAATCGTGTGGATTTGATCCCATCCTCCGGATTTGTTAGATAGGCAATAAGAACAATGTGCAACAGGAACTTCCAATTATAAGAAAAATTGTACTTATAAACGGTAGACTTGTCCACATCGCCTCCATAGCCCATTTGAAGATAAGAGTCTGCCAAATCCAATTGAGGGAAATCAATAGGGGCGCCTGCATCATGGAGCTCCAGATGCACCCGAATGGGGGTCTCACTGATGATCAACTCCAGGACGCATATCTTTGACCGAATAACCCTCTGGTTATTGTGGGTTTTACTCCTTGCATATGACCAGAAATCGGACATGGGTTGGATTAAACAAGGGGGTTCATGGTGATTGTATGTTGATTGGTTGAGGAATTGGATAATTAGGGCATAGTCGGCATCCTTTGTGGAATCAAGGATCATATTAGGACCGTGTACGTACGGAGTACTTGTTAGGACCGAGTACGAGCTGGTACTAACCGAATCTACGTGAAACCAGATCAAATAGTGCGGAATCCTATTTGATTGGTGATCCAATCAGGGAGAAAGTTAATCTGATCAAAACTAACGATTAGAAAACATTAAGAATTGATTAGGAATGATCAGAAACGCTCTATGAAGTTGGAAGGGACAACTTGGATGTTCTGGGATGGCTAGGGTTATGAATTCTCAAAGTGTTCAGTTTTTCCATGAATTAAGTGGTATTTATAGGTTTGGAGTCTTCATTCGTGCGACAGAACCATCAGCATGGTTCAGTCGTGCGACTGAAGCATGCGGTTGATCCATCCGCACGACTGAAGGTCCAGTCGTGCTACTGAGTCAATCTCACGTTACAATCGTGCGACTGATCTAGTCTCCTAGTTCAGTCGTGCGACTGGTCCATTAGCATGAAGTGTTCATGCGTATTGTCCATTGCATGAAAACTTCATACAATTCACAAACCTATATAGTTAGTTCAATATGCGTTATCACACAATAAACAATGAAACATTAAACATTATACGCATCAAC
Source organism: Flaveria linearis (assembly GCA_024085815.1). Lineage (NCBI taxonomy): Eukaryota > Viridiplantae > Streptophyta > Magnoliopsida > Asterales > Asteraceae > Flaveria > Flaveria linearis. Next base: position 37,212,078 of record CM044013.1, read on the forward strand.
CACGTATTGTATTTCATTTATACTCATTCAATAACACATATTCATTCATTCAAGAGTTTTTCATTACATAAATCAAATGATTATATCAATGTAACAAAATGAAAGTCCTTCAACATTTAAGTACATTAGAACTGGAACTAGGGACATGTGTACCAACAAGCTCCCCCTTAGACCTAGTTCTACCTATTCTTTGACTTCCTTTGCAAAATCTACATATCTCTTGAATCTTTCTTCCTTTGAAACCCCGGCATGAATATCAAATGCAAAGCATAAACGTATAACTTGTTGAAACTAAAGTGCTTGTATGATATCCTGCGTATCAAAAAAATAGTGGCCACTTGTACAAAGTATATACATCGTTTGCTGACAAGTTCATGAGCCACATTGGGTCGAACACCCTTATTTTCTCCAAAGTCCCTTGTTTATCCAACATAATGATTGCTTCTCCAGTACGCCAGTCATAGTACCACCATTTAAAATGGGGTGTACAGTCTTGTGGCATCTCCCTCATAGGTATACGAGACATCGTGCGAGGAGGTTGCCATTTCAAGACAACTGTCGGCTTGCCAGTAATGCGATTAACTTCAGACCTTCTGATATACCTCGTCGGTTGTTGAGGTCTAAAGTCAACCCACCTAGTGTGGTACTCTCTTTTCAAAGCATCCTCAAACCAGCCTGACATCTTCTTCGGGTCGGCATATAGCAACTTAAGGCGTCCCAGCTGGTTAAGCTTAAAACCAGGAAGAGTCTTTAGATCATATGGAAATCTAAAGTACTCTATTCCCCTCTCCCTCTTCACTGCGTAAACACTCAGATCCTCAAAGTATGCCCACGCTATGATCTTGCCTGACACCTTGAGACGCTTCTTCACTTTGTAGAGCTTGGTGTAGACATTTGGCTTTGGTACAGTGCGCTGGGCTCGGATCTCTGCAAAACAAGCTGCCTATTCAGCCTTTCTGATGTCCATATCAGCGTCCGAGGCTTGGGCTTGGCTTGTTGATGTCTCTGCTTCCTTTTCCATCTGATTCAGCTTCTCAAATGTATCACTGCCGAGAGTACTTCCCAAGTTAGGAACCACATTTCCCTCTTGGTCGGTGTACTCTGGATAATGCTGGGTTGTGATGTCCTCAATCTCTATCTCATCCACATCATTAAGCTCATCGTCACTAGCCACATCAACAGTTGGAGCGTCCTTGATAATCTCATCAGTGTTCAGTCGGAACATCTCAGCAAGTTGCTCATCAGTAAGGTCATGAGTTATTTCTCCTTCTTCAGGAGTATAACTCACAGACCTCCTGACAATCGCTTGCAAATCAAGTATCATTGTTAATTGAGACCTGATTTGCCGTAGGGGAGCAACATCATTTTCATCTTGCTGAGATGTTTGATCTGCTTGAATGAAACATGTAAACACATCAATAGTTAGTAAGTAATCAAGACAATCATACATTTGATAATGAAATATAAACATTAATTTACATAACATTAATACACGATTCAAGTACAAAGCTTTTATAAATACATAGACATCTAAATTTTACTTTTGTCCTGAATCATGCTGGGATCTTCTGCAGTCGGGGAGGTAGGTGGAGCAGACGATTATGCTCCTTGGTCTTGTTTTCTCTTCGTTCTCCGCTCTTGACCCGGAGCTGAGGCAGATGCAGCTGCATCGCCTTCTTCTTCATCATCATCTTCCCGCCTTCCTCTTGCTTCTCCCTCACCATTGACCTCATCATCATCACTCTCATAATCTTCTCCATTATCATCATCATCATCATCATTATCTCCTTCTCTGATCTTAAGAGGCTCACCCTTAGATCCTTTGAGCTTGAGCATGATGGACTTATTAGCAGCCTCCAACTCCTCTTGCTTCTTTGCTAATTCCACCTTATGCTCTTGGAGTTGGGCAATCTGCTGGGCTTGCTGTGAGATCTGCTGAGCTTGGGTAGCACTGAGCTCCACAATCTGACGTATCTGTGCAGTCTTCTCCTCATCAGCAGCCAGCAGCTTCAGCACCATACAGTTTAGTGCTGAAAGCTGTTCCTCCACTCCAATGGGAGGAAGGGATGATCCTATAGGAAATATGGGATGGGATGATGGTTTGGCTTGGTGGCTGGTGGTGGTAGTGGTGGTTGTGGTGAATATGGGTGGTGGTGAATGAATAGGTGGAGAAGTATGGGGTGTAGTAGTGGAAGGTGGATGTATGGTAGTAGTAGTGGGTGGTGTGGTAGCAGTGGTGGTGGCTGTAGTGATAGAGGTGGTGGTAAGAAGTGTAAATCTGGGCCTCTTTCCCTTCTTCCCATAGGGCTAAGCCATCCTCTTCTTCCATGTCCCCTTTGATACGGAGGCTCCCCCTTGGCTACTGGGTTCGTCCGGGGCGTATGATGGATCAGTAACAGCCTCCCCATACTCACCCGGGCGTCCACTTACTGCCCACATGCCTCTCTCAGTGGCCACGACCCGACTTCCCACCGTTCGTACCAGAGGCTCTTCGTCTGACTCCTCCTCCTCATCAGGCTGAAACTCCTGATGGAATCCGACAGTCTCTGTACCTCCTTGGGTAGATGGTGGAGATGTAACATCAACAACAGTGGCCCTAGTTTGAGAAGGGTTGGTATCTCCACCATCACCACTGTCATCGTCATCTGAGTCGTCAACCGGGAGCACAATCTGCTCTGTGTCCGAATCACTGTCATTGTGGTACCACTTTCACCTAGCTGGCACCACATACTCCTCCTGGGCTAGATGCCCAAACAGTCTCCTTACCGGAGGCTTCACCTTCTTCCTCCGGTATACCTTCATCCGTCCTAGAGTGGTATCATCTATCACCTCTAGAACCATGGCGTCCTCCTTCTCCTTGGGCAGCAAAGGGAGCTTCTGATCGATAATCATCTGCATAAAGCATGGGTACATGCAGAAGCTCTCTTTTCCCTTCGCCTCAATGTTCTCCACTAGATAGGTGAAGATCATCCTCGAGAAGCTGAATGGGTGATTCAGCACCAACACCGCGTAGGCGTTCTGCATCTGATCAGATAGCTCATCGAAGCCTCCCTTCCATGAGGCGATGCATCTCAACAGCATGTGGGCTAAGTACTTGAATTGGGGGCACAGGTTGCTCTTGTTGAGCACACCTGCGTTGATATCCCCCGAGTACTTAGCCCTCAGAAAACATCCTCGAACAATAAGGGGATGCAGTCGTGTGGGGCAATCAGCATCATCTCCGAACTCTAATATTGTCCTGAGATCATCCTCTGTGATCTCTATAGCTTCCCCAAAGATGGAACTCCTGATACGATGGGGCTCAGAGGACCGGTCCACTACAGCGCTTTCCCAGAAAGCCTGCTGAACTGATCGGTATGGTGTGCACGGTGTCAAGATCACTCAGAAGATCCTTAATCTCCGTAGAAAAGTAATGATACTGGAGAACTCAGCTACGTTGCGTGATGACAGATCAAGATGAGCACAAATGTTATGCTTTGTGCTCATCGTCCAACGACTCGCCATCTGTGACACAAAGTAAATAAACGTTAGTAAGTGTCAATGAGTAACAGTTTGATTCAATGAACTTGAAAACTTTTGTTCAGTCGTGTGAATGTACTGTGCGACTGATATCTAGTCGTGCGAATAGACTGCGCGACTGCGATCTAGTAGTGCGCATGAGCTCATACGAACGACTGAGTCATGTGACTGGGCTTAGACATATGTTCTCTCATGCGTTTACCTCAGTCATGCGACTGAACTCATACGCATGGTTCGGTCATGCGATTGAGCAATTCGTGTATCTCAGTCATGCGATTGAGCCATTCGCATAGCTCAGTCGTGCGATTGAAGTTCATCAGGGTGTCCATTCGCATGACAGACTGTTTGTCCATTCAAATTTAAATTTTGAGCAAAACATGATGTTAGACGTTGTGGCTTGGCTCATTAGGTTCGCAAATATCCAACTAAACTCCTAATAACTTTTATTTTATCAAGATACTTAGTTTTAATGGTTTATTTGTCAAACTAAGTCTTGGTTCTATTTAGATATTAAGTTCGATCATTTGGACATGTATTTACTGATCCTTGATGTTGAACATTGTCACGGAATACCTGTAGAATCAATACAAATCGTCAGAATGCGTCAAACAAAGGTCTATATCAATCAAATGAAATTTTTGCAGAGTGAGGTTAAGTCGTGCGTTTGAGTGGGCGATTGGAGTGAATGAGCAACTTCGACCGACTCCCCCTCTATTTATACTAGGGTTTCCTCCAGTCGTGTGATTGAACCTAGTCACAGACTTGATTCGTGTGACTGAGGGTCAGTCGTGCGACTGGCCCATTCGGTCACCTCCAATCATGCGATTGAGGGTCATTCGTGCGACTGTCACAGTCGGTCACCTCCAATCGTGCGATTGGGTTCATACGTATGGTCCAATCGTACGACTGGTCCATACTCATGGTCCAGTCGTGCGAATGACTCATACTTATGATTTTTGACTTTATGACCATTTGACACTTAGCCCCTTTTTAACAGTTGATAAAATATTTTGAGCATTCGATCATCTCAGACATGACCATTTTAACTTAAAGAACCTTTGATCACCTCAGACGTGATCCTTTTATCCACCCGATCACCTCAGACGTGATCCTTTTACTTGAAAAACCATTAATCACCTCAGACGTGATTATTTTAATAACAAAAACTGATGATCACCTCAGACGTGATCCTTTAAATTTTTTTCAGAAACAGGTGATTCAAGATTAACGTTCAGTTCCTTTTGTGACATTCACAGAGATACATCTTGTTGCACAGTCCGACACTGACACACTACAAACAGAAAAACTTGAAAACTAGAAACACTTAACTAAATTAATGAAATAAAAATATTTTTATGATTTTGTTTGGGTAGAGTTGAAGACATTTTAATAGTCACTTTAAAATGATTCTTCCCCTGAGCAGAACAGCCTATTAGTATTAACTTCATTTCTAAGACAGATTCATATGGAATCAGACGGGCATAAACGTAATTTCTTGGAACTTTTTGTTGATATATTAAAACGAAAACTACATATTTACATATCACAGTTTCTCATTCATCTAGGACTTCTAAGCACCAACTGGAAATCATGCTTGGTCTGTTATGTAACACACATTGATTTTGAACATCAGGTGGTGTAGTCACGATGATTATCGGTATACTTGTCCACTTAAGTCCATACACAGATTTTTGACACACGTCAGTGATAGTTAAGTGGACTTGACCAACAAGAGTTTGTACGTCCCACTAGTATATGATAATCAATCTTCCACAGGAGATTTTTGAGCGGTCTGGTGGTTAAGAAGATTTTGGTTCTAAGAGCTTTCAAAGAGATGCAAAGCCTCTGGTCAGTGCCATCGCACAGCATAGAGGCGCAACAGTGAATTCTTAGAATGGATAGGTTATGCTAAGCCTCAGGTCAGTGCCATCGTACAGCAGAGAGGTGCAAGACCTATCTTATTCTTAGAGCAATATACTATAATATACATTTCAGCATTGACTTTGGTCATCTTTTGCTCTGTTTTTCAGGTCTTTGCACACATTTGTGGCATTCAATTGCTCCTCACACCTTATTGAAAATTGATTGATTGTGCAAACCAGGGATACCATGGGAACCCACAACTTGTTGATAGATTCAGGTTTAAGTGAATCACCAACGATGTCTACTAGTCTTTGTGTTGAACCTACCGATACATTGTATAATGGACTAGCAGCTCCCTAGACCTACTTTCTCCGTGTAATTAGAGTAATAGACAAGCATACTATCATTTTTCCAATATGTTAGACTTAGAGTTGTCAGACTTACGATTTTCTGTGATTTAAATTAAACATTTGCAAAAATAGAAAATCTTTTTGGTGTTCCAAGTAACACGACGCCTGTGTACTATCACTTTCTAATGTGTTGAATCACTTTCTTCAATTTGTTGTTTTTGCCTTTTTGGCGTATCTGCTCACCCCCCTATTTTTTAAGTAAATAAATACTGAAACTAAACTAATCTCCTCCTAAAATATGAAAACCAAAAATATTTTTGTGTTTTTGGATTTTTAAGACAGGAAATTAAATAAGATAAATAAAAGAAAATAAAAAGAAAAAAAAAAGAAACTAAACATGTGTCGGACTAAGCATTTTCATCTTCTAGAATCATGTCACATTTCTTTTTCATGCCGTTGACCTCTAACAAATATAAAAATCTGAGTTTATCAAAAGGTTTAGTGTAGAGATCGACGCGTTGAAAATCCGTGTTTAGTTTAATCACATCAATTAATTTTTTTCATAGCAATCACGTATGAAATGATATTTTATGCCGATGTGTTTAGTCTTAGGGTGTTGAACAGGATTTTTAGTTACAGCTATGGCGGCAGAATTATCAACAAAGATAGGAGTGTTAGAAAATTGCAAACCGTAGTCCCGCATTTGCTGTTGTATCTAGATGATTTGGGAACAACAATTTGCAGCAGCAACCTATTCAGCTTCACATGTTGACAGAGCAGCAGATGTCTGCTTCTTGCATTGCCAGGTGACTAAATGCCTTCCAAAGAACTGACACCATGCTGATGTTGACTTGAAGTTCATCTTGCAGCCACCGTAGTCTGAATCACTATAAGAAGTTAGCTCAAAGTCATCATCATGAGGATACCACAACCCCAGTGTTGGAGTACCCTTCAGATAACAAAAAAATCCTTTTCACCCCGATCAGATGATTTACTTTTGGTTTGGCTTGATATCTGGAGCATAGACATATGGCGTACATGATATCCGGACGTGAGGCAGTGAGATACATGAGAGATCCGATCATCCCACGATACATAGTGGCATCCACCAAATCCCTATTATCATGTGGTGCCACATCATGGTTTGTGGCAAGTAGGGTACCGACAACAGTGACATTTGCCATATCAAATAGACTTAAAATGTCTCCAACATACTTAGTCTGATGCAGAAAAATACCGGTAGGTGTCTAATCCACCTGTAAACCTAGGAAGAACTTCATCTCTCCCATTGCACTCATTTCAAATTCTATCTTCATTACAATTCGAATTCTTTACATAATTCTTCGTTTCGAGAACCAAAGATTATATCATCCACATAAATCTGCACCATTAGTAAATCTCCATCTTTCTCTTTGATAAACAACGTGCAGTCAATCATACCCCTGTGAAAACTATATTTTAATAGGTGGGTGGAGAGCTTCTCATACCAAGCTCAAGGAGCTTGATGTATCCTGTATAGAGCCTTGTCCACCTTGTAGACTCTATCCTGATGGTAAGGATCTTCAAATCCTTCTGGTTAACTGACGTATACATCTTCATGGATTTCCCCATGAAGGAATGCACTTTTAACATCCAGCTGATAAACCTTGATCTTCATGTAGGATGCATAGGCCAGAAAAATACAAATAGCTTCCATCCTTGCCACTGGCGCAAACACTTCATTGTAGTCGACTCCCTCGACTTCTCTGAATCCTTGAACAACCAATCTTGCCGTGTTTCTGATTACTACACCTTTGTCGTCCTTCTTGCAGTGCGGCACCCATTTGGTGCCAATCACCTTAACTCCTTTAGGCCTATCCACGAGCATCCACACTCCAAGCTTCTTAAGCTGTAGCAGCTCTTCCTGCATAGCATTTACCCAGGCCTCGTCCTCCAGGGCATCACTTACGTGTTTGGGCTCGACTTGAGAAACAAAACATTTGAAAGCTCCATCATTCTCGTAACCCTTTTCAATAATAGCAGCAAAATCAGCAGAGTATAGTTGATTTCTCGTTTGAACCCTGAAGTGGAGATCCGCAATGATGGATTCCTGGGGATGATTCACACTAATCCTTGTCACAGGTGCATAGGAACGAACACTTCAGTATCTATGTTTGTGACTACAGGTTCATCATCCGGGTTCCCTGATGCGTTCTCAGCATTTGTTGAACTGCCAGCTTGATTGACGTTATTCTCAATACCTTCTTCAACTATTTCTTCATCATCTGATGAGACATCACTAACATCCTGACTAGTTTCTGAAGAGGCAGAAGCACTACTAGTTGGTATTGTATTGCTAAAATCCAGATTTGGAGCGTTTACGACGTCGTACATCATCTGTGCAGCAATCTCATTATCTGAACATGCTGGAGGAAGGTTGAAGGATTTGAAAAATCCATCATAATTGAAAAATGAAGATGGACCTTTCCCAGCAAGGGGGTGGTGTATCTTTGCACATCTACGTTGCACCACACTTCTACCTGACCTGTAGAATTGTTATAAACTCGTTTGTCAGGTATGTTGTATCCGAGAAAGATGCCTTCATCCGCTTTCTCACTGAACTTTCCTTCCGGAGTTTTCATCAATAACGTACATGGAGCCCCAAGTGGTTCCATATAACTCAGATTTGGTTTGTGTTTCTAAAGCAACTCATAGCAAGTCTTACCATGTCGCTTGACTACCAATACACGGTTAAGAGTGTAGCATGCATTGGCAACTGCTTCATTCCAGAATTATACTGGTAGCTTTGAATCAGCCAACATCATCCTCACAGTTTCTATCAAGCTCCTATTCTTGCGTTCAGCAACTCCATTCATCTATGGCGTGTATACGGAGGAGAACTGATGAACAATCCCCTTTTCTTTGTAGAAAGCCTCCATCCACTGATTCATGAATTCAGTCCCGTTGTCTGAACGAACTTTCCTTACCTTCAGTTTGTACAGAGATTCCAGTGTAGTCATGAGCAATTTGAACGATTCAAATGTCTCTGATTTAGCTTTCAGAAACATCACTCACAAAAATCTTGAGTAGTCATCAGTGACTACGAAGCAGTACCAGTCTCCTGCTATACTCCTTGCGCTAACAGGACCAAACAGGTCCATATGCAAAAGCTCCAGGGGCATCTCAATAGAATTGATGTTCTTGGACTTATGAGATTTCCTGGTTTTCCTTTCTTGCATGAGACACAAAAATCCGGAAGTTGGAAGTTCTTAACAGTTACTCCCTTAACTAAGTTGTTCTAAATCAGATGATTCATCTTCCGAGGATTTATGTGTCCCATTCTCTTATGCCAAGAAATAGACTCCTTCTCCGTTGCCTTTGATAAGAAGCATTGAGTAGTGGACTCTGTTGTAGAAGCTTTAGACATGTCCAAGACGTACAAATCATTGTACCTTGAAGCTGACATTAGTACCTGCTCATCAGGGATATCCATTTCCTTCTTCAAAATGTAACATTTTCTATTATCGAACATAACCTTAAAGCCCTTATCAAATATTTGAGAAACTGAAAGTAAATTGTTCTCTAACTGCTGAACATAATTTACCTTATCAAATTTTACCTTCCCATTACCTACTTCTCCTTGAGCTGTGATGTACCCACCTTTGTTACCAGCAAAGGGAACATGTCCCCCTTTAATTTGTTTGACATTAAAAAGGAGAGAGTGATTCCTAGTCATGTGATTAAAAAGGAGAGAGTGATTCCTAGTCATGTGCCTGGATGCCCCGCTATCAATAATCCATGTGTTGGTAGAATCACTATAGCGGACAACCTACACATAAACAGAAAAGGATTAGTTAAGGAGGGGGACCCAAGCCCTTACTGGCTTGGGTTTCCCAGAGGCATCGTACATCACAAACTCCACCCACTATCCATTTGGAGTTGGAGAAACCTCATTCTTCAGCTTATCACCACTATCAAACACATCAGATGTTTTAGCTTTCCACAGACCATCCTTATGTAAGGCTTGTTTGTGGTAAACCGATGACTGATTAACAGTTTAAACTTTAGGTCTATTTTCAAAAATTGGATTTGCCTCAGGCATCACAGACTTGCCTGTGGCTTGTCTGTGTGGCCTTTGGTGTTGGGAAATGGTGTAAGACCTAGCAGGTGTTTTAAACCTCTATTTTGAAAAAGTAGGTTTAACTTCCTGAACCAATTCAATTTTACGTCTACGTGTCTGATAGCGAGGACAGCATGAAGAAATATGTCCGCTTTGTCCACAGTTATAGCATGATCTCCTCTCAACAGGACTAGGAGATCTTTTGTGGGGTGGGGAGTACACTTCAGGATTGGTCCTTTTGGTCTCAACCTTTGTTTTTCACCTTCTTTGACAAATTTGATTTGTTTCACATTTTTTTTTTTGTCTTTTCATATTATTGAAATCTTGCTTGACCGGTTTAGACTGAGTTGTTTTTGAAATTTTTGGTTTTGACACAGCAGTTCGTGATCCCAAACCAAGAGGCACGTGATCATCCTCTACCACCCAGTACCCAATTAAAACTTCATCTTTGGTGCCCGAAGTTGATGCCTTCTGATCAGTCACCTGAGGTGTAGGTTTAACTATAGTGTCAGGATCACTGACCAAAGGAGTAGTCACCACATGATCCTTGATAGGATACATGTTAACAGGATGTTGTTTTATGTTCAAAAGGATCTCATGTGGTGGAGGCATAACTTTATAACCAAGCCCTTCCCCATTGTTTCTTTCTTTAACCAAGTTTTTAATGATATGTGAGGAACTAGCTAAACTATGCAGTCTTTGTTTTAATGACTCATTTTCCACTTGAAGAATAGCTTTTTACTTTTTAACTTCCTCAATTGATTTTAGATAAAACTTTATGTCATTTTCTTGGTTAAAAGCCACAACCTCGGTTTCCCTTAGTTGTTTTCTTAATAATTCAATTTTCTCTTTAAAACTGCTTTCATTTTGCTTCAATACTCTGTTAGCCTCAGTGCAAAGTTTTAAGTCATTTACCAAGTTATCATTATCTTCTAATAACCTAGTAAATTTTAAATCAATGCATTCCCTAAACTGATTGCATTCAACACAAGCATGTTTATCGAATAGGGTTTCTTTAGATTCTACCTGTGCAGAGTTTGAGGAGCCAGCAACAAATGCAACCTGGGGTTCCTGGTGAGTTTCAGAAGCATCATTCAGTTCATCCTCTACCAGATGATCAACAACATCCATTGAGTCATTTACATCAACAGTATCAAACTCAGCTAAGTTCTCCCCCTCACTTGTTGAGTCATCATTTAGATCCTCAACCAATGTGATATTAGCTTCACCATCAGATAAGAAGCGAAAAGACCAGTCTTGACCTTCATCACCTTGTGCCACCATTGCTTTGGAGTCCTGACTGGTTGGAGCTATCTTCTTGTCTTTTTCTTGTCTGTTGGTTGATGAAAACGGGTTACCATTTCCTATTTTCTTAGGTTTAACACACTCTCTCTTGAAATGGCCTTTTTCTCCACAGTTGAAACAGGTGACCTTTGACTTGTCAAATCCAAAAGTAGTATCCTTTGTCGCCACCAGGTTCTGTCCCGTTTTCTTGATGAATTTCTAAGCTCTTTGCACAGCACTAGCTAGAGCCCACATGATATCCATCCTCTCTAGCTCAGTTTCATCCACTTGCTCATAATCTTCATCTGCTAAGTGACAGTTACCAATCTTCCCTGCTACTAACCCGTCATACGAATGGACCACAACAGCAAGTAAATCCATATGCTCCTTAGCAACTTCCACAGTTACGTTGCTCAGATTCTCTGTCGTTAACTTCGTTGGTTGAGATTTTGCAGAACTGTGTTGAACACTTGACAAACCACCTGATTCACAACCTGAAGATGCACTTTGAACGTTTGGAGATGTGTTAGACACGAAAGCAGTCTGCAAGGGTGCACTTGAAGATGCAGTAGTAGGAACCACATTGTATAGAGACGGATTTTGAGTGTAGGTTCCCTTTTTGGACTTGTACTTCTGTCGTAGCTCTTCTTCTCTCAGTTTCAGAATAAAGTCATTTATATCCAAAATTTCCAGCACTTCATTATGTCTCAAAGTGGAAACGAATGAATCCCACTTATCAGGTAAACCATCAGCCAAACTTGACACCTTATTTTCCATAGACGTTTTAACTCCATGAGTGTGCAGTTCACTCATCAAATGATAGAAGCGATCGATAATGTCGTCCAGACTCTCATTTTCGATTGACGAGAATTTATCAAATTCCTTCTTCAAAGCTTTAGCCTTTAGAGACTTAAGCGTTGCATTTCCTTCATACCGCTTCTCTAGAGCCTTCCATAACTTTTTACACTGCTTGTGTTCTGAGAACTGATGGAAAATATCTTTTGGGATGGACTGTGTCAACAATGCATAGGCCTTATTCTCAGCATTGTATGCAACCTTTTGCGCCTCATTTAAACCACTTAGAGTCAGTGGAACACCGTCAGCTCCAACTGGCATAGTGTAGCCAGTCTTAATTGTGCTCCATAGGTTGGTGTCCACTCCATTCAAATGAATTTCAAACCGTTGCTTCCATTGAGGATATTCGTCAAGTGTCAGAAGCTTCGGTGGTTTGTTGTGATTTTGATCTCATTGTCCAAAAGCAGGAGATTCTGAATTCTGGAATCCTTCCCAGCTGAGAAAGCAAAGTGTTGTTCGTCCATGATGACTTAGTCTGAAAACTTGACAATCTAACTGACTAATGCGACTGGGGAATGCGAATGAGACTCAACCCTGTGACTGAAGTCAACCGGACGATTGAAGTGTGCGACTGAGTTCACACGTGCGATTGAGGTCAACCGTGCGTATGAACCTATGCGTATGAGTTCAGTCGTACGAATGAACTATACGACTGAGCTGGACCGAATGATCGAGCTTAAACGTGCGAATGAAACGGACGATTGGACCAATCGTGCGAATGAGCTGTGCGCATGAAGTTCAGTCGTGCGATTGGATCTATCGTGCGACTGAGACGTCTGACTTCGAAATCTTTCAAAATTTTCACCCGATTCGACTAAAAACACGATTTTAAAAACCCTAGACGGATAGAACTCGAAAAATACGAACTTTTTAACACATGCACTCGTAAGAATCGAATTTTTAATGTAAAAAGAACGGATCTTTGATTGAAAAACGTTGATTTTTGCAAAAACGTGATTGAATCCACGTAGAATCGAGAGCCAAAGCTCTGATACCACTAGTTAGGATCGTGTACGAACTGGTACTAACCGAATCTACTTGAAACCAGATCAAATAGTGCGGAATCCTATTTGATTGGTGATTCAATCAGGGAGAACGTTAATCTGATCAAAACTAACGATTAGAAAACGTTAAGAATTGATTAGGAATGATCAGAAACGCTCTATGAAGTTAGAAGGGACCACTTGGACGTTCTGGGACGGCTAGGGTTATGAATTCTCAAAGTGTTCTGTTTTTCCACGAATTAAGTGGTATTTATAGGTTTGGAGTCTTCATTCGTGTGACTGAACCATCAGCATGGTTCAGTCGTGCGACTGAAGCATGCGGTTGATCCATCCGCATGACTGAAGGTCCAGTCGTGCGACTGAGTCAATCTCATGTTACAATCATACGACTGATCCAGTCTCCTGGTTCAGTCATACGACTGGTCCATTAGCATGAAGTGTTCATCCGTACGGTCCATTAGCATGGTCCATTCGCATGAAAACTTCATACAATTCACAAACCTATATAGTTAGTTCAATATGTGTTATCACACAATAAACAATGAAACATTAAACATTATATGCATCAACCACATATTTTATTTCATTTATACCCATTCAATAACACATATTCATTCATTCAAGAGTTTTCATTACATATATCAAATGATTACATCGATGTAACAAAATGTATGTCCTTAAACATTAGAACTGGAACTAGGGACATGTGTACCAACAGTACTAACTGATTTAATATGAAACCAAATCAAATAGTGCGGAATCCTATTTGATTGGCGATCCAATCAGTAAGAACAACAACCTGATCAATCTAACGATTAAACAAACGTTAAGAACGAGTAGAAATCAATCGGTAACGAACTTTGAAGTTGGATGGATGAACTGGGATGCTCTGGACGGCTAGGGTATGATAATATTCGAAATTCTCTGTTTTTTCACGAATTACGTGGTATTTATAGGTTTCAGTGTCCAGTCGTACGACTGAGCTAGTAGCATGGTTCAGTCGTGCGACTGAGCCAGTATTATGACTTAGTCGTGTGACTGATCCAGTCACCTGGTCCAATCGTGCGACTAGTCCATAAGCATAGTCCATTCATGCGTCGTCCATTAGCATGGTCCATTAGCACGAATAACCACAAGACTAAATCAAACACATTTCTGAATCATTATTGACTCAGAACTATGAACAACAACCCCAAACCTATATATAAAGTTCTTCGTGTGTGTAATAATAAATGTTATAAGAATATGATATAATCAAAGGTAAATAAACATCCAAACATATATATCACATTACAATAAAGTTCTTGCATTACACATGTGTAAGAAATGAAAGACATAAACATTTAAGTACAATAAACTAGGTACATCATATATCAACAGATCACGACCTGGTTGTGTTGAGGATTGAGGGCCATGGTTTTGGAGTATCTAGTTGATTGGAGTAATTATAAAGAAGACAAATGATATTGGGGTAAATTTAGGACTTAGCTCTGTAAATCAGTGGTAGAAAATTCTATAACTGTGAGAAAAGAGAGAGATGGTCGAAGGTTATGTATAAATGGAGGTAAAATCTTATCGAATAAGGGATAATGATGTTGACAAGATGGCTTAGGTTTTGATAAGATTAGGCGGCAAGATAAATCCATTTAAATAATTCAACGACATCCTCTTTTACTGATAAAATCTTTTACCTTTTTACATAGTAGGGCCCAAAAGATATCCGTTAGAGTTAATTTTCTTCCGAAGGTTAAATGTCTTCCGAAGGGTAACACTTGTGGTCCCCTTTAAGTGATTCTTCTGAAGCAAATTTTACTTCCAAAGGCAAATATAGTCTTAAGAAAAATTTGCTTCCAAGAGTAAGATTGTTGTTCAATAGCAAGAAGTTAATAAGCTTCGAAAGCTATTTTGATACTTGATCAAAAATTCTTCCGAGGCCTAAAGGCCTCTGCAGAAGAAGAAACACTTAGAGTAAATTACCTACGGAAGACTGAGAAAATCTTGTTCCGTTGGTAAATTTCTCTTCGAAAGAATTCTTACTTAGAAAGTTTTGAAGAAAATTTCTATAACAGGGCTTAGATTGTAATTGTTAGACCGAAAGGCCATAGCATATTTAAAAAGTTTTTCAAAAGAGATCTAGTCAAGGTTGATCATCCCAATAGCTGTAATTAAATATTTAAATCTTTGTTCATCAAATGCCTTTGTGAACAAGTCAGCATATTGTTCATTTTAATCAACCTTAACTAATTTTATGAGATGCTTCTCATGAATATCTCGGATGAAATGATACCTGATGTCAATATGCTTGGTCTTTGAGTGCTTCACTAGATTCACTGTGATGGAAATGGCACTCTTGTTGTCTATATGGATAGGAACTTCCATGAAGTTGAATCTATAGTCTATCATCTGATTCTGAATCCACAGCAGTTGAGCACAGCAGCTGACAGCAGCAATGTATTCAGCTTCAGCAGTTGATGTAGAGACACAGGATTGTTTCTTGCATTTCCATGAAATGATCCTTCCACCCAGAAATTGACATCCTCCTGATGTGGATTTCTTGTTGATGTTGCAGCCACCATAGTCATTATCAGTGTAACCATAGAGGTTGAAGTCCTTGTTCGTAGGATACCAAAGTCCTAGTTTAGGAGCTCCCTTTAGGTATCTAAGAATCCTTTTGACAGCAACCAGGTGAGACACCTTAGGAGCAGCTTGATATCTTGCACAGATGCAAGTTGCAAACATGATATCAGGTCTGTCTACAGTTAGATACATCAAAGACCCAATAATTTCCATGTACTGATGCTGACCAGTATCCTCCCCCTCAAAGTCAGGATAAAGATTATGGTTCCTGGCTATAGGTGTCTTGGCTGACTTACAATCCTTCATTTCAAATCTATCTAAGATGTCCTTGACATACTTAGATTGACTGATGAAAAACCCTTCTTTCATCTGCTTCACTTGAATTCCAAGGAAGAAGTCCATCTTGCCCATAGAACTTATCTTGAACTTCTTCCTCAAGGTGCTCTCAAAGTCCTTACATATTTAGTCATTTGAAGAACCAAATATGATATCATCCATATAGACTTGTACAAGCAACATGTCCCTTCTAGATCTCTTTATGAATAATATCTTGTCTATAGTACCTCTGGTATAGTCATTCTTCAGTAGAAATTGAGACAAAGTCTCATACCACAGCCTAGGTGCTTGGTGTAGGCCATAGAATGCCTTGTTCAATTTGCACACAGTTGGGATGTTGTGGATCTTCAAATCCAGGTGGCTGGCACACATAGACTTCCCTTTCTATATCCCCATACAGAAATGCATATTTCATATTAAGTTGGTAGACAGTGAAGTTCTTGGTCACTTCTTAAGATTTTTACCTTATGATCTATCTGGTTCTCAATTTTAAGAATAAAAAATTTTAAAATTTCAGCAGTTTCATCCTTAGTTCTTAGAAGGAAAACCCATGTATATCTAGTAAAGTGATCAACCATCAGAAGGCAGTATGATTTCCTTCCAATGCTCATTATACTTGTAGGAACAAAGAGATCCATGTGTAACAAGTGTTATGGAGTGGTCATAGAGTTAACTTCTTTGGATTTATGAGGAACCTTGGTTGTTTCCCTTTCAGGCAAGCAACACAATTATCCTTGCAAATAAATTCCTTTTTAGGCACACCATGTACCAAGTTATTTTTGACCAGCTTGTTCATGGTCTTAAAATTAACTTGACACATTCTCTTACGC
The DNA here is from genome assembly GCA_024085815.1 of Flaveria linearis. Lineage (NCBI taxonomy): Eukaryota > Viridiplantae > Streptophyta > Magnoliopsida > Asterales > Asteraceae > Flaveria > Flaveria linearis. Next base: position 37,228,795 of record CM044013.1, read on the forward strand.
CATAGAGTTGACTCATCACCATTTGCTTTGGAAAGAAAGCATAATACTTTACCTAGTGGGGAAGCATTATTCATATCAAGCTTGTACATATCCCCTTTCCTGGGAGATCTAAAAAGCACTAATTCCTAAGGAATTATCATTATTGGATCTTGTATACCCAAGACACATACAAGATTGATGTGGTTAGTGTTGGATTCTTTATGCCCAAGACACATAGAAAATTGATGTGGTTAGTACGTCATGATCCAAGTCGGGTCATACCCAATAACAAGTTTAGCAAACACCAATATGTATTTAATTGATGATATGATCATGCAATTAAATCATTGCACCAATTTTAGAAAAATGGGTTTTCCTAAATGAATTGTATGTGAGAAAGAACAACTTATAATTATATTTTGTTCATGGACATTATTTGTAATGTTATTTAAGTTTGTTAAATAACATCAAATAATAAGAGTGTGTGTTTAAGTTATATATTTAAAAGGTTAAATTATATAACTAATAATAATACAACTAGTAACAATTTAGTCAGTGTTTTAAAATGGGAAACCCATTTCAAAAGACAAAAGCGGTCGCCCCTTCAAGGGCACATTTGGTCATTTTGTTGTCTTGAGAACACACACTAATTAAGACTAGACACTCTCCCCAAGTTCAGCTCTCTCTCTCTCTCTCATATGCAAGGGCCAAGAACACTCACACATTTTCTCTCAAACTTCTTGAAGAAAACATGCTGAAAATCAGATTTTCAGCATTCATGGTTCGAATTTGGTGCACAAATCCTAGCAAGAAAGGTGTTTTGCATCATGCTTGTGGGTATGGAAGCTTGAGGACATCTACTTTGATGTATTGGCCATTCAAAAGCAGCCCCATCTTCATTTAAATCACGTTTTAGCAGCCCTTATGGAAGGTGTCTGATTCACATTTTCAGCAGCCTACAAAGGTAGTTTGTTGATGTTGTTTTGGTTGTTTCCTTCTCTTGATTGCTAGTTCAAACACATATGAATGATCCTTATCATTTGGGTTTGTTAAAACAAAGTTATGAACTTTTAATTTTCAGATTACAACATGATATTAATCTATTATTCCGCTGCGTTTTCTTAGTTTAAATGGTTAAACTAGTTTGATAAAGGTCAAACAAACCCAAGTAATAGGATCCATCATACATGCGATGATATGCACTAGACCGGACGTGTCATGCGCGTTAAGCATGACAAGAAGATATCAGCAGAATCCAAGTAATAGCCATTGGATGGCTGTTAAAAGTATATTGAAATACCTTAGGATGACTAAGGATATGTCTCCATTATGAATAGGGTAGCATTGTCCACTACAAAATATGAATACATAGCCGCCTCATTAGCAGCTTTGGAAGCTGCATGAATAAAAGGTTTATCACCGATCTAAGGGTGGTCTCTACCATTCAAGACCCCTTAGAAATCTTTTGTGATAACGAGGGTGCGATTGTTCAAATCAAGGAACCCCGTGCACATCAAAAGATTAGGCACAATGAGGGGAGATTCAACTACATAAGGGATGAAGTTGAAATGGGAAAGATATGTATTCGCAAAGTTCACTTTGACCAAAAGATTGCGGATGCACTCACGAAGCTCCTCAAAAGGGCAAAGCATGAAAGTCATACTTGTGCCTTAGGACTTCGATATTCTACTGATTGGAATTGATCTGTTTTAGTATTAATATTGAAAATATGGACAAATCATAATATTTAACTCATCTATATATTTACGATATTTTGAGTTATATTCCTTTTAGCATGTTTACATCCATGAATAATTTCATTATTCTAAGTGCCCGTAGTCGGTCATATTTGTGGGAACAAATATGAATGTAAGACTATTATGAACTTGGATTGGTGGATATTCATAAGGCATGAATATAGAGCAATTGGTTGCCTCCAAGGTTCATAGATATTCGTGGGATATGAATATTGGACTGACACGCATCTCAAATCTTACTACATGGAATCTTATTGATTGATCAAAGTAAATTTTGAGTAAAGGCGAATATCATTGGGTATCCTCTGACCTGAGATACATATTGGGTTTTGATATTCACTAAGTGTTATACCTTGGGCTAGTTCTTCGCTGATATGAAACAATTGTCAGTACATAAGGCTATGTTCAGATATAACATAAGGTGATTGCGAGAAACATATGTAGTCAAGATGGAATTTGTTCCTCTTATTCATTGAGAGCATGATGTCTAAGGCCTGATTAAGTTAAATCAACAAGGAATGATCATTCTGTATCCTTGGATTTAACATGACATCTATAACAAAAGGATAAATGATTGATTCACCTAAATCATTTCAAGTTGGATACTTGAAGGGGATGATGTTATTGAATGGCTTCTAAGTCATGCGTATTAAGGGTAGTAAACCGTTGTTAGGCGGTATTTACTGCTTGCATCAATCTTCTATGAATCTTGTGCAAGTGGGAGATTGTTGGATTCTTTATGCTCAAGACACCTAGAATATTGATGTGGTTAGTACGTCATGATCCAAGTCAGGTCATACCCAATAACAAGTTTAGCAAACACCAATATCTATTTAATTGATGATATGATCATGCAATTAAATCATTGCACCAATTTTAGAAAAATGGGTTTTTCTAAATGAATTGTACGTGAGAAAGAACAACTTATAATTATATTTTGTTCATGGACATTATTTGTAATGTTATTTAAGTTTGTTAAATAACATCAAATAATAAGAGTGTGTGTTTAAGTTATATATTTAAAAGGTTAAATTATATAACTAATAATAATACAACTAGTAACAATATAGTGGGTGTTTTAAAATGGTAAACCCATTTCAAAGGACAAAAGCGGCCGCCCCTTCAAGGGCACATTTGGTCATTTTGTTGTCTTGAGAACACACACTAATTAAGACTAGACACTCTTCCCAAGTTCAGGTCTCTCTCTCACATGCAAGGGCCAAGAACACACACACATTTTCTCTCAAACTTCTTGAAGAAAACATGCTGAAAATCGGATTTTCAGCATTCATGGTCCGAATTTGGTGCACAAATCCTAGCAAGAAAGGTGTTTTGCATCATGCTTGTGGGTATGGAAGCTTGAGGACATCTACTTTGATGTTTTGGCCATTCAAAAGCAGCCCCATCTTCATCTAAATCACGTTTTAGCAGCCCTTATGGAAGGTGTCTCATTCACATTTTCAGCAGCCTACAAAGGTAGTTTGTTGATGTTGTTTTGGTTGTTTCCTTCTCTTGATAGTTAGTTCAAACACATATGAATGATCCTTATGATTTGGGTTTGTTGAAACAAAGTTATGAACTTTTAATTTTCAGATTACAACATGATATTAATCTATTATTCCGCTGCGTTTTCTTAGTTTAAATGGTTAAACTAGTTTGATAAAGGTCAAACAAACCCAACAGTTAGTACGTTATGATCCAAGTAGGGTCATACCCAATAACAAGCTAAGCAAATACCAATAAATATTTATTTGTTGATATGATCAAACAAATAAATATTAACACCAATTTAGAAAATGGGTTTTCTAAATTATTGCATTTGAAATAGAACAAATTATATGGATAATTTTTTATGAGAAATTATTTATATTATTATTTAAGTAGGTTAAATAATAGTAAATAAAAGTGTGTTCAAGTTATAAAATTAAAAGGGTTTTAATTTTATAAACTTGAGAGGTAAAGAGTGTGAAAAGTTTAAAAAAATTGGGTGGGAACACCCAATTTCGGCCGCCCCTTACATGCCCACATTGGGATTCCTTTTGTCTTGTTTTTTACAAGACTTAACTCATTCTTACACTCTACCATTACACACTATCTCTCACACACATGCAACGTTCTCTCTTCTTCCTTCTTGGCTGAATTTTTGAGTTAGGCTGAAATTTTCGGATCTAAGAAGTTCATAGCTGAAATTTTTGGTTTTGAAGAAGGAACAAGAAGAGGGTTTTTGGTGTTGCATTTCCTAACAAGCTAGGTGTTTGCAGGAGCTTGTGGGTATACAAGCTTAAGGACTTCTCTTTTGGAGACTAGGCATTCAAGAAGCATCATCATCTTCTTCTCATCCATACAACATCCTTTTGTTCTTGAAAGGTAGTTTCAAGAAAATCCTATGGTTGTTCTTTTTGGTTTTTGATAGCATTTCATTTCACATACATATGATTCTTGTTCATGGGTTTGTTTTGAGTTAAAAAATGGTGTATTTTCACATTACTAAACCAACTTTTAACAACTTATATCCACTGCGCTTTGTAGTTTAAATAGTTAAACTAACTTTGATAATCATGTAACAAACCCAACAATGGCATCTAGAGCCGGTTATGTGGAATATTTGCTTCAAAAGTCCAATAAAAGTTAGTTTTCATGGACTTTTCTGTTGGATTCTGTATGCCCAAGACACATAGAACATTGATGTGGTTAGTACGTTGTGATCCAAGTCGGGTCATACCCAATAACAAGCTTAGCAAACACCAATTAATATTTAATTGATGATATGATCATGCAATTAAATAATTACACCAATTTAGAAAATGGGTTTTCTAAATAAATTATATGTGAGAAAGAACAAATTATGAGGATAGTTTGTTCATGGATATTATTTGTTATGTTGTTTAAATTAGTCAAGCAACATCAAATAATAATAATGTGTGTGTGTGCATATTATGTATAATTAAATGGTTAATTATGTTAAAACATTTTATAAAACTTAGAAGGTTTTAAAGGGGAAAACCCTAAAAAGGGTTATATGGATGGGTTTCGGCCGTAAGGGCCATTCCTCTCCTCTCCTCTTTCTTGTTCTTGAAACAAAACCTCTCAAAAGAACACACACATCTGATCTAACTTTTTTTCTCACATGCAAAATCGATTCAAGGGCTGGATTTCATCATCTGGAAGATGGATCTCATGGTTGAAACAAAGTTCCAGCAACCTTGCAATTGTTCACTGCTGGAATTCGATTTCAGCTTGGTTCTTGGTTCGATTTTGGCGTCAAATCCTAGCAAAATGGTGTTTTCTTGAAGGCTTGTGGGTATGAGCACTTGAGGACATCTACACTTGATGTCTTGGTCATTCAATGGCAGCTGCATGTTCATTTTGTTCACGTTTTCAGCATCTTTGGATGATGGCTTTTCAGCCACGTTTTAGAGCATACAAAGAGCTGCATGTTCACGTTTTCAGCAGCTTTGGGTGTTGGCTTTTCAGCCACATTTTGACAGCATACAAAGAGCATGAATAAGGTAGTTCATCTTCATCATACTTCCACGGTTTTAACAGAATGCATCCACGGTTTTGACAGCATGAATAAGGTAGTTCATTGTGTTGATTTGGTTGTTTTGTTTGCTTCTTGATAACTAATCTATTCACATATATATGATCCTTTGTCTTTGGGTTTGTTGAAATATTATTATGAACTTTAATTTTCAGATTATAGAATACGAAATTAAGTTCATATTCCGCTGCGTTTTCTTGTTTAAAATGGTTAAACAACATTGTTTAGATCCAACAAACCCAACAATGGCATCTAGAGCCGGTTATGTGGATGATTAGTTTCATATGTTCTTGTATATTTGGATATATAAGGTTTAACAACCTGAATAAGGGCTGTTTTGTGATGATTTGATGATACCCCAACCTTTCAAGGTTGTAATCATGCATGCTTATGATTGGATCTTGAAAGGAAGATATCAAATTGGTTGATTGTGTTTTTGTTTGGACAATAGACCCTAAATTCTTAGTTTGTGTTGGCTGAAAATTTAGGGTCAAATGGGGTTCATTTTGGTTCTTGAAATGATGTATGTGGATACATATATTAGTGCATAACATAGCCTTGACCATGTGTGTTTTGGATTTGGTTGATTGTAATCTTGTCATGTTAGTTGTATTCATTCTTTATGGGTTGTAATAATCCTTTTGGTGTTTCTATTTGGGTTGTAATTTATTTATTCATTTGGCAATGTAATAAATAGATTAGGAGTATTTTTCTTTTACTAGAAAATATGTATTAGGATATAAATTTTGTAAAAGAAGATGCTTGGGAAGGAAGCACAAAAGGAAGACACAAAGGATGAACTTGAAGCATTTGGATGCAAGTTCAAGTGGGAGTTTTTGGATACCTCAACATTTGTATTGTGTTCAACCCTTAGGAAAGACCTTATGACAACACTTGTGATGGCAAACAAGTGTAGTCAACTTAGTGGCTATAGTTATGCACATATGTTTGTATGATTGTGCTTGTTTGGTTGTGTGTTGTATGATTGTTATTTGACATTTGGATGTGCATAACAAACTAATTAACAAACTTAAGAAGCTGAATTTTATGGTTCCTAATCATTAAGTGATTAATAAAAGGTTATTAAAAGGATTAATGATTTAATAAAAGAGGCTTTATTAAAAGTGAACCATAGGATACCTTATATTTGAAAGCATGCAAATACAAGGTAAATAGAGTTTTCAAACTAGAATCAATGAAAACTAAAAATCCCTTTTTCAAACAAGTTTAACACCGTCCTTTTGCACAACACTTAAGTCATTTGGAAACTCTTAATGGGATAAAGGTCACCTAACCATTTCGAGGGAACTTATGACTTAAGGTGGGAATACCACATTGGTGGGATAAAGGTCACCTAACCACTTGTGTTGGTAGACTCACATGTGTGTGCAAGTAGGGTAACTTGATTTGCAAACCATGTTGAATGGATCACCTAAAATATGGTTTCCAAATGGTGTTGATGGGATTAACATGCCGACTTTGCATATGACGTTTAAAGTCGATCCCATACCGCTAGAAGTTGCAAAGGGTTGCAATTGTCAAATGTTGACTACCTTGTTAATTTGAATAATGGGATAAAGGTCACCTAACCATTATTTGAATGTAACGTTGGATTCTAGATTTTAATTATTAATTGTCTATGAGACATAAAGGGTATTAATAATTAAAATAAAATTTTTCAGAAATACTAAAAAGAACTTTGTAAAATTTTTAGAATGACCGCAAACAATAATGCTACCACCCCGACCGTCCATACCCTATCACTGAGAACTATTTTAGAGAGGGATCGCCTCTACCATAATAACCTTATGGACTGGTCTCGAAACTTGAGAATTGTTCTCAAGCAAGAGCAAAGGCAAATGTCCTTGACGATCCCATTCCTAACCAACCCGACCCCGACGATGTTAAGGCCACCTCGAGAGGCTTAGCTGTCCTATCTCAAAGAAGTTGACCAAGGATATGATCCTTAATGACCTAACTAAAAGTTTGAGACATTCATAATGAATTACAATATGAATGGATAGGACAAGAGCATTGGTGAGTTTCACGCAATACTCGCAACAGCTAAGGCAGGGATGGGTAGAAAGGTTCTACCTATTCTCTAGATCAATAAGGAAAGGCCATTCCCGATCCCAAGGCAAATGTTGCCAAAGGAGAAGGGCACATCAAAGGCAAAGGGGAAGGGAAGATCAAAGCGGAACCTCCAAAACCTAAGCTTATGAAGCTTAAGGTAACCGAAAACGATCCATGCTTTGAGTATGGTGAGATAGGTCATTTGAAAGGGATTCATCCAACCTATCTCAATGAGTTAAGAAACAAAAGGGATGCTGGGCAAACCTTAAGCATAACTTTCATAATCCATATTCACTTAAGTGTTATTTCCTCAAAGCACATGGGTAATTGGATACCACATGTGGAACTCACTATTACAATTTGTTGCAAGAGTTCAAAAGAAATAAGCACTTTAAGAAAGGAGACTATGTTTTGAAACTTTCAAAAGTCTTGGAAGTTGTTCTTCAAAACATGTTATATGCTCCTAGTTTGACTAGAAACATGATTTAAGTTTCCCTTTTAAAACGATATGGTTATGATTTAAAGTTAGTAAATGATGGTATTTATATTTATATGGATAATGTACATTATTTCAAGGCTATACCTTCTAATGATGTTGATGAATTGGTTCATGATGATTCGTCCTATAATAAAACATTATACCCATCATGCACTAAGAGACTTAAAATGGTTTAAGTGACTCTTATTCTTGTCATTATCATCTTGGTTACATAAACAAGAATCGGATTTAAACACTTTAAAAGAATGATCTTTTGAAAACAAATGAAAATTGTTCATTTGATAAGTGTGAATCTTGTTTACAAGGTAAGATGACCAACACGCCCTTTAGTGGTACTAATAAGAGGGCAAAAGACTTATTAGGAGTCATACATTTGGATGTATGTGGTCCTTTTAAGAGAATGACAAGGTATGATGAAACTTACTTCATTACCTTAACCGACGATTATAGTCACTATGGTTATGTGTACTTGATGGCACATAAACATGAAGAATTTGAAATGTTCAAAACTTCAAGAATGAAGTAGGAAATCAACTCGATAGAACTACCAAAGTTCTCCATTTAGATAGAGAAGGTGAATACCTAAGTGAGACTTTTAAGGATCATCTAGGAAGTTGTAAGATTGTCTCACAACTTACTCCTCACAGAGCACCATAACATAATGGTGTGTCTGAAAGGAGGTCGAACCCTATTGGATATAGTTCGACCTATGATGGCTATAAGCTCACTACCTCTATAATTTTGGGGTTTCGCACTACTCTCCGCGGCTCATATTTTGAATATGGTCCAAACCAAGAAAGTGGATTCGATGCCTTTTGAAATATGAAAATGGAATAGTTCCATCGCTATCATATTTAAAATTATGGGTTATGAAGCTTATGTTAAGCTTAACACCCAAATCAACTGAAAGTCGATTCACTAAGTGTATATTTGTTGGATATTCAAAAGGACTGTAAAGGATACTACTTCTTTGATCCAACAGAGCAAAAGTTTTTCATTGCTCAAAAGGCAGTGTTTTTGGAAGCCAAGTTCCTTATGGAAGGAATGACGCATAGAACAGTGGAATTTGATGAGGATCAAGATCCACAAGCCGATACACGTTTGGTTGACACTAGCAATCAATAAAGAGGTTGTTGATCATGATCAAGAGGTTGATCAATACACACAAAATGTTCGCTGATCTGGTAAAGTTAGCATTTCACATGAAAGATGTGGATTTTTCATAGATGGATGCTACGTTGTTGACTCCGAAGAGCCAACTACATACCATGATGCAATGTCCAATTCGGATTGTGACATGTGGCTAGGAGCCATGAACGTAAAGATGCAATCCATGTATGACAACCAATTTTGGAAATTGGTTGACTCTTCACTTAACTCCAAACCGGTTGGATGCAAGTGGGTTTTCAAGAAGAAAACTGACATGCATGGAAACTTGGATACTTACAAGGCAAGACTTGTAGCAAAAGGTTTCACTCTAAGTCAAAGGGTTGATTATGATGAAACCTTCTCGCCAATGGCAATGCTAAAGTCATCCTGATAAAGTATGCAAGTTAAAGATATCAGTCTATGGATTGAGACAAGCATCGAGAAACTGGAATCAACGTTTTGATGAAAAGATCAAGAAATTGGGTTTCATCAAGAACGCTAACGAGGATTGTGTGTATCAAGGGGCTAGTGGGAGTGTAATTACGTTCTTAGTATTGTATGTTGATGACATACTACCCTTGGAAATTGTCTTTCCAAAAGGGATCTCCGTGAAGCCGTCTCTATTTTAGAAATAAAGATCTATAGGGATAGATCGAGGCGGTTGATAGGGTTAAACCAAAGTGCATACATTGATAAAATCTTGAAAAGGTTCAAGATGGTAAACTCTAAGAAAGGTATAGTACCTATTCAAAGAGGGACAAAATTGAGTGCATCTCAATGTCCAAGCTTAAAGGATGAGCAACATCGTATGAAGGACATCCCATATGCGTCTGCTATAGGATCCATCATATATGTGATGATATGCACTAGACTGGACATGTCATGCACATTAAGCATGACAAGTAGATATCAGCAGAATCCAAGTAAACAGCCATTGGATGGCTGTTGAAAGTATATTGGAATAACTTAGGAGGACTAAGGATCTGTTTCTAATATACAGATCTGATGAAGAGGAACTAGTTGTAAAGGGTTACACCAATGCTAGTTTCCAAACTGATCGAGATGATCCTCGATCACAATCGGGGTACGTCTCCATTATGAATAGGGTAGCATTGTCCACTACAGAATTCGAATACATAGCCGCCTCATTAGCAGCTTGGGAAGCTGCATGGATAAAAAGGTTTATCACCAATCTAAGGATGGTCTCTACCATTCAAGACCCCTTAGAAATCTTTTGTGATTACGAGGGTGTGATTATTCAAATCAAGGAACCCCGTGCACATCAAAAGATTAGGCACAATGAGCGGAGATTCAACTACATAAGGAATGAAGTTGAAAAAGGGAAGATATGTATTCGCAAAGCTCACTTTGATCAAAACATTGCGGATCCACTCACGAAGCTCCTTGAAAGGCCAAAGCATGAAAGTCATACTTATGCCTTAGGACTTCGATATTCTAGTGATTGGAATTGATCTGTTTAGTATTAATATTATTAATATGGAACAATTGTAACACTTAACTTATCTATGTATTTACGATATTTTAAGTGATGTTCTTTTTGGCATGTTTACATCCATGAATAATTTTATTATTCTAAATGTCTGTAGTCGGTCATATTTGTGGGAACAAATATGAATGTAAGACTATTATGAACTTGGATTGGTGGATATTCATAAGGCATGAATATAGAGCAATTGGTTGCTGCCAAGGTTCGTAGATATTCGTGGGATACGAATATTGGACTGACCCGCATCTCAAATCTTACTACATGGAATCTTGTTGATTGATCATAAGTAGATTTGAGTAAAGGCGAATATCATTTGGTATCCTCCGACCTGAGATACATATTGGGTTTTGATATTCACCAAGTTTTATACCTTGAGCTAGTTCTTCACTGATATGAAATAACTGTCAGTACATAAGGCTATGTTCAGGTATGACATAAGGTGATTGTGAGAAACGTATGTAGTCAAGATGGGATTTGTTCCTCTTATTCGTTGAGAGTATGATGTCTAAGGCCTGATTAAGTTAAATCAACAAGGAATGATCATTCTGTGTCCTTGGATTTAACATGACATCTGTAACAAAAGGATAAATGATTGATTCACCTAAATCATTTCAAGTTGGATACTTGAAGGGGATGATGTTATTGAATGGCTTCTAAGTCATGCGTATTAAAGGTAGTAAACCGTTGTTAGGCGGTATTTACTGCTTGCATCAATCTTCTATGTATCTTGTGCAAGTGGGAGATTGTTGGATTCTGTATGCCCAAGACACATAGAACATTGATGTGGTTAGTACGTTGTGATCCAAGTCGGGTCATACCCAATAACAAGCTTAGCAAACACCAATTAATATTTAATTGATGATATGATCATGCAATTAAATAATTACACCAATTTAGAAAATGGGTTTTCTAAATAAATTATATGTGAGAAAGAACAAATTATGAGGATAGTTTGTTCATGGATATTATTTGTTATGTTGTTTAAATTAGTCAAGCAACATCAATAATAATAATGTGTGTGTGTGCATATTATGTATAATTAAATGGTTAATTATGTTAAAACATTTTATAAAACTTAGAAGGTTTTAAAGGGGAAAACCCTAAAAAGGGTTATATGGATGGGTTTCGGCCGTAAGGGCCATTCCTCTCCTCTCCTCTTTCTTGTTCTTGAAACAAAACCTCTCAAAAGAACACACACATCTGATCTACCTTTTTTTCTCACATGCAAAATCGATTCAAGGGCTGGATTTCATCATCTGGAAGATGGATCTCATGGTTGAAACAAAGTTCCAGCAACCTTGCAATTGTTCACTGCTGGAATTCGATTTCAGCTTGGTTCTTGGTTCGATTTTGGTGTCAAATCCTAGCAAAATGGTGTTTTCTTGAAGGCTTGTGGGTATGAGCACTTGAGGACATCTACACTTGATGTCTTGGTCATTCAATGGCAGCTGCATGTTCATTTTGTTCACGTTTTCAGCATCTTTGGATGATGGCTTTTCAGCCACGTTTTGAGAGCATACAAAGAGCTGCATGTTCACGTTTTCAGCAGCTTTGGGTGTTGGCTTTTCAGCCACATTTTGACAGCATACAAAGAGCATGAATAAGGTAGTTCATCTTCATCATACTTCCACGGTTTTAACAGAATGCATCCACGGTTTTGACAGCATGAATAAGGTAGTTCATTGTGTTGATTTGGTTGTTTTGTTTGCTTCTTGATAACTAATCTATTCACATATATATGATCCTTTGTCTTTGGGTTTGTTGAAATATTATTATGAACTTTAATTTTCAGATTATAGAATACGAAATTAAGTTCATATTCCGCTGCGTTTTCTTATTTAAAATGGTTAAACAACATTGTTTAGATCCAACAAACCCAACATTTTCAACCCATTAGGGGCTGTTTTGTCATGGATGTATGAATCCCTTATCTTTCAAGGTTTTATCTTACTTGCTTTAGTATAAACCTTGAAAGATTAACATCAAATGGTTGATTATTTTGTTTGGACGAAACCCTAAAGTTTTGGTTTATGTTGGCCGAAACTTTAGGGTTAAAAAGGGAGTTCATAGTTTTTCTTATTGTTGTATTTGATACATATTTTGGTGCATAACATATCCTTGACCTAATGTGATTTGGATTTAGTTGATTGTGATTTTGTCATGTTTGGTTTTGTTCTTGAAAGGGTTGTAATATTTTTTTATGTTTGTATTTTGGGTTGTAATTTATTTATCCATTGGTTATGTAATAAATAGATTAAGTGCATTTCTTTTATTAGAAAAATTGTATTAGGATATGATTTTGTAAAAGAAGATGCACAAGTTGAAGACCCAAAGAAGGACACAAAAGACATGGACACTTGAAACATTTGTATGTGGATTCAAGTGGGAGTTCATGGACACATTTTGATGTGTCATTGTTAACCCTTAGGAAAGACCTAATGAAAACACTTGTGATGGCAAACAAGTGTAGTCAACTTAGTGGCTATAGTTATGCACTTATGATTGTAATGGTTGTGCTTGTTTGGTTGTTTGTTTTATGGTTGATTGTTTGATACTTGGATATGCATAACAAACTTATTAACAAACATAACAAGCTGAAAATTGATGGTTCTTTATCATTAAGTGGTTAATAAAAGGTTATTAAAAGGATTAATGATTTTAATAAAAAGGGTTTTATTAAAAAGAGAACCATAGGGCACCATGTGTTTGAAAGCATGCAAACGCAACGTACATAGAGTTTTCTAAACTAGAATTATGAAAACTTAAAATTTCTTTTGAAAACAAGTTTAACACCATCCTTTTGCACAACACTTGAGTCACTTGGAAACTCTTAATGGGATAAAGGTCACCTAACTATTTTGAGGAAACTTGTGATTTAAGGTGGGAATACCATATTTGTGGGATAAAGATCACCTAACCACTTGTGTTGGTAAACCCACGTGTGTGTGTAAGTAGGGTGACTTGATTTACAAACCATGTTAAATGGATCACCTACAATGTGGTTTACAAAGGGTGTTGATGGGATTAACATGCCGACTATACATATGATGTTTAAAGTCGATCCCATACCTCTAGAAGTTGCAAAGGGTTGCAATTGTCAAAATGTTGACTACCTTGTTAATTTAAATAATAGGATAATGGTCACCTAACCACTATTTAAATACGTTGGATTCTAGAACTTTAAATTTGTGTATGACACATAAAAGGGTATTAATTATTAAAATACGACAATATCAAAAATAATAAAATTGGACTTTGTTAAATTTTGTAGATGGACACTAACAACAATGAAAATAATGATATCCCGTCCGCTCACTCACTATCACTAAGGACCATTCTCCAAAAGGAGCGTCTAAACCATAACAATTTTATTGATTGGTTTCGAAACTTGAGAATTGTTCTCAAGCAAGAGAAACGATCATACATATTAGACTATCCGATTCCCGATCAACCCAATGTGGAAGATGAGGAGGCCTATATGAATTGGGTAAAATACACTGAGGACTCGGTCCAAGTGTCTTGCCTCATGTTGGCAAGTATGACTCCGGATCTCTAAAAGGAGTATGAAAATCACGGAGCATACGACATGATTACCCAGTTGAAGGAAACGTTCCAACAACAAGCAAGGTTAAAGCACTTTGAAACGGTTCGAGCACCCCATGCATGTCATATGGATGACACCCTATCGGTCTCATCTTATGCACTTAAGATGAAAAGCCACATTGACCGCCTCGAAAGGCTGAATTGTCCCTTCTCGAAAGAGTTGGCTATGGATTTGATCCTCAACTCTTTGTCAAAAAGGTTTGACAACTTTGTTATGAATTATAACATGAACGGGTGGGACAAGAACACAAGTGAACTTCACTCTATGCTCAAAACAGCCGAGGCAGCCATGGGTAAAAAGGTTTTACCCGTTCTTACCATCAATGAAGGTGGGAACAAGAAGAGGCCTCACCCCGCACCCAAGGCAAGTGTTGCCAAGGGTAAAGGGTACGTTAGGGGAAAAGGAAAGGGAGTAGTAAGAGCGCCACCACCAAAACCAGTGGAGAAGAAGCAAAAGGTTTCTTTGAATGACCCATGCTTTAAGTGTAGGGAGATAGGACATTGGACAAGAAATTATCCTGTCCATCTCAAAGAGTTACAAACTAAGAGGGATGCGGGGCAAACCTCAGGTATAGTTTTCATGATTCATATTGATCTCAATTTAATATCCTCTAACACATGGGTATTTGTGAAGTCACTAGATCGGTAAACATCCAAGCATGTTCTTGACGGAAGGATAAACAACCAAAAGACAAAAAATAGTACGAACAATAATCGAATGATTTCATTGATAAAACATAACGATTTTAAGCTCGTTACAACTTAAGAATCAAGACTCTTGGCAAGGGGGAGATCAAGCATGATCTCCCCTCTCATCCGGCAGCACCTAGGCACCAGGCACACTATCAAAAAAACCCTTGGGTTTCTACACATTGAAACTGGTATATATAGGCCTCGGCCCATATTAGATGTGACTGGGCCCATTCGTGCGATTAGACCATGCGTATGGTTCAATCATACGACTAGACCATGCGTATGGTTCAATCGTACGACTGGACCATTCTTATGGTTCAGTCTTACGAATGCCCTAATCGCATCTCTTAGTCGCGTGACTGGTCCATTAGCATGGCTCAGTCATACAACTGAGTCTCATTCGCATATGCTCTTGCGAATGACCCAGTTTCATGTGTTTACAAGGTGTATTACATTAAGCCTAGACTATTCGTCAAGCGACGAACACACTAGATATGACTATATATGCTCCAACAGTATTGGATACCGGATGTGGAACTCATATTTGCATTTTGTTGCAGGGGTTCAAAAGAAGTAAGGACTTCAAGAAAGGGGATGTAAGCCTCTACATGGGGAATGGGGCAAAAGTTCAAGTTAAAGACCGTGGGGACTACATCTTGAAGCTTCCAAATTGTTTGGAAGTGGAAGCAATTTTGAACAATGTCTTGTATGCTACTAGTTTGACTAGGAGCATTATTTCAGTTGCCCAATTAAGACAATATGGTTATGTTTTGACATTTATTGAAAATGAAATTCATGTTTCTTTAAATGACATCTTTTATTTTAAAGCTATTCCTATTAATGGTATTTGTGAATTGGTTCGTGAAAACACATTATATGATAGTTCATTGTACCAAACCACCACCAAGAAGCTCAAATTGGATTTGAGTGACACCTATCTTTGGCATTATCGTCCTGGTCATATAAACAAGAAGCGCATACAAACACTTTAAAAGAATGGTCTTTTAAAAGCAAGTGAATATGATTCATTTGATGTATGCGAATCTTGTTTACAAGGAAAAATGACTAAGGCACCTTTTAGTGGCAAAACCGAAAGGGCAAAATAATTATTAGGTATCATACATTCGGATGTATGTGGTCCATTTAAGCCAATGACTAGGTACAATGAAAGATACTTCATTACCTTTACCGAAGACTATAGTCGATATGGGTATGTGTACTTGTTAAGACACAAAGATGAAGCTTTTGAAATGTTCAAAACCTTCCATAATGAAGTAGAAAATCAACTCAACAAGTCGATAAAAATTTTCCGCACCGATAGAGGAGGTGAATATCTATGTGATGTTTTTAGAGATAATCTTAGAAGTTGTGGGATTGTCTCACAACTATCTCCACCTGGAACACCATAACACAATGGTGTGTCCGAGAGGATAAATTGAACTCTATTGGATATGGTTCGATCTATGATGGCTAGAAGCTCAATGCCTCTATCATTTTGGGGTTTCACTTTGCTCTTTATGGCCCATATTTTGAATATGGCCCCAAACAAGAAAGTAGAAAATACACCTTTCAAAATATGGCATGGAAGGGTTCCATCTCTATCATATCTAAAGGTGTGGGGTTGTGAGGCTTATGTTAAGACTCCCACCTCAAACAAGTTAGAAAGTCGTTCCACTAAGTGTATCTTCATTGGATATCCTAGAGATTCTATGGGATATTATTTCTATGATCCATTGGAATAAAAGGAGTTTGTTGCCAAGAAGGCTGAGTTCTTAGAAGCTAAGTTCCTTATGGAAGGAGCTAGCAGTAGAACTGTAGATCTTGAAGAGGATCAAGAACCACAACCCGATACACGTTTGGTTGACACTAGCACTCAACATGAGGATGTTGAGGATGATCAAATGGTTGATCAATACACACAAAACATTCATAGATCTGGTAGAACTAGTAATCCACCTGAAAGATATGGATTTTTCATAGATGGATGCTATGTGGTAGATTCCGATGAACCAACCACATACCGTGATGTAATGTCCAATTTGGATTGTGACAAATGGCTTGAAGCCATGAACGTTGAGATGCAATCCATGTATAACAATCAAGTGTGGGACTTGGTTGTACCACCTCTTAATTCTAAGATAGTTGGAAGTAAGTGGGTTTTTAAGAAGAAAACCAATATGCATGGACGCTTGGATACTTACAAAGCTAGACTTGTAGCAAAAGGTTTCACTCAAACTCAAGGGGTTGATTATGATGAGACCATCTCGCTGGTTGCAATGCTAAAGTCTATTAGGATATTATTTTTCGTAGTTGCTCATTATGATTATGAGATTTGGCAAATGGATGTCAAAACCGCTTTTCTAAATGGATATCTTAAGGAAGATGTCTATATGGTTTAGCCTAAAGGTTTTGTTGATCCAAAACATCCTAACAAAGTATGCAAATTAAAAAAATCAATCTATGTATTGAAGCAAGCATCAAGAAGTTGGAATCACCATTTTGATGAAGAGATATTTAAATTTGGGTTCATCAAAAATGCTGGTGAAGCATGTGTATATAAGAAAGCTAGTGGGAGCATCATCACTTTCCTAGTATTGTATGTTGATGACATCCTACTATTTGGAAATGACGTTCTAACTTTGGAGGGTGTAAAAACCTGGCTTGGAAGCCGTTTTTCCATTAACGATCTTGGTGAAGCCACCTATATTTTGGGGATAAAGATCTATAGGGATAGATCAAAGCGGTTGATAGGTTTAAATCAAAGTGCATACATTGATAAGATCTTGAAAAGGTTCAAGATGGAAAATTCTAAGAAAGGTATGGTACCTATTCAAAGAGGAACAATATTGAGTACGACTCAATGTCCAAGCTCAAAGGTTGAGCAAGATAAGATGAAGGGAATCTCGTATGCGTCTGTTATAGGATCCATCATGTACGCAATGATATGCACTAGGCCGGACGTGTCATGCGCCTTGAGCATGACAAGCCAATACCTGCAAAACCCTGGAAATAGTCATTGGATGGTTGTTAAGAACATACTTGAATACCTAAGGAGGACTAAAGATATGTTCCTAATCTATGGATCTAGTGAAGAGGAAGTCGTGGTAAAAGGTTACACGGATGCGAGTTTCCAAACTGATCGGGATGATTCATGATCACAATCGGGGTACATTTTCATCTTGAATGGAGGAGCAGTCTCTTGGAAAAGCTCTAAGCAAGATGTGGTTCCATTATCAACTAAAGAGTCAGAATACATCGCTGCTTCATTAGCAGCTCAGGAAGTTGCATGGTTGAAGAAATTCATTACCGATCTAGGGGTGGTCCCTTCCATTCAGGACCCCCTAGAAATTCTTTGTGATAACGAGGGTGCGATTGCTCAAATCAAGGAACCCTTGCACATTAAAAGACTAGGCATATTGAGCGGAGATTCAACTACATAAGGGATGAAGTTGAAAAGGGAAAGATATGTATTTGCAAAGTTCACATGGATCAAAACATTGCGGATCCACTCACGAAGATCCTTGAAAAGGCAAAGCATGAAGGTCATACTTGTGCCATGGGACTTCGATATTCTAGTGACCGGATTTGATCTTATAATTTTGTATTTGGATATTGGAACCTTTCATTACTTGAATAAATTATTTGGTTATAATGTTTCAACTAATGTTCCTATTTTGCATGTTTAAAATCCATGAGTAAGTCATTTACTCAAAATGTTCGTAGTCATTCATACTTGTGGGAACAAGTATGAGGGTAAGACTATTATGAACTTGGATTGGTAGATATTCATATGGATGAATATAGAGTAAAGGGTTGCTGCCAAGGTTCATAGATATTTGTGGGATGCAAATATTGGACTGACCCACATCTTAAATATTACTACATGGAATCTTCCTGATTGATCATAAGTAATTTTAAGTAAAGGCGAATATCATTTGGTATCCTCTGACCTGAGATACATATTGGGTCTTGATATTCACCGAATGTTATACTTTGACTTAGTTCTTTGCTGTTCTGAAACATGGCAATACATAAGGTTGAATTCAAGTATAATACGAGGTGATTATGAAAGACGTATGTAGTCAAGATGGGATTTGTCCCTCTTATTCGTTGAGAGTAAGATGCCTAAGGCCTGATAAAGTTAAATCAATGGAGAATGATCACTCTGTGTCTCTGGGATTTAACATGACATCTGTGACAAAAGGGATAGATGATTGATTCACCTAAAACATTTCGAGTAAGGTACTTGAAGGGGATGATGTTATTTAATGGCTCTTAGTCATACGTATTAAGGGTAGTAAACCGTTGTTAGGCAGTATTTACTGCTTGCATAAATCTTATATGAAACTTGTGAAAGTGGGAGATTGTTGGATCTTGTATACCCAAGACACATACAAGATTGATGTGGTTAGCATATTATGATCCAAGTCGGGTCATACCCAATAACAAGCTAAGCAAATACCAATAAATATTTATTGATTGATATGATAAAACAAATAAATATTAACACCAATTTAGAAAATGGGTTTTCTAAATTATTGCATTTGAAATAGAACAAATTATATAGATAATTTGTTCATGAGAACTGATGGAAAATATCTTTTGGGATGGACTGTGTCAACAATTAGAAAACGCAGCGGAATATGAACTTAATTTCTATAAAAGGGCTTAGATTGTAATTGTTTTCTAAACAATGTGGTTTAACCACTTAGAGTCAGTGGGATCTATAACAGTTTGTTTTCTTATTTAAGTTCATCCCAAAAGATACGGATTGTTTTCTTATTTAACACAATTAGAAAGTTTTGAAGAAAATTTCTATAACAGGGCTTAGATTGTAATTGTTAGACCGAAAGGCCATAGCATATTTAAAAAGTTTTTCAAAAGAGATCTAGTCAAGGTTGATCATCCCAATAGCTGTAATTAAATATTTAAATCTTTGTTCATCAAATGCCTTTGTGAACAAGTCAGCATATTGTTCATTTTAATCAACCTTAACTAATTTTATGAGATGCTTCTCATGAATATCTCGGATGAAATGATACCTGATGTCAATATGCTTGGTCTTTGAGTGCTTCACTAGATTCACTGTGATGGAAATGGCACTCTTGTTGTCTATATGGATAGGAACTTCCATGAAGTTGAATCTATAGTCTATCATCTGATTCTGAATCCACAGCAGTTGAGCACAGCAGCTGGCAGCAGCAATGTATTCAGCTTCAGCAGTTGATGTAGAGACACAGGATTGTTTCTTGCATTTCCATGAAATGATCCTTCCACCCAGAAATTGACATCCTCCTGATGTGGATTTCTTGTTGATGTTGCAGCCACCATAGTCATTATCAGTGTAACCATAGAGGTTGAAGTCCTTGTTCGTAGGATACCAAAGTCCTAGTTTAGGAGCTCCCTTTAGGTATCTAAGAATCCTTTTGACAGCAACCAGGTGAGACACCTTAGGAGCAGCTTGATATCTTGCACAGATGCAAGTTGCAAACATGATATCAGGTCTGTCTACAGTTAGATACATCAAAGACCCAATAATTTCCATGTACTGATGCTGACCAGTATCCTCCCCCTCAGAGTCAGGATAAAGATTATGGTTCCTGGCTATAGGTGTCTTGGCTGACTTACAATCCTTCATTTCAAATCTATCTAAGATGTCCTTGACATACTTAGATTGACTGATGAAAAACCCTTCTTTCATCTGCTTCACTTGAATTCCAAGGAAGAAGTCCATCTTGCCCATAGAACTTATCTTGAACTTCTTCCTCAAGGTGCTCTCAAAGTCCTTACATATTTAGTCATTTGAAGAACCAAATATGATATCATCCACATAGACTTGTACAAGCAACATGTCCTTTCTAGATCTCTTTATGAATAATATCTTGTCTATAGTACCTCTGGTATAGTCATTCTTCAGTAGAAATTGAGACAAAGTCTCATACCACAGCCTAGGTGCTTGGTGTAGGCCATAGAATGCCTTGTTCAATTTGCACACAGTTGGGATGTTGTGGATCTTCAAATCCAGGTGGCTGGCACACATAGACTTCCCTTTCTATATCCCCATACAGAAGTGCATATTTCATATTAAGTTGGTAGACAGTGAAGTTCTTGGTCACTTCTTAAGATTTTTACCTTATGATCTATCTGGTTCTCAATTTTAAGAATAAAAAATTTTAAAATTTCAGCAGTTTCATCCTTAGTTCTTAGAAGGAAAACCCATGTATATCTAGTAAAGTGATCAACCATCACAAGGCAGTATGATTTCCTTCCAATGCTCATTATACTTGTAGGAACAAAGAGATCCATGTGTAACAAGTGTTATGGAGTGGTCATAGAGTTAACTTCTTTGGATTTATGAGGAACCTTGGTTGTTTCCCTTTCAGGCAAGCAACACAATTATCCTTGCAAATAAATTCCTTTTTAGGCACACCATGTACCAAGTTATTTTTGACCAGCTTGTTCATGGTCTTAAAATTAACTTGACACATTCTCTTACGCCATAGAGTTGACTCATCACCATTTGCTTTGGAAAGAAAGCATAATACTTTACCTAGTGGGGAAGCATTATTCATATCAAGCTTGTACATATCCCCTTTCCTGGGAGATCTAAAAAGCACTAATTCCTAAGGAATTATCATTATTGGATCTTGTATACCCAAGACACATACAAGATTGATGTGGTTAGTGTTGGATTCTTTATGCCCAAGACACATAGAAAATTGATGTGGTTAGTACGTCATGATCCAAGTCGGGTCATACCCAATAACAAGTTTAGCAAACACCAATATGTATTTAATTGATGATATGATCATGCAATTAAATCATTGCACCAATTTTAGAAAAATGGGTTTTCCTAAATGAATTGTATGTGAGAAAGAACAACTTATAATTATATTTTGTTCATGGACATTATTTGTAATGTTATTTAAGTTTGTTAAATAACATCAAATAATAAGAGTGTGTGTTTAAGTTATATATTTAAAAGGTTAAATTATATAACTAATAATAATACAACTAGTAACAATTTAGTCAGTGTTTTAAAATGGGAAACCCATTTCAAAAGACAAAAGCGGTCGCCCCTTCAAGGGCACATTTGGTCATTTTGTTGTCTTGAGAACACACACTAATTAAGACTAGACACTCTCCCCAAGTTCAGCTCTCTCTCTCTCTCTCATATGCAAGGGCCAAGAACACTCACACATTTTCTCTCAAACTTCTTGAAGAAAACATGCTGAAAATCAGATTTTCAGCATTCATGGTTCGAATTTGGTGCACAAATCCTAGCAAGAAAGGTGTTTTGCATCATGCTTGTGGGTATGGAAGCTTGAGGACATCTACTTTGATGTATTGGCCATTCAAAAGCAGCCCCATCTTCATTTAAATCACGTTTTAGCAGCCCTTATGGAAGGTGTCTCATTCACATTTTCAGCAGCCTACAAAGGTAGTTTGTTGATGTTGTTTTGGTTGTTTCCTTCTCTTGATTGCTAGTTCAAACACATATGAATAATCCTTATCATTTGGGTTTGTTAAAACAAAGTTATGAACTTTTAATTTTCAGATTACAACATGATATTAATCTATTATTCCGCTGCGTTTTCTTAGTTTAAATGGTTAAACTAGTTTGATAAAGGTCAAACAAACCCAAGTAATAGGATCCATCATACATGCGATGATATGCACTAGACCGGACGTGTCATGCGCGTTAAGCATGACAAGAAGATATCAGCAGAATCCAAGTAATAGCCATTGGATGGCTGTTAAAAGTATATTGAAATACCTTAGGATGACTAAGGATATGTCTCCATTATGAATAGGGTAGCATTGTCCACTACAAAATATGAATACATAGCCGCCTCATTAGCAGCTTTGGAAGCTGCATGAATAAAAGGTTTATCACCGATCTAAGGGTGGTCTCTACCATTCAAGACCCCTTAGAAATCTTTTGTGATAACGAGGGTGCGATTGTTCAAATCAAGGAACCCCGTGCACATCAAAAGATTAGGCACAATGAGGGGAGATTCAACTACATAAGGGATGAAGTTGAAATGGGAAAGATATGTATTCGCAAAGTTCACTTTGACCAAAAGATTGCGGATGCACTCACGAAGCTCCTCAAAAGGGCAAAGCATGAAAGTCATACTTGTGCCTTAGGACTTCGATATTCTACTGATTGGAATTGATCTGTTTTAGTATTAATATTGAAAATATGGACAAATCATAATATTTAACTCATCTATATATTTACGATATTTTGAGTTATATTCCTTTTAGCATGTTTACATCCATGAATAATTTCATTATTCTAAGTGCCCGTAGTCGGTCATATTTGTGGGAACAAATATGAATGTAAGACTATTATGAACTTGGATTGGTGGATATTCATAAGGCATGAATATAGAGCAATTGGTTGCCTCCAAGGTTCATAGATATTCGTGGGATATGAATATTGGACTGACACGCATCTCAAATCTTACTACATGGAATCTTATTGATTGATCAAAGTAAATTTTGAGTAAAGGCGAATATCATTGGGTATCCTCTGACCTGAGATACATATTGGGTTTTGATATTCACTAAGTGTTATACCTTGGGCTAGTTCTTCGCTGATATGAAACAATTGTCAGTACATAAGGCTATGTTCAGATATAACATAAGGTGATTGCGAGAAACATATGTAGTCAAGATGGAATTTGTTCCTCTTATTCATTGAGAGCATGATGTCTAAGGCCTGATTAAGTTAAATCAACAAGGAATGATCATTCTGTATCCTTGGATTTAACATGACATCTATAACAAAAGGATAAATGATTGATTCACCTAAATCATTTCAAGTTGGATACTTGAAGGGGATGATGTTATTGAATGGCTTCTAAGTCATGCGTATTAAGGGTAGTAAACCGTTGTTAGGCGGTATTTACTGCTTGCATCAATCTTCTATGAATCTTGTGCAAGTGGGAGATTGTTGGATTCTTTATGCTCAAGACACCTAGAATATTGATGTGGTTAGTACGTCATGATCCAAGTCAGGTCATACCCAATAACAAGTTTAGCAAACACCAATATCTATTTAATTGATGATATGATCATGCAATTAAATCATTGCACCAATTTTAGAAAAATGGGTTTTTCTAAATGAATTGTACGTGAGAAAGAACAACTTATAATTATATTTTGTTCATGGACATTATTTGTAATGTTATTTAAGTTTGTTAAATAACATCAAATAATAAGAGTGTGTGTTTAAGTTATATATTTAAAAGGTTAAATTATATAACTAATAATAATACAACTAGTAACAATATAGTGGGTGTTTTAAAATGGTAAACCCATTTCAAAGGACAAAAGCGGCCGCCCCTTCAAGGGCACATTTGGTCATTTTGTTGTCTTGAGAACACACACTAATTAAGACTAGACACTCTTCCCAAGTTCAGGTCTCTCTCTCACATGCAAGGGCCAAGAACACACACACATTTTCTCTCAAACTTCTTGAAGAAAACATGCTGAAAATCGGATTTTCAGCATTCATGGTCCGAATTTGGTGCACAAATCCTAGCAAGAAAGGTGTTTTGCATCATGCTTGTGGGTATGGAAGCTTGAGGACATCTACTTTGATGTTTTGGCCATTCAAAAGCAGCCCCATCTTCATCTAAATCACGTTTTAGCAGCCCTTATGGAAGGTGTCTCATTCACATTTTCAGCAGCCTACAAAGGTAGTTTGTTGATGTTGTTTTGGTTGTTTCCTTCTCTTGATAGTTAGTTCAAACACATATGAATGATCCTTATGATTTGGGTTTGTTGAAACAAAGTTATGAACTTTTAATTTTCAGATTACAACATGATATTAATCTATTATTCCGCTGCGTTTTCTTAGTTTAAATGGTTAAACTAGTTTGATAAAGGTCAAACAAACCCAACAGTTAGTACGTTATGATCCAAGTAGGGTCATACCCAATAACAAGCTAAGCAAATACCAATAAATATTT
The DNA here is from genome assembly GCA_024085815.1 of Flaveria linearis. Taxonomy (NCBI): domain Eukaryota; kingdom Viridiplantae; phylum Streptophyta; class Magnoliopsida; order Asterales; family Asteraceae; genus Flaveria; species Flaveria linearis. The sequence goes on from CM044013.1 coordinate 37,253,579, forward strand.
ATTTGTTGATATGATCAAACAAATAAATATTAACACCAATTTAGAAAATGGGTTTTCTAAATTATTGCATTTGAAATAGAACAAATTATATGGATAATTTTTTATGAGAAATTATTTATATTATTATTTAAGTAGGTTAAATAATAGTAAATAAAAGTGTGTTCAAGTTATAAAATTAAAAGGGTTTTAATTTTATAAACTTGAGAGGTAAAGATTTTTAAAAGTTTAAAAAAGATTGGGTGGGAACACCCAATTTCGGCCTCCCCTGGCATGCCCACATTGGGATTCCTTTTGTCTTGTTTTTTACAAGACTTAACTCATTCTTACACTCTTTCATTACACACTATCTCTCACACACATGCAACGTTCTCTTCTTCCTTCTTGGCTGAATTTTTGAGTTAGAAAGGCTGAAATTTTCGGATCTAAGAAGTTCATAGCTGAAATTTTGGTTTTGAAGAAGGCACAAGAAGAGGGTTTTTGGTGTTGCATTTCCTAACAAGCTAGGTGTTTGCAAGAGCTTGTGGGTATACAAGCTTAAGGATTTCTCTTTTGGAGGCTAGGCATTCAAGAAGCATCATCATCTTCTTCTCATCCATATAACATCCTTTTGTTCTTGAAAGGTAGTTTCAAGAACATCCTATGGTTGTTCTTTTTGGTTTTTGATAGCATTTCATTTCACATACATATGATCCTTGTTCATGGGTTTGTTTTGAGTTAAAAATGGTGTATTTTCATATTACTAAACCAACTTTTAACAACTTATATCCGCTGCATTTTATAGTTTAAATAGTTAAACTAACTTTGATAATCATGTAACTAACCCAACAGTCATCCCAGGTTTGAGGATAATGCCCTCATGTTCTGTGAAAATCATATGGTGCTTTTGGTCACAGAATTGAGAAACACTTAACAGGTTCTGTTCAAGCTGTTTAGAAAAGTTTACCTTGTCAATTTTTAACTTACCATTGGATACACTTCCCCTGCCAGAAATGTATCCTCCATTTTCACCTCCAAACTGAACAAGTCCTTCATCAAAATATTGAAATTGTTAAAGAAGAGATTTGTTCCCTGTCATATGCCTTGATCATTCACTGTCCACAATTCATATATTTCCATTTTTGTCAAGTGGATGTCCCTGCACATAAGGTGAAAAGGTTAGTTACTATTGGAGACCCAAGCCTTGTTGGTCTGGGGTTCTTCTAATATGGATGACAAAATTGAACCAAAATGTTGACATAGGGGTTCAATTGTGGTTTTGGAAGAAGAGGTTAGGGCTCCAGCATCTTCTTTGATCTTCCATTCCATCCTTTGGTTGACCAATAAAGCTGAGCTTGATGAAGCTTGAGCAGCGGAGCTTTCTTCCGAAGCTTCTTTCTTTTCGGAAGAAGCTTTTAAAATCTGTTCTTCCGAAGCAGTCTTTACTTCGGAAGGTTTCAAAAGGAATCCTCTTGTTCTTTGGAATTTTCCTTGTCTTTACTTCCGAAGCTGTTTTTCCTTCGGAAGAATGATTTTCTTCTGAAAGTAATTTGGCTTCGGAAGTAAGTTTTCCTTTTCTCAAAATTTGAACCATGTGATAAGGTACAAATGTGAAACCTTCCTTGACTTCTTCCTTCTTAACATTATTTGCATAATGGGTGCTTGCAGGATTATAGTAACAATCTTTAGCCATGTGGTTATGCAGACCACACATTATGCATGCAATGTTGCTTTTCAAGGGGTGTGTTGACTGCTATTTCTTGCACTTCTCAATAGTCTTCCCCTTCAGTTTCTAATCCTTTAGCTGGATAGGAGTGTTGGTACTGCATTCCTTTCCTGGATCAGATTTTCCTACCACCTGGAATCCTTCTGAGATAAACACACCCTTTTGTTGTGGGTCTATCTTCAGCTTGGATTCAACTACTTTCTTGGCAGTTTTCTTGGCTGCCTTGGCTTTGTTTCTTCTGTCTTTGGTGGTCAGGAGTTGTTCATTACAGGTGAGGATCGAGTTTTCTACCTGATCCTTTCATGTATTGGTCTCCCTATTTGCATCATTCTTCCTCTCATATGATAGGGGGTCAGCAGATGGAACCTCTTGCTCTTCAGTACCATATCTTGGTTGTCTTATAGACTCATAAGAATATGGTGGAGCAATTTCATTGGTTCCCAACCCTCCTTTGTTTTGATAACATAATTTTGAGTGGGAGAATGATGCAAGAATGGTTTGGAAATTATGCTCTTCAATAGCATACTTCTTTGCTTTAGCCTCTGCTATGAATAGCTGGGATTGAGCCTCAATTCACTTGGAAATTAAATCTTTGATTGAGTCCTGTAATTTGTTTGTTCATGCTTTAAAGAGGACACAGTTATTTCTAACACTTCAATTTTCATTTTATAGTCCTGATATAGTTTACTTTAGCAATACCAGGTGGAGTGCAAAGATGTTCATATACCTTGCTATCACCAGTTTTGGCCATGATTGCTTGAGCAAGATTTACTTCTTGCACCATGAAGCTCCGGTCAACTTCTTGAGCAACAGCAGTAGTTTGATGTTTAGTTGATGCAGTTTTATGTGTGGTAGAAGATATAGAGGCTTGAGTGGCTCATGGGTTGGATTTTGGAGCTCTGTATTCCCTGGCAAAGTGACCAAGTTGATTACAGTTATACCACTTGGCCTTGCTTTTGTCAAACTCAAATTTGCTATTGGTTGGGTTTTGAGGGAGCTGCCTTCTAGTTCTTTTAAAGAACTTCTTTGCTCTATAAGTCAGCAGAGCCATTTGTTGGACTATGTCCATGTATTCAACGTCATAAGGGCTGAAGCATTCTAGATCTTCAAAGCAGAACTGCAAGTCATTAGAATGTTCATTTCCTGAAGCAAAGGCACAATTGTCCGGGAAGGGACTTGATTGAGCCTGTTGAGACTTTGGTGTTTCAGGAAAAGTGATGTATGGACCAGAAGAACTTGGTTGCTGCTGGGAGTAAGTCAGATACTGTAACATCCAAAAGTTCAATATTATATATTTAATTAAGATTAGTGTTCAGTCGCATAACATGCATGCGAATGAACCTCAGTCGCACGCCTTACGTGCGTATGAGGCTCAATCGCACGAATCACAGGCGTATGGGCCCCAGTCGCATAACTCTCAGTCGCCTGGCCTCCATTCGCCTCTCTTCCAATAGCCTAAGGTGGTTAACACTAAAATATTAAATATATTGGTATATGTGTGCAGAAGAGATAAGCACACACACACATACCAAACATATACACATCCCGTACACTTCCTGAACTCGAACAACCTTCGAACCTTCAATTGATCAACGATTTCGGCTCTGTTTTGGTAAGTTTCGCTTGGCACGGATCGATCCTTGAATGCATTAAGCTGTGTATGTGATTGAAATGGATCCAAAAACATGCTTAAATCTATGTTTTGATTCAATCTTTCGCTAAGTTGAAAACCGAGGATTCGGAACCGAGTTTTTGTGAAATTTTGGTGAAATAAGGACCCAAAGTTGTTGTGAAGGATGTGTACATGTTTTGTATTGAATATGACATGATCTGAACGGTTAAAACTCAAGTTTTTGGATCAAATACGTCAAGAACACATCTGCTGATCCGTTTCAGGCGAATGAGCCCAGTCGCATGCCCATTCGTACGACTGAGTCAATCGCATTGTTCAAACGTGCGACTGAAGTTCAATCGCATGAACCAATCGTACGAATGGAGGTCATTCGCACAAACCCTGTTATAGCTCATTCGCACCTCTGTCGTATGGTCCATTCGTACGACTAAGCTCAGTCGTATGTTCGGTCGTACGAATGAGTCCAGTCGTATAGCCTTAGTCATGTGAAGTGATCAGCTAGGGGTGGTTTGACTAAGTTAGGGTTGTTGTTTTAGGTTGCATTGAGAAAGAGAAGTTTTAGCTGCCCTAGCATAATTTGATTGATAACCACTTGTTGGAAATATTAAGGTGAGTTCTAATTGCCCTTTTTATGTGATTATGCCGTTTGATAAATGTTGTTTGATAAAATCGGGCACTGGCATGCATATAAATAAATATAAATGTGAAAATGAGTTGAAAGTGGTAAATTGTGATAAATGGCGAGGTGGAGGTTTGACCCACCAACTATAGACGGAGGTTTGACCCGTCAACGCCAAATATAGACGGAGGTTTGACCCGTCAACGCGCGAGGTGGAGGTTTGACCTACCAAACTATAGACGGAGGTTTGACCCGTCAACGCGCGAGGTGGAGGTTTGACCCACCAAATTAAAATTGATAAAAAGATGTCCATAAGTACCTTGTGGGTATTTGATATGCATATCAATACTGGGATAAATAAATGGACTAATGAATGTGTGTGTGGATCATTCGGTGTGATAACAGTTGATGAATTGTTACCATTGAAATATGGTGTATGTTAGAACTCACCAGTTTATCTGATTTTGTGTTTGTTTTCTAATGCATGCCAGGTAGTAATAGGAGTGCTCGTGATGGTCCCCCACAGAGTTAGCTTCCGGTTATTGTGTATGATACTGGCCACAAAAGTTGGGTTTTTTGGGAATGAAGTACTTAAAGCTTTAATAAAGTTTTGAATCTTGGTTAAAGTCTTGTAAATATGTTTAATGATGTAAACAGTTTTTAATATATGTAAAGTTCCGCTGCGTGTGTAGTCTCTGAATTGTTATAATAACCCAACTAGTAGCACCCTCCTTATTATGTTATGGTTATAAGATTGAGTGTGTTACAAGTTGGTATCAGAGCCAGGTTAAAGAGATTTGAACATTTGATTGCTTCAAACTTTAACTGAAAATGTGGGAAGTGCCAGTATCTACAACCGGAAGTGGGGTGAACTATGGTATGGATGAGTATTTAATTATTTGTGATAATTCATTTGATTGTTGAATGAAAGTAATTGTTTAAGATAAAGACTAGTATTATGTGTATGCATGATTTTGTGCTTTAGATAGGGTTAGAAATGAACTGTGAAAGGATAATGAGAAGAGGCAGGATGGTGTGAATAAGTAAATAATTGATAACACCTGGCCAATGTTATGAGCAATTTACATTATATGCAACATCCTGGTATCACTCATTATTTGATTATGGTTTATTTCTGATCGTAGATGGAGGAAACCAGTAATACAAATTCTAGACTTGAAGCTAGGATCTCTGGTGATGAACTTAAGGCAGCTATAGGTGATGAAGTCGCCCGAGTGTTGCGTACTACCTTACCTGAAATGTTGAGTGAGCTTAGGAAAGGTGGTGAATCATCTTCCCAACCAACCCCTCCATCTGTTATTGTTGAGCATGTAATGGAGAAACCAATATCATATAAGCATTTTAAGGAATGTGACCCGCCTAATTTGAAGGCCAGAAGGATGTAGTAGTAACTTACAAATGGTTACGAGAGATGGAAGCGGCATTTAAACTTAGTAGATGCAAGGAAGATCAGAAGGTGGGCTTTGCAGAGCATTCTTTTCAAGCAGAAGCCTTGTACTGGTGGGATACAGTGGAACAGGCCATGGGTGAGGCCGCCGTAAGTCAGATGACGTGGGAAACTTTTAAAGAACTGGTGATAGAAAAGTTCTGTTCGAAAGGCGAGATGGACAGAATTGAGATCAAGTTTTTACAGTTTCAAGCAGGCAGTTTAAGTCATAAAGAGTATACTTCTAGATTTGAAGAAATGGCACGCTTGGTACCTCATTTAGTAACTCCTGAGACAAAGAGGATTACTAGATATATCCAGGGATTACCCCCTAAGGTAAGAATGCTGGTAAAGTCTAATTCTCCTTCTACTTACCAAGCCACGGTGAATTTGGCCACGGACATGTATGAGGAGGTCGCTGAGTCTGAGAAACTTGTGGCGAAAGAGGAAGTGGTGAGTCATCAGGAAGCTTCACTGAGTTCTAGGCCTATGTATGGACAGAGTGGGCCGCAGAAGAGAAAGTTTAATGCTAGGGGTTTTGTAGGTCCCCCTCCTCGGTATAATAAATGCAGGAAGTTTCATAGAGGGGAATGTAGATTGAATCACCCGGCATGTCGTAAATGTGGGAAGCCTGGACATTTTGTTTCCAGATGTCCAGAACTTCGGTGTTATGGATGCGGGGAGATAGGACATATGAAATTTAAATGTCCAAAACTGAGACCTGGACCGATTCCTATTCGTACAGTGGGAGGACTGAGTAAAGGCAGCGTGAGTGGTAGTAGCGGTACTGCGGGGAGAGCATTTACAATGACTACGGAGGAGGCTAAGGCATTACCGGATATTGTGTCGGGTACGTTTCTTGTTAATAATGTACCTGCTAGAGTTTTATTTGATTCAGGGGCTAATAGAAGTTTCATATCAATAAAATTCCATGCCTTAATAAAAGTTAAACCATCAAAACTAGACGTTGCCTTTTCAGTAGAAACTGCCTCTAATGAATTTATAGTTGTCAGTGAGGTAATAGATGATTGTTTTATCGAATTAGAAGGTGCAAAATTTCCTGCTAGGCTACATATGATGAAATTAGGAGGTTTTGATGTAGTATTGGGAATGGACTGGTTATCTACGTTTGAGGCTCAGATAATATGCAAAAGAAAGATAATTGTGTTGCGAGCACCAGATGGTAATTCGGTAACGGTTTTGGTGATGATCATGATAGTGGGATGAAAGTCATATCTATGATTAAGGCTGAGAAATTATTGAATAGGGGTTGTGAGTCATTCTTAGCATATGTAGTTGATACTGTTAAGGAGACGAAGAAGTTAGAAGATGTTCCAGTAGTTTGTAATTTCCCCGATGTATTTCCAGAGGATCTACCGGGTATACCTCCTGATAGAGAAATTGAGTTTAGAATTGATTTAATACCTGAGGAAAAACCTGTCGCTAAAACCCCTTATAGACTTGCACCGGCTGAGTTAAAGGAACTCCTGAAGCAATTACAGGAATTACTAGACAAGGGTTTTATCCGACCCAGCTCTTCGCCGTGGGGTGCTCCAGTTTTATTTGTAAAGAAGAAAGATGGCAGTTTGAGAATGTGCATAGATTACAGAGAACTAAACAAGCTGACTGTCAAGAATAAATACCCATTACCCCGTATGTTTGATCAACCCCAAGGTGCTAATTGGTTCTCGAAGATAGATCTTAGATTCGGGTATCATCAATTAAAGGTGAAAGAAGAAGACATACCAAAGACAGCTTTTCGTACGCGATATGGGCATTATGAATTTTTGGTGATGTCGTTTGGGTTAACGAATGCTCCTGCTTCCTTTATGGATTTGGTGAACAGAGTATGTAGACCGATGTTGGATAAATCGGTAATTGTGTTTATAGATGATATTTTGATCTATTCTAAGAATGAAGGAGATCATGCTTGTCACATTCGAGAAGTATTAGAAACCTTGAGGAAGAATAAGTTGTACGCAAAATTCTCGAAGTGTGAATTTTGGTTAAGGGAAGTGCAATTTTTGGGTCATGTGGTGAATGCAGATGGAATATTGGTGGATCCTGCAAAGATTGAAGTTGTGGTGAACTGGGGAATTCCTAAAAGTCCTTCAGAAATTCGTAGTTTCTTAGGACTGGCAGGATACTATAGGAGATTCATTCAGGATTTTGCTAAAATTGCTTCCCCATTGACGAAGTTAACTCGAAAGGATGTTAAGTATGAATGGAATAAGGAACAGGAAACTACTTTTCAGGAATTGAAGAATCGGTTGACACAAGCCCCAGTATTAGCAATACCAGAAGGTGTAGATGATTTAGTAATATATTCTGATGCATCATATCAAGGATTGGGGTGTGTTTTAATGCAATGTGGGAGAGTTATTGCTTATGCTTCTAGACAGTTGAAGACCCATGAAGTCAATTACCCAACCCACGATTTAGAACTAGCAGCTGTAGTTTTTGCTCTTAAAATATGGCGACATTACTTATATGGAGTGAGATGTACCATCTTTACTGATCATAAGAGCCTGAAATACTTCTTTGAGCAAAAAGATTTTAATATAAGACAAAGGAGATGGTTGGAGTTAATCAAAGATTATGATTGTGAAATTTTATATCACCCCGGGAAAGCAAATGTGGTTGCTGATGCATTGAGCAGAAAGGAGAAATACGAACCGATTAAGGTTAAGGCGTATAAACTTGTAATCACTCCTAATTTTATGCAACAGCTGAAAGAAGCCCAACTGGAAGCATTAAAAGAAGGAAACATTAAGAGAGAAAGAATGGTTGGTCAAGAGAGATATTTAGAAGAAAATAGTCATTGTGTTAAAACCAGATTTGGTCGAATGTGGGTTCCGTTGGCTTTACGCGATAGGGTACTGGATGAAGCTCATAAAATCTAGGTACTCTATTCACCCAGGCATGACTAAGATGTATCAAGATTTAAAGCATGATTATTGGTGGCCAGGGATGAAATTTAATGTGATGCAATATGTAAATAAATGTTTGACTTGTGCCCAAGTGAAAGTTGAACATCAGAAACCTTATGGATTATTGCAACCATTAGCTATTCCAGTTTGGAAGTGGGATGATCTGACTATGGATTTTATAACAAAGTTGCCCCGTACACCAAAAGGTTATGATACTATTTGGGTAGTGGTAGATCAGTTAACCAAGAGTGCTTTGTTTCTACCAATATGGGAAACCTATTCGGTAGAAAGGCTAGCTGATATCTTTACTAAAGAAATAGTTAGATTGCATGGGGTTCCGAAAAGTATTACATCTGATAGACATGCCAGATTTACCTCCAGGTATTGGAGAAAATTTCACGAAGCCATGGGAACTAGACTTTACTTTAGCACAGCCTATCATCCCCAAACAGATGGTCAAAGTGAAAGAACTATTCAGACATTGGAGGATATGCTACAGGCATGTAGTATTGATTTTGGAGGTAGCTGGGATAGTCATCTTCCATTAGCTAAATTTGCATACAACAACAGTTATCAAGCTACCCTTCAAATGTCTCCGTTTGAAATGTTGTACGGAAGAAAATGCAGAACTCCACTGTATTGGGGAGATGTGGGGCAACGCGAATTGGGAAATAGTGAAATAATTGAAGAAACAATGTCAAAATTTGAAATAGTCAGAAATCATATTAGAGAAGCGAAAAGCAGGCAGAAATCGTATGCAGATCGTAGAAGAAAACCATTGGAATTTAAAGTTGGGGATTTCGTTTTGTTGAAAGTTTCTCCATGGAAAGGTATTATTCGATTTAGAAAGAGGGGCAAACTAAGTCCACGTTTTATTGGACCTTTCCAAATAGTGGAGAAAGTAGGGTACGTGGCGTATAGGTTGGACTTGCTAGAAGAACTAAGTGCTATTCATCCAACCTTCCACGTCTCTCAGTTACGGAAGTGTTTAGCTAATGAAACTCAATATGTACCATTAGATGATATTGAGATTGATGAGAAGCTCAATTATGTTGAACAACCAGTGGCCATTATGGATCGTAAAGAGAAGAAACTTAGAAATAAGAGCATTAGCTTAGTCCGGGTGCAGTGGGCACATCGCCAAGGATCTGAGTCAACCTGGGAGCCAGAAGAGGAGATGAGGCGAAACTACCCTTATTTGTTTTAATCAGGTTTCGAGGACGAAACCCTAAATAAGGTGGGTAGACTTGTAACATCCAAAAGTTCAATATTATATATTTAATTAAGATTAGTGTTCAGTCGCATAACATGCATGCGAATGAACCTCAGTCGCACGCCTTACGTGCGTATGAGGCTCAATCGCACGAATCACAGGCGTATGGGCCCCAGTCGCATAACTCTCAGTCGCCTGGCCTCCATTCGCCTCTCTTCCAATCGCCTAAGGCGGTTAACACTAAAATATTAAATATATTGGTATATGTGTGCAGAAGAGATAAGCACACACACACATACCAAACAAATACACATCCCTTACACTTCCTGAACTCGAACAACCTTCGAACCTTCAATTGATCAACGATTTCGGCTCCGTTTTGGTAAGTTTCGCTTGGCACGGATCGATCCTTGAATGCATTAAGCTGTGTATGTGATTGAAATGGATCCAAAAACATTCTTAAATCTATGTTTTGATTCAATCTTTCGTTAAGTTGAAAACCGAGGATTCGGAACCGAGTTTTTGTGAAATTTGGTGAAATAAGGACCCCAAGTTGTTGTGAAGGATGTGTACATGTTTCGTATTGAATATCACATGATCTGAATGGTTAAAACTTGAGTTTTTGGATCAAATACGTCAAGAACACAGCTGCTGATCCGTTTCAGGCGAATGAGCCCAGTCGCATGCCCATTCGTACGACTGAGTCAATCGCATTGTTCAAACGTGCGACTGAAGTTCAATCGCGTGAACCAATCGTACGAATAGAGGTCATTCACACAAACCCTGTTATAGCTCATTCGCACCTCTGTCGTATGGTCCATTCGTACGACTAAGCTTAGTCGTATGTTCAGTCGTACGAATGAGTCCAGTCGTATAGCCTTAGTCGTGTGAAATGATCAGCTAGGGGTGGTTTGACTAAGTTAGGGTTGTTGTTTTAGGTTGCATTGAGAAAGAGAAGTTTTAGCTGCCCTAGCATAATTGGATTGATAACCACTTGTTGGAAATATTAAGGTGAGTTCTAATTGCCCTTTTTATGTGATTATGCCGATTGATAAATATTGTTTGATAAAATCAGGCACTAGCATGCATATAAATAAATATAAATGTGAAAATGAGTTGAAAGTGGTAAATTGTGATAAATGGCGAGGTGGAGGTTTGACCCACCAACTATAGACGGAGGTTTGACCCATCAACGCCAAATATAGACGGAGGTTTGACCCGTCAACGCGCGAGGTGGAGGTTTGACCCACCAAACTATAGACGGAGGTTTGACCCGTCAACGCGCGAGGTGGAGGTTTGACCCACCAAATTAAAATTGATAAAAAGATGTCCATAAGTACCTTGTGGTATTTGATATGCATATCAATACTGGGATAAATAAATGGACTAATGAATGTGTGTGTGGATCATTCGGTGTGATAACAGTTGATGAATTGTTACCATTGAAATATGGTGTATGTTAGAACTCACCAGTTTATCTGATTTTGTTTGTTTTCTGATGCATGCCAGGTAGTAATAGGAGTGCTCGTGATGGTCCCCCACAGAGTTAGCTTCCGGTTATGGTGTATGATACTGGCCACAAAAGTTGGGTTTTTTGGGAATGAAGTACTTAAAGCTTTAATAAAGTTTTAAATCTTGGTTAAAGTCTTGTAAATATGTTTAATGATGTAAACAGTTTTTAATATATGTAAAGTTCCACTGCGTGTGTAGTCTCTGAATTGTTATAATAACCCAACTAGTAGCACCCTCCTTATTATATTATGGTTATAAGATTGAGGGTGTTACAGATACTATTGGGACTGGGGGTTTCTTGATCCTTCAGCAACAACTAGAGCATTGCTAGTGGAAGGACCAGAAATTTTGTTCATCTAATGGTCTTTCTGAGTCTCCATCTCTACACGGTATCCATCAAGAATACCGAATAGTTCAGTCATTGTAAAAGTGTTCAAGTTCTCTGTTCTCTTGATAGAGACACAGTAGAAAATCCACTCTTAAGGAAGTGCACTCATGAACTTCCTTGTTAGGTCTCTTTTCTCAAGAGAAACCCTAACTAACTGAAGTGATGAGATAAGATCCATGTACCTGAAATATTGCTGGCTAAGAGTCTCTCCAGTAATATAGGTAAAGTTTTCAAACTGCTACTTTATAGAGTCTTTCTTGGAGTCATTAGAACCAGAGTACATCTGAGTCAAAGCATCAAAGAGTTCTTTGGCTGTCTACCAATGCTCAAAGACTACCATGATGGAGTTTGGTATTGCTGTAAGCAGTACAGTCACGGCTTTGCTATCGATATCCATATTCTTATGATCTTCATCTGAGTAATCTTCAACATCCTTTTCTATCATGGCACATTTGCCATCAGGTAATGCCACCTTTGGCTAGTAAGGACCATTAATGATAGATCTCCACATCTGGCTATCTTGATACTTGATGAAGCCTTTAATCCACATCCTCCAGGATCTGAAATTTTTAGGAGTGATGATAGGAGCTTTAGTCATCGTTCCCATTTCAAATTCTGGTGATTTCCGGTTCGTGGCCATTTTGAGTGAGGTGAGTGTATGAATGAAAAGTCAAGATGATTTGGGATGGTGAGATCTTATAAACAAGAGCCTGGAAGCTCTGATACCAATTGCAGGATCGTTACAAGTCACTCAACACAATGGTTCTCTCTTAAACTCACTTGGTTACACTCAAACGATGAAGCAGAATCTTCTAAGAGTCGATAATAATATACTAAGTAAGCAAGACACAAGAATAAGTTTTTCAAGATACTTGTATATATTAATTCTCAACTCAAAGATTACAAGACTCTTACAAGCATGCTCTAATGAGCATACAATGAGAACTATATATACTACTATCTACAGCCGGTTATACTTGGAAACCAGTAATACAACTATACAAAATACTACAGATGCTAGAAGTATGTAAACTAAGATAAATTATTATCCTAGTATTAGGTAGTAATGACAAGCCCATGACTTACCTTTTGTCACCCACTAAGGTTGGTAACTGTACTAACCTATGATGGATGAGCAGTGGATAAAGTAAGGTCAAACATACCGACATGGAGAAGTTCCATGTAGTCTGTCAGTGTAGCAGTTGACTGACAGACACCTTACTTTATCTACTCTTCACAGTTGTTACTTTCGAAGGTAAGTAAACTTCCGAAGACATAAAGTCTTTCGAAGGTACTTTGGCTTCAGAAGGAACAACTCCTTCAAATCAGTTGCTTCCAGTCTTTATCTTCTTTATACTTCAGAAGAGTAAACTTAGTCTCGGAAGACTAAGTTTCTCTTCGGATGTTCTTCTAGTCTTGGCTTCGAAATGTGGTGGACTTGTCTTCGGAAATGGAGCTTTGTCTTTAGAAGTCCTTCATAGATTACACCAAAATCAAGTTAAGTGTTTGTTTTGGTTGCACCAGCCTTATCAGACCCAACAAGTATAGATTCGCTGTGACGAGGACACAAGAACATGTGCCCGGGCGAATCTATAGTTTCGCTAAAACTATCCTTGCAAAACTATCAAGTACGCACAGACAGCATAACAAGACAGTTTCGCCCGGGATTAAGGAACTTTCATTCAGTTTCGCAGGTGCATCTATAGTTTCGCTGAATGAATCAGTGAAACCACCGACATAGCGAACCATTCAAAACCCAAAATGCAACGGTTAAAAGAATGATTAATGAGGTGGAGTGGGTTCAAAACACCCACCTGTGAACATAAAATCACTCAATCACAACGAAAAAACAACAGAATACAAGAATCGAGCAGAGCACAGATCCTAGGGTTTAGTTTTATCACGTAATTATGAGAAACTGAAACCTCACAATCCAATATATATCCCCGCGTTTTGCTATTAGCGATACAGTTTCGCAACGCATGACATTTCAAATCAAGTTTCTCAGAAATGAGCGAATGTGCCGGCGAATCTATAGATTCGCTTAGCAAAACTGCTAGCGAAAGTCAGTTTTGCTGAAACCAAACTTTAATAAAAATTTTAGTTTTCTTTAATTAATTTCAAAGGATTTATTATTAACATAAGCTTTCGAGAAAAACTTCATCGCCCCACAAAACCAACACAAAAACAAATAATAAAATAATAATAAAAATATAGATTAAAAAAAGATATAATCACTACTTTTTCAAGAAGTTTTCCAGAGAGTCATTGATTGGGGGATTGCTGATATGTTTGTCCTTTTAAATCCAAGCCTAATCTTTTCAACGAGTAATCTACAGATGCGATTATCATGTTTTGGATTAATTAAAGAAACTCAAATGACTTGATCCCCACAGATATTTGGCAAAGAACTTATCCTGTCCTGATGGTTATTGAGCAATATAATTATCTCTGCTTGATTTTCTTTTGAGTTTCAATAGTGATCTTAACTTAAGAATCACGGTACCTTTATTTTGGGGAACTGATGTTGAGAGATCCAGGTCTATACTTACCTATAACAAAGGAGATGATCATCTAAACAAGCTGATGAGAGCTTCAGGTCTATACTCACGTATAACATAGAAGATCATTAGAACGTGCTAATGAGAGCTCCAGGTCTATACTCACGTATAACAAAGGAGATCATCACTCCAGGTCAATGTTCACACATAGCAGAGGAGATAAGCACGAGATATACATCTGAAGAGCTAACAAGAAGCTTCAATTCAGATACTTTTCTAAAGAGCTAGACTACAAGCACTTATTATGCTAGCTAGAAGCATTATTCAGGACATGGGGATAAGGGAATTTAGGAATATTTTAGGAAAAAATCAAAGTAGAGATTTGAAACTCTCAACTCGTTTTTGACAATGACTTGTAACTTTGTGCAGGCCAAAGTGTGAAGAGGATAATCCTTATCACCAAGTTTCTTAGACTTTAGTTTAGCTACACGGTCACTGTTTACTTCATTTTCGGGCTGAGCCTACCATGCATATCCTAACACAAGGTTGTTGGCCTCCTTTAAACCTCTTTTTTCAGGGTTCCTGAAAAGACAAAATTGTTAAACTTAAGATATTCTCCCACAAAATTTCTTTTTAACAACCAGTAAGAGAAATTTCTATTTTTCATATAATGTGAAAGATCGAAGACGTGAAGGACTATAGGACATAGAAGTTTATCAGAAAGGGGGTTTACTAAAAAGAAAAAAAAACAAAAAATTACAGTATGTACACAAATTTCTTATGGAAATAGGTTAAATCAAAAATATATTAAACCCATTATAGAGATCAATTCATAAAAGCGAGGTTGATCAAATGTTTTAGTGAAAAGATCTGCTCTTAGATTATTTGTGTCAATAGGAATAATATCAATGAAACCCTTTTCCTGAGCATCTCGGATTGCATGAATTCTTGTTTTGATATGCTTTGTACGAGTATGATGAATGGGATTTTTGGCGATTCTAATAGCCGCTTCATTATGTATGAAGAAAATTGATTCTGTAATTCATCATCTAATGTTGTATCCAAAGCACTTGGTAGTAGCAACTTGATGAAATAACATATTCAGCCTTTCCTGTTGATAAAGAAACTGTTGTTTGCTTCTTGCTTTGCCATGACATGAGACAATCCCCAAGATACTGACATCCGCCAGTGGCGGATTTCCTGTTGACCCTGCAACCACCATGATCACTGTCAGAATAAGCATGTAACCAAAGTACCCTCTTTTTAGATACCAAAGACCCAAATGTTGGTCCATTTGATTGGTTTTTCAGTGCAGAAGATGGTTTGAATCGTTCAATATCATAAACAAACAACACACACAAAGATTTGAAGAACAAAGAAGACCAAAATGTATTCAAAGATGATTCAGTAAGCAACAATACAAATGAAATAAGATAAGCTCACTATATTCAATAAGGACCAGCTTACAATAGCCTCTTGCAACAGAAATATTCGATTAAGGTTTTGCAAGGATACCCAACAATGAACAAAATGAAATCTATATATAGCAGTCTTAGTTTCGCAGACAGTTTCGCTGCAAGCGATACTGTGCTGCCAAAACTATAGTTTCGCCCGGCAGAAACTGCAGTTTCGCCGGGTGAACTTACTGCTGACTATGAGCGAAACTATAGTTTCGCTCACAGTTTCGCTGCCCTACAAAAATAGATGAATAAACTAAACAACTTACAAAAGTAATCTAACATAAATCCTATTACATAGAAATGTAAACAAATACTAATCTAAGGTGAGTCCAACCTATACTTGATCTTCAGTACTCCCCCTAGGTTGGATCTCACCGACTCCGCTAGTCTTGATATCTGTATTCAGCTCCAGCATCCCCTGCTCCTGCACCTGATGTCTCTGTCTCAGCTCCTGCAATTTCCTTTGTCGAGCTTCAGCACCTGATTCACCTAGGTCACCTCTGGCTTCAGTAGCTCCTTCAGGACAAGCACTAGCTTGTGCAAATTTTTTAGTTAAGTCCCGGATATCCATGTTCAGATCATCTTCAGCCCTTACTTTCTCTGCCAGCTTCTTTACTTCAACCCTCACACCTCTAACCTTGTTAGCTACTATCATAAACAGGTTTGCCTCCTTCCTCGTCTCCTCTCCTACTCCTACTTTGATATGATTCTCACATAGAACGAGCAGGTCTTCATCTGAGAATTCAAAAATCTCCACAGGGTCAAAGATTATGTGTTCTATACCACACTTCACTCTAATCACCGCCTCCCCCATTTGGTTATCATAAAACCATTTCTTAAATTCTTGTAGACGTGGAGGGGAAGGATCTGTCAATCTTACTCTATGAACCGTTTTTGGTGACTTCACGCTTAGCACAATCTTCCTTTTGCCTGTCACCCAATCCTTATCTTTCTTGGACCTCTTCCTCTCAGCCTTCATATACCCAAATGCCTCAAAGTTATCATTCGGTCCATTTTTAATCTCTTTCTCTAGCAGCTTGGCTCTTTCACTCAGATCGGCTTCAAGCAGAGGCAAGGACGCAAACCTTCTTAAATCCCACCTAGGCAAGGTCTTGAACGCCTTCCTCTTGTGTAAGTATGTAATCCCACCCCCTCTCCTCTTAATCATGTACATCTTGAGGCTGGGGTGATATTTCCATCTAATTATTCTCTTATAGACCTCCTTCTTGCTCAACCTTTCCATATTTTGGAACAAGGGAGTCACCTCTTCGGGCTCTTTCTCCTTCACAAACCAGTCAGCCCTCTCTATCTCGATAACATCATTCTTATTTTCGCCTTTTTGAATCACATATGTTAGTGGCCTTTCATCCACCTCATAGTATTTAGGCTCTGAATCATAATCAACTAATTGCTCATCCTCTTCCTCCTCATCCACCAATCCCTTTTCAATGGGTTGCTCAGAAGCTTCAGTCTGTTTTCCTATTCTCTCTTCTCTATAAAAATCACCAAGATTAATGCCTATATCAATAAATCCAGCCTCTATCACTTCTTCAACATTCTCAACATTCTCATCATGTGGTTCCTCAGTCCTCCTTTCCGATCCACCTGTTTCATCTACACCTGCACCAGATGTGCCCTCTCCTACCCTGGATGAAGTACCCACATTTAGAAATGGGTACTTTGTAGTATCAGTCAGATCATCTAACTCAGGTTGAGTTAGCTGATTGGGCAGGACGGTAGCAGCTTTCATTTCATTCACCTCCTCCAGTAATCTCTTGATCAGTTTATTTTGTTAGTCCTCTAGAAAGATTAACATTAGTCTTAGTGTGTCATTTACAATTTTGCCATAGTATAGGGACTAGAATTGTAAATAGATAGTCTTTAGTTTGTTGGTAGTATAAATAGCTTAGTCTAGAGTAGAATTAAGTAGTCGTAACAATTTTGTATGTGCTGCTTTCTTACTCTTGTAATTGACTTTGCTATATCAATGAACTGAGAATTTTATTGCTATTTGCTTGAATTTGATTACAATTGTTTGTGTTCATTGAATTGTTCACATAATTTTTTACAGATTGATGCATTTGATCCTATCAAATGGTATCAGAGCTTTCGGTTGAGTGTTTTTGAAGTTCTGTCGAACATAGAAACTTCAAAAATTAACTGAAATCTGTAATAGATTGACAATTCAAGTGAAACATTGTGAATTAGAGTTGTGTTTCATCATCAGAAACATGATTTGAATCACAAATTGCAATATATTTCATCAAAATTGAGTGAATCAGTGAAAAAGTGTTCGAGAAACTGTTCTTGAGTTTACGACCTGAGATTCCTGAAATTGAGTGAATTCTTGTTGATGATTACTGAAATTGATGATAGAAGATTGTTTATCGGCATTATATTGAACTAATTGGAAAATTTCAGTTCAATTCATCAACATTTGAAAGATTTTGAAATTTCAGAGTTCGTTACATTCATAAGAACATGATAAATGTGGCGTATTAGGGTTGAAAAATCACTGAAATTTGCCTGAGTGTTCAGGCGTTTGAACACTGTTTAGGCGTTTTTCAACTGTCCAGACTTTTTTTCCCTAGGCGTATTACCACTGTGTGGGAGTATTACCACTGTGTGGGAGTTTCAACTGTTTGGGAGTTTCAACTGTGAAGGCGTTTTACTACTGTTTGGGAGTTCTAACACTGTTAAGTGTTAGAAATTTTTCTAAGGCAATCCCTTAGACTTATATCAACTGTTGAGGCGTTTCATCACTGTTGGGGCATTTCTTACTGTTGGGACGTATCATCACTGTTCAGACGCATCTTCATTGACTCTTGTCCCTTAGAAATTTTTTTTAAAAAAAATTCAAAAATCCAAAAATATTTTTTTAAGTCTTTTCTTAATTCAAAAACTTAGAAAATCAATAAAAATATAAGAATGGTGAAATAGGAAGATTCTAAAAACAGAGTTCCAAAACATAAAAATAGAGCAGATTTCAAAAACTGGTCTCTTAGGTTGAAACATCACTTGAATTCCATAGACACTGATCTATGGAAATCAATTGAAAAGGGACCTTATATTCCTGTGACTACTGATGGTCCAGACAGAGGTTTTGTGTATACAAAAGATACACAAGAACCTTATCCTGAAGACAATCTACATGGAGATGATCTAAAGAAGGTGAAAAATGATATCAAGGCTTATTCTCTCATGTGTAAAGGGCTACCATTGGAAGTACTACCCAGGCTTGAAAATTATCAAACTAGATATACAATGTACAAAGCATTGAAGATTATCTGTGAAGGATGAAAGCAAATTCAAGATCTTAAAAAACAGAAACTGAAAAGGCAACTGGAATTATTTGAGCACATCTCAGGAGAAACAATTAATCAGATGATGAACAGATTCGTGCAACTTATAACAGAAATGTCTACTTTGGGAATCAAGAATGATCTTAAAGATCTGAATTATAGACTTCTGAATGCACTACCATCATCTTGGAAACAGACTGTTACTTTGTTGAAACACACTGAAAAGTTTCCAATGGATCTTGATCTTCTCATTGCAAAGATTGAATCAGTAGAGATTGATGAAAGTTTAAGAAACAATGACACACATGCATCAACATCACAATATAAGTATGTTGCTTCTCCAGTAAATACAGTAGAGAATGAATTTCTTGCTAAAGATCAGACAACTTCTGAAGATGAAGGTGATTTGTTTGTGGGAGCAGGATTCTTCACTAATACACCTGCTTATTCTACTCAACCACAACCACAGTCTCCTCCTAAAGCTCAAATGTCTAAACCACAAACTGAAATTCCATCCTCAAACTCTCCCAATTCTAGCAAAGTAAAAGATGTCATTAATATTCTTTTACAGGATGAAGAGTCAAAATCTGCATTTACAGCTTTCATGGCAAGCTTTCAAGCTTACCAAGACAGTCATCTGACTCAAGTTGAGTTAGTTCTACAAGATCTGTTTGAGATGGATCCTGATAATGTAGAAGAAATGGATCTCAACTGGCAAATGGTCATGATAGCTTACAGGACAGAAAAGCACTCGTATGCTAACAGAAACTACAAACCTAGTGCAAACAAAACTGTTGGGTTTGATAAATCCAAATCAAGGTGCTTTAACTGTAATAGCTATGGTCATTTTTCTAGAGAGTGTAAAGCTCCAAAGAATCAAGGAGGAAATGGCAAGGTAGTTCAAATAGTCAGAAATATCAGCAACAGAGTAACAAGACATTTCAAAAGCCATATCAAAGCCTACCTATGCCAGAACCTAAAGAAGAGAAGACTAGTGAGGAACCAAAGAAAGCACTGGTTGTAAACATCAAAGATGGTTATGATTGGAGTGCATATGCAGAACAGTTTACTGCTGATCTCACTAATAGTCTGGCTTTGGTTGCTGAACTGGATGATGAAGACTGGTCTGAAGATAAGGATCCTAAGAAAGATAATGAATCAGATCAAGAGGAAGATTATGACTGGAATGAAAAATCAGATCCAAAAGAAAGCACTGAAGAAGTTGCTCTTATGGCACAATCTGAACAACCAAAGGTACACCCGTGAGAACAATAAACTCATGGTATGTTGACAGTGGGTGTAGCCGGCATATGACAGGCAATCAAACCTTCTTGCAAGATTTTAAGTTAAAAAATGGAACACAAGTTGCTTTTGGAGGTGATGCAGGTGGAAAGATAACAGGAGAGGGAACAGTATCAAATGGGATTATTAGTTTTGATAAAGTCAACTTCTGTTCACAGTTGAATTTTAATCTATTAAGTGTTTCCCAAATTTATGACAAATCTTATTCTGTTCTTTTTGATGATTCTCTCTGTTATGTCTTGAAACCAGGTTTTTAGATTAGCAATGATTGGGTCATAGTTAAAGCTGCACGGGACAGAGATGTATATAAACTAGATATGTCTCAAGTGGATCCTGCAATAGAAACAACTTGCCTAATTGCTAAAGCATCAAATAATGAAAGCCAGCTATGGCATAGACGACTCGATCATTCAAACTTCAATAACATGAACAAGCTTGTAGCAGGAAATCATGTTATTGGACTTCCTTCCAAGAAGTTTTCAACAACTGATCATTGCTCAACATGTCTGATAGGAAAGCAACATAGAGCGTCTTATAAGTCCAAGCTGATAAACTCATATACCAAGCCACTCCAGATGTTACATATGGACCTTTTTGGACCAACTAATGTTAGGAGTATTGGTCAAAAATCATACTATTTAGTTATCATAGATGACTATACAAGATTTTCTTGGGTTTTCTTTCTTCACGCTAAATCTGAAACGACAGAATTTTTAAAAGAATTTATTAATAAAGTTGAAAATCAATTAGAGCAAAAAGTGAAAATAATAAGAAGTGATAATGGAACAGAATTTAAAAATGCTAACATTGATTTGTTTTGTGCAGAAAAAGGGATAGTTCATCAGTTCAGTACTCCCAGAACTCCACAACAAAATAGAGTTGCTGAAAGGAAAAACCGAACTCTGATTGAAGCTGCCCGGTCCATGTTAGCTGATGCCAAGATTCCTATCACTTTCTGGGACGAAGCAATATCCACAGCTTGTTTTATTCAGAATAGAATCTTGCTTGTGAAAGATAAAAAGAAAACACCATATGAGTTAATGTTTGACAGGAAACCAAACATAAATTTTTTAAAATCATTTGGTTGTCCGGTTATGATTCTTAACTCAAGTGATCATTTAGGAAAATTTGAAAAGAAAGCTGATAATGAATTTTTCGTTGGATATTCATCTGTTTCCAAAG
The DNA here is from genome assembly GCA_024085815.1 of Flaveria linearis. Classification (NCBI taxonomy): domain Eukaryota; kingdom Viridiplantae; phylum Streptophyta; class Magnoliopsida; order Asterales; family Asteraceae; genus Flaveria; species Flaveria linearis. Next base: position 37,274,770 of record CM044013.1, read on the forward strand.
CCTATCGAGTTTATAACTCTAGGACAAATACTATTAATGAAACATTCAACGTTAAATTTCTGGAAAACTCGTTTCCATCAGTTTCAAATGGTCCTGCATGGTTGTTTGATTTAGATTCTTTGTCAAACTCATTTCAATCTAACTTGTTTAATAAATCTGATGATTTTATAGGTAAGAAGATCTCTAGACGAGACCTTGGATCTTTCAGTGATGATTCGGATTCTGATGATTCAGATGATTCTCGTCCAGATTATCCATTTTTCTCATTTGTCAAGGATTCAACGATACAATTCAATGACAATGTTCATGCTACTTCAGCTTCAGATCATTCAGTTTCAGCAGATCAAGAAGAATCACAACCTATTCCTAATGATGGTATAGAAATTAGACAACCTGAGTCTGGCACATCTTCCATCTCTAGAGATGCAATTGATCATAGTAACATTGATTACTTTATCAATTCACCAACTCAAGCTCCAAATTTCATTCCACATTCATACCTTATTGCAATAGCTCTCCAATCTAAACCAAACCAATCTGGATGTTAATGTTCAAGGAACTGAGATTCCGACATCTCGTATCCACAGGAACCATCCAACATCACAGATTATAGGTCCTCTAAATGAAAGAACTACTAGGAGTAACTCTGAACATGTAAATGTTTGTTTATACTCTTGTTTTCTTTCACAGATTGTTCCTAAAAACATCACCGAGGCGTTACAGGACAATGGTTGGATTGAAGCAATGCAAGAAGAACTTCTTCAATTTCGTAAACAAGAAGTGTGGAAGTTAGTGGAATTACCTGAAGGAGAAAATGCCATAGGCACTAAATGGTTATTTAGAAATAAAACGGATGATCGTGGTATCGTAATTCGAAACAAGGCGAGACTTGTTGCACAAGGATACACATAGGAAGAAGGAATTGACTATAATGAAGTATTTGCTCCAGTTGCAAGATTTGAATCCATTCGTATTTTCCTGGCTTATGCATCATTCATGAAATTCAAGGTGTATCAAATGGACGTCAAAGGTGCATTCCTGTATGGTCCAATCACTGACGATGTGTTTATGAAGCAACCCCTAGGCTTTGAGGATGCTGAATTTCCACATCGAGTGTATAAGCTGAGTAAAGCATTATATGGACTACATCAAGCACCAAGGATTTGGTATGAAACGTTGTCTCTTCACTTAATCCAGAATGGATACACAAGAGGGAAAATCGATCCAACTTTATTATAAAGCAGGATAATGACGATCTCTTATGTGTACAAGTGTATGTTGATGACATCATATTCGGATCTACAAGTTCCAAGCTGTGCAAAGAATTCGAAGAAATTATGAAGTCTCGAATTCAGATGAGTTCTATGGGAGAGATTAATTTCTTTCTTGGACTACAGGCCAAGCAAACAGAAGATGGAATCTTCATAAATCAAGAGAAGTTTGTAGACAAGCTCTTGAAAAAGTTCAAGTTGCAAGACTGTCAGTCTATCAAAACTCCTGCAGATGTTAACACCAAGATTGAACCTGATCCGAAAGGAAAATCAGTAGACCAAAATTTATACAGATCTATGATTGGTTCTTTGATGTATCTTACTGCATCACGACCAGACATAATGTATGTTGTTTGTGTCTGTGCAAGGTATCAATCAGACCCGAAAGAATCTCACTTAATTGCTGTCAAGAGAATATTCAGGTATCTTAAAGGTAAACCGATATTAGGGTTATGGTACCCTTATGAAGGGAATTTTGAGTTACACGGATACACAGACAGTGATTATGGTGGTTGTTGTCAAGACAGAAAATTGACAACGGGTGGGTGTTAATTTCTGGGTCCCCGATTAGTCTCATGGCAATGTAAGAAACAAACAAATGTTTCTGTTTCAACTGCAGAAGCTGAGTACATAGCTGCATCAGCAGGATGTTCTCAAATCCTTTGGTTGCAAAACCAACTACTAGATTATGGATTCAATTTTCTTAAAACACCCATTTACATTGATAACACTGCTGCTATGTTCATTACAGCTAATCAAGTTCAACATTCAAAAACAAAACATATCAAAATTCGATATCATTTTCTAAGAGATAATTCTGAAAAAGGTTTAATCATTTTGATTCAAATAGTAACTGAAAAACAGTTGGCAGACCTATTTACTAAAGTTTTCTACCAAGAAGGTTTGAGTATTTAGTGGAATCAATTGGTCTTATTAACCATGTGTAAACCTGGTTTCTAAGTTTTTATTTTAGGTCTTTGAATCTTTACATGATCAAATCCCTCCCTAAACCTAAAGTTCTTCATAAGGGTAACTTTTCATAGTTATTTGCCTGATTGTTTTTGTGTGTGTATGTTTTCTTTTATTGAAAAACAAAATACAAAATTAGAAAACTTAAAAAAATCAAATTAAAAAAATATAAATCAAAAACTCCAAAAATAGAGTTCGTTTTATTTCTTATTCATTTTTTTAGGAATGAATCTGTGTTTGCCTCATGTGAGAAATGATAGTACATTAGTGAGATCAGTTGCATACTTCACTCGCTAATAAAGTCTGACATGATGAGGATATGATGTGTACACAATATCATGCTAGTATACTGAACAAGTAAATTCTTGTGATTAAACTAAATCTCTATGCTTGTATGTGTATTCGTCTAAGTACTTTTGAGTTGTATTAGCCTATCAGATTGTGTGCTTGCTAAGCTACATCACTCACACCTGATGATAATGTGACTAATCATGAGATCTGTTCCAAGCATCATTCACTTCTCTGTTATGAGTCATCATAGACCTGAAGTGCTCAGATATCCTCTGTTGTAAGTCATTACAGACTTGGATATTCTCCATTGATGCAAAAGATGCCAATGTGCACAACCCATTCAAATGGATGGTTAGAGTTGATCAAATGGTTATCCATGATTATTCTCTATTTAATTAAGTAACATGAGCTCTGGTTATGCATATTTGTTAGGTAATAAGTTGAGAATGTGTGCTTCCTTGCATATCTTCATGATAGTTGATTCTCTAAGTCTTAGTTTGAGTCACATCTTGTCATATCTAATTCTACCATAATCAATCCAAGAATTTAACAAGTAAGTGAGCATATTTCTATCACCAACACTCATTTTCTGTCCTTAGATCTTGTGTCTCCTTTGCTGTGATATCACTGACCTGGAACACACTTGATCAGGATTTAATCATTGTCTATGACTATTCATATATTTTTTCTTTTGATGTCCTGATCTCCACTAATCTGATGTCACTACAATCAATGATTCTATTGTAAATATTAGATTTTCATTCTGATTTTATTTTAATTTTATGCATGTTTTCTTGTGTGCAGGCAATATAACAATGATAAGTGTGATATTCTTATGTTATCTTGGTAAACTTCTAAGTTCTGCAAAAACTTAAAAGTTTAGGGGGAGTAATAACAATAAGAATTTTTCAGAAAATCAAAATGAACATGTTGAATTGAAAGGATGATGCTTTAAGTTCAAAGTATGTGTGTGTTTGATAATGTAAAGCTTTTGTCTATGATGAAAGGATGATGCTTTAAGTTCAAAGTATGTGTGTGTTTGATAATGTAAAGCTTTTGTCTATGATAAAATGATCCCATAAGTTTTAGCAAGTGGAAAATCTTCTTTGAAATGTTGAATACAAGAAAAATTGGTTTGTATATTTTGAGACTAAAATGAAGGGTCAAAATTGTAAAAAGTTCAATTTTGAGGGTCAAAAGTGTAAATTTGGAGAGAAAGTCAAAAATATGCAAAATTATTTAAATATTAGTATGAAATATTACTAATGTGTTTAAACAGTGTGTAGATGGAAGATTTGAAAAATCACAAGTGCAAAAGTGCATAAACAGTACTTATGTGTCTAAACAGTTGTCATGTGTCTGCGGGTATTTCAAAACCTCATGTGACTGAACAGTGCTAATGTGCCTGAACAGTTGTCATGTTTCTGGAAAATTGAAGTATGGGCATTTCAGTCCTCATGCTACTGAACAGTGCTTATGCTACTAAACAGTGCTTATGCTACTGAACGGTGCTTATGCGACTGAACAGTTCTTATGCTACTGAACAGTTCTCATGCTCCTCACCTCATATGCATAAACAGTGCTAATATGCCTAACACTTAGTGAAATTTAGGACCTAATGTGCCTGAACAGTACTTATGCGACTGTACAGTGCTCATGCGCATAACAAAAATTTTACTTAGTATAAATATAACACTTGTGAATCATTCATTTCATTCCTACTTCAAAAACCCTCTTAAACCCTCCCCTAACCATTCGAACTCTTGGCAAAACCCTCTTTCTTCGATTAAAATCATTTGAGCCTTAAGCACAGATTGCTGATAGTGTTTATGTGATTGTAAACGTAAGTTTATGATTCACATTAATCTGATTTATGTATAGCTGACAATTCTTTGATAGGCGTTCGATACCTGTTCGGGCGTTCGAACCCTAAATATATCAAAAACTCAGATTTGAACATTCAAATTGAAAAAAAAATGTCTGAAATTGATGATTGAATGTTGTTTAGAATGTGATTTCGAGCATATTGATTCATTACAACAAGATTTGAAATGAACTTTGATCGGATTCACTGTTCACGGTTCATCGATGAACAGTAACTTTTGAAGATGAACTTGAAAAGGAAGATGAACAGATGAATATTGTTTTTTAATTGAAAATAAATAAAAATTAATAATCTCATTTCAAATATTGTTAAAATGTTCAATAAAATTGATAAGATAAAATAATCAAATGTGTTTAAATTTTTTTTTAAATTCAACTTAACAAATAAAATTTTATTAAAACAGAAATGTTTTTTAATTGAAAATAATTAAAATTACAAGTTGAGTTTATAAGTCAAAATTCATTAACAAATTAGGTTATTATATCTTATATCATCACATGATCAATCTCACATTCAATATTTTTTAAAATGTACACATTGTCTAATATCATTACTTTAAACTTTTGTAGATAGCTGATCTGAAGTTTGTGCCTAAGCACAATATTGCTGCTTTGCTTAACGAAGAAGTTCAAGATGCCTTATCTTATGAAGAAATGATTAGATTTCTTCTAAGAACCAAGTATGTGTATGCAATGTGTTATCAGACAGTGATTTATGATAGACTTATCAGAAGGTTCTGGAGCATAGCAAAAGTTGAAGTTAATGATGAAGGAAGAAGAGTCGTAAGAGGTTTTGTCATAAGAGATCGAATGATTGAAGTTTCTGAAGAATCTATAAGAGTTGCATTAAGACTGGGTCACAATGATCCAGAAGATCTTGCTGAGTTGACATTTAATGAATGTAGAGAGACATTCATGGAAATGGGTCATCCTGATCATTTCCCAAAGAAACAATTCTTCAGAGCTTGTGTATACAATCATTGGAAGCTTCTATGTCATATTTTCCAACATTGCATGTCCAAGAGGAGTGCTAGGTGGAACTCATTCCCAGTGGACATAGCATCTCCAATTGTAGCCATTGCAACTAATCGAAGATTTAATATGGCAAAATGGATCTTAAATGGATTCATATTTAATTTGGAGAAAGGCATAAGAAACAAATATCTGATGTACCCTAGATTTCTTCAAATGATCATCAATGAAGAATATCCAGATATTCATGTCTATGGAGTAGGTGGAGATAGACTTGACTTGGAACACATGTCTGAAGTTACATATAAGAAACTAACAATGTTGATTGGTGCTCAAAATGTTCCAATGTTTGATTATATGAGGAATGTAGCTAATGATGAGGTGGATATCACAGTGGATCATTTTCATTTATTGGAAGGTGAACCAATAGATCCAGCTGATTTGATAGATGAATTTCCTCTTATCCCTCCTCAAGAAGATGATGATCAAAATGATGATGATGAGAATGAAGAAGATCATGATGATGATAGCTCATCTAGTTTTGATGATAATGATGATGGTGATGATGATGGTGTAGCTGAGACACACCAATCATTAAGCAGTGATAGAACAATGTCTGAGCATGCTGATGAAGCTCAACATAAAGATGAAGAATTATTTGGTGGTGATATACAAAATGATATTATGAATGAAGAAACTGAAGAAGTTGAGTCTGATTTTATGGATGCATTTATGTTTAATCCAATGTTTGAAAACACTCCATCCATTCAAAATCAAGATATTCCTATAAGTGCAACACATGATGTGTCTGTACAAACAGATGAGATAATTGATTTGGATGAATTGAATATTCTTAATGAAGAAAATGAAGCTAAAGAGAAAGTGATTGTTGATCTCAAAACTGATCTTGATAAGTTGAGAAAAGAAAACTTGAAGCATGAAACAGATGAAAGTTTGCTGAAAGATATGATCAAAAAGCTTAAAGAAGAGTTGAAAGAAAAGAATGAAAAGATTCTGAGTTCTGCAAAAGATAAAGATGATGTGATAAAGAATTTTGACCTTATGCTTAAAGATTGTGATCTTTTGGAAGAAAGATTCAAAAGATTGACTGAAGAGAATGCGAAACTGAAGGCAGAACTAATGAAGAATCAAGAATCTCAAAAGCCAATCTCTCCTGAAGTTGAAATTGTAGCTGAAGTGGTTCCAATAGAGATTGAGGAAAATGTAGAAATGAATAAAGGAAAAAGGAAGATAGATGAAGTTGATTTTTCAGTTTTACCTGAATCTTCATCAAAAGTTCAAAGAACTGAAGAGATTGTTGAAAAAGAGAGTCAAGAAGCCCAAGAACCAGTTAGTCAAGAGAAAATTGGTGCCTTGGAAGATATTGAAGAAGAATATGATGATGAGTGGTTTAATGAAGTGCTTGATGATGAAGATATTGAAGAAGAATTTGAAACTACTTCATTATTAGATCAAGTGCAAGTTCATGATGATATTCCACAAGATTTTGAAGAAAGACATAATTATCTTGTGAAGATGAAGTACAGTAGAGTATTTTTGGATGGGCTTACAGTTTCTCAAATCAATGATGAGTATGAGAAATGTATAGCTACTGAATTTGTTGCTCCTGTTGATCCTAATAAGATAGTTATGGAACATGGTGAATGGAACAGAGCACAAGAAAGCATTAATGTTGAAGAAGTTCCTAGTTCAGAGCTACACCATCCTGATCCTGATGAAATGAGCATTCCAGCTTTAAGGTCATGGTTGCAAGCTAGAAACTATCCTTGGAAAAGGTTGAAAAGACTCCAATCAGTTTTGTTGAGAAATCTTGTTAAAAGTTTTCAACAAACTGAGAAACAATCAAACAAAATGATCATTCTAGATACTGATAATCCTCAGTATTTAGATATCACCAAAGGAACAAGGATCTTGAAGCCTCAGGAAATAAAGCAAATGGCTCAAAAGACAAGTGCACATGAAAGAAGACAAGAGCTTATCAAGATGTTTACACAATCTGAACAACAAGTGTACAAAGCTTCTTCTGATCAAAAGCATATCTTTGATAGTGCAAGATCGATTGGAGATTTGGTTAGAAATGTGTTGCAGAAAGGTCAATCTGTAGCTTAATTGTTAAATGCTATGATTGCACCTGACTTCACTAACCAAGTTAAAATAATTGCTTGGAAATATGATGAAGTTTTTGATGCTTTTCTGATCAAACGAGTAAATGCTGTGTGTGACGTTTATCACTTTTACTCGAGCATTATTAAACTTCCAGTTCAAGACTTGAAAGAATTGAACAAACTTCCGTTGATTAATCCTTCTAGAGATAAAAGAGGAGAAATGTTTGTAGAACTTCTGAGCCGAGGGCTAGCTAGAACAAGTAATTTCCTTCAGACTCGATGTGATCAAGAAGACAATGAATATTTTTCTATGCTAAAGAAGAACAAGAAGATTAGAGGGTTACAATCGGAAGAAGAGCATTTTATGGTTGAATTTTGTGATAAGTATTTTGAGAAAGTGACTACTCCTGGATTAAAGGTAATTGATGGAAATAAAAATACCAAACCTATTCTTAGATGGTTTTATAACACATAAACGTTTGAACTTAAACTGGTCCGAAATCTTGAACATTGGGATGAGGACATAATATCTTTGTTTGGTGCTTTTGAGTTGAAATTACTCCATCCAAGCTATATCTCATTTTTGTCGATTCAAAAATTTGAGAAAGTATCACCTGAGATAGCAGAGCAAGACAAGAAATATTTTCTCTCTATTATAAATGTGATGAATGCAGCTATGGAGAGAATCTCATTGAGAAAAGCTCTCGCTTATGCAAATATAGTGAAAAGAGACATCAATGACATTGAATTAATGAGAATTTCAAGGAAAGGAGTATTAGAAGTGTATTGCAAAGAAAGTAAAAATCCTATTGAGCTGTATGCAAATGTTGACATTGCATGCTTGTCAAAGGATACATTGGAAAGAATGAAGTTGATGGAGATAAAAACAAATGAATCAAAACCAGAACAAGCCGTGCTTGATGGTAAATTTAAGTCATTGATTGAGAATGCTTTGAAAGAGATAGAGCTGTATAAGAAGAAACCTATGTTCAAAGTAAAAGAAGAACCCGAAGATTACTTTGAAGTTTAATGATGAAAGAGACAAAAAGATAGAAGATGAAAGAGAGAAGACAAAAGATGAAGAGAAGAATGAAGATTGAAGAAAAACAAGACAAAGATATGAAGACAGAAGACTTTTGAAGACTGAAGACAAATGTAAATCTTAGGGGGAGTATTGTTAGTCCTCTAGAAAGATTAACATTAGTCTTAGTGTGTTATTTACAATTTTGCCTTAGTATAGGGACTAGGATAATAGTCTTTAGTTTGTTGGTAGTATAAATAGCTTAGTCTAGAGTAGAATTAAGTAGTCGTAACAATTTTGTATGTGCTGCTTTCTTACTCTTGTAATTGACTTTGCTATATCAATGAACTGAGAATTTTATAGATATTTGCTTGAATTTGATTACAATTGTTTGTGTTTCTTTGAATTGTTCACATAATTTGTTACAGATTGATGCATTTGATCCTATCATATTTTAATCGACCAACATCTTTGTCATTTCCTTCAACATCTCATCTTTTTGTTTCTCCCTTAACTCTTGATTCATCAGCTTGGTCTTGATCATACTTAGTTCGTTGGAGAGAGAGGTGTTGAGTTTTCTGATCACATCCTCATCTAAACTTGCCCGTCTCTCTGTTTATGGAGGCTCAGAAAAGGTTTGATGTCTCTGTTTAGTTCTCCTCTCAGATTCCCCAGTATCAGATCTTCTTCGTTCTCTTCTCCTTCTCGGCCCTCGCCTCAGACACCATCTCATTTACCTCATCTTCAAATACATAATCTTTTTCTTTAGCATATCTCTTCCTTTTCTTCACAGCCTCAGTCTGTTTTTGTCTAGTGTCCTCTACACGTTTATCCTCAGACTCTATCACCTTCCTGATGTATGCCCAACGTTCCAGTGTATACATGTTCTCCCATAAATGTGTAATCTTTCAACTGAAGTCGTGCCTGATTGCACAACAATCAGCGAAGATGCGTGTATTCATTGACACCAGGCTCTTAACTTCTCCGTGTCTCGGAAAGTTGGGGATTTGGTCGTCTATTATCATCTGAAGGAATCTGGGATATAGCAGCCATTTGTCCTTTTTTAGTGCCATTACATTCTCAGCCATGCAATCAAATATCAGACTGGCTATATTTGCCTTCTCCCCTCTGCAGCAGATCACCATTGCTTTCGCCCAATCTAGATTTAGCCCATCTGATGCACCTTTACGGTGATCTAAGCACATGATGAACACATGGGCTATGTATCTCCACTCCTTGGACAGAAAGGACTTTTTGATTTCCTTTCTAGTCCCAAAAGGAGGACCCTCATATCCCATAGAGCGAAAAGCATCAAACACCTCTTGATCAATTAGATCAACTTCTTCTCCAGTATCCTCTTCTAGCCTCAGTACTCTTGAAATAATATCTTCAGTAATAATCACTTCGTTCTCCATTACTTTGGCAACGATCCTCTTTGAGTCTCCCCTTGTATTATACTCAGCGGTACGCCAGAAATCTCGAATATGCAGACCATAAATGGTAGTGGAGTGTGAGATAGCGTATGCGATTGGGGATCTCTGCAGCCACCTAATACAACATCTAAATCCAGCTGCTTTAGGGTGAGAGTCATCTAATATGGCTGTTATGTTGTTCCCCTCATTGAACTTGAGAGTCTCCATTTAAAACTGAGAAACAAACAGAGCAAGTTAGTAAGATGTATACAAATGTAATATTAAGAAAGATAGTAAAAACTAAAAAAAATAACTCATTATTATTCCCCCTTTTCTTTTTTTATTTTATATATATATATATATATATTTATTAATTTAATTTTTTTTAAATACAAAATATAGTTTCGCCACCGCTGAAATTATTTTAGTTTCGTCAAGGAATGGAGACAATTTCGACAGCCGAAACTGATAGTTTCGGCATGACGAAGTGATAGTTTCGACTGGCCGAAACAATAGTTTCGACGCAACGAAACTGAGTTTCGTTTGGCAAGACTGTTAAGTTCGCTCGGACAACATAACTACACAGTTTCGCTGAAATTAGGAGAACTTTCGTTCAGTTTCGCTGGACGATGGGTAGTTTCACAGAATGAACTGCGAGACTACCCAACAGTCACAATCAAATACAATCACTATGGACGAAATAAACCTAGAAAATACTATAGTCCTGAGTTCGAAACTCACTTCTGAAGAGAAATCAAAGGAAAAGCAGAACAAAATGACACAAATGCGGTGATTTGAGAAGGAAAACCGTATGAAAACCTAAAACCCCACAAAATACGTAACTGCGAAAATGAACCATTTAGTTTCGTAAAGACATATAAATACCCGGTAGTTTCGCTGAGGAATCATCACTTTCGCCGGTCACATTTTGGCGTAAAAAATATAACTTCGCCCAAGTGAAACTATGGTTTCGCTGAGCATAAATGAGCGAAAGACTCAGGGCAAAAGTGTTAGCGAAGCTGTAGTTTCGTCTGGCGAAACTGTAGTTTCGCATAGCGAAACTGTAGTTTCGCATAGCGAAACTATCTGTGAAAGTACAATTTCGCAGAATAAAAATAAAGATAAAATAAAAATAAAATAAGAGAAACTAAAATAAAAATAAAAATAAAAATAAAATAAAATAAAATAAGAGAAACTAAAATTCAAAGAAAAAGACCCCACACGATCACACCAAACATCATTTATTTTAACCGAAGATAGAAAATATCTTAGAGAAGAACGAGAAGCTGAATGAATCTTCTGGAGAGTCATAGTTCGGTGAGATTGCAGATATATTTGTCCTTTCTTAAACCCATGCCTTCTTCTTTTCGACAAGTAAACCGCAGATGTTGTTATCATGTTATCGGTTAATTTAATAGAAGACATAGAAAGACTCAGTCCCCATAGACATTTAGCAAAGAAACCTATCCTGTCCTCATGATATATTGAATGAATGACACCTACTGATTGATTACTTCTTTTGATGTACAGTAAAGATCCCTTTTTTAGAAGAAGCACGATACAATTTGACAGCAATTGATGAGAGCTCCAGGTCAGTACTCACGTACAGCAGAGGAGATCATCAACTTGTACTGATGAACACTCTAGGTCTGTACTACCGTACAGCAGAGGAGTTCTTCAAATTGTGTCGGTGAGAGCTCCAGGTTAAGTACTATCGTACAGCAGAGGAGATCGTCACGTTGTGCCGATGAGAGCTCCAGGTCAGTACTTCCGTACAGCAGAGGAGATCATCACTCCAGGTCAGTACCACCGTATAGCAGAGGAGATAAGCATAAACAAAACACAACAATACATAGATAGGCTTCTATGATACAAATATGGATAAGCGTAAAGCTTTAGAGAACAGATGTGAAGGTTTAGAAACAAGGAAGTATAAGGTGTTGGATTCTTTATGCCCAAGACACATAGAATATTGATGTGGTTAGTACGTCATGATCCAAGTCGGGTCATACCCAATAACAAGCTTAGCAAACACCAATTATTATTTAATTGATGATATGATCATGCAATTAAATAATTACACCAATTTAGAAAATGAGTTTTCTAAATAAATTGTATGTGAGAAAGAACAACTTATAGTTATATTTTGTTCATGGACATTATTTGTAATGTTATTTAAGTTAGTTAAATAACATCAAATAATAAAAGAGTGTGTGTCTGAGTTATACAATTAAAAGGTTAATTATATAACTCAATTAGTGACTAGTTAACATTAATGAAATGGGTGTTTAAGTTTTGGGGGGAAACCCCTTTTGAATAACAAATTCGGCCGCCCCTTGTGGGGTCTCTTTGGCCTTTTGTTACTTGGGATTATACACTCAATTAACTAGACACACACTCTCCAATTTTTAGCTCTCTCTCTGATACATGCACGACTCCATTTTCCTCTCAACAAAGAAGAAAAACAATGCTGAAAATAGGTTTTCAGCAGCATGTATCTTGCGATTTTGGTGTCAAAATCCTAACAAGAAAGGTGTTTGCATCATGCTTGTGGGTATGGATGCTTGAGGATATCTACTTTGGTGTTTTGGCCATTCAAGAGCAGCCTCTTCTTCACCCAAATCCCGTTTTTAGCAACTCTTATGGAAGGTTGTTCATCAACATTTTGGGCAGCTTTCAAAAGTAGTTTGTTTGGTCGATTTTGGTTGTTATTTCTTGTTGACAGCTAGTTCAAACACATATTAATGATCCTTATGTTCTTGGGTTTGTTCATATTAAGTTATAAACCTTAATTTTCAGATTATGAATCTATATATTAAGGCTTAAATCCGCTGCGTTTTTCATGTTTAAATGTTAAACTACTTTGATAATGGTACAACAAACCCAACATTGGCATCTAGAGCCGGATATGTGGATGAATAGCTTCTTTTGTCCTTATAAAATAGGTTTTATGGGACTTAAACAACCTATTAGGGACTGTTTTGTGATGATATGATGATACCCCAACCTTTCAAGGTTATATCTTGCATGCTTATGATTAAATCTTGAAAGGATGACATCAAATGGTTGATTATATTATTTTGGACATAACCCTAAAGGTTTGGTTCATGTTGGCCAGAACTTTAAGGTTATAAAAAGGGGTTCATTTAGTTCTTGAAATGATGTATATGGATACATGTTTTAGTGCATAACATAGCCTTGACCATGTGTGTTTTGGATTTGGTTGATTGTGGAATTGTCATGTTGGTTGTATTCATTTAAAAGGGGTGTAATAATTTCTTTTGTTTTAGTATTTGGGTTGTAATTTATTTATTTATTTGGTTATGTAATAAATAGAATAGGTGCATTTCTTTTATTAGAAAATTGTATTAGGATATGATTTTGTAAAAGAAGATGCACAAGATGAAGACCCAAAAGGAAGGACACAAAAGACATGGACACTTGAAGCATTTGGATGTGGAATCAAGTGGGAGCTCATGGACACATATGATGTGTCATTGTTAACCCTTAGGAAAGACCTTATGACAACACTTGTGATGGCAAACAAGTGTAGTCAACTTAGTGGCTATGGTTATGCACATATGTTTGTATGATTATGCTTGTTTGGTTGTTTGTTGTATAATTGTTGTTTGATATTTGGATATGCATAACAAACTCATTAGCAAACTTAACAAGCTGAAAATTTATGGTTTCTAATCATTAAGTGGTTAATAAAAGGTTATTAAAAGGATTAATGATTTAATAAAAGAGGTTTTATTAAAAATAAACCATAGGATACCTTGCATTTGAAAGCATGCAAATACAAGGTACATAGAGTTTTCAAAACTAGAATTAATGAAAACCAAAAATTCCTTTTGAAACAAGTTTAACACCATCCTTTTACACGACACTCGAATCAGTTGAGAACTATTTGTAGGATAAAGGTCACCTAACCACTTTTAGGGAACTTGTGTTTTGAGGTGGGCTTAACATATTTATGGGATAAAGGTCACCTAACCACTTGTATGAGTAAACTCACACGTGTGTGTAAGTAGGACGACTTGAATTGGAAACCATGTGCATAGGGTCACCGAAGCATGGCGTACAATGGTGTTGATGGGATTAAACATGCCAACCAAACATAAGATATTTAACCGATCCCATAAAGGCTAGAAGTTGTAAAAGGTTGCAATTGTCAAATGTTGACTACCTTGTTAATTTAAATAATGGGATAAAGGTCACCTAACCATTATTTGAATGTAACGTTGGATTCTAGATTTTAATTATTAATTGTCTACGAGACATAAAAGGGTATTCATAATTAAAATGAAATTTTTCAGAAATACTAATAAGAACTTTGTAAATTTTGTAGACTGGCCATAAACAATAATGCTACCACCCCGACCGTCTATACCCTATCACTAAGAACCATTTTAGAAAGGGATCATCTAAGCCATACCAACTTTATGGACTGGTTTCAAAACTTGAGAATTGTTCTCAAGCAAGAGAAAAGGGCCTATGTCCTTGACGATCCTATTCCTGACCAACCCGACCCCGAGGATTCCATGCAGGTATCCTGCCTCATGTTGGGAACTATATTTACCGAACTCCAAAATGACTTGGAGCATTATGGGGCAAATGACATGATTACCCAATTGAAGGAAATGTTCCTTCAACGAGCTAGGGTAAAGCGATTCGAAACGGTTCGAGCGCTTCATGCGTGTCACATGGAAGAAACCCAATCGGTATCATCTTATATACTTAAGATGAAAAGCAACAATTGATCGCCTCGACAGGCTTAACTGTCCTATCTCAAAGGAGTTGGCCACGGATTTGATCCTTAATGGTCTAACTAAAAGTTTGAGACGTTCATAATGAATTACAATATGAACGGATGGGACAAGAGCATTGGTGAGCTTCACGCAATGCTCAAAATAGCTGGGGCGGGGATGGGTAGAAAGGTTCTACCTGTTCTCTAAGATCAATGAGGGAGGCAATGGGAAAACACCATTCCTGATCCCAAGGCAAATGTTTCCAAAGGAAAAGGGGCACATCAAAGGCAAAGAGAAAGGGAAGGTTAAAACAGAACCTCCAAAACCTAAGCTTATGAAGCCTAAGGTAACGAAAAACGATCCACGCTTAGAGTATGGTGAGATAGGACATTGGAAAGGGAATTGTCCAACCTATCTCAATGAGTTGAGAAATAAGAGGGATGTTGGGCAAACCTCAAGCACAACTTTCATGATCCATATTGACTTAAATGTTATTTCTTCAAACACATGGGTATTGGATACCGGGTATGGAACTCACATTTGCAATCTGTTGCAAGGGTTCAAAAGAAATAAGCACTTTAAGAAAGGAGACTATGTTTTGAAACTTTCAAATGGTTTGGAAGTTGTTCTTCAAAACATTTTATATGCTCCTAGTTTAACAAGGAACATAATTTTAGTTTCCCTTTTAAAACGATATGGTTATGATTTAAAGTTTTATAAATGATGGTATTTATGTTTATATGGATGATGTATATTCAAGGCTATGCCTTTTAATGGTATTAATGAATTGGTTCATGATGATTCATCCTATAATAACACATTATACCAATCATGCACCAAGAAACTTAAAATGGGTTTAAGTGATTCTTATCTTTGGCATTGTCATCTTGGTTACATAAACAAGAATCGGATTCAAACACTTCAAAAGAATGGTCTTTTGAAAACAAATGAATATTATTCATTTGATAAGTGTGAATCTTGTTTACAAATTAAGATGACCAAGTCGCCCTTTAGTGGTACTAACCAGAGGGCAAAAGACTTATTAGGAGTCACACATTCGGATGTATATGGTCCTTTTAAGACAATGACAAGGAATGGTGAAAGATACTTCATTACCTTTACCGACGATAACAGTCGCTATGGTTATGTGTACTTGATGACACATAAACATGAAGCTTTTGAAGTGTTCAAAATCTTCAAGAATGAAGTAGAAAATCAACTCAATAGAACTATCAAAATTCTCCGTTCAGATAGAGGAGGTGAATACCTCAGTGAGGCTTCTCAGGATCATCTAAGAAGTTATGGGATTGTCTCACAACTTACTCCTCCCAGAACACCACAACATAATGGTGTGTCAGAAAGGAGAAATCGAACCCTATTGGATATGGTTCGATCTATGATGGCTATAAGCTCACTACCTCTATCATTTTGGAGTTTCGCACTACTCTCCGACGCTCGTATTTTGGATATGGCCCAACCAAGAAAGTGGATTCGACACCTTTTGAAACATGGCATGGAAGAGTTCCATCGCTATCATATTTAAAAGTATGGGGTTGTGAAGCTTATGTTAAGCTTAACAACCAAAATGAACTGGAAAGTCGATTCACTAAGTGTATATTTGTTGGATATCCAAAAAGACTGTATAGGATACTTCTTCTTTGATCCAACAGAGCAAAAGGTATTTATTGCTTGAAAGGCAGAGTTCTTGGAAGCTAAATTTCTTATGGAAGGAATGACGTATAGAACAGTGGAATTTGATGAGGATCAAGATCCACAAGCCGATACACGTTTGGTTGACACAAGCAATCAACAGTAGGTTGTTGATGATGATCAAGAGGTTGATCAATACACACAAAACATTCGTAGATCTGGTAGACTTAACATTCCACCTGAAAGATATGGATTTTTCATGGATGGATGCTACGTGGTTGACTCTGATGAGCCAACTACATACCATGATGCAATGTCCAATTCGGATTGTGACAAGTGGCTGGAAGCCATGAACGTAGAGATGCAATCCATGTATGACAACCATGTTTGAGAATTGGTTGACCCTCCACTTAACTCCAAACCGGTTGGATGCAAGTGGGTTTTCAAGAAGAAAACAGATACGCATGGAAACTTGGATACTTACAAGGCAAGACTTGTAGCAAAAGGTTTCACTCAAACTCAAAGGGTTGATTATGATGAAACCTTCTTGCCTGTGACAATGCTAAAGTCTATTAGGATATTGTTTGCCATTGCTGCTCGTTATGATTATGAGATTTGGCAAATGGATGTCAAAACCGCTTTTCTTAATGGACATCTCGAAGAGACTGTCCATATGGTTCAGCTTGATGGTTTTGTCGATCCAAAACATCCTAATAAGGTATGCAAGTTAAAGAGATCAATCTATGGATTGAAACAAGCATCGAGAAGTTATGATCAATGTTTTGATGAAAAGATCAACAAATTTGGTTTCATCAAGAACGCTGACGAGGCTTGTGTGTACAAAAAGGCTAGTGGGAGTGGAATTACATTCTTAGTATTGTATGTTGATGATATACTACTATTTGGAAATGACACTCCAACCATGGAAGGTGTTAAAACCTGGCTTGGAAATTGTTTTTCCATGAAAGATCTCGGTGAAGCCGCCTATATTTTGGGAATAAAGATCTATAAGGATAGATCAATGTGGTTGATAGGTCTAAACCAAAGTGCATATATTGATAAAATCTTGAAAAGGTTCAAGATGGAAAACTCTAAGAAAGGTATGGTACCTATTCAAAGGGGGACAATATTAAGTGCATCTCAATGTACAAGCTCAAAGGATGAGCAAGATTGTATGAAGGACATCCCATATGCGTCTGCTATAGGATCCATCATATATGCGATGATATGCACTAGACCGGACGTGTCATGCGCGTTAAGCATGACAAGAAGATATCAGCAGAATCTAGGTAATAGCCATTGGATGGATGTTAAAAGTATATTGAAATACCTTAGGAGGACTAAGGATATGTTTCTAATATACGGATCTAAGAAAGAGGATCTCGTTGTAAAGGGTTACACGGGTGCGAGTTTCCAAACTGATCGAGATGATCCTCGATCACAATCGGGGTATGTCTCCATTATGAATAGGGTAGCATTGTCCACTACAAAATACGAATACATAGCCGCCTCATTAGCAGCTTTGGAAGCTGCATGAATAAAAGGTTTATCGCCGATCTAAGGGTGGTCTCTACTATTCAATACCCCTTAGAAATCTTTTGTGATAACAAGGGTGCAATTGCTCAAATCAAGGAACCCCGTGCACATCAAAAGATTAGGCACAATGAGCGGAGATTCAACTACATAAGGGATGAAGTTGAAAAGGGAAAGATATGTATTCGCAAAGTTCACTTTGATCAAAAGATTGCGGATCCACTCACGAAGCTCCTCGAAAGGGCAAAGCATGAAAGTCATACTTGTGCCTTAGGACTTCGATATTCTAGTGATTGGAATTGATCTGTTTTATTATTAATATTGAAAATATGGAACAATTGTAATATTTAACTCATCTATATATTTACGATATTTTGAGTTATGTTCCTTTTAGCATGTTTACATCCATGAATATGTTTATTATTCTAAATGTCCGTAGTCGGTCATATTTGTGGGAACAAATATGAACGTAAGACTATTATGAACTTGGATTGGCGGATATTCATATGGCATGAATATAGAGCAATTGGTTGCTGCCAAGGTTCATAGATATTCGTGGGATACGAATATTGGACTGACCCGCATCTCAAATCTTACTACATGGAATCTTATTGATTGATCATAAGTAAATTTGAGTAAAGGCGAATATCATTTGGTATCCTCTGACCTGAGATACATATTGGGTTTTGATATTCACTAAGTGTTATAGTGGGCTAGTTCTTCACAGATATGAAACAATTGTCAGTACATAAGGCTATCTTCAGGTATGACATAAGGTGACTGTGAGAAACGTATGTAGTCAAGATGGGATTTGTTCCTCTTATTCGTTGAGAGCATGATGTCTAAGGCCTGATTAAGTTAAATCAACAAGGAATGATCATTCTGTGTCCTTGGATTTAACATGACATCTGTAATAAAAGGATAAATGATTGATTCACCTAAATCATTTCAAGTTGGATACTTGAAGGGGATGATGTTATTGAATGGCTTCTAAGTCATGCGTATTAAGGGTAGTAAACTGTTGTTAGGCGGTATTTACTGCTTGCATCAATCTTCTATGAATCTTGTGCAAGTGGGAGATTGTTGGATTCTTTATGCCCAAGACACATAGAATATTGATGTGGTTAGTATGTCATGATCCAAGTCGGGTCATACCCAATAACAAGCTTAGCAAACACCAATTGTTATTTAATTGATGATATGATCATGCAATTAAAAAATTACACCAATTTAAAAATGGGTTTTCTAAATAAATTGTATGTGAGAAAGAACAACTTATATAAGGTTAATTATATAACTCAATTAGTGACTAGTTAACAATAATAAAATGGGTGTTTAAGTTTTGGGGGGAAGCCCCTTTTGAATAACAAATTCGGTCGCCCCTTGTGGGGTCTCTTTGGCCTTTTGTTACTTGGGATTATACACTCAATTAACTAGACACACACTCTCCAATTTTTAGCTCTCTCTCTGATACATGCAAGACTCCATTTTCCTCTCAACAAAGAAGAAAAAACAATGCTGAAAATCGGTTTTCAGCAGCATGTATCTTGCGATTTTGGTGTCAAAATCCTAACAAGAAAGGTGTTTGCATCATGTTTGTGGGTATGGATGCTTGAGGACATCTACTTTGGTGTTTTGGCCATTCAAGAGCAGCCTCTTCTTCACCCAAATCCCGTTTTTAGCAACCCTTATGGAAGGTTGTTCATCAACATTTTGGGCAGCTTTCAAAGGTAGTTTGTTTGGTCGATTTTGGTTGTTATTTCTTGTTGACAGCTTGTTCAAACACATATTAATGATCCTTATGTTCTTGGGTTTGTTCATATTAAGTTATAAACCTTAATTTTCAGATTATGAATCTATATATTAAGGCTTAAATCCGCTGCGTTTTTCATGTTTAAATGTTAAACTACTTTGATAATGGTACAACAAACCCAACATAAGGAAAGAGCAAAACAACACAGAAAAGCCTCATTCTCAATCATTTTTGAAGGAGGACTAGTAACTTTATGAAGGCCAAAGATGTCAAGGGGATTATCCGAGTATTCAAGCTTCTTATATTTTTAGTTAAGCTACGGGAGTACTATCTACTTTGCTTTCGGGCTGAACCTATCAAGCAAATCTCGATACGATACGTTGACCTCCTTCATATTGTTCAGACATCTCAACAGAGCAAAGGTTCTCCCCCAAAATTTCTACGACGAACAGGAAAAGAAATTTCTAAAAGCTATTATTTATTTATTATCATATTTTTTATAAGTATGAAAGAATGGCGATGAACGATGGAGCAAATGAAAAATAAGTAAGAAAGAAAAGGAAAGTTAGCAAAAGAAATGTAAACAATATAAACATGACAAGTTTTGAGGAAAGATGGGTTTAAAAGGATATTAATCCAGCATGGAAATCAATTCATAAAATCGAGGTTTGTCAAAGGTTTTTTTGAAAAGATCTGCTTTTTTGATTTTTTTTGTATCAATGGGAATAATATTAATGAAACCCTTTTCCTGAGCATCACGGATTGCATGAATCCGTGTCTCGATGTGCTTGGTTTGGGAATGATGAATAGGATTCTTGGCAATCCCGATGGTTGCTTCGTTGTCACAGATAACGGGGTATGTACAAAGTTGATCCCGTAATCCATCATCTGGTGATGAATCCATAACACTTGGGAACAGCAACTAGAGACGGCAATGTATTCTGCTTCTCCTGTTGAGAGAGAGACAGTTGTCTGTTTCTTGCTTTGCCATGAAACGAGACAATTGCCCAAGTATTGACAACCTCCGGTAACTGACTTTCTGTTTAACCTGCAGCCATTGGAATCACTATCTGAGTAAGCATGTAAGTCAAAATTCCCACCATAAGGATACCAAAGTCCTAAATGAGAATAGCCCTTTAGATAACGAAAAATTTGTTTGACGGCCTTTTCATGGGACTCTTTAGGAGCTGACTGGTATCAAGCACAATATCCTACAGCAATGGTGATGTCAGGACGACTCGCTGTGAGATACATAAGGGAACCAATCATGGATCTGTAGAGATGAGGATCAATTGGTTTCCCGTTCTTATCAGGAGTGAGGCATGTTTGAACAGTAAAGGGAGTCATCTCATAAAAAGCATCATCCATTTTAAATTTCTTCAACATTTCTTTATTATAACTTTTCTTGATGAATGAGAATTCCCTCTTGCTTTTGTTCAACTTGCAACCCGAGGAAAAAGCACATCTCTCCCATCATGCTCGTTTAAAACCGGCTACGCATAACCTCCTCAAACTCCCGACATAATTTTGGATTGGTGGAGCCAAAGATAATGTCATCGACGTAGACTTGCACGATCAGCATCTAACCATCTACCTCCTTCTTGAATAACGTCATGTCGATGGTGCCTCAAGAAAAACCGTTGCTTAAAAGATACTATGTTAAAGTTTCATACCAGATTTGAGGTGCCTGATGAAGACCGTAAAGAGACTTATCAAGCTTGTATACTTTGTCTAGAAAATCTGGATCCTCAAACCTGGTGGTTGACCCACATATATCTCTTCATCAATGTCGCCATAGAGAACTGCACATTTCATATCCATCTGATAGACTTTAAATTACTTGTGAGCAGCATGCGCCAAAAATATTCTGATAGCCTCTAGATAGGCGACAGGTGCAAAAACTTTGGTCTAGTCAATCCCTTCTTCTTGAGCAAAGCCTTGGACTACTAGTCTGGATTTGTTTCTTACAACGATGCCCCGGTCATCAGGTTTGTTCTTAAACACCCATTCGTTCCAATGGGGCACTTGTTTGGTGGAGGATCGACCAGAGTCCACACCTTGAGTTTCCTTAACTGTTGAAATTCTAATTGCATTGATTCAACCCAGAAAGGATCCTGAAGAGCTGCATGAATGTTTTTAGGAACGATTTGTGATATAAAACAAGAGACTAGGCAGACATTAATCAAACCAGATTGACCCCGCGTCCGAACTCCATCAGTGATAGATCCTATTATGTTATCATGAGGATGATCTTTCAAGGTCTTAAAATCGGCAGTCATGGGTGGGATGTGAGTGGGTGGTTGGTTAAGAGATTGTTGATGAGTGGTTAACGGTGTAAAGGATGGTGAGTTAGAGTGAATTGGGGAAATGGGACAGGTTGGTTGTGATGTGGTATATAAAGGTGGTGAGGGTTATGATGTTGACACAGGTGGGGGTGGAAGATCAAATGAGGATGAGGAAGATGCAACACCAACTGATGTAGCATCATTTACTGGTGTGTTTGGAGGGACAAGAGGTTCGACAGGTAATGGATTGGGAGGGATAATGTTTGTTGTAACATTGGAGATAGACGCATCATCATCTAAAACTGGGAGATTAAATGATTTGAACCCCGTATTGAAGTCAAAGAACCAAGCTGGTTCTGAAGGAACATCAGAGGAATTAGATTCCTGCCAATCAACATAAAATGACTCTTGAACGATACGTGTTCTCTTGTTATATACCCGATAAGCCTTTTGTGAAGAAGAATAGCCTACAAAATAACATTCATCAGACACGGCGCCAAATTTTGTCTTCTGCACTTGAGTGTTCAATAAAGTGCACGAGCAACCGAATGGCCGAAAGAAGTCAATCAAGGGCTTTCTCTTGTGAAATAGTTCATTCGGAGTCTTCATCTTGTCCTTGACTATCAACACCCTGTTAAGAACATATGAAGCACAGTTCATCGCCTCAGCCCAAAAGATGATAGATAAGGAGGATTCTATTAGCATTGTACGTGCAGCTTCAATGAGGGTGCGATTCTTTCGTTCAGCTACACCATTCTGTTGAGGGGTCCTTGTAGCACTGTATTGTCTTAATATTCCTTTGGTAGCACAGAAAGAATCAAATATCTGATTTAAAAATTCAGTACCGTTATCACTTCGGATCGCCATAACCTTCCCCTTACTTATCGTTTCAATCGAAAGAATTAACTTTTGCAGCTCCTAAGCAGACTCTCCTTTGTGAGCAAGAAATATCACCTATGAGTAGTTGGAATAATCATCTGTAATCACAAGGCAGAAAGATTTCTTAGCAATTGATTTAACACTAATTGGGCCAAACAGATCAGTATGTAACAACTTGAGGGGATTTGAGATGCTATTTTCAATTTTTGGTTTGTGTGGTTTCTTATGTTGTTTTCCTTTTGTGCATGCCATGCATTTCTCAACCACATAAAAGTCTTTTAAAGGTAATCCCCTAACAAGTTTGTTTTTAACTAATTTGTTTATAATTTTGAAATTAACGTGGCCCAATCCGCGATGCCATAGGAAAGACTCAGAGGTGGAAGCTTTAGACAGAAGACAGGTGATAGTAGATGATGAATCTTTTGAAGTCATGTCAAGAAGATATGTATCATGCTTCCTTGGAGCCCGCATGAGTACCATATTATCTGAAATATCAATCTCAGATTTCAAAAAGAGACATTCATTGGAGTTGAATAAGACCGGAATGCTTTTATCACAAATCTGAGAGACGCTCAACAGATTGAATGCAAGCTCAGGTACGTAGTTGACTTTCTCCAAGGTAAGTGAGCCATTGGAA
The DNA here is from genome assembly GCA_024085815.1 of Flaveria linearis. Taxonomy (NCBI): domain Eukaryota; kingdom Viridiplantae; phylum Streptophyta; class Magnoliopsida; order Asterales; family Asteraceae; genus Flaveria; species Flaveria linearis. The sequence goes on from CM044013.1 coordinate 37,298,204, forward strand.
ACTTCGCCTTGACTATCATTTTTCCTCCTTTCTTGTCTCCGGCGAAAGCCACGTAACCACTATTGATTATTCTATAGTTAGTCAATAAATCTTTAAGTCCCGTCATATGTTTGGAGCATCCACTATCAACATGCCATACACTATTTACAACTTTACTGGATGACTCCTGCAGGAATATTAGAGAAAAAGTTAACCAGGTGAAACAGAAACCCAAGTTTGAAGAACTTTTGGTTTTGGAGAAAGAGATTTCTTACAAAAGAAATTATTAACTAATTGATTTAATCTATTCCCAAAAGAATTTCTATTAACATGTCTATGATGAAGCTGAGGATAGTGCCTAACAACATGATCATCTTTACCACATCGAAAATAGTGTGGTTTTAATCTAGGGCTATTATGTAATAAGGTAGGAATTTTATCAATGCATATTTCCTCATCACATTTAGATAATCTAGAATCATCATCACTATATCTCTCATACATGTTAACAGAGTTGTCTTTATTTGAAAAAGAATGATTATGTACGGAAGAAGATGAGGTGTCATCTGAGATACGTGTGGTACTAGTACCACTAGTACTTGCCTCAGATGAAGATGTAATCCTGTTATTAAACACAGAAATTTTAGCAGGGGTAAAAGATGGAATACGGTGAGAAAAGAATTTTTCAAAAGAGTTAATTTTAATTTCCTCATCACTTTTCATAGTAATATCAGACACAAGATCAACACAATCAAAAGATGTATCAACATCACAATCCACAGCATTTAAAGAGGAAACAGAAACATCACTAGAACATACAGAAATAGAGTCTTTTACAGCATTACTAGAGACAAAAATAGAATTTAAACTAGAGTTATGATCTAAAACAGAATGATGAGGTTTAGGTGTACTAAAGCTAGAGCATCCAAGCCCTCTAGTCGGTCCATAATCGTAGTCCTCACAAACATGCATAGGATTCACACCTTCTAAACCTGCAGACATACTGTTAGTATCTATTTGGATCAAATCATTAGAAGGATAGGGAACGGGCATAGGTGAATAACAGTAAGTACTAGGAGGAGGATAAACCATAGCATTTTCATAACCCAAACCTGTTTTAATCCTAGCCCCCCATTGAGATTTACATAAATCATCATGTTTCATTCTCGATATGGTCCATTTATCAAGTTTTGACTGAAGCTTGCTTGTTTCAAACTCAGCAAGAGCAACCCTTTCAGTCAAATTATTAACCTCAACATTTCTTTCCAAAACAATTCTTTTTAAATGATCGTTTTCTTTTAAGGCCTCGTTTAATTTAACAAAATATTTTGACTCATTTGTTTTAACCTCCTCATTCATTCCTTTCAAATCTTTTTCATTATCGATCAATAAACAATTAGCTTTATAAACCCTAAATAGTCCGATTTTGCAAATAGATGAACACATATCTTGAATTACCTCATAGGGAAGTCCTATCACCAACTTCTCAGCTGCAAGAGCTTTCTCACAGACACACTGGAGTACTCAACTTGTTTTCTTCAATAGTGGTAGCAGCATCATTATTATCCTTTGCTAGCTCTGTGGTTTGAGTTTCTTGCTTCCCAAACTCCTTCTGATTTCCTTCTTTCAACTTCTCCTTCTCGTTCAACTCTTCAACCTCTTCAATTTCATCCTTAAATTCCTTGAATGGATCAAAATCTTCCTCACAATTCACCTTCATCTCCTCTTCCACAATCTCAGCCACCAACGCTTGATTAACCTCTTCTCTTATCTCTTCTACTTCTGCGCTCCAATCAAAGTTAGAGATCAATGCGGTCTCTTTCTTGTGACTCGTCTCCTCTTTACCCCCACTTGCAACCAATCTTGGAATTCCTGAATTACTGGGATCAGTGACAATTGGCAGTGGACATTCGCGTTTGAAGTGTCCCAATTGCTTGTAATTAACACATCTTAGCTTGGACTTATCAAAACCCAGTTTCGAGTTAGAACTTTGACCTCCAAAATTCTTTCTACCAGTTCGCTCCATAAATCTTCAGGCTCTAAGCATCAACATCGCCATTTGCCATTGAATATCAGTCTCTTCGAGATCATCGGGATCCACCTGATACATATCCTCCATCATCATTCCTTTACCTTTCAAATCCCTAGCTACTAATGCTTCATAACTCTAAACAAACATGCCAAAAAGAGCCATTGTCTTAGCTGGAACAGAATTTTCTACAGTTGTTTTCAAGTTCCCTTGCTCTCTCCCTGTATTACCACAACCTCCAGAGTAATCACATGAGTTCACTCCTCCTTGACAAGATGCCTGCATTGGAGAGCTTGCAACAGAAGACAGTAATATAGCATTCTAAGAATAACCGGATGTAGGCATCATAGACTGATTAAATTCCCTCCTTTTCAGATCTAAGTCAAAGGACTTCAGCTTGTTAATTACGTCCATCAGCTTATAGTCAGCAAAGTTTCTTTCTTGCTTCAGCATTCTCACTTGTAAACTCCACTGAGGTGGAAGTGAGTCTAGGAGCTTATTCACTTGCTCGTGATTACCCAACTGATCATCATACTTCTTTAAAGTACTTGAAACAGATAAAAATTGATTAGTGATGTCAGTAAGGTCTTCATTTTTGTGTCCGACAAATGAATTGAACTCCTTTTGAACTTGGGCTTTCTTGTCTTTCTTGAGATCCTCATTTCCATCATAGAACTCACATAAGGCATCATACAAAGATTTTGCATCTTTGTGTTCAGTAAATCGATTGTAAATATCAGGTGCAAGACATAGTGTCAAGGCTCCGAAAGCTTTCTGGTCTCGATCAATCAGCTTTTGATCCTTCTCGGTGAATGTGGAAGAGTCCGTGTTTGGAGATACTGTACGACCGACAGTAACCGTTGGCTTGTGAGGACCAGTGATGATTGAATCCCATTGATTGTGATCGGTGTAAAATAAGAAGGCCTTGAGACATCTCTTCCAGTCTTCAAAATTGTCCCCATTTATGAGTCTTAGAGGTCTATTAGGAGCAACATTCTCTAGATCAGCAAGAGTGAGAGAAGTCATCTTTGACATGATAATTTCGCTGAACAAAAATGTATTTTCGCAGAAAACCGTAATTTTGCTGAGATAGTTTCGCTGAAGCTAATTTAGCCCGAACAAGAATACTTTCGCAGACAATTTCGGCAGCAATCGTGCTAGCCAGAGGAAGTCAAATGCTTAGTTTCACTGTGAGTTTCGCAGGAAACAAGCTAGAACTTTCGTTCAAGGTACTTTCGGTAGCAATTTCGCTAGTGAAGACACACGAGCACAGATGAACTTTCGTTCAAAAATCCTAGTTTCGCAGAAAACAGCAAGAGTGAAAAACAGTAGTTTCGCTGAAAGAAAAGTGTAGTTTCGCAGGAAGAACACTCAGTTTCACTGGATGAACCAGAAAACCCTTTAAACCCTGAAAACAACCTGAAATCACCCAAATCTCAATGTATTTGAGATATGATGATTCACAAATCTTCCCCAATCAAAAACAAGCAAAATTCAATCAACTTCCATATCAAATACACAATAATTTGATATAGAAATGAAGAAATAGTGGTATTGAACAAAAATAACCAAAAACCTCAAACAATCAAGAGCACTAAGGCTCTGATACCATTTTGTTGGTCCATTTGATCGGTTTTTTAGTGCAGAACATGGTTTGAATCGTTTAATACCATAAACAACCAACACACATAAAGATTTGAAGAACAAAGAAGACTAAAATGTATTCAAAGATGATTCAATAAGCAATAATACAAATGAAATAAGATAAGCTCACTATATTCAATAAGAACCAGCTTACAATAGCCTCTTGCAACAGAAATATTCGATTAGGTTTTTGCAATGATACCCAACAATGAACAAAATGAAATCTATATATAGCAGCCTTAGTTTCGCAGACAGTTTCGCTGCAAGCGAAATTGTGCTGCCGAAACTATAGTTTCGCCCGGCAGAAACTGCAGTTTCGCCGGGTGAACTTACAGCTGACTGTGAGCGAAACTACAGTTTCGCTCACAGTTTCGCTGGACTACAAAAATAGATGAATAAACTAAACAACATACAAAAGTAATCTAACATAAATCCTATTACATAGAAATGTAAACAAATACTAATCTAAGGTGAGTCCAACCTATATTTGATCTTCACCAAACGAGAGGAACCCTTTAAGTAATGAAAAATGTGTTTAACAACTTTTTCATGTGATTCTTTTGGGTTGGCTTGAAAACGAGCATAGTAGCACATGGCAAATGTAACATCCGGATGACTAGCCATGAGATACATTAGAGATCTAATCATGGAGCGATAGCGATGAACATCCACGGATTTCCCGTTATCATCTGGAGTTAAACAGGTTGGAGCAGTGAATGTAGTAAGTTTTGAAGAAGCTTCATCCTTCTTGAATTTCTTGAGAATCTCTTGAATGTATTTTTTCTTGGTGAATAAGAATACCAGGCTTTTGTTCAACTTGCAGCCCTAAGAAAAAGCACATCTCCCCTATCATGCTCATCTCAAAGAGATCCTTCATCACTTCTTTAAAATCTCTACATAGTTTCTCGTTGTAGACCCAAATATAATATCATCAACACTTGAACAATCAACAACTGACCTTCAACCTCCTTCTTGAATAATGTCATATGCATAGTTCTACGAGAGAAACCCTTGCAGAGCAGATACTGTGTCAGAGTTTCATACCAGATACGTGGAGCTTGATGCAATCCATATAAGGATTTATCAAGTTTATTAACTTTTTCTAGAAAATTTGTATCCTTGAAACCTGGTGGCTGAGCGAGACATAAATCTCCTCGTCATCCTGTATAGAAATGCATACTTCACGTTCATTTGAAAAACTTTAAAGTTTTTATGAGCAGCATGAGTGAGAAAAATTCGGATAGCTTCAATGCGAGCAACTAGAGCAAACATTTCAGTATAGTCAATTCCCTCCTCCTGAGCAAAAGCCTGAACAACCGGTAATGCCTTGTTTCTTACTACTACACCTCAATCATCTGGCTTGTTCCTGAACACCCATTTGGTACCAATGGGATATTTTTTGGAGGAAGATCAACTAACTCCTAAACTTTTAACTTCTAGAACTGTAAAAGCTCCAGCACATAGATTCAACCCAACTTGGGTCTTGAAGTGCTGCTGAGATATTTTTAGGAACAATTTAAGATAAGAAACATGTATAGAGACATTCATTTATCAAGCCAGATTGACTCTGAGTCCTTACATCAACTGTGATGGAAACAATAATGAAGCCAAGTGGGTGATCTCTTAAGGTTTTGAAGTTAGTGTTAAGGGTTAATGGATTAGAATGAGATAAAGATGCAGTTTGTGATAGTTGTGAAGGGGAAATTAGTTATGATGAAGGTATTGGATGTAGTGGAGGTATAGGAGGTGTAGGTGGAACATCAAATGGAGGTAGAGATAGAGGGTCAATTGGTGGTTGTGGATGGGGGTACAGGTGGAAGATGTTTGGTTGGAGGATGATTTGCACATTGCTTTGAGGAACTATATCATTGTCAATAACTGGAAGGTTGAAAGATTTGAAGACAATATTGGATTCATAAAACCATTATGGGTCTGACCCTATGCTTGGTGAATTAGACCCCTGCCAATCAATAAAGAATGATTCCTCCATAATACATGTTCTTTTATTGTACACTCTATACGCCTTTTGTGAGGAAGAATAGCCAACAAAGAAAACTCATCAGAGACTGCACTAAACTTTGACTTCTGAGCTTGAGTGTTTAGCAAAGTACATGAGCAACCAAATGGACGAAAGAAGTCAATCACGGGTTGAAAGCTTTGACTCAATCATATGTTGCTTCAATAAGGGTCTGATTCTTCCTTTTAGCAACACTATTTTGTTGAGGTGTCATGACAGCACTAAATTGTCTAGAATTCCTTTGCTTGCACAGAATGAGTCAAAGATATGATTTTTGAATTCAGTTCCATTGTCGTTTCTGATGGCCATAACCTTCCTTTTGTTGATGGTACAATTGAGATGATCAGCTTCTGCAACCCTTCTGTGGTATCTCCTTTATGAGCTAGAAATCTTACCCAATAATATCTTGAGTAATCATCTGTAACAACCAAACAGTAAGATTTCTTAGCAATTGTTTTAACACTAATATCTAACAATTCAAGGGGATTTGAAATTGTATTTTTATTCTTAGGCTTGTGTGGCCTTTTGTGCTACTTTCCTTGAGCACATGCCATGCACTTTTCTACCACTGAAAAATCTTTAACTAGTAGTCCCCCCATAAGATTATTGTTAACCAACTTATTTATATTCTTTAAATTAACATGTCCTAAGCGTCTATGTCATAAAAAGGATTCAGAAGATGAAGCTTTTGACAGGAGACATGTCACAGTGGAGGTAGATTATGTTGACCCTATATCTAGCATATAGGTATCATTCTTCCCCAGAGCTCGCATGATCACTAAATCCTCAGGAACAGTGAACTCTGGTTTTAGGAAAAAGAATTCATTTGACATAAACAGCAATGGAATGTCCTTATCACAGATTTGTGATACACTCAACAGATTGAATGCTAGCTCTAGAACATAATTCACTTTCTCCAGAGTCAAGGAACCATTTAAGATTTCTCCTTGACCAATCATCTTTCCACCCTTCTTGTCTTCAAAAAATGCAACATATCCTCCATTTATTATATGATAATTTGTAAGTAGGTCCTTCAACTCGGTCATATGCCTTGAACATCCACTATCAACGTGCCTGAGACTATTGACAACTTTTCTTGAATGATCCTAGCATATAAACATAAAAAAATTGTTCAGATTTGGAACTTGGGACCCAAGTCGTGACTAATTAGGTCTCAAAACAAAGGGTTTTTTACAGAAAAAAATATTTATAAAATGATTTAATCTACTACCTAAAGAACTATTATTTACATTTTTACAAACAAACTCATGCCAATTTTTAATTACATGATCATCCTTCCCACATCAAAAACACCGGGACTTTAAACCTTTCTTCTTACATTTTGAAACATGAGTTTGATTTATTAATATTTCTTCCTCATATTCAGGCATGTGTGAATCAGAATTGCTACAACAGTCGTATGATTCTTTTAATTTTTCTTTTGTAACCTTAATTTTAGCAGATTCTGATTCATTTACATTAATGTTTCTAACATTTAAGGAAGTAGTCTCCGTATCTTTTTTAGGATTTTATATGCCTAAGACATATATAATATTCATGCGGTTAGTACGTCATGATCCAAGTCGGGTTATACCCAACAACAAGCTTTGCAATCACCAAGAATTACTTAATTGATGATGGGATCATGCAATTGAATAATAGCACCATGCTTAGAAAAAAGGGTTTTCTAAACAAACGCATTCGAGATGGAACAAATTATGAGGATAATTTGTTGATGGGTTTTATTATTAATTTTGTTATTTAAAAGGGTTTAAATAACACTAATAATATGTTAGTATCTTTTAATTAAATTTGTTTAATTAAGATGATACATGTCACACAAGTTAAATAAATCCTAGTGCATGACTTATTTAATGTGTTATGGAAGATGGTTTTTGGAGGGGGGAAACCCCTTTTCCCTTTGAATTCGGCCGCCCCCTAAGGGCCAATGGCCTTTAATCTCTTCCATTGACTAACTACACACTCTTAATGAAAGAGTGTTGTAGTTGCAAAACCTAACACAAGAGACTTACCCATCTTTTGCATGCTCAAAAACTCTCTCTTTTCTTTTGGTGTTCTCGGCTGAAACAAGGAGAAGTGAGCAGCTTTGGGTGTGTTTTGGTGCTCTCTCCCTAGCAAGAGTGGTGTCTGAATCAAGGGCTTGGGGTATACAAGTTTGAGGGCTCCTCTTCTTGGAGTCTTGGCTGCATATTCGACATCATAATCATCTTCATTTCATTCCTTTCATCCATGGTTTTGAGGACTGCAGTAAGGTAGTTTTATGGCAGCCCTTTGAGGCTGTCAGATTATGTTGATTTATGCATACATAGCATGCTTGTTCACATAGATGATCCTTTGATAATATAGGTTTGTTTTAAACATATATATGTCATCATAAGAACATGATTTTCAGTTTATAAACAAAGTTATAATGCTAAACTTCCACTGCGTTTTTCAGAAAGTTTAAATGGTTAAACTTGTTTTGTGTTCTACCAAACCCATCAATGGCATCAAGAGCCGGTTATGTGGATAGCTTGCTTGTTCTTGTCCTTTAAAATCGGTTTTAAAGGATGATTATCAACTCATAATAGTCTGATTTTGGTTGATTCAATAAACCTCATGTCTTTCAAAGCTATATCTTCATGCTTATGATTAAACTTTGAAAGATAGGAATGTTAATTGGTTGATATATTTGGATGTTGTTTGTTTGGACAAACAAACCCTAATTTTCAGTTTATGTTGTCTGAAAATTTGGGTTTGATGGGGTTTATTTAGTTTGTTGAATGATGTTTATGATTGTTCTTTTGATAGTACATAACCTAGCTTTTGGCCTTGTGTTGTTTGGATGATTGGAATGGTTGTTTTTATTCATTCAATTGGGTTGTAATATTTATGTTTATTATTTGGGTTGTAATTATTTATTCATTTGGTTATGTAATTAATAGATTAGGTGCATTTATTTTATTAGAAAAAATGTATTAGGATATAATTTTTGTAAAAGGAAGATGCACAAGATCAAGACCCAAAGATGGACATCAAAGACATGGACCTTGAAGTATTTGGATATGGATTCAAATGGGAGTCCATGGACACATATAATGTGTCATTTATAATGTGTCATTACAAACCCTTAGGAGAGACCTTATGACAACACTTGTGATGGCAAACAAGTGTTGTCAACTTAGTGGCTATGGTTATGCACTCATGTTTATATGTTTATGCTTGTTTGATTGTTTGTTGTTTGATTGTTTGGTTGATATTTAGTCATACATTACAAACTCATTAACAAACTTAACAAGCTGAAAATTGATGGTTCTTAATCATTAAAAGTTAATAAAAGGTTATTAAAATGATTTAATGATTTTAAAGATTAAAAGTAGGTTTTAATCAAAGGACCATAGGGTATCTTGTATTTGAAAGCATGCAAATACAAGTACATAGAGTTTTCTAAACTAGAATTATAAAATCTCTAAATATTCTAAAACAAGATCAACACCGTCCTTTTACACAACACTTAAGTCACTTGGGAACTCTTAGTGGGATAAAGGTCACCTAACCACTTTGAGGAAACTTATGACTTAAGGTGAGAATGCCATATTCGTGGGATAAAGGTCACCTAACCACTCATTTTGGCAAACTCACACGTATGTTTAAGTAGGATGTCTTGATTTGCAAACCATGTTAAATGGATCACCTACAATATGGTTTCCAAATGGTGTTGATGGGATTAACATGCCGACTTTACATATGATGTTTAAAGTCGATACCATACCTCTAGAAGTTGCAAATGGTTGCAACCGTCAATCGTTGACCACCTTATTAATTTAAATCATGGATAAAGGTCACCTAACCACAATTTAAATGCAATGTTGGGTTCTAGATTTTAATATAAAAATGACCTTAAAAGGCATTAATTATTAAAAATTGGCAATATCAAAAATACTAAAATAGATCTTTGTTAAATTTTGTAGATGGCCACCAATAATGACAATCATGATAACTCATCCGTGTCCACCCAATCATTACGAGCGATCCTCTAAAAGGAACGTCTAAATCATAACAATTTCATTGATTGGTATCGAAACTTGAGAATCGTTCTCAAGCAAGAGAGAAGATCATATGTTTTAGACGACCCTATCCCCAATCAACCTACTGAGGATGATGAGGAGACCTACAACGATTGGCTGAAATACACTGAGGACTCTGTCCAAGTGTCTTGTCTCATGCTAGCGAGCATGACTCCGGATCTTCAAAAGGAGTATGAACATCATGGAGCTTATGACATGATAACCCAGCTGAAGGAAACGTTCCAACAGCAAGCAAGGGTTGAGCGCTTCGAAACGGTTCGAGCACTCCATGCATGTCGTATGGACGACAACCAATCTGTTTCATCTTATGTACTTAAGATGACAAGTCATATTGACCGCCTCGAGAGGATTAGTTGTCCTGTCTTGAAGGAATTGGCCACGGATTTGATCCTTAATGGCCTTACCAAGAAGTTCGAGACATTCGTCTTGAACTATAACATGAATGCTTGGGACAAAAGCATTGGTGAGCTTCACTCAATGCTCAAAATGGCCGAGGCGGCCATGGGTAAAAGGGTTTTACCCGTTCTCACCATCAATGAAGGTGGGAACAAGAAAAGGTCTTATCCCGCACCCAAGGCAAAGGTTGCCAAGGGTAAGGGACCCGTATGGGGAAAGGGGAAAGGGGTGACAAGGGTGCCACCCAAACCACAAGAGAAGAAGCAAAAGGTTGCTAATGACCCATGCTTCAAGTATGGGGAGATTGGACATTGGGCAAGGAATTGTCCTGTCCATCTCCAAGAGTTGAAAGCAAAGAGGGATGCCGGGTAGACCTCAGGTACAATATACATGATTCATATTGATCTTAATGTCACATCTTCTAACACAAGGGTATTGGATACCGGATGTGGAACTCATATTTGCAATTTGTTGCAGGGGTTCACAAGAAGTAGGGACTTCAATCAAGGGGATGTTAGTCTCTTCATAGGCAATGGAACCAAAGTCCAAGTTGAAGCTCGTGGGGACTACATCCTAAAACTTCCAAGTGGCTTGGATGTTATTTTCAAGAATGTTTTGTATGCTCCTAGTTTGACTAGGAACATTATTTCTGTATCCCAATTAAGACATTATGATTATGTATTATCTTTTGTTGAAAATGATATTCATGTTTCTTTAAATGATATGTTCTATTTTAAAGCTATTCCCATTAATGGTATTTATGAATTGGTTCATGAAAATGCTTTAAATAGTTCATTGTACCAAACTAACACCAAGAAACTCAAGTTGGATTTGAGTGATACCTATCTTTTGCATTGTCGTCTTGGTCATATAAACAAGAAACGTATACAAACACTTCAAAAGAATGGTCTGTTAAAAACAAATGAATGTGATTCATTTGATGTATGTGGATCTTGTTTACAAGGAAAAATGACTAAGGCACCCTTTAGTGGAACTAATGAAAGGGCAAACGATTTATTAGGAATCATACATTCGGATGTATGTGGTCCTTTTAAGCCAATGGCTAGGAATGGTGAAAAATACTTCATTACCTTTACCGACGATTATAGTCGCTATGGGTATGTGTACTTATTAAGGCACAAAGATGAAGCTTTTGAAATGTTCAAAATCTTCAAGAATGAAGTTGAAAATCAACTCAACAAGTCAATTAAAGTTCTCCGCACCGATAGAGGAGGTGAATACCTAAGTGATGCTTTTCAAGATCATCTTCAACTCACTCCACCTGGAACACCACAACATAATGGTGTGTCTGAAAGGAGGAATCGAACCCTATTGGATATGGTGCGATCTATGATGTCTAAGCTCATTGCCTCTATCGTTTTGGGGTTTCGCTTTGCTCTCCGCGGCCCGTATACTAAATATGGCCCCAACCAAAAAGGTGGAAAAGACACCTTTTGAGATATGGCATGGAAGAGTTCCATCCCTATCATACTTAAGGGTCTGGGGTTGTGAGGCTTATGTTAAGACTCCCACCCCAAACAATTGGAAGTCCGATCCACCAAGTGTATCTTTGTTGGATATCCTAGAGATTCTATGGGATATTATTTCTATGATCCACTGGAACAAAAGGTGTTTGTTGCCAGAAAGGGTGAGTTCTTAGAAGCAAAGTTCCTTATGGAAGGAGCTAGCAGTAGAACAGTGGATCTTGAAGAGGATCAAGAACCACAACCCGATGCACCTTTGGTTGAAACTAGCACTCAGCATGAGAATGTTGAGAATGATCAAGGGGTTGATCAATACACACAAGAAGTTTGCAGAAGTGGTAGAACTAGTAATCCACCTGAAAGATATGGATTTTTCATGGATGGATGCTATGTGGTAGATTCAGATGAACCAACCACATACCATAATGCAATGTCTAATTCGGATTGTGACAAATGGATTGAAGCCATGAATGTTGAGATGCAATCCATGTATGACAATCAAGTTTGGGAACTTGTTATACCACCTCTTAATTCCAAAGTAGTTGGAAGTAAGTGGGTTTTCAAGAAGAAAACCAATATGCATGGAAAGTTAGATACTTATAAAGCTAGATTTGTAGCAAAGGGTTTCACTCAAACTCAAGGGGTTGACTATGATGAAACTTTCTCACCTGTTGCGATGCTAAAGTCTATAAGGATATTGTTTGCCATAGCTGCTCATTATGATTATGAGATTTGGCAAATGGACGTCAAAACCGCTTTCCTAAATGGATATCTTGAGGAAGATGTCTATATGGTTCAGCTTGAGGGTTTTGTCGATCCAAGACATCCTAATAAAGTATGCAAGTTAAAGAAATCAATCTATGGATTGAAACAAGCATCGAGAAGCTGGAATCACCATTTTGATGAAGAGGTAAAGAAATTTGGCTTCATCAAAAACGCTGATAAGGCTTGTGTTGGACCAAAAGAACCAATAAGCCAAGATCAGAAAAACCTCTAAGTCCCACATGACATCACAACAACTGCTGAAGGCTTCATCAGCAGTTTGACAAAGACTGAAGACTCAACAGCTGAAGATCAAAGATCTGAAGAACAACAGCTGAAGATCCCAAGTACTGAAGACAAATACTGAAGTCTGAAGTACTGAAGAATACAAGTACTGAAGACTTCAAGTACTGAAGACTCAAGTGCTGAAGATCAACAGCTGAAGAACTGAAGATCAACAACTGATGCACAAAGTCTGAAGAGAAAGACTGAAGACATCAGCTGATGACAACTACTGAAGTCATCAGCTGATGAAACATCTAAAGATCAAAGTCTGAAGACCAAGTGCTGAAGCTTCAGAGTTTGTCACAACAGCTGAAGAAGTTGTCTTCAGTTGTTGTGATGGTTTTTCTCTTTCAGTAGTTTGTAATTTTCCTTTTCAGTAGTTTGTACAACAGCTAAAGAGTTTGTTCTTCAGCTGTTATAGTTCAGTAGTTGTAAACGACTGAAGAGCTTGTTCTTCAGTCATTATACCTTTTCAGTAGTTTCTTTTCAGTTCTTGTAATAGTTTGACACTTAGCATTTTGTAAGAAGATGTCAGCTGTTGTGACATCTTCTGTAGTTTAGTCTGTTATCAGTAGTTTGTTAATAACAGTTGATGTCACTGTCAAGTGACATCAGTATTAGGTTATTCTTCCCTATATAAGGAAGATGACCTAATTGTAGCCGCTGCTAATTACAGCCACAGTCAAAGCATGTATTGAATGAAATATTCTCTTTTGCAGAACTTCCATCTTTCTCTATAACTTACTGTTTTATTGTTAAATCTATTGTGTTCTTGCTTGTTTGTCTAATTCTTGTACTAAATCCGCTGCGAATACAACCTAATTGATCAAACAAAAGGCTAAGATCCTATCAAATGGTATCAGAGCAGGTTAATCATTGATCGATTTAACAATTGATCATTTGAAACTGCTCTTTTGACAGCTACGTTTGATCGAATTAGCAATTTGCATGAATTAGTTATAGAGATTGATTTTCTGCTGCTTCTGACTGATAAACTTGAGGTTCTCATGGTTTTTGAGCTAGATTTGTTTTTTTTACCTTGAATTTGACTTAAATCTGAAATGACAACACCAACTAACGATCCTCATAATACTGGCTCCTCAACAAAGCCTCCGATGCTTGTGAGGAGTGAGTATAACATATGGCAACGTCGTATGCTCCACCACTTGTCTGTCAACAGTGCTGGTTGTTGGAAGTCAGTGGTGCATGGACCATACAAGCCTATGGTGAGCGTTCCTGAATCAAATGAGCAGGTTCCGAAGAAACTTGATCAATATTCGGACGAAGATCTTAAGCTGTTCGAGATTGATGCTAAAGCCCATGGAATTTTGGCCATGGCAATTTCAAATGAGATCTATTCAGGACTTTTGCATCATGAAACTGCTCATGATCTCTGGGTTGCTCTGAAAGAACAATTTGGAGGAACCAATGAGGTCTTAGCAAATACTAGGAAAATCCTCGCCCAACAATATGAGACATTTTCTCATAGGAAGGGTGAGACACTGACTCAACAGTATGAGCAATTCTCTTGTCTTATTTCTGAGCTGAAAATGGTTAAACAAGAGTACTCCAATAGTCAGATGAACAACCGCTTTCTTAGATCCCTGCCTGAGAGATGGGACACTTATACCATTGTCCTACACTCCTGTGCAAATCTGGACACTCTATCTCTCACCCAACTTCATGGGAAACTGCTTACATTTGAAAGAGAGATAGAACAGAAAAGGAAGTTGTCATCATCTGGCAAGCTCACTGATGACTTTGTCTCAGGCAATGCTGCCTTGATAGGTCAAGAGTCAGAATATGCTACATCTGAGAATGCCTATGATGAGCATATTGATTTCTCTAGCAATTCTGAACATGCTTTTGTTGGTGTTGATAGTAGTTCAGGAGGTAGCAGTGATAACTTGTGCTTTCTGATGGAGGACTTAAAGAACATTCCAGATAATGATCTGGAAGAGATGGATATTTTGAGTCAAATGGCTATGATAAATATCAGATCTCAAAAGTTCTACAAGAGAACTGGGAGGAAATTTCCTGGTCTCTCTGGCAAAACCAAAGTTGGTTTTGACAAGAGCAAGTTGAGGTGTCACAAGTGCCAGAAGCTTGGACACTTTGCTAGAGAGTGTAGATCATCTGGATCTAACTCCTCTGCACCCTTTGTGACTTTTCCAAGCAATAGCTCATAGCACAGAGGGCAACACTCCACCAGTTCCAGTCATACATCACCAGCACAGGCATCACCTACATACTTTGTGCCTCAGGGTCATATGCCATACCTATACCCCTGCTACTACATGCCTCAGCCAAGTCAAGTTCAAGCACCCCCTGCTCAGCAACCACATGCTCTCCCTGAGCCTCAATCTTCCCAATCTCATCATCAACCCCAACCTCAACAACACAGCTTCTTCACCCCAGGAGTTGTTGACTGGAGTAGTTTACCAGATGATTTATCTGGTCAAGAACAAGTATTCCAAGGTGCTGGTCAACATGGTGGTGATCATCCTTTTGGGAATCTTTATCTCATGACCCTGGAGTCTGCTGATGGGCCATCCTCCAATGCTTCATCACAGGTATCCTCTGAGGCTAAGGCCAAGCTTTCTTCTGACTCATGCATAGCAGCATTTGCTTCTATTAGAGAGGCAAATGTGGCTTTAATTAATAAAAACCTTAAGCTAGAGCAAACCATTTCCAAAAAGAAAGCTAAATTTGAGGTTGCACTTAATGATAAAAATGATGAGATTTATAAGCTTAAATGCCAAATAAAAGATGATAAGGCTAGGGAAGATGTACTTCTAGAAAGTACAGAGACCTCAAGGAAACTCTTGCAACCACCCAAGTAGAGTGTGATCGATGGGTGCAATCCTGCAAGCGTTTTGAAATGCTTCTTAGTAAGCAATCAGCTTCCAATGTGAAGTTTCGCATTGGTTATAATCACACTGCTCCTCCTACAGATTTCACTTCAAGAGCAGAAGTTGAATCTGATGGAGAGAGCAATAACCCATCCTTCTCATCATGTGACCTACTATCTGATACAGTATCATCAGAGGTAGAGGTCAGCATTAACTCCCAAAACCAAGCAGCTGATGCTACAACAGCTGATGGTTCAAATGTTGACTGTCATATGATCAACAAGTTGATCAACTCAGGTGTTGTCTCTAGAAGTACTGAAAGTACTAGAGAGCAAGTGATAACATCTAAAGTTCAAATCCCAACTACTGCCAGTACTGAAGAGAAGAAAACTGCCAGTAGAAAGGATTTGAAGCCTAATGAAGAGGATGTTAGGAAAGCAGGTACTACAAGGAAGAAAACTGCAAGTACTGACAGCAACCAGCTGAAGAACAAGTCTTCAGCAGTTTCATCCACTTCAATAGATGATCAACATAAGGTGAAGAAGAAGCCATGTGAGATATGTGGCTTGTTCAATCATCCTACTGATGATTGCTGGTACAAAAGAGGTTCCAAACTCAAACAAAAGGAGAAAATTAAAGAGCACATGAATACAATGAAAAATGAGTTTCAAACCAAGTTTGTACTAGCAACATCAAAGCCTGAAACCCCTAAGCCCAAAAGCAAATCCAAAAAGAAGGTAAGGGTTACTCAGGCAATAGCTGAGGTTGCTCAAAAGAAGATGGTGCAACACAGAAATCCATCATCAGCAAGCCCCAGTGTGTCTGAAGAGCTGAAAGCTTTATCACAAAGTCAGACACAACTTGTGATGATGGTCCAGCATTTAATGGGAAGAGTCAACCAATTAGATGCTCCTGTGTTGAAACCATAGAAAAGAAAATCCAAGCCAAAGGGTTCCTCTTCTACACCACCTCCTTCACCTTAGGCTGTCACACATAACACACCTGTTAGTGTTGCACCTGTTGTTGAGAACAGACCCAAAACCAAAAAGTTTTGGGTCTTTAAAACTAACTAACTTGTTGTTATGATTGCAGGGTTCTTCAACATGCCAAAGAAGCATCTGGTATGTAGACAGTGGAGGATCCATGCATATGACAGGAAGTAGTTTTCTTCTTAATGACTACTCTCAAGGAAAGAAGGGATTTGTCTCCTTTGGCAATGATGCAAAGGGTTACATCATAGGAAAAGGCTTTGTTTCCAATGGGGAAATAAGGTTTGATGATGTTAACCATGTGGAGAATCTCAAGTACAATCTCTTGAGTGTTAGTCAAATGTGTGATAAAGGCCATGCTGCCCTTTTCACAAGCCAGAACTGTCGGATTCTGTCATCCAAAGTTCTAAATTTGATTGACAAGGTGTTGGATGAATATACTCTCCTGAAGACCAACAGGACAGGAAGAGTATATGCCTTATATCTTTCCAAGAAAATTAATCTAAAAGGCCATCCTTGCCTATTCTCCAAGGCCTCTCCTCAAGAGTCTACTCTATGGCATAGAAGGCTGGGACATGTTAATTTCAAGAACATGAATCAGCTGATAAACCATGGTTTAGTAAGAGGATTGCCTTTGAAGGAGTTTAAGTGTGAAGACAACTGCACTGCTTGCTTAAAGGGAAAACAACACAGAGTTTCATTCCCTCCAATAGAAGAACTAAAGTCCACTGCCTGCTTGCAACTCTTGCACATGGATCTCTTTGGTCTTGTCAGGGTGATGAGCATGGCAAAGAAGAAATACTGTCTGGTAATTGTGGATGATTACTCCAGATATGTATGGAATTTCTTCTTGCACACCAAGGATGAAGCTGCCAAGGCTATTATGAACTTTGTGTTATTTGTGGAGAAGCAGTATTCCCTGCAGGTCAAGTGTGTGAGGAGTGATAATGGAACAGAGTTTAGAAACCACACACTTGCTGACTTCTACCTGTCTAAGGGAATTAAAAGGCAGTTCAGTATTCCTAGAACTCCTGAACAGAATGGAGTGGTTGAGAGAAAGAACAGGACTCTCATTGAAGCTGCAAGGTCAATGTTGGCTGACTCAGGATTGCCACTGACCTTTTGGGCTGAAGCTGTCAACATAGCTTGCTATGTGCAGAATAGAGCATTAGTGAATAAGAGGTTGATGAAGACTCCTTATGAAGTACTTCATCATTTGGCCCCTCTGATTTCCTTCTTTAGAGCCTTTGGGTGTCCATGTTTCATTCTCAACACTAGCAATCCACTCCAGAAGTTTGCTAGTAAGGTGGATGCAGGGTATTTTGTTGGTTATTCATCAACTTTCAAGGCATACAGAGTTTTCAACTGTAGGACAAAGATGGTTGAAGAAACTCTGCATGTCAAGTTCAATGAATCTCCAAAGGACAAGATTCCACAAAACCCTGTGGAATTGTTTGATCTGGACATACTGCAATATGTTCCTTATCAACCTCCAGCTGTTGTGTCTGTCAACAGTTCTCCACCTGGTGGTACTGATGATGATGTAGCCAGTACTCACCTTTTCAGGTTTAGTGACCACCTGCCTGAGTCCACTAAACCTGATGCTCCTGTAGCTTCAGCAGCCCCATCCACAACAAATGCTGATGAGATTTCTGCATGCTCTACTTCATTTGAGCTGCCATCTCCTACATGGTTTCAAGAATCTCCATCACCATCTGTTGCTGCTGAAAGTCCTACAAACACTTGCACTGATATAATAGTCTATCAAGAGCTGAAGAATCACCGCACATCTCAAATCATTGGTGATATCAATGCTGGAGTTTCAACCAGGAATCAATTGTCCAACTTTTGCTTCTATGCTCTCTTCATCAGTCAGCAAGAGCCAAAGAACTATCATGTTGTATTAAGAGACAATGGATGGGTTGAAGCAATGCAGCTTGAGCTTCTTCAGTTCAGAAAACAGCAAGTGTGGGAGCTTGTTCCTTTACCCCAAGGTAAGTGTGCAATAGGCACTAAGTGGGTGTTTAGGAACAAAACAGATGAAAAGGGCCAAATTGTCAAGAACAAGGCCAGGCTGGTTGTCCAGGGGTTTGCACAAGAGGAAGGCATCGATTATGATGAAACATTTGCTCCTATAGCCAGACTGGAGGCAATTAGATTGTTCTTAGCTTCTGTTGCCTTTCATAGTCTTAAGGTTTATCAAATGGATGTCAAAAGTGCCTTCTTATATGGTAAAATAAAAGAGGATGTGTATGTGTGTCAACCACCAGGTTTGAGGATAATAAACATCCTGATTGGGTGTATAAGCTTGATAAGGCTCTTTATGGGCTGAAACAAGCTCCTAGAGCCTGGTATGAGACACTCTCAACTTTTCTTCTAGAAAATAAGTTCACTAGAGGCACCATTGATAAAACCTTATTCATCAAGACTGTGGGACAACATAAGCTCCTTGTTCAAATTTATGTAGATGACATAATTTTTGCATCCTCTGATCCACAATTGTGTGATGAATTCATAAAGCTCATGAAGCAAAAGTTTGAAATGAGTGCTATGGGGGAATTACAGTTCTTTCTAGGTTTGCAAATCAAACAAAGGGCTGATGGAATCTTCATTCATCAATCCAAATACACAAAAGAGTTGTTGAATAAGTTTGATTTACAAACCTGTAAGCCCTATTCTACTCCCATGAGCAGCATCACACAACTGGATGTTGATCAGAAAGGTAAAGCGGTTAATGAAACCCTTTACAGATGTATGATTGGGTCCTTGATGTACCTTACAGCTTCTAGACCAGACATCATGTTTGTAACATGTGCCTGTGCTAGATTTCAGGCTGCACCTAAAGAATCCCATTTGATTGCAGTCAAAAGGATCTTTAGATATCTGCAGGGCACCCAATCACTAGGTCTTTGGTATTCAACTGGGCATTCTTGCAAATTAGTGCTTTCTCTGATAGTGACTATGCAGGATGCAAAGTCACCAGAAAATCCACTTCTGGTGGTTGCCAATTCCTAGGCAATTGTTTAGTTTCTTGGCAGAGTAAGAAACAAATATCAATTACTACATCCACTGCTGAAGCTGAGTACATTACTGCTGCAAGTTGTACTTCTCAGGTACTCTGGCTTCAGAACCAACTCTTGGATTATGGCATTACAGAGACTAAGACTCAATTACTAATGGATAGTGCCTCAGCTCTTTGTATTGTTAAAAATCCAGTCCAGTACTATAGGACCAAACATATAGAGATCAGACACCATTTTATAAGAGATTGCTATGAAAAAGGTCTGATTGATCCAAAGTTTGTGCCTAGTGCTGATGAGCTTGCAGACATCTTTACTAAGCCTTTAGATAGTGCCACATTTCAAAATTTAGTACTAAGGCTTGGTATGCTGCAGCTAGAATAATTTGACTAATACTGATGTTCTCAGTTCACAAGTACTGATGAGCATTAGTATGCAAAGGTCAAATATAAGTACTGATGAGTAATTTAGTCTTCAGCATTTTCACAACTACTGAAGACTAAAATGATTCAAAGTACTGAAGTACATTATTTGTTGAAAACAACTGATGTAGTTACAACTACTGATGTGGTTATAACTACTGATGTATAATTTTCAAACAAATAAGTACTGAAGAACAAATTTTGTTCACAAGTACTGATGTGTAATCTTACACAAGTACTGAAAGACAATTTGTTCACCAGTTCTGAAGAATAATTTATTTCATCAGCACTTATGAACATCTGATCACAAGAGCTGAAGAATAAATATTCACAAGAGCTGAAGGGCCAATGAAACACCTAAAAGTCAGCCAAAGAGCTGATGAGTAAATGTGGAGGTCAGAATGAAACAACTGAATTGATGGAAACAGCTGATGAGTAACTTTACTCTTCAGCTGATACCTACATCTGCTGTTTCATATCCAAACAACTGAAGGACAAAACCATGTCTTCAGTAGTTTCACAACTACTTATGATTAACACCAAGTCCTCAGTTGTTTACAACAACTGAAGCAAAACCATGTCTTCAGTAGTTTATAACTACTAATGTCAGTAGTTTACAACTACTGAAGGCTAACACCAAGTCTTCAGTTGTTACAACGTCTGAAGATGAAAACCATGTCTTCAGTAGTTTATAACTATTGATGACTAACAACAAGTCTTTAGCCGTTTACAACATCTAAAGGACAAAACCAAGGTCTCAGTAGTTTCAACTACTGAAGAATAACACCAAGTCCTCAGATGTTACAACCACTGAAGGTTCAAACCACGTCATCAGTAGTTTCAACAACTGATGACTAACACTAAAACCTTTGGTAGTTTTCTTTCAGCCTTTGCCATACCCTATAAATACCCAACCTTCAGAGCTTTTCATTCTCACTTGACCTAAAATTTCAAAAACCTCTGAAACCTCCCATACATCATTAATGGCGACCATGCAACTCAAGCCTCGACACAACTGTGTCGCGTACCTTACAAAATCGCCTTTCTGGACCAAATTTCATCACGCCATCGATCTTATGATCGATTCTCCTTTCCAAACGGCATTTCTCATAAATCCGACCATCTATGCCGATTCGCTTAACCAGTTCTGGATGAACATAACCGTTCAAACCAGAGAGAACGATGGCGAGGTCTCTCTCCGGTCGTCCGTGAACAACCACCCAGTGGTCCTTACTCAAGCTACAATCTGATAAACCCTAAAGCTGGAGGATGCCACTTTCCCAACCTCTTACCCCAAGGCACCCTTGATCTCTCTTTCACTGCCAATGACTATCAGGGTGACCGCGCTGCTTCTACTTTGTTGAAAAAACATTTCCCAGATCCTCAACGCCTTATATTTCATATGGTGAATGTTTGTCTGGCCCCGAAAACATCTTCATGGGACCAGATGTCCACAAGGTGGCAATAGGTATTGTACTCTATCTTTGAGAAACAGCCACTTAATTTTACTGAAATAATATTTTTAGAACTCAAAGACATGGCCTCAAAACCATTTGCAAACCGTTGGATTTTATATCCTTGGTTCATAATGGCCATGATAGAGAGCCAGCTTAATGCTGAGGGACTAGTTGGCACTGGAGTCCCTGCCATGGCTGTTTTAGCTGAGGTATACTCCAGGCACAACACCGACCAAACCCTTAAAAAGGCTGCCAAGCTGCGAAAACCCATGCAGCTGGAACCCACAGCCTCCGCCTCACAATCCAAAGTCCCCACGAAACCCAAACCTAAAAGAAAACCCAAAAAGGCTACTCAGGGAGATGAGTCCCCTGAGGATGCCCCTGCAACACAAATGCAGGAAGTGGCTGTTGGCCAGATTCTCCCAGCAGTCACCACGACTCCACCTACCACAACCGCACAGGTTTCCTCTCTACAGGAGCCTGATGCAACCATTTCAGGGGCTACCACACATCTGGAGTCTTTCTCACTTGAGGAGACTGCCATTGAAACGCACATTCCTCCCCATGTGCAATCTGCTTCTAGCCCATCTCCCACTGCAACCGCCCCTAAAAGCCCTACATTAATAATTGCAGAAGTGTTGACCCATCTTAACACTCCACCCTCTACCCAGAAAACAATCACAACTGGGAAAACTCCAACCAAAGAGAGGGTGGACACAAGTGTTGATGGGAGCCCATAACACAGAGAATCACATGTCTCATCTCCCAGTGTGGCTAGGGAGATAGGATATTCTGGTGAGGCTGCCACTTCCCCTGCATCAGCATATGAGCAGGAAGAAGCTGGTACCATCAATAAGACCTCACCAGAAGCAACTGCCGATGATGGATCCAATCCGGAGGCTGGAAGTCCCCAGAACCAAGAAAAAGGGGCACATGCAACTACTGAGCCACACTCAGTGCATGTACATCCTGACACTGTCAGGAGGTCAGGTGATTCAGTGCAAACTGATGATGACCTGAGCTTCTTCTTCGATGTGGTCGCTCAAAACACCATCCTAGATGATGAGGTAAGCAGACTCAAAGAGCTGCTTGCCAAAATGTCTCAGGATGCAAGTCCATCTGCCACCATAAACCCACAGATGGCACCTTCACCTGAAGGTCTCACAAATACTCAACCACTCCCACAAACTCAGCCACCTGCCTCTGCTTCTGGCACTAGTTCTCAGGAACTGAACCCTCCTGAGCAACTAGTTGCTATCTTCCAAAAATCCCTGCCTCTCATCACACCAATAATCACAGACATTGTGATGAAAACCCTTGATGAGAGGCTTCCCTCACAAATACAACCCATGGTGGAGGTTGCTGTAGCTAAGACGCTGGCTGATAGTCAAACCCCAACCAATGCACCCAAAAAGGGGGAGACATCAGTGCAAGCCAAGAGGAAGAGGGTAGAGGAGGAGAAAGAAGTAGGGAGAGAGGAGGAAAACGAGAGGGAGAGGATTGAGGAGACTGTGAAGGTGAAGGGGAAGGAGAAGGTGAGGGAGGAGAGACCTGAACAGATAGAAGTGGCTGAAATCCAAAAAGATTTCAGTGTCACTTATAAAAAGAAGAGAGGAGAGAAGGAGGGAGAGAAGGTAGAGAAGGTCGATACTGATCTAGCAGTCCTTGTCAAGGAGGCTGATGCTGAGCATAGCCGATCAATGGACTCTATCATTGATCAGCTGTTCAGGCAAGGCTTTGACAAGGACACCGCCACGCTAGATCAGGAAATTAGGAAGTTTGAGACAAAGGAAATAGAATACCGATGGACCAGTCATAGCGAAGAGGAGAGAAAGAGACTCGATGCTATGACTAGGTTTATTTTGAAGTATCTGGAGAGACCAGTCCTAGATGTGAGAGCTTGGACCAGGGACAGAATCTTGGCTATAGCCACCAAGATCTGTTCTGCTGGTGAATTTACCAAGGGACTGGTCGCAGAAGCCCTATCTGAAGCCGGTGCTGGGAACAGGACCTTGCTAGTCAAACAGACTAAACCTGCCCTTATCTCTAGGTTGCTAGCAAAGCCTGCCCAGATTCCCACACTAACAACCCAAACACAACCCACAAAACCAACCCCCTCACCATCAAAATAAAGAAGGAAGCTCTGAGACTCTACACTCTCAAACAAACCTTCCAATATCAAAGAGATTGTGTGAGGACTTGGCCTGATCCTAGGGTGGCTCACCGGATTAAAAGGATAGATATACCAGTGAGATACAAAGGCCAAGTTAAGAGGATCGTAGATGAAGTGATCACAGTGGCAATTGTAATAACACCCTGGGAGATTGTAGAAGATTTCAAGACAGCCTACAAGACTAACCAGCCACCCCAAAAGTTATTGGAGAATAGGGTGGTCAAGAAGGGGTTAGTCTACAAGAGGCTTGAGAACTTCAGACAAGATGAGCTCAACCTGCTACTTGAAGGCAAACATCCTGATGAATTCGCCTATAGGCAGATGACAACAGTTGAGCTCAAAAATGGTAGACAAGCCAAGTATGTCTCGGAGCTATATGGGCGGGAAGGGTTATTTGAAGGTGAGGCTGAGGATCAGTCCATGGAAGAACAAATGATATTCCTCAAAGCCTACACCAGAGAAACCTACCGTCTCATATATGGGAAGTAGGTCTCATGGATGGGACAACAGCCCTGTGTCCAGTTCCCCAAGTCAGGGTTCATATCCATACTAAGCCAATCAAATCTCAGAGACCTCTTCCCAGGCCAGTGCTCAATTGGGTCAACTTCTGATCTGATCCAGAAGGAAATAGACCAACTTTTCTGCCAACAATAAGTGGGACAATAAA
Organism: Flaveria linearis; assembly: GCA_024085815.1. Classification (NCBI taxonomy): domain Eukaryota; kingdom Viridiplantae; phylum Streptophyta; class Magnoliopsida; order Asterales; family Asteraceae; genus Flaveria; species Flaveria linearis. Next base: position 37,322,468 of record CM044013.1, read on the forward strand.
TTGCTTAGAGGTTTTTGCTGCATTGGTTCAGGGGGAGTTTGTTGGACCAAAAGAACCAATGAGCCAAGATCAGGAAAACCTCTAAGTCCCATATGACATCATAACAATTGCTGAAGGCTTTATCAGCAGTTTGACAAAGACTGAAGACTCAACAGCTGAAGATCAAAGATCTGAAGAACAACAGCTGAAGATCCCAAGTACTGAAGACAAATACTGAAGTCTGAAGTACTGAAGAATACAAGTACTGAAGACTTCAAGTACTGAAGACTCAAGTGCTGAAGATCAACAGCTGAAGAACTGAAGAACTGAAGATCAACAACTGATGCACAAAGTCTGAAGACATCAGCGGATGACAACTACTGAAGTCATCAGCTGATGAAACATCTGAAGATCAAAGTCTGAAGACCAAGTGCTAAAGCTTCAGAGTTTGTCACAACAGCTGAACAAGTTATCTTCAGTTGTTGTGATGGTTTTTCTCTTTCAGTAGTTTGTAATTTTCCTTTTCAGTAGTTTGTACAACAGCTGAAGAGTTTGTTCTTCAGCTGTTATAGTTCAGTAGTTGTAAACGACTAAAGAGCTTGTTCTTCAGTCGTTGTACCTTTTCAGTAGTTTCTTTTCAGTTCTTGTAATAGTTTGACACTTAGCATTTTGTAAGAAGATGTCAGCTGTTGTGACATCTTCAGTAGTTTAGTCTGTTACCAGTAGTTTGTTAATAACAGTTGATGTCACTGTCAAGTGACATCAGCATTAGGTTATTCTTCCCTATATAAGGAAGTTGACCTAATTGTAGCCGCTGCTAATTACAGCCGCAGTCGAAGCATGTATTGAATGAAATATTCTCTTTTGCAGAACTTCCATCTTTCTCTATAACTTACTGTTTTATTGTTAAATCTATTGTGTTCTTGCTTGTTTGTCTAATTCTTGTACTAAATCCACTGCGAATACAACCTAATTGATCAAACAAGAGGCTAAGATCATGTCAGCTTGTGTGTATAAGAAGGCTAGTGGGAGCACAATAACCTTCCTAGTATTGTATGTTGATGACATACTACTATTTGGAAATGACATCCCAACCTTGGAAGGTGTAAAAACCTGGCTTGAAAGTTCTTTTTCCATTAAGGATCTTGGTGACGCCACCTATATTCTAGGAATAAAGATCTATAGGGATAGATCAAGGCGGTTGATTGGTTTAAATCAGAGTGCATACATTGATAAAATCTTGAAAAGGTTCAAGATGGAGAACTCTAAGAAAGGTACGGTACCTATTCAAAGAGGAACAATATTGAGTACGACTTAATGTCCCAGCTCAAAGGATGAGCAAGATAGCATGAAGGCAATCCCATACGCATCTGCAATTGGATCCATCATTTATGCAATGATATGCACTCGACCGGATATTTCGTGCGCATTAAGCATGACAAGCCGATACCAGCAAAATCCTGGAAACAGTCATTGGATGGCTATTAAGAACATACTTAAGTACCTAAGGAGGACAAGAGATATGTTTCTGATCTATGGATCTGGTGATGAGGAACTCGTTGTAAAAGGTTACACGAATGCGAGTTTCTAAACAGATCGTGACGATTCAAGGTCATAATCGGGATACACTTTCATTCTGAATGGAGGAGCGGTCTCTTGGAAGAGCTCTAAACAGGATGTAGTGGCTCTATCAACTACAGAATCAAAATACGTCGTTGCCTCATTGGCAGCTCAAGAAGCTGCATGGTTGAAGAAATTCATTACCGATCTAGGGGTTGTCCCTTCCATTCAGGACCTCCTAGAGATCTTTTGTGATAACGAGAGTGCGATTGCTCAAATCAAGGAACCTCGTGCTCATCAAAAGACTAGGCACATTGAGCGGAGATTCAACTGCATACGAGATGAAGTTGAAAAGGGAAAGATATGTATTCGCAAAGTTCACACGGATCAAAACATTGCGGATCCTCTCACGAAGCTCCTAGAAAAGGCAAAGCATGAAGGTCATACTTGTGCCATGGGACTTCGATATTCTAGTGATTGGATTTGATCTGTAAATTTTGTATTTGGATATATGGAACTCTTTATTATTTGAATAAAATTATTTGGTTATAATGTTTCAATTAATGTTCCAATTTAGCATGTTTAAATCCATGGGTAAATTGTTTACACTAAGGGGCTGTTTGGTAGTATCTGAATGATTAAGTGCTGAACCAATAAGAGGTCTGAACCATTAAGTGCTGAACCATTAAGAGGTCTGAACCATTAAGAGCTAGTATATCACTTAACTATTCAAAGGCAAATGTCTGACCAATTCAGATAAGAGATCTTAACCATTCAGCATTAGACCTCTTAACCATTCAGCATTTGTATAATGCTTAACCATTCAGAGGCAAATGTCTTAACCATTCAGACATGTGCTCGTGAAACAAACAGTCTGAACCATTAAGTGCTGAACTATTCAGCATCTGAACCATTAAGAGGCTGATTAAGAGGCTGCCAAACAGCCCCTAAATGTCTGTAGTCGCTCATACTTGTGGGAACAAGTGTGAGGGTAAGATTATTATGAACTTGGATTGGTTGATATTCATAAGGATGAATATAGAGCAATGGGTTGCTACCAAGGTTCAAAGATATTTGTGGGATACAAATATTAGACAAACCCGCATCTCAAATTTTACTACATGGAATCTCCTAGATTGATCATAAGTAAATTTAAGTAAAGGCGAATATCATTTGGTATCCTTCGACCTGAGATACATATTGGGTTTTGATATTCACCAAGCATTATACCTTGAGCTAGTTCTTCACTGTCCTGAAATAGTGGACAGTACATAAGGGTATGTTCAGGTATGACACGAGGTGTTTGTGAGGCGTATTTAGTCAAGATAGAATTTGTTCCTCTTATTCGTTGAGAGTTAGATGTCTAAGGCCTGATAAGTTAAATCAACAAGGAATGATCATTCTGTGTCCTTGGATTTAACATGACATCTGTGACAAAAGGATAGATGATTGATTCACCTAAATCATTTCAAGTAGGGAACTTGAATGGGATGATGTTATTGAATGGCCATAAGTCATGCGTATTAAGGGTAGTAAACCGTTGTTAGGCGGTATTTACTGCTTGCATCAATCTTCTATGAATCTTGGGCAAGTGGGAGATTTTAGGATTTTATATGCCCAAGACACATATAATATTGATGCGGTTAGTACGTCATGATCCAAGTCGGGTTATACCCAACAACAAGCTTTGCAATCACCAAGAATTATTTAATTGATGATGGGATCATGCAATTGAATAATAGCACCATGCTTAGAAAAAAGGGTTTTCTGAACAAACGCATTCGAGATGGAACAAATTATGAGGATAATTTGTTGATGGGTTTTATTATTAATTTTGTTATTTAAAAGGGTTTAAATAACACTAATAATATGTTAGTATCTTTTAATTAAATTTGTTTAATTAAGATGATACATGTCACACAAGTTAAATAAATCCTAGTGAATGACTTATTTAATGTGTTATGGAAGATGGTTTTTGGAGGGGGGAACCCCTTTTCCCTTTGAATTCGGCCGCCCCCTAAGGGCCAATGGCCTTTAATCTCTTCCATTGACTAACTACACACTCTTAATGAAATAGTGTTGTAGTTGCAAAACCCAACACAAGAGACTTATCCGTGTATTGCATGCTCCAAAACTCTCTCTTTTCTTTTGGTGTTCTTGGCTGAAACAAGGAGAAGTGAGCAGCTTTGGGCGTTTTTTGGTGCTCTCTCCCTAGCACGAGTGGTGTTCGAATCAAGGGCTTGGGGTATACACGTTTGAGGGCTCCTCTTCTTGGAGTCTTGGCTGCATATTCAACATCATAATCATCTTCATTTCATTCCTTTCATCCACGGTTTTGAGGACTGCAGTAAGGTAGTTTTATGGCAGCCCTTTGAGGCTGTCATATTATGTCGATTTATGCATACATAGCATGCTTGTTCACATAGATGATCCTTTGATAATATGGGTTTGTTTTAAACATATATATGTCATCATAAGAACATGATTTTCAGCTTATAAACAAAGTTATAATGCTAAACTTCCACTGCGTTTTTCAGAAAGTTTAAATGGTTAAACTTGTTTTGTGTTCTACCAAACCCATCATCTTTAGGTTTAGAGATCCAAATTGGTGTAAAAGATGGGGTAGGATGAGATAGGAACTTTTAAAAACAATTCGAGTCAGGATGTCTGTCTGAAGCTTTGAACAAGCATCATTTCTATTAACACAAGCATTTGAAACATCACGATTTGATTCATAGACATCTGAAGATGAACAAGCTGGACTAGAGCTAGAACTACATATGCCATTATCTGTAATAGACTTTTGAGAAACAAATCTACTTAAACAATTGTCTATTGAAGACTTTTTGGAATCTGAAATGCTAAGACTAGAGCTACCCATACCACTACTTGCACCATAATCATTTCCTCTCGAATCTCCTTATGATTCACTCCTTCTAAACCTGCATACAAAGTGTTAGTATCTTTCTGAATTAATTCATTAGTTGGATGAGGTATAGGCATAGGAGAATATCAATAAGTACTTGGAGGAGGATAAACATGAGTGGTTTCTTCGCTTCCCAAGCCAGTCTTAATTCTAGACCCCCCCCCCTCCCGATTGTTTCTTGTAAAGCTCCTCATGTTTCATACCAGAAATTGTCCAATTTTTAAGTTTAGTTTTTAATTTGCTTGTTTCAAATTCAGCAAATGCTACACGTTCAGTTAAAGCATTTATTTCAATGTTTCTTTCCAAAAGATTTCTTTTAAAATGCTCATTTTCCTTTAAAGCTTCATTTAACTTGACAAAATATTTAGACTCATTTGTTTTAAGTTCCTTGTTTATTTGTTTTAATTCCTTTTCATTATCTAACAATAATCTGTTAGCTTTATATACCCCAAATAAATAGATTTTGCATGGAGGAGAACACATGTCTTGGGTTACCTCATAAGGGAGACCCATAATTACCTTTTAGCAGCTAGGGCCTTTTCGCATTGACAGACCAAAGTGTTCTTTTTTGCTTTCTTCCTCCTCTAATGCTTTCTTCTTGGCTTCCTTAGATTCACTTTCCTCTTTCTTTCCTTTATCATAGACATCCCGCTTTACCTCCCTCACTTCAACTTGTTGTTGTTTCCTGAACTCATTAGCTTCACACACAGACATCTTCTTTTCAACCTTTTCATATCCATCTTTTCTTCCTTTACTTTACCAACTTTCACCTCTTCAACTTGAACCTTTTGCTTTCTATCTTCACCAAATGCTTCTTCTTCAATCTCACACTTGAACTCCCTGAAAGGATCAAATCCTTCAACTGAATCCACATCACTGTTCACCACTTTAGCCACTAGTGCATGATTGATTTCTTCTTCAGTTTCTTTAATCTTAGCACTCCAATCAAAGTTTGAAATGACTGTTGTTTCCTTCTTTCGTTTCGCTTCTTCCTTGTTGGTGATCATAATAACTTTTGAAGGTCCAGAAGTTCCCAGTTCAATGATGAAAGGAGATGGACATTGTCTTTTAAAGTGCCTCAGTTGTTTGCAATTAAAGCATTTTAATTTTGACTTATCAAAACCAAGTTTAGAATTTTAGTTTAGATTGCCAAAATTCCTCCTTCCAGTTCGTTCCATGAATCTTCTTGCTCATAACATGAGCATTGCCATCTGCCATTGGATATCAGTTTCTTCTAAGTCATCAGGATCAACTTGATACATGTCTTCGACAGTCATTCATTTTCCCTTCAGCTCCCCCGCAACCAAAGCTTCATAGTTGTGTATAAACATTCCGAATAATGTCATTGTATCAGATGGAATTTGAGAATTGATGGATGTATTTGAGCTCGAACCAACACTTGTAGATCCACCACTAGACTTTCTGATACACCATGTCGCGTAGACCCAGCATAAGCTGCATCATACATGGATGAGTTTGCAGTGGATGAGGTTAATGCAACATTTTATGGATATATTATGGCTGGAACCATGGATTGATTGTATTCCCTTATTTTCAAATCCAAATCAAAAGACTTCCGTTTATTGATATCCATAAGTTTATAATCAGCAAAGTTTCTTTCCTGCTTCAACATCCTGACTTCCAAGCTCCATTGCGGTGGGAGAGAGTCGAAGAGCTTAGTAACTTGTTTGTGGTTACCCAATTGCTCATCATATTTCTTTAAAGTGCTTGAGACAAACAAAAATTAGTGGATATCATTTTAGATCAGAAGGTAGTGAGGATTAGATCAAAATTAGTAAGGCTTTCATTCTTATGTCCTACAAATGAATTGAACTCCATTTTATCTTGGGCTTTCTTGTCCTTCTTCAGATCTTCATTTCCATCATAAAATTCACATAGAGAATCAGACAGTGATTTTGCATTCTTATGTTTAGTGAAACGGTTGTAGATATCTTGTGATAAACATAACGTTAAAGCCCCAAAAACTTTCTGATCACGATCAATTAGCTTGAGGTGTCTTTCGGTAAAGGTTGATGAATCAGTGAGGTGACGTAACTAACAGTGACAGTTGGAGTGTGTGGACCACTTACTATTGACTCCCATTGATTATGGTCTGTATAGTAAAAGAAAGCTTTTAAGCATCGTTTCCAGTCCTCAAAGTTATCACCATTTATAAGCCTCGGTGGCCTATTGGGTGCAACACTCTCCAAGTCTGAAATGGTGATATAAGAGGATATCATTTTAGATCAGAAGGTAGTTTCGCTTGTACTTTCGCTAGGAATTTCGCTGGGAATTTCGGCAGCAGTTTTGCTCAAAGATGAGACTGTGAAACACTAGTTTCGGAAGCAGATTTGCTAAAACTAGTAGAACTTTCGTTCTGAGGAGAATTTTGGCAGCACTTTTGCTAGTTTAGGCAATCAAAGAGAGTGAACTTTCGTTCAAAATGAGATACGTTCGCCGAGTAACAAAAATCAACTTCCAAGAACACGAGGTCGATAGGTTTGCTGGAAACAGTGGTAGTTTTGCTGGAAGAACTGTAGTTTCGCTGGATGAACCTCTCAACTTCTTCAAACCCAAAATTGACCAGAATTCACCCAAATCACAATGAATTTATGATTGGATGATTAGGATAGCTTCTTGTACAAATACCAGATGTTTTTAATCGATTTTCATACCAAAAACACAGAAGGTAAGATTCAGATGAATGGAATAGAGTTTTGGCCAAGCACCCTTCAAAAACTCAACAAATCAAGAGCACTAAGGCTCTGATAACATATTGTTGGTCCATATGATTGATAAAGAGTGCAAATGATTCACAAAACATACATATCCCACTGATCAAACATGAAACACACAATGACATAATGAACAAGTTTCAAATATACTCAATAATCTCCAAACTCACACAATGAAGATGAAACAATGACTCAAATATAATCTGAATAAGCTTCTAGCAGAAAAACAACATAATTGCAATGATATATTTCACTATTAGGGTTTGCAAAAAGTACCTTACAATGAGAGAAACTTTCAATATATAAGCAGTAGACAGTTTCGCTGATAGTTTCGCTAGACAGCAAAACTGTCTAGCCCATGACCTAGTTTCGCCCGGTGACGAAACATAGTTTCACCAAGTAAACTAGATCTGCTAACTATGAGCGAAATATAGTTTCACTCATAGTTTTGCTAGGCCCCAAAACATACAAAATACAAAGTAAAACTAAGTAAACTAACGTTAAACTTATTACATTATTAAACAAAATAAACACTAACAATGGTAAGTCCAACCTATTCAAGATCATCACTTTGAGAAGATAAACTATGTAAAAGAGTTAACTATAACCTGCTGAGTTTGAGATTCCAAATGATAAAATACTTTTAAGAGCTCCAAGGAAGGACAATATGTGCATGCTCAACATTTAGAATGCATCACCTTCAGGAAATGTGTCATGTATCATTTCTAAAGCTTCAGTAAATGAATCCTTGCTTTGGCATAGAAGATTGTCACATGTAAATCTCAAAATTATGAATAAACTAGTTCAGAATGGGTTAGGCACATGACTGCCAAATAAGGAGTTTGCATGTGCTGACCACCATGTTGCTTGTTAAAAAGGAAAGTAACATAGATCTTCTCATAAGTCCAAAAAATTGAATTCAGTCACAACTCCTTACATCTGTTACACATGTACTTATTTGGGCCTACAGGTGTAAAGAGTTTGGGGGAGAAAGTGATATTGCTTGGTAAAAATAAATGATTTTACAAGATTTACTTGGGTTTTCTTTCTAGACACTAAAGATTAATTTACTGGAATTTTGAAATCATTTATTATCAAAATTGAGAACCAAATTGGTCAAAAGGTTAAAATAATTAGATATGACTAGGGCATTGAAATCAAAAACCACACCCTTGATTCTTTTTGTAAATCCAAAGGTATTGTAAGGCAATATAGTGCTCCTAGAACTCCTCAGTAAAATGAAGTTGCTAAAAGGAGAAATAGGACACTTATTGAGACTGCAAGGACCCTGTTGTCTGACTACAAACTTCATGTCACACCCTCAAAATCCACGTGCGGAGTTTTACCGCGAGGCATGTGAACAAACCAGGATCACAGTCAATAGTTACTCGGAACGACTCTATATGCTACGTTTAATGTAAATCAACCAGAGTTTAAACTTTAAAAGACCTGCGGAAGCGTAAAGTAAATAAAACAACCCAAAACATGTGAAAGTACCACATGGCAAAACAAGTGCCAACCAAGTAGTTTAAACCATAAATAAAGACGAGTAAATATGTTTGAAGTTTAAATCTCTAAAATACATGCTGACTCGTGTGGTGCTCCTATGAGCAGTCCAGATTAATGACCTGAGAATAGCATACTAAAAAGTCAACACATGGTTGGTGAGTTCAAGAGTTTGCGTATAAACATAACAGTTTATCAATAGCGTATAAATAAGCATGTGCATTGTAATAGCTAGCTAGTCCATTAACAAATTGATATTAATACATAGTGATTTCGACATTGAAGCTGACTGTGTTATGTTTGCCTCCCGTCACGACTTCACCATATCGTGACGAATAATCATAGGACAAATTGTACCCGGTTGACCTCGAGTCACACAGGTGGGGCTCGTCAGACCCAGTAGTACTACCCAAGTTTCCCCGCTATTCAATATTAACAATTCGAAAGTGTGAGGACTTTATCATAGTAAACAGCACTATATTAATATCATACACATCTTAAATATATAAAGCGTTTGTAAAATTTACCAGTATGCTATCTCCCCCAAAAGAGATTTAATAAAACAGAGGGGCATGAACTCACCTGATACGCGTGTTAGATACCTAAGGCTTAACTTGACAAGAACGAGTGGAAAGAGAACCTTCAAAGGTTACCTAGAACACACAAGTACATAAGTACATGTACACAGAAATCCCAAGAGAAACCTTAAGTGTTCTATAAACAAAGAACTCAAGGTTCTATAAAAACAACATACATGTGACCTAGTTGACCCGTTTGACCCGTTGGTGACATTATGCGTTGTAAACCATTTAAACATACATAAGCATATAACATACGTGTTTAACATTCCAATGACTCACATTTGATGCTACATTCCCAATACATTGCCTAAATCATCATGCTATGCACATATCATACAAGTTGTATAAATCCTTAGCATCTAGCATGCTCAGTGTGTTCATATCATAACTAGTGTATCATATAACAGGTTAGATCATGCATAACCTACTTACATGACCTATAGCTATGATTTAGCATATATGGGTCAAAACAGATAATTTACCAAAAAGTCATACATACTATTCACAACGCATACAAGATTCCCAATACATGCAACATACATTAGTATGATCAATTCCAGTTCCAATTATGATGTCCTAGTTACTAATCAACATACCAAGCCATACATGACCATCAAAGTGCAATAATCACCCAATAACCAAATAAACATTCCATACTACCCAATTAACAGATTCTACCACTTTAGACATTCATAACAATCATTCTAGCATGACCCTAAAACCATGAACAAGTCAAATTACCAATATCCAAAGTTCGTGCACAATAAAGTTTCCTTTTTGGGAAAGTAATACCCAAAAGTGGTTTAACATCCAATTCAACCATAATTCCAACTATTATATACCTAATCAAGTTCATATCATACCTAGACATGATCTACAACACCTAATTAACATGATTCATAAATTTCATACTCAAAAAGTTACTATCTTTAGTAATGTATGGGTTCTAGCATGTAATCTTGAATTACCAATGTTCATAGCAACAATCCAACATCCAATTATCATCATAAACATATCTATAACATCAACACATTAACAATTCAACATTACATACAAAATAAAGTTACTATTATTAGTAACCTATGAACAAATCCTTCAATTCACCAATTTCTTGTAAAATCCATGTTTTCTAGCATTCATACAACCTAATTAACTTCCCAACAACATCAAACAATCATCAATTCCATGTTATAATCATCAATTTTGAATTAGGGTTCATAACCACCAAAGTTCATGATCAATCCACTAAAAACATACAATTCATGCATCATCAACGTTAAACGACATGTAATCAATCCAACTAACATACTAACATCAACAAAACATCAATTTTTCAGCCCCATAATACCCAATTCGCAGCATAGGCTTCGGCCCTAACAAGAACACCACCAAACTTGTAAAGTTCTAACCTTTAAACGTGTATTATCTTGCAATTGATGTTCCTAACTTGTTGTAGGGCTTGAGATCGATCAAAAACAGCTCCTAAATCCTTGTTCCTGTTCGAATTTCGCAGAAAGGGAGAGGGGAAGGCTGCAGGTCGCGATCTTGAGGGAGTGGGGGGCTAGGGTTTATTTTTTTGTTAAATTAATTAATCACATTTACATCTTTAACCCTTTCAACTTGTATTTTATAAAAAAATTCAGCTTTTAACTTCTTTTAAAAGCGTTTTTAACCATCTAACAAATATATAAACTAGTAATAACCATTATATATTTTTATCTTTATAAAACACGCCACATACGAATTAACACACGCGTTTCCGCGTTACGCGATAAAATTCTCAAATAGTCTTTAAATCGCGTAAAAACATAAACATAACATAATAATCATCTTTTCAACTAGATTATAATTAAATTAACATTATTAATTATTTTTAAGTCACCAACGTCAAACGACAACTAGTGTGTGCTTACGACACGTGTATGCAAAACTTAACGGAACTAACGGAGTTTGGTAACGGAAAAGTACCGGATGTCACACTTCGTATAGTATTCTTGGCTGAAGCAGTCAACATTGCATGCTATGTTCAGAACAGGGTGTTGATAGTCAAGACACATGGAAAAACCTCTTTGAATTGTTGTAAAAGAGAAGACCATTCATAGGGTTTCTAAATACTAAAGAGCATTTATCCAAAATTATTGAGAAATCTGTAGATGGGTTATTTGTAGGATACTCATCATAATCTAAAGCTTATAGAGTATACAAAAAAGTTGATCATACTATTGAGGAATCTAAAAATATCATATTTAATAAAAATTCCTCAAATATTTAGTGATCTATCATAGGGTTTTAGTCATGACAGGTCATCTTCTAATAGAGTTCAGCCACGTTTAGTAGAAGCAGATGCTAGTACCACATACAATGTGGGTTGTAAGAGCATTCACAGTGGATTCCTTATCTTTATCCAAATAATTACACTAAAAATCACTACATTTTCTCTCTCATTTTTAGTTAAATAATACTTTTTATACCCTTATCATTACTTTTTTCTCTCTCATTCACTCACAACCACTTTAAAATATATTAAAAAATTTATAAGGATTGTACAGTGATTCTTCAAATATACCAATCCACAATAACATTTTCTCTCTCCTTCACTCACAACCACTCAAAATCATTCCATATAATATACCAAACACACACACATATTTTTAAGGACTCCACTGTAAATGCTCTAACACCCCAAATTTTAATGTAATAGTTATAAATATGTGAATTATGAAGTTTTCTTTCATATATTGTTGAACGAGTAAGTAACAACAAAAATAACTATTTTAAAATTCTAAGTTTTAGACTAATTTTAGTATCATAAGAGACCACTTAAATATATTTAAATATAATAATATATTATATTTAAACGCGCTTTGTTTTTAACGAAACTTAGGTCGACTCGTAGAGAAAAATAATGTAATATCCCGTTTTATGAATAAAACTAAAATATCTGAAATATATATTATAAATATTGTTTAACGAGTAAGTTTTGAGGCAAATTACTATTAAATTAGTGACATTTTAATTTGTGTTGACGTTATCAAACAAGTAATAATAATATATAATAATAATAATAATAATAATAATAATAATAATAATAATAATAATAATATAATAATAACACAACAAAACTTAGTGTGCAAGTGATATGCCACGATCAAGAAGAAGAAACAATAAAATAATAATAATCAATAAAATATAGATAATCAAAGGAATGCAAAGTCGGTTGTATTAATATATTCAAAGAAATTTGTATATGAAATAGAAAATAATGAACAAATAAAATAAATAAATAAATCAAAACATCATGGAGAAGATTCTGGAGTCAGTTTACTTGATATGTTTATCTATATATAGTTTTGAAAGGAATACATAAGTCTCTATAAGAGAACAAATATATAGCTGGGAGTACGAATAGAAGAAAGAAAATATATTGGAGTAGGTTTATGTGTAAAATTTTGAGTAAGAAAATATAAGAGTTGTTACCGGTTTGATCACAACAATTAGAGGGTCGTATTCTGTACTCAAGTTAGTTACATCAAAAGGCAAGTACACTAATCCGTAACTAATTTATGTTATATGTTTAATTACATGATATATGATGTACTTATTATGAGTTCGTATGAATCATGTGGAGATGAAACGTGTTTAATTACATGTGATTTGAGTTTGTTTATTATGATAAACATGATTATGGGGGAAATGATTTATATGATTACGGGTCCAAGTATATGTACTGGTAGTTTAAAAGGAATTCTGGTGTTGAATTTCTTAGAAGTAATGAGGATTTAAATAAAAATGATTTTGGATGTTAAATCCCAATAAAAGAAAATATGTTTTTGAAATAAAAAGGTGTACTTACTTAGTGAAAGCTAATAAAAATATTTTTAAATATTTTCAGGAAAAGCACCTATAAATGGTTAAAGCTTCACGGACATGACTGGATTGACGAAGGAACCCTACTCTCGTTTAATGTTTAATATAATACAAGTTATAGAAAAAGTTTATAAAATGTTTTTTATGTAATACTTTTATATATGTTGATAAATGACATGTCACTACGAGTGACAAATTTTGTTGTGAACGGGGACCAAAGCTCTGATATAAATTGTGAAAGTGTTTAAAAAAATTGGTGTGTTTCAAGTTGGTATCAGAGCACGGTTCGAGAGATTTAAGTATATAAAGAAATACTTAGACTCGAACCATTAGTGCTACTGATATGAAAACGAGAGGGTTTAGTCCAGAAGCAGTCCAAAGAAGCAGATAAATGAGGATTTTGTATTGGTGCAAAAAGAAAACATATGAGAAAATATGTGTACACTGAAATTCGTATGTTTGAGATACCATACGATAGTTGAAAAATCAAAATGAATATAATATATTATTTTCATATATGGCCAGTATGAGGGTAATATATCATGTCATTGTGAATTTTTAATGATCATATTTTATTGAAAACATCAAAGTGTAAGTGTGGGGATGGGGAATATATATGCATAAAATGATATGTGTATGTGTAGTATGTTATAAATGGATATATAGTACTTTGTGGTCTTAGATATGTTGTTTGTCTTGACAATAACGTTATGAACATTAAGGCCTTAAATAAGTACTTGTGTAAAAATCATTAGAATAAAAAAAATAATAATATGAAATATATAAATTGTTTAGAAAGACATGGCGGATGAAAGAGGAGAATATGAGATACAAGGTGAAAGAAGTCGTAACACTGAAAAGCATGTAGATAATGCTTCAGAAAGATCAGTGTATTCATCTCGTCTTAATAACAATACAACGTAGGTACCTGAGGAAGTTCGTAGACAGATTGTCATCAAGGTGGGAAAGGCAGTTGAAGCCAATATCCCATTTCTTTTAGTTGAAATGCAAAATTCTATAGGAATTATGCTAGAAGAAAAATTGAAAAAGAATGAAGTGGCCATAGAAAAACCTACGAATAATATGGGAGCGGCGCCAATAGCTGAAGTCGAAAAACGTAATTGCACGTATACAGATTTCATGGCATGTAAACCGTTACAGTTTAAAGGTGAAATTGACCCTTTGGTGAGCCAAAGGTGGATAACAGCCATGGAAACTATTTTTGATACGTGTCATTGCGACCCGTGTGATGAAGTGATGTTCGCAACGAACCAGTTCTGTGAAAGAGCTAAAGACTGGTGGGATATGGTGAAGAAGGAGAAGGGGAGAGAAAGAATCAGAAGTATGTCTTAGGAAGAATTCAAACCAATCTTCCTAAAACATTTCAGTCCTCATGTTGCAATTGATCGTATCACTGAAGAACTTCTTCATATGCATCAAGGCAACGAGATAGTGGATGAAATCTTTGGAATTTTCTATGATAAAGTGAAGTTTTGTCCTTCGCTTTTCACTTCTGAAGAAATGTGGATGACTCGGTTCCATCTTATCCTTAAAGTGAAAATCAGAGAATTTATTTCTCCATCGAAATATGGAAATATTAAGGAGCTTCTTAATTGGGCTCGTGAACGAGAGATGGAACTGAAGAGACAGAAAGAAAGAGACGTGAAGAGAAAGGCTGATATTATGATTCCTGCAATACCTACAAAGAAAGTAAAATTTATAAAGCCTGTAAAAAGTTCAGGCTCAATCAAGGGATTTGGTAATTGTCAGTTCTGTGGGAAGAGATATCTTGGGGAATGTCATTATAAAAACCCAATTTGTTATAAATGTGGGAAGCTGGGGCATACGGCACCACAGTGTATCAGTCCTGTAAACGTATGTTATAACTGCTATAAGCCTGGTCACATGAGGAATGATTGTCCAGAGCTTAAAGCAAGGTTTACCAAGGCTTCAGAAGGATCGAGGGTTGTAGAGAATGTGAAAATGCTGGAAGCTCCAAAACCACGAGGCATGGCTTTTCAAATTACTGCTAAAGAAGCAAAGGTTGAACCTGATGTTGTCACATGTACCTTTCTAGTCAACTCCCTTCCTGTATATGTTTTATTTGATTCTGGAGCTAGTAAATCCTTTATATCTATAAAGTTTTCTAGCCATAGTTCTTTTGTTAGAAATAAATTGGTACATGTGTTAGAAGTTGACATTGCTAGTGATAAAAGTTTCTCCGTGTCCGAAATATGTCGAAACTGTAAAGTAAATATTCAAGGAGAGGAATACGATATCGACTTAATTCCAATAGAGTTAAAGGAATTTGACGTGATTATTGGGATGGATTGGTTGTCCCAGCATCACGCCTCGATAGTTTGCAACCGAAATATTGTTCAATTTATGTCGCCAATGGGAGAACAAGTCTGTATCTATGGAGAAAGAAAGGACAATATTATTGTATGCTCAATGGCGAAAGCCAAGAATTACATACGGCATGGACATCAAGCGTTTCTAGCCTACGTGGCTGATAAACAAATGAAAGAAAAGAAACTTGATGAAGTCCCTGTAGTTAAAGAATTCCCTGACGTGTTCCCTGACGTGTTCCCTGACGTGTTCCATGATGAGCTACCGGGTGTTCCACCAACAAAGGAAATCGAATTCAAAATCGATTTAGTTCCTGGAGCTAAGCCTGTGGCTAATAGCCATATCGACTAGCACCAAACGAGATGATGGAATTGATGTCTCAACTTCAAGATTTGTTGGATAAAGGTTTTATTCGCCCAAGTGTTTCACCTTGGGGCGCGCCTGTCTTGTTCGTTAAAAAGGACGGTATCATGCGAATGTGCATCGATTATCGTGAATTGAATAAGCTAACCATCAAGAATAGGTACCCTTTACCTAGAATTGATGATCTTTTTGACCAACAACAAGGTGCTAGCTGGTTCTCAAAGATCGATTTAAGGTCAGGTTATCATCAAGTTACGGTACGAGAAGAAAATGTACCTAAGACAGCTTTTCGTAATCGTTATGGGCACTATGAATCCATTGTGATGCCATTTGGTCTAACGAATGCCCAGCAGTTTTCATGGATCTCATGAATCGAGTATGTAAACATATGCTTGATCGTTCTGTCATCGTCTTTATTGATGATATTCTTATCTATTCACGAACTGGAGAAGATCATGCTCAACATCTTCGTGAGGTTCTTAATGTGCTAAGAAAAGAAAAGTTATATGCAAAATTTTCCAAATGTGCATTCTGGCTTCGAGAAGTCCAATTCTTAGGTCATGTGGTGAATGCGGAGGGTATTTTGGTGGATTCCTCCAAAACATAGACTATTATGAAATGGTAACCTCCTAGTACCCCAACTGAAGTCAAAAGCTTTCTGGCTTTAGCCGGCTATTATCGGCGTTTTATACAGGATTTCTCGAAAATAGCTTCCCCGTTGACAAAGCTAACTCAAAAGAAATCCAAATTTGAATGGAACCCAGAACAAGATAAAGCGTTCCAACTTTTAAAAGAAAAGTTAACTAAAGCTCCTATCCTGGCACTACCGGAAGGAACTAAAGATTCTTTAGTTTATTCTGATGCCTCACGTGTCGGATTGGGTTGTGTGCTTATGCAAAATGGAAAGGTAATAGCTTATGCTTCACGACAATTGAAGTCACATGAAGCAAATTACCCAACCCATGATCTTGAATTGGCAGCGGTCGTATTTGCATTAAAGATCTGGAAGCATTACTTGTATGAAATGAAGTGCACTATCTACACCGATCATAAAAGTTTGAAATACTTCTTTGACTAGAAAGAATTGAATATGAGGCAACGACAGTGGTTAGAACTGGTCAAGAATTATGACTGTGAAATACTTTATCATCCGGGTAAAGCTAATGTTGTACCAGATGTTTTAAGCCGAAAGGAGAGTTACACTCCAATTAAAGTAAAGTCATATAAACTGATTGTAAATTCAGACTTGTTTGATCAAATTAAAGTTGCACAAATAGAGGCACTTAAGGAAGAAAATTTAAAGCATGAAAGGATCATTGGTCAAGTTCATCTACTTGAGGAGAATGATAAAGGAATTAAAGTTCATTTTGGACGAATTTGGATTCCTTGGACTTGTAAGGTCAAAACAATGATTTTTGATGAGGCACATAAATCAAAATATTCAATTCATCCAGGCGTGACCAAGATGTATAACGATTTGAAGAAAGAGTATTGGTGGCCTGGAATTGAAAGAGATATTGTTAAATATGTTGAAACGTGTTTGACTTGTTTACAAGTTAAAGCTTAACACCAGAAGCCATATGGGAAAATGCAACCATTAGAAATTCCATTATGGAAGTGGGAGCATATTACAATGGATCTGGTGACAAAACTTCCTAAAACTGACAAAGGATATGATGCAATATGGGTTATTGTCGATCGTTTGACAAAGAGTGCTCACTTTATACCAATTCGTGAAAACTATTCGTCTGAACAAATAGCAGAAGTATATGTTAATGAAATGGTCTCAAGGCACAGTGTGCCATTGTCTATTGTATCAGATATAGACACACGTTTCACTTCAAGATTCTGGAGGAAATTTCAAGAAGGAATGTGCACCAAATTATTAATCAGCACAGCATATCACCCACAGACCGATGGACAAATTGAGAGAACGATTCAAACGCTCGAAGATACGTTGCGTGCATGTATTATTGATTTTGGTGGTAGTTGGGACAAATATTTGCCTTTAGCAGAGTTCTCTTATAATAATAGTTATCATTCGACCATCGGAATGCCTCTACTCGAGATGCTTTATGATAGAAATGCCGCACTCCTGTATGTTGGAGAGAGATCGGTCAAAGAGAACTTGCTAATAAAGAAATGGTCGAGGCGACGAACGAAAAGATTGATCAAATCAGAGCGCATTTAAAGGCAGCTCAAGATCGACAAAAGTCATATGCTGATAAACGAAGACGTCCTATTGAATTTCAAGTGGGAGATTATGTTATGTTGAAAGTCTCTCCATGAAAAGGTGTGATTCGATTTCGTAAACGTGGCAAGCTAAGTCCACGCTTTATTGGTTCGTTTAAAATAATTGCTCGTGTGGGGAAAGTGGCGTATCGTCCGGAATCACCTGATGAATTAAACGGAATCCATAACACATTTCATGTGTCATATTTACGAAAATGCTTAGCTGACGAAATGACATATGTGCCGTTGAATGAAATAGAAGTTGATGAAAAGCTAAACTACATAGAAAAGCCTGTGGTGATTCTTCATCGTAAAGTTAAGCAACTACGAAATAAAGAAATAAATCAAGTGAAAGTGCAGTGGAAGCATCGGCGTGGTTCTTATACCACATGGGAAGCCGAAGATGAAATAAGAAAGTATTACCCCGAATTATTCAAGGTATAAAAAAAAGGTTTCGGGGACGAAATCTAAATAAGTGGGGGAGAGTTGTAACATCCCGTTTTATGAATAAAAATTAAATATCTGAAATATATATTATAAATATTGTTTAAGGAGTAAGTTTTGAGGCAAATTACTATTAAATTAGTGACGTTTTAATTTATGTTGACGTTATCAAACAAGTAATAATAATAATAATAATAATAATAATAATAATAATAATAATAATAATAATAATAATAATAATAATAATAATAATAATAATAATAACATAACAAAACTTAGTGTGCAAGTGATATGCCACGATCAAGAAGAAGAAACAATAAAATAATAATAATCAATAGAATATAGATAATCAAAGGAATGCAAAGTCGGTTGTATCAATATATTCAAAGAAGTTTGTATATAAAATAAAAAATAATAAATAAATAAAATAAATAAATAAATCAAAACATCTTAGAGAAGATACTGGAGTCGGTTTACTTGATGTGTTTATCTATATAGTTTTGAAAGGAATACATAAGTCTCTATAAGAGAACAAATATATAGCTGGGAGTACGAATAGAAGAAAAAAAATATATTGGAGTAGGTTTATGTGTAAGATTTTGAGTAAGAAAATATAAGAGTTGTTACCGGTTTGATCATAACAATTAGAGGGCCGTATTATGTACTCAAGTTAGTTACATCAAAAGTTAAGTACACTAATCCTTAACTAATTTATGTTATATGTTTAATTACATGATATATGATGTACTTATTATGAGTTTGTATGAATCATGTGGAGATGAAACGTGTTTAATTACATGTGATTTGAGTTTGTTTATTATGATAAACATGATTATGGGGGAAATGATTTATATGATTATGGGTCCAAGTATATGTATTGGTAGTTTAAAAAGGAATTCTGGTGTTGAATTTCTAAGAAGTAATGAGGATTTAAATAAAAATGATTTTGGATGTTAAATCCCAATAAAAGAAAATATGTTTTTGAATCATTGTATCAGGCACATTAGAGAAAAAGTTTGTAAAACGTTTTTTTTATGTAATACTTTTATATAAGTTGAGAAATGACATGTCACTACAAGTGACAAATTTTGTTGTGAACTGGGACCAAAGCTCTGATATAAATTGTGAAAGTGTTTAAAAAAAATTTGGTGTTTTTCAAATAAGCTCGTCCCAATAACGTATTCGAAATTTTGTAGAATGTTATATTTTAAAAAGTTATAAGAGAAAAACGAATTAAGAAGCTAAATTAATTATAATAAAAAAAATATTATATGAAATTTGAGAATCAATATTATGCACGATACGTGTAATGAATGTATTGATATACATCCATTCAACTGATATGTGTTATGTGCTTGTAAGTACATGATCAGTAATTTTCTTTACATTCAAATTGATTCTTAAACAAACTCAATATATGTACATTATACGACTTTGGTTGGCGGTGATCTATTTTCGAAACCTCTTATGCTTTTATTCAGGTATGTATTTTAGCTTCTAGTTTTTTAAGTTTAAATTATAAATTTTTAGGTTTAGTATATTATTATGAGTAGGATTTAGAAATTATAATCATGGTGGGTGTTGGGTAGCCTAACTTTGATTAGACATGGACTCATCAACCATGCTTAGACAGGGTAAATGTTATTCAAAACCAATTATGATTATTTGTAGGTAGTACTTTATTACCTAACTAGTTGCTAAGACTTGTTTTAATGCTAATCAGGAACACAACTCTGAAACTCTCTATTTGTCTTAATTATACTTAACGACCAAGGGGAGTTATCATGACTATTTTCAAAACTGATAGTATACTCATTCTGTCTGTACTGGTAATAATTGCACGGGTCGGTAAGGGTATACAGGATCCTGGTATATTTAATGGGGTGTGTCAAACTGGCTGAAAAGAGGATAGGGTTACTCGTATGCATCAGGCACATGCTCATATCTATTTGATGCCCGGGAGGGTCTGACAAACCCATTGTCGGTGGTTGTGGTAAAACTAGGGAAGGCACTGTGCCTATGGACCCAAATATCACAACCCATATTGTATACATGTCAAAGTTAATTTTATAAACTGTATAGCATAAGCTCATCAGCATTAGCTGACGTCTTTTTAAGTATATGTATCACAGGTAATCAATGAGACTACTCTAGGAACAATAAGGATATAGTGAAATCTAGAGCTGTAGAAGTTTATAGTTGTAAGTTTGAAATGAAAACTCAGTTTGCTTTCGCTGTAAGTTGTATTGATTGTAAACGCCAGCTTGGGTCATGGGTAGGGTGTCACATGGGTCAACCATCAATTTCTCATTATGACTAATCAAATGAGGAGTCTTATGATCATTATGGTACTAGTCAATCTATTGAAAAGAAACCAAATATGATAAATGCTGAAAGAGGAGTCAATTCGGCAGTTGAGCTAGTCAATCGATCAACCGAACTTCCTAAAACAAATTTCTCTAACTTCGATCTATCTCAGTAACTCTAAGTAATCCCAAGATTAAGAACTCATAAAGAGCACCTAGTTGAGAATGTCATTGGCACTGTAGATGCTGGTGTAAAGACAAGATGTAGGGTGAATGAAGCAAACATATATTTGTTTACATGCTTCCTTTCTCAACTAGAGCCAAGGAAAATGGATGAGGAGTTAAGAGATAATAGTTGTGTAGAAGCTATGCAATAGGAGCTTCTTTAATTTGCTAGATAGAAGGTTTGAAAACTATGTGCACTTCTTAAATGGAAGACTGTAATAAGAACAAAATGGGTGTTCTGAGAAGAATGACAAAGGCATTGTTATCAAGAACAAAAGTAGACTAGTGGTACAAGGATACATACAAGAACAAGGGACTGATTATGATGAAGTCTTTGCACCTATGGCCAGGGTTGAAGTAATAATAAGTTTTCTAGCATTTGCCGCATCCAAAGACTTCTAGGTGTTTCAAATAGATGCCAAAAGTGCATTCCTTTATGGTGAGATTGATAAAGAAGTTTATGTCTGCCAACCTCTAGGCTTTGAAGATTCCAAGTATCCAGATCATGCATGCAAACTTGATAAAGTCCTTTATGGTTTTCATCAAGCTCTAAGGAAATGGTATGAGACCCTCTCTACCTTTCTAAAAAAAGTATACATTAGAGGATCTATAGATAAAACTATCTTCATTAAGAAAGTTGATTTAGATATCATTTTAGTACAAGTATATATGGATGATATCATATATGGGTCTACAAATGAGAGCCTGTGAAAGGACTTTGAAGGTCTCATGAAGTTGAAGTTTGAGATGAGTTAAATAGGAGAACTTATTTGCTTTCTAGGACTGCAAGTGAAACAAACCTCTGTGGTATTTCCATAAATCAATCTAAGTATGTTCAAGACATCTTATTAAGATTCTATGCTACCTATGCTAAGGCTGTATAAACCCCCATGTCTAATCATGCTCATTAACTCCTGATCTTTAGGGGGAATAGTTGATCAGCAGCAGTATAGAGCTATCATTGGATCTCTCATGTATCTCATAGCCAACAGACCTGATATCATGCTTGCCACATGCTTGTGTTCAAGATTTCAAGATGCTCCAAAAGTGACACCTCTAATGGATGCCAAGATAATTTTAAAGTATCTTAAAGGGAACCTAAGTTAGGATTATGATACCTTAAGAGTGCTAACTTTAATCTCTATGGATATACAATATTGACTATGGGATGCAACATCAACAAGAAGTCCACCTCAAGAGTATGTCAATTTCTAGGGAGAAGATTGGTCTGATGTAAATGCAAGAAGCAAACCTGTGTGTCTACATCAACTACTGAAGCAGAGTCAATTGTTGCATCTAGCTATTATGCTCAGGTCTTGTGGATTCAAACTCAGTTTAAAGATTATTGAGTAACCTTCATGAACACTCCAATTCACATTGACAACATAGTGCCATCTCAATCACCAATAATCTAGTTCAACATTCAAAGATAAAACACATTGACATCAGATATCATTTCATTAGAGATTATGCAAAAAAGAAAATATTAAATTAGTTAAAGTCCATACAAATGAACAATTTGCAAATCTTTCATAAAAGCTTTAATGAACAAGATTTAAATATCTTGTATTTGCTATTGGGATGATGAACTTTGAATTATTAAATGATTTACATAATCATATCCTATAAAAATTGTAAAAATGCCTTGTTGATAACTAAAATGGGTAACACTGGGTATCTAACAAATATCGCAAATTGGCATATAAATGGGTAAAACTAGGCATCTGCCGAATGGGGCAATTCGACAGAAAGGATGGTTTCGGCACATTCCTTTTAAAAGGATTTGATAGGTCCAACTTTTATCTCCCGATACGTAGTGGCGTGAGAGTAGTTTACTTGAATAGACTGTTCCGTCATCATTCGTTGTCAGATTTACAATTACGGTGATAAAAATTTTAAAATAACACTATTATATATTATCCAAAACTATTAAATCTAAGTTTTTCCCACCATTGTTATCTTTAAGATTCGTCTAAAAGCAAACCCTCTCAAAACCCTTCAATCTCTTAAACCCTACCAACAATCAGAAATCTTTTCGTGGCTACTCAAACCTGTAATTCAGACCGAATTACAACATCACCATATCACTTCAACCTATTGGTTATCCCGTCAACGTTTCTAGTTCTTCAAATTTTAAACATTAGCAATTATGCTTTTGAAATCTCTATGGACCCACGGGTGATTTATGAGACACATATTTGGGAATTCTGGAATACATGTTCCATTCGAAGGGAACGTGGAACAAAGGTTCTCATCGCGATGGTGCAAGGGCTGAAATCATTGTTTCCTGTGTAACAATTCGACAACATCTGAAGTTGAATGATGCAAACGGTCAATCTTCTTTCTCTAAAGAAGTGGTGAGTGCCACTTTTAAAGAGATTGGATATGAAGGACTCCTCCAGACATCCATGTTCTCTAAATCACTAATATATCACAACTGGAGAATCATCATTCATATCTTTTTACACTACTTGTAAAACAAGTCGGGAGGATGGGATCAAGTATCATTGGATATAGTAGAGGCTATCCATGGTCTTGTCAAACAGAAGATTTATGATTTTTCAAACTTCATTTTTCAAAACCTTTGTAAAAATGTAACTACTGCTGCTAAATTTAAGGTTTTTAATGTACCCTAGATTCATTCAGTTGATTTTACAAGAATAATTGGATGATAAACTTAAAATTAAAGGAGTTGTTGATGCCTTGGGAACTTAGACAAAGCTATTTTCTTAAAGTTCAAGGCTACTCCAAAATCTTTTTCTAGAAAGTTCACTCTCCTATTCGCACACATGCTTGAGGTCACTAAGGCTCAGGGTGGCAACATGGCAACACCAACCATTGCTGATACCACACCCTCTACTTTAAAGCCTAAAGCACATAAACAAAAGCGAATCCCTACATCTTCTACTGAAAGGATGCAGGCCCCCAAATCACCTTCTCTCAAAAAGGCAAGACTGGAAACAAGGGTCATAGTCAAGTCAAAGGTGTTAGCCACACCTAAACAAAGCTCAAAGAATAAGGTTTTTTATTCCTTCTTCTGAACAGAACCAAACCCAATCTGTTATCCCTCAATTAAAGTCCCAATACTCTATTGAGCAACCAAAAAGGGATACCCACGTTGCTTAGACAATTTCCTAGGATGAAGATGTTCATACTGTAATTCAGCATGACCCACTATCTTCCCTTTCCCATACACTATAGACAGTGGAGATTGGTGTATTTGTAGAAGCATCTGACTCACATCCTTTATCCCAATAGCTTGATCCTAGGAAGGAAATAATCAATATGGAAAAGGTTGTCTCTACTCTGATCCATCAATTGATCAGCAGGAGAGGAATCCAGGGCGCCAAGAAATGACATCTAGTGGTGAGGGTGATGAGACTCAACCTAGGACCTCATCGCCCAAGGATTCCATAACTTTGGATGGGGGAAGTCTGGAACAAATACATGAATTGACGCCCTATAGCCTTGAGCTTGCTCAAAAACTGGATGTCTTACAAGCTGAAAATGCAAGGCTTCAAGGTTATACTGAATGGGCCATAGTTCTCAAATTTGAGAACTGTCTACTAAAGTCTTCAGCAGAAAGAGTCTCTGAGATGGAAGCTCAACTCAGGACTCTTCGACAACAAGCTACAAGAGTTACTTCTTTAGAACCACAACTTACAACTCTTCAGCAATCTGCAGTAAGGGCTATGGATCTTGAAGACAAAGTTGAACAACTTTAAGAGAACATTGACCTTCAACAATATATCATCCTTAGTCTTTAACTCTTATCACCACAAGAACCTTTGTATGTGCCTTCCTCTACCCACTTAGTGTCATCTGGAATCTCATATATGCTACCAAAAAATAGGAAGATGAGCCAAAGAAGCTGAAGACATTCTCCAGGGATTAGCTGACCAGTTGTACAAGTTATACAACCAATCTCTTTCTTTTCCAAATGGACTGACCAATATGAGCCTTTATCGAAAGCTAAAGTCAAAATGAATAAGCTTCTAGATAGTTATTGCTATGATAGCTTAGAAGAAAAATAGATAGAAGCTAGGAGGGTGATGAGGATAATGAACCAAAAGTTTCAATCTGGGAAGAGGAAAATGATAATGATGAAAAAATCCAACACTTCTTCCTTGCTCTCTCTCTCTCAAAAGA
This sequence comes from Flaveria linearis, assembly GCA_024085815.1. Taxonomy (NCBI): domain Eukaryota; kingdom Viridiplantae; phylum Streptophyta; class Magnoliopsida; order Asterales; family Asteraceae; genus Flaveria; species Flaveria linearis. Next base: position 37,347,690 of record CM044013.1, read on the forward strand.
AAGAGATCTGATGCGGAATCATCAAAGAGAGATTTAAACTTATGCTAGGACTCTAAGCATCTCCTAAGACATCTACTGAAGAAGAAGCACCACTACTAAAAGTGCTAACGGAAGCTGTAGAAGTGCTTAACAAATTAGCTACTGATAAACCTATCGAAAGTACCAGAGAAAAGGATTTTTCAGCAGATGAATACTCACACAGAATGGTGGTTTACATAAGAGGTATCCAGACTATGGAAAATGACATGGAAAGGAATAGGTTAACTCTTGAAGCTAAACCAACCCAACATCAAAAACAACAAAAGGACACATCTGAGTCTGAACTCAAAAAATTAGCTGAGGTGATATTTGGTCAACCAGTTGTTGAAGCTGAAACCCAAGTTAACTCTAAGGTGAATGTGGAAACAGATGACCCAGAAGACACTAAGGATGCCGAGAGAGCTCACACAACTACCAATGATCCTAAGGCAGCTGGTGAGGCATAAGGTGTAACTACTAGACCTTCAGTAGTCAGACCTACTGCAATCTCTACCTCTAACAAAGGTAAGAGACCTATGGCTGCTCAAGAAGAAGTTAAGATACAATCATAAAAAATGAAGGCCAAATTTCTGATGACTAAGAAGGTGGAGTTATTCCTACTCTGATGACTAAGAAATTATGGAACTATAGGCAGGCAAAGCTCAAGAATCTTCTATTAGAAGAACAGCATTACCTTGATAAAAATGCAAAAGAATCCAGAGCTGCAAGAACTGTAATAACTGCAATGAAAGAATTCAACCTTGGTGGTGAATCAGTAGAACACCATCAAAATCTCCACCTAAACCAAAAGCCAAAGTTGTTAAAGGGGTGCCATTTAAGTTATCCAGGCCATCTACCAAAAGCACTCAAAGGACAACCGCTCAGCGAGCTCCAATAACTACAACTACAAAAATCCAAAATCTTATCCTCCACTTAGAAGAAAGAAAAAAAATCAAGAAAAAATATCTCCTAGCAGCTTAACTTGAATTGAAAGAATTCAACTTTAATGAGGTCATGGAGTGGAGCAATGCTAAGATTAAATCTAAGCTAATAGCTGCAACTCATGTTGAGATATAGAAGTCAGCTAAGTTGGCTAGAAGAAAAAGGGCTGAGTCAGAAAGGAAGCAGGTAGAAAAGGTTCAACAAGAGTTCAGGGATAAGCAACAAATAAAGATATTCCTCAAGTACTATGGTTTTTCTTGTAAACAAGTAGGACCAATGAGTATGTCAACTCTTGGATCAGATTGTCAGAGTAATCAGACAAAAGGTTATAATTGAAGAGCTCCCAAAGTTTGAAGAAATTAGGGAGCAATGGGAAAGACAACATGCTAGAACAAAGAAAACTACTCAAAGGTCTTCCTATTTACCGACTGAACCTCCAGCATACCCTGACTCTAAATCAACAACTTTTGATGACAATCAATCCATCTACTCAATCCTTGAAAAAAGAAGATAGCACCTAAAAGAGTTGTAAAGGTAAGGATTGTTAACCTAGAAGTCAAGGAGAAGATAATCAAAGGAACAAAGGTCTTGGCTGTTGAGTACATCTCTCAGATAAAGAAAATTGTTGTTAAGAGGGAAAGTAGAAAGATCATATACTATGATCATGAAAATAAGGTACTTGATCTGCCTCTTGACATTCTAGAGCAAATTGTTAAATACTTCAACATCTTTGGATATAAGAATAATAAATCCGAAGTGTTGCTATACAAAGTATGTCCTTAATAAAAGTTGGTGCTATTGAAGAGATTCTAAAAACTCCACTATCAGCCTATTATCTAATAGTGGAGTGAGAATATGATCATAAGAAGAATACCTACTTCATAACCAGATGAGTAGCTGGAAGAGTAGCTTACTCAAGGAACGAACCAGTATCCTTTAATAGGTTTAAGATAGCTGACTTAACTAGACTAAGACTAAGGAATCCAAGCAATGATTCTGAGGCAAGGGAAGTGGAAAAAAACTGATGAGGATTTACAAATCTCATTTAGAAAGATCAAGGCAGGCTTTAGAACAAGAAAAAGTAAACTAGAGTTTGAAGCTACTGGGACCACTCCATCTACCAAACCTGCCCCTGACAGTCAACCACAATCACCTTCTACTACTTCTTAACCTACTCAAACTATTAAGCATGGTTCTCCATCTGTCCCAACAAGCTCCTGAAATAGCTTAATCCACTTCCCAAAGTCGATCTGACGATTCAACGGATAAAGTGATCATCACCACTATTGCTGAAAAATAAGATATGGCTTAGATCATCCATAGAAAGAAGAAGAACTCTCAGAATCTGAGAAAGAGAAAGACTCGAAAGGTGATGGTACAATCATTATTGGATGGGGGTATGACTTGAAAGTAGAGAGTTTCTTTATTGAAAGAAAGAATAAGTCAAAATCCTTCTTTCTATCTAAGCTGCAAGTTTTAAGTCTCAGCCTTGAAGATTTAAAGAGGACGTTCAATTTAATCTCAAAATATGAAGGCATTCATGGCTACCATTCTAAGAATAAAATTTGAATACAAGGCTGAACAAGGGTAAGACAAAGAAGAAGATGTTTTGCATATGACTCCTTTGAACATTCATGACCCAATTACACCTTGGCGTTACAATTCCTCAACTCTAAATTTATGTTTAACAAATGCTAGTGGCAAAAAAGTTAAAGTCAAAGAATATGATCTCTTCAGAATATATTGGCATAACATGAAAGAATTGGTCAATCTACCTCTTGAAAACCCCTCAAGAGACAAAAGAGGATACATGTATAAACTACTGCTAATTAGGATGCTAGAGGGATGAAGATAGAACTTTGGTACCATCATCCTAGGGGGAATTTGTTGATCTATGAAGAGGATGAAGCTTCCAAAAACTTAAGAATTCAACACTGGCTACCAACTGCCAATTTCTGTCAAGTGCTGAAACAATCATCGAATCATATATGCTAAATGATTCTCGATAGCATATGTTGAACAACTGCCGATCAACATTTAACATATGAGCTATTGATTGATTACTGCTGATCAGCACCAAACTATATGAGCTGTTGATCAACTGCTACACTGAACAAGACTGTCTATATCGACGGATGCTATGTTTCACCTTTTGGAGACAACATAGTACTAAAGCTGCCTAACTTTAATATGTAGATTGTCTGTTTTGCTGTTCATTCTAAACATAGAATAATGTATTCATATTATTTAGATTTCATAGTATGAAGACCTTACACTTGTATAGTATAGGCAAGTTTTGTCAAACCACTTGGTTTATCCTCCGATTGTATCATTTGTACTCTAAAGATTAATCAAGTGAGTACTTTAAAAGAACAACTTAAGTATTTATCTTTACTCAAAGTATTTGTGTTTTGTTAGTAAGTTGTAACTTAGATTTTATATTTGTTAATTTTTGATTAGATATAAAAGTCTTGTTAATCTATAACCCTAATCCAACAAAGTTGTATTTGGCCCAAAGTATGCTCCTAAAGTCTGCACCACCTCACCTACAAATCCTATGAGTTGGTGAATTCTTGTGCCTAGGTTCCTCTTTATTTCTTCATCTAGATGCAAAAAAAATGTCCATATATAATTTCTAAACTACTCCCACTATCTACGTACCTGAATGAGCTGTAATGACAGTCGAGATTGTGAGGTGGTCATCGACAAAATTTCTGCCATGGATAAGAGGAAATGAGATTTCTTGGGCCATCCAAGGTTCCATGTGGTCGGAAGGACACTTGACTCTGTTGCTTATCAGCTGTATCATAAATATTTCTTTACTTTTGTCCCCCGGTTGTAGTGTCTTTTTGAGCTCTCTTAGTAGGTGTGTAAGCTTCCTAGTTTTGATAGTAAGTTCATTCTGTCATTCCAGCGAGAATCAATCATCCGTTGCACAGTTTCTTTATAGAACTTATAATAGCTCATGTCTCTCTTCACCCTTGGTTTTTGTGGGGGTGGCTTGGTGAAGTTAAAATTATCTATGGCTAAGATATCACTTGGAGTTTTGGTTAAGGGTGGAAGAGTCTCATTGGGATCTTGTAGGCTTCTAGTTGGTGATGTGAAATGAGGCTGAAAAGGGGGTTTCATTGAGGGAAACACAGTTGGAAACATGGCTTCTCCCAAACCCTTGACCCTCCTAGCCTCTTCTGTGATCTTCATGTAGGGGGCATGAGTTTCTTTAGAGTTCTATCTTTCATTTGTTCTCATACTCTCTTTCCTTGAACGAATGCCTTTGCTTGTTCTAACATCTCTTCTATTGACCTTCGGAGGTTTTCATGAAACCTTTTGACTAGTTGGCTATTTCTTACATTTAGAGTGAATGAAACCTTTGCTCGTTCTTCCTACTGTTGTTCCTTCTTGATTTGTTATCATTTTCACTTTACCCTTTTTCTTTGGCCGATTTGTTTCGTCATAACGACCATCTCCTTCTTTTTCATGGTTTCCCTTTTCTGGGTCTCTTCATATTCCAGACGTGTTTGGATTTCCTTCAAACGACATTTCTTCTATTCTTATTGTAGTAGGGAAATGATTTGTTCTTGGTTTTTGTTGGTGAATTTTAGAGTGATGACGTCGCTCGGTTGTTGTCTCCTCCTAGAGTGGTATTTGCGTCATCCAGGGTAGAGGTAGTGCTTCTTTGGTTTTTAGTGGCGTTGATGTTTTTGTGGTATGGGGTTTTTTTGGCCCGAATCCATGGTGGTTGCTTTTGGGTTTTCAGTAAAAGCACGGATGATGCCAAATGTTGCTATATGAATCTTAATCAAGGGATTACGGTTAAGGAGTGGTGCAGGAGTGCGGTTATCACTAGGAGTCATGCTGAGGTTTGGCTTGGGCTTAGACTAGAGCTTATATCTGCAAAACAAAAATAATGCTTTGAGCCTCGCCGCGGAAGAAAGGGTTTCTCCCATTGACCACACTCCGGTGTGAGAATAATTATGCGTATAAGACATAAGGAATTTTTGAGGGGAATATAAGAGTTTTAGAGTTAGATAGTGGAAAAAAGTTGTTGTTACCGGTCGAATAGGTGTGGTATATATAGTGATTAGTGATCCAAGGGAGTTGAGACTTGGTTCTATTTTAGGCGACCTGTAGTCAACTTTCCCGATCTGAACTCTCTCAATCATAGGGTTCTATACCTTTTTAATATAAAGGGCTTCTGACATAGAATTAATGTCTTTTATCTTTATAGTTGACTTAGATATTCTAGCATTCGACTGTGGCCTTCTCTTATGCCCTTGTTCGATTCAGACCTCGACTTTATATGTTTTGTTGTCTTGTGCTGAGTTCATATTCCTTTGCAACCAATGGTGACAGGATCTCAGCCTCTCTCGTTGATCAATTAGATTATGTTTGCAGCGGATTTAGCACATTAATTAGCAATTAGAGCAAGAACATAAAAGATATTTCAAATTAAAGCATAAACATAGAGAGAAGAGTTTCTGCAAAACAATAAATGTTCTATTGGTCGCACATTTCGGCAATTAAAACAGTATGGTTACCCATCTTTTTATAGGCGGCAAAAGGATGGGCATGATGTCCTTTTTCTGACATCACTGAATATTCAAATTACAACTGACAAAACATAAAACTACTGAAGATGTCAACAACTGACATCTTCTTACAAAAGTTCCTAAGTGCTGACAAAAGTAAACTACTGAAATCCTACAACGACTGAAGAACAAACTCTTCAGTCGTTTATAACTACTGATACTATAACAACTGAAGAACATGCTCTTCAGTTGTTGTACAACTACTGAAACAAAATAAAAACTACTGAAAAAGAAAAACCACCACAACAACTGAAGAAGACTTCTTCAGTTGCTGTGACAAACTCTGAGTCTTCAGTACTTGGTCTTCAGACTTTGCTTCAGATGATATAACAACTGATGACTTCAGTAGATATCATCAGTTGTTGTCTTCAGTCTTTGTCTTCAGACTTTGTGCTTCAGTAGAAGGTCTTCAGTTCTTTAGTTCTTCAGCTTTTGATTCTTCAGTACTTGTCTTCAGTACTTGAAGTCTTCAGTACTTGTAAGATCAGTACTTCAGACTTCAGTACTTTGGTCTTCAGTACTTGAAGTCTTCAGTACTTGTAAGATCAGTACTTCAGACTTCAGTATTTGGTCTTCAGTACTTTGGAGTCTTCTTCAGCTGATGTTCTTCAGTTCTTTGATATTCATACTTTGTTCTTCAGACTTTGTCATAACAGCAGAAGGCTGGAGCTAAGATGCTCTCGAGTTTGACATTCAAGCAAGAGAACACAATAGCTGATGATAGTCTTCAGATGTTCTCGAGTCTGACATTCAAGCAAGAGAACATTGTAACTGATGGGAGTCTTCAGCAGTTGTAGCAGTGGCATGTGGGACTTAGAGGTTTTCCTGATCTTGGCTCATTGGTTCTTTTGGTCCAACAAACTCCCCCTGAACCAATGCAGCCAAAACCTCTAATTATTGGATGTCCCACTTATTGGTGGCATAATGATTGGTCTATTTCCTTCTAGATCAGATTAGAAGTTGACCCAGATAAGCACTGGCCAGAGAGGTAGTCTCAAGTGTTTGTTTGGCTAAGTATGGATGGGAGCTCTGTCTTGGGGAATTGGACACAGAGCTGTTGCCCCATCCATGAGAACTACCTCCCACGTACAAGCCGGTAGGATTCTCTACAGTAAGCCTGAAGAAAGATCATTTGTTCTTCTTTGGACAGGTCTTCAGGCTCACCTTCGAACAACCCCTCCCGACCGTACAGCTCTGAGATGAACCTGACCTGTCTTCCATTTTTGAGCTCAAGTGTTGTGATTTGCCTATATGCAAACTCATCAGGGTGTTTACCCTCTAACAACAAAGTGAGCTCATTCCTATGAAAATTCTCAAGCTTCTTATAGACCAGACCCTTCCTAACCACCCTATTATCTAGCATTGAAAAGGGTGATTGGCCGGCTCTATAAGCTTTCTCGAATTCATCCACTATTTCCCAGGGTGTTATTACAATAGCCACAGAGATCTCTTCATCTACGATTCTCTTTAGTTGGCTTTTGTATCTCACTGGCATGTCCTTCTTGACTATCCTGTGAGCCACCCTTGGGTCAGGCCAAGTTCTCACCCTCTCCCTTTCATATTGAAAGGTTTGTTTGAGGGTGAATAATCTCATAGCTTCTCTCTTCATGTTCATTATAGAGGTCGAAGCAACATAGCATTTGTCAATGCTTTTCAGCATTTCCTCATCATGCCTCTTTTGTTGCTCCTCCTCTTCTAACTTTACCTTCACAGTGTCCTGCTGTGAGGTGGGATTGATGGTTTGTGGTTTGGATTTGGGTAGAGGTATAACTGCTGAAAGTGGCAGGCTATCCTCCTCATCATCCTCTTCTTCATCTTGCAGCCTCGGCACCCTTCTCTTCTTCTTCAAGGGTGGATCATTGGCTGCGGGTTTTGGTGGTAAAGGAGTTGGTTTTGTGGGTTGTGGTTGGGTTGTTGGTGTGGGAGTGTTGGCAGGCACTGCTAGCAGCCTAGAGATAAGGGCTGGTTTGGTTAGCTTTACTAGCAGTGTCCTGTTCCCAGCACCGGCTTCAGATAGGGCCTCTGCGACCAGTCCCTTAGTAAATTCACCAGCCAAACAGATCTTGGTGGTTATTTCCAAGATTCTGTCCCTGGTCCATGCCTTGACATCAAGGACTGGTCTGCCCAGGTACTTCGAAATGAATCTACTCATAGCCTCAAGTTTCTTTTGATCCTCTTGGCTATAAGTAGACCATCGGTAGTTTATCTCCTTTCTCTCCATGTTCCTGATCTCTTGATCTAGCAAAGCAGTGTCCTTGTCAAAGCCTTGCCTGAACAGCTGTTCAATGACAGAATTCATTGAACGGCTATGCTCAGCATCAGCCTCCTTGACAAGGGCTGCTAGATCAGGATCAGCCACCTTCTTTCCTCTCCCTTATTCTTATCAGTGATACTGAAATCCTTTTGGATTTCAGCCACTTCTATATGCTCTACCTCCCTCACTTTCCTCTTCCCCTTCTCCCTCACCCTACTACTCTCCTCAGCCAACTCCCTCTCTACCACCACCTCTTTTTTGCCTCTTTCTCCTCCTCTCCCCTCTTCCTCTTGTCTTGCACTGATGTCTCCCCCTTTTTGGTTGCATTGGTTGGGGTTTGACTATCAGCAAGAGCCTTAGATATGGCAACCTCCACCATGGGTTGTATATATGTGGGAAGCCTCTCATCAAGGGTTTGAATAACTATATCTTTAAGGATTGGTGTGATGAGAGGCAGGGATTTCTGGAGGATAGCATCCAGCTGCTCAGGGGGGTTCTGTCCCTGAGAGCTAGTGCCAGAAGCAGGGGCTGGTGGCGGAGTTTGTGGGAGTGGCTCAGTGTCTGTGAGACCTTCAGGTGAAGGTGCCATCTGTGGGGTAGTGGTGGCAGATGGACTTCTATCCTGAGTCATTTGAGCAAGCAGCTCTTTAAGTCTGCTTATCTCATCCTCAAGGATAGTGTTTTGAGCTACTACATCGTAGAAAAAGCTCAAGTCATCATCAGCATAAGCTGAAACACCTGACCTCCTGACATTATCAGGATGAACATGTCCTGAGTGTGGCTCAGTAATGACATGTGCCCCTTGTTCATGGTACTGGGGACTTCTGGCCTCCGGATTGGATCCATCATCGGCCATTGCCTCTGGTGAGGTCTTAGAGATGTTACCAGCTTCACCCTGCTCAGATGTTGATGCAGGGGAAGTGGCAGCCTTACCAGATTGTTCTCTCTCCCTAGCCACACTGGGAGAGTGAACTGATTCTCTGTGCTGTGGGCTCCGATTAGCACTTGTGCCCACCCCCTCATCGGTTGGAGTCTCCCCAGTTGTAATAGGTTTCTGGGGAGAGGGTGGAGTGCTCAGATCAGTCAGCACTTTGGCTATTACCAATGTTGGGCTTAGTGGGGCGGTCTCCTCAGTATGTGGGCTAGAAGCAGTGTGCACATGGGGAGGACTGTGCTCTTTAATGGCAGTCTCCTCAAGTGAGAGAGACCCCAGTAATGTGGTTGCCCCAAAATTGGTTGCATCAGGCTCCTGTTGAGAGGAAGCCTGTGCGGTTGTGGTGGGTGGAGTGGTGGTACCTGCTGGGAGAATCGAGCCAGCAGGCACATCCTGCCTTTGTGTGGCAGGGGCATCCTCAGGGGACTCATCTCCCTGAGTAGCCTTTGTGGGCTTCTTTTTGGCTTTTGGCTTGGTGGGGACTTTGGATTTGGAGGTGGAGGCTGTGGGTTCCAGCTGCGTGGGTTTTCGCAGCCGGCCAGCCTGTTTCAGTGTTTGGTCAGTGTTGTGCCTGGAGTATACCTCGGCTTGAACAGCCATGGCAGGGACCCCAGTGCCAACTAGTCCCTCAGCCTGAAGCTGGTATTCGATCATGGCCATTATGAACCGTGGATATAAGTTCCAACGGTTAGAAAAAGGTTTTGTGGCCATGTCCTTGAGTTCCAAAAATAAAAGATCAGTAAAATTTAAAGGTTGTTTTTCAAGGATAGAATACAATACCTGCTGCCACCTTGTGGACATCTGGTCCCACGAAGAGGTCTTGGGAGCCAGACACATGTTCACCATGTGGAAGATCAATCGTTGAGGGTCAGGGAGGTGTTTCTTCAGCAGGGTGGAGGCGGAGAGGTTACCCTGATAGTCATGAGATGTGAATGAGAGATCCAGGGTACCTTTGGGGTAGGAAGTTGGGTGAGTGGCATCATCCAGTTCTAGGGTTTGGCGTAGTGTAGCTGGAGTGATAACCACGGGTTTGCCGTTGACGGAGGACTGGAGGGAGACCTCGGCATTCTGCTCTCCGGTTTGGACAGTGACATTTGTCCAAAACTCCGTCAAGGAATCAGTGTATAGAGTGGGGTTCAAGAGAAAAGCCATTTTGTATGGTGAGTCATGCATAAGATCGACGGCTTGGTGAAATTTGGGCCATAATGGCGATTTGGTGAGATGGGCGACACAGTTGTGTCGAGGTTTCAGTTGCATGTTCGCCATTAATGGTGTATGGGAATTTAAGAGGTTTTGAAGGATTAGGTAAAGTGAGGAGTAAATGCTCTGAAGGGGGGGTATTTATAGGGTAGGGCAAAGGTTGAAAGAAAACTACTGAAGGTTTTGGTGTTAGTTATCAGTTGTTATAACAACTGATGACATGGTTTTAACCTTCAGTGGTTGTAACATCTGAGGACTTGGTTTTAGTCTTCAGTAGTTGAAACTACTGAGACCTTGGTTTTGTCCTTCAGATGTTGTGAACGTCTGAAGAGTTACTGTCAGTCGTCAGTAGGTATAAACTACTGATGACCTAGTATTCTTCTTCAGACGTTGTGTCAACTGAAGACTTGGTGTTAGCCTTCAGTAGTTGTGAACTACTGAGATCAGTAGTTGTGAACTACTGAAGACATGGTATTGCTTCAGTTGTTGTAAACAACTGAGGACTTGGTTTTAGCCTTCAGTAGTTGTGAACTACTGTTGTCAGTAGTTATGAACTACTGAAGACATGCTTTTGTCCTTCAGTTGTTTGTGTATGAAACATCAGCTGTTGTTATCAGCTGATGAGAAATTACTCATCAGCTGTTTCCGTCAAATCAGTTTTTTCATACTAGCCTCCACACTTACTCATCAGCTCTTTGGCTGATTTTCAGATGTTTCATTGACCCTTCAGCTCTTGTGAATATTTATGCCTTCAGCTCTTGTGATCAGATGTTCACAAGTGCTGATGAAATATTCTTCAGAGCTGGTGAACAAATTTTGTCTTCAGTATTTGTGTAAGGTTACACATCAGTACTTATGAGCAAAATTTGTTCTTCAGTACTTATTTATTTGAAAATCATACATCAGTAGTTGTAATCCACCTCACTACATCAGTTGTTTTTCAATAAATAATGTACATCAGTACTTGAGTCATTTTAGTCTTCAGTAGTTGAGAAAGAGCTGAAGACTAAATTACTCATCAGTACTTGTATTTGACCTTTGCTTTTCAGTAGTTGTGGACTGAGAGTACCAACATAGGTCAAATCAATCAAGTTGCAGCATACCAAGCCTTAGTACCAAATTTTGGAATGTGGCACTATCTAGAGGCTTAGTAAAAATGTCTGCAAGCTCATCAGCACTAGGTACAAACTTAGGATCAATCAGACCTTTCTCATAGCAATCCCTGATAAAATGATGTCTGATCTCAATATGTTTGGTCCTTGAGTGCTGGACTGGATTCTTAACAATACAGAGAGCTGAAGCACTATCCATTAATAATGGAGTCTTAGTCTCAGTAATGCCATAATCCAGAAGTTGGTTCTGAAGCCAGAGTATTTGAGAGGTACAGCTTGCAGCAGCAATATACTCAGCTTCAGCAGTGGATGTAGCAATGCATGTTTGTTTCTTACTCTGCCAAGAAACTAAACAATTGCCTAGGAATTGGCAACCACCAGAAGTGGATTTTCTGGTGACTTTGCATCCTGCATAGTCACTATCAGAGAAAGCAACTAATTTGCAAGAATGCCCAGCTGAATACCAAAGACCTAGTGATTGGGTACCTTGCAGATATCTAAAGATCCTTTTGACTGCAATCAAATGGGATTCTTTAGGTGCAGCCTGAAATCTAGCACAAGCACATGTTGAAAACATGATGTCTGGTCTAGAAGCTGTAAGGTACATCAAGGACCCAATCATACATCTGTAAAGGGTTTCATCAACCGCTTTACCTTTCTGATCTACATCTAGTTGTGTGATGCTGCTCATGGGAGTAGAACAGGGTTTACAGGTTTGTAAATCAAACTTACTCAACAACTCTTTGGTATACTTGGACTGATGGATGAAGATTCCATCATCCAGTTTTTTGATTTGCAAACCCAGAAAGTACTGTAATTCTCCCATAGCACTCATTTCAAATCTCAGCTTCATAAGCTTTGTAAATTCATCACACAACTTTGGATCAGAGGATGCAAAGATGATATCATCAACATAAATCTGAACAAGGAGCTTATGTTGTCCCACAGTCTTGATGAATAAGGTTTTATAAATGGTGCCTCTAGTGAACTTATTTTCTAGAAGAAAGGTTGAGAGTGTCTCATACCAGGCTCTAGGTGCTTGCTTCAGCCCATAGAGAGCCTTATCAAGCTTGTACACCCAATCAGGATGTTTATTGTCCTCAAAGCCTGGTGGTTGACACACATAAACCTCTTCTTTTATTTTTCCATATAGGAAGGCACTTTTGACATCCATTTGATAAACCTTGAGACTGTGAAAGGCAGCATAAGCTAAGAACAGTCTGATTGCTTCTAGTCTGGCCACAGGTGCAAAGGTCTCATCATAATCGATGCCTTCCTCCTGTGCAAACCCTTGGACAACCAGTCTGGCCTTGTTCTTGACAATTTGGCCCTTCTCATCTGTTTTGTTCCTAAATACCCACTTGGTGCCTATAGCACACTTATCTTTGGGTAATGGAACAAGCTCCCACACTTGTTGTTTCTTGAATTGAAGAAGCTCAAGCTGCATAGCTTCCACCCATCCATTGTCTCTTAAAGCAATATGATAGTTCTTTGGCTCTTGCTGACTGATGAAGAGAGCATAGAAGCAGAAGTTGGACAATTGATTCCTGGTTGAAACACCAGCTTGGATATCACCAATGATTTGTGAAGTGGGGTGATTCTTGAGCTCTTGATAAACTATAATATCTGTGCAAGTGTTTGTAGACCCATCAGCAGCAACAGATGGTGATGGAGATTCCTGAAACCATGTAGAGGATGGCAGCTCAAATGAAGTAGAGCAAGCAGAAATCTCATCAGCATTTGTAGTGGATGGAGCTGCTGAGGCTACAGGAGCATCAGGTTCAGTGACTTTAGGCAGATTGTCACTGATCCTGAAGAGGTGAGTACTGACTTCATCATCATCAGTACCACCAGGTGGAGATCTGTTGACAGGCTCAACAGATGGAGGTTGATAAGGAACATATTGCAGTATGTCCAGATCAAACAACTCCACAGGGTTTTGTGGAATCTTGTCCTTTGGAGATTCATTGAACTTAACATGCAAAGTTTCTTCAACCCCCTTGGTTCTACAGTTGAAGACTCTGTATGCTTTGCAAGTTGATGAATAACCAACAAAGTACCCTGCATCCACCTTACTAGCAAACTTATGGAGTGGGTTGCTAGTGTTGAGAATAAAACAAGGACACCCAAAGGCTCTAAAGAATGAAATAAGAGGAGCCAAATGATGAAGAACTTCATAAGGAGTCTTCATCAACCTCTTATTTACTAAAGCTCTATTTTGTACATAGCAAGCTGTATTGACAGCTTCAGCCCAAAAGGTCAGTGGCAATCCAGAGTCAGCCAACATTGACCTTGCTGCTTCAATGAGGGTGTTGTTCTTTCTCTCCACCACTCCATTCTGCTCAGGAGTTCTAGGAATGCTAAACTGCCTTCTAATTCCCTTAGACAGGTAGAAGTCATCAAGTGTGTGGTTTCTGAATTCTGTTCCATTATCACTCCTCACACACTTGACCTGTAGGGAATACTGCTTTTCTACTTGTAACACAAAGTTCATGATTGTCTTTGCTGCTTCATCCTTGGAGTGCAAGAAGAAAGTCCATACAAACCTGGAGTAATCATCCACAATTACCAGGCAGTATTTCTTCATTGCCATGCTCATTACTCTGACAGGACCAAAGAGATCCATGTGCAGAAGTTGTAAGCAGGCAGTGGACTTTGGTTCTTCTATTGAAGGGAATGAAACTTTGTGTTGTTTTCCTTTCAAGCAAGCAGTGCAGTCATCCTCACACTTGAACTCCTTCAGAGGCAATCCTCTTACTAAACCATGGCTTATAAGCAGATTCATGTTCTTGAAATTTACATGACCCAGCCTTCTATGCCATAGTGTAGACTCTTAAGGAGATGCCTTGGAGAATAGGCAAGGATGCCCTTTTAGATCCATCTTTTTGGAGAGATCTAAGGCATACACTCTTCCTGTCCTGTTGGCCTTCAGGAGAGTGTGTTCATCCAATGCCTTGTCAATCAAACTCAGAACTTTGGATGACAGAATCCGACAGTTCTGGCTTGTGAAAAGGGCAACATGGCCTTTGTCACACATTTGACTGACACTCAAGAGGTTGTACTTGAGATTCTCCACATGGTTAACATCATCAAACCTTATTTCCCCGTTGGAAACAAAGCCTTTTCCGATGATGTAACCCTTTGCATCATTACCAAAAGAAACAAATCCCTTCTTTCCTTGAGAGTAGTCATTAAGAAGGGAGCTGCTTCCAGTCATGTGCATGGATCCTCCACTGTCTACATACCAGATGCTTCTATGGCATGTTGAAGAACCCTGCAAACACAACCATGTGTTAGTTTGTCTTGGAGACCCAAACCTGCTTGGTTTTGGGTCTGTTCTCAGCTGCAGGTGCAGCACTAACAGTTGTGTTGTGTGTGACAGCTTGAGGTGAAGAAGATGGTACAGAAGAGGAACCCTTTGGCTTGGACTTCCTTTTCTGTGGTTTCAACACAGGAGCATCTAAGTGGTTGACTCTTCCCACTAGCTGCTGAACCATCATCACCAATTGTGTCTGATTCTGTGATAGGGCTTTCAGCTCTTCAGACACATTGGAGTTTGCTGATGATGAGTTCCTATGTTGTACCATCTTTTTCTGAGCAACCTCAGCTGTTGCCTGAGTTATCCCTACCTTCTTCTTAGATTTAGCTTTGGGCTTAGGGATTTCAGGCTTGGATGTTGCTAATACAAACTTGGTTTCAAACTCATTCTTCATTTTATTGATGCTCTCAGTAATTTTCTCCTTCTGTTTGAGTTTGGAACCCCTTTTGTACCAGCAATCATCAGTAAGATGATTGAACAAGCCACATATCTCACATGGCTTTTTCTTCATCTTATGCTGATCATCAGCTGAAGAGGATTTAACTGCTGAAGACTTGTTCTTCAGCTGTTTGTCATCAGTACTAGCAGTTTTCTTTCTAGTGCCTGCTTTCCTGGTATCCTCTCTAGCTGTCTTCAAACCTTTCCTACTGTTAGTTTTCTTCTCTTTAGTGCTAACAGTATTTGAGGTTTGAACTTCAGATGTTGTCACTTGCTCTCCAGTACCTTCAGTACTTCTAGTGACAACTCCTGAGTTGATCAGCCTTTTGGTCATGTGACAGTCTATCTCTGATGATGCTGATTTAGAGGATAGTAAGTCACATGATGAGAAGGATTGGTTATTGCTCTCCCCATCAGATTCAACTTCTGCTCTTGAAATGAAGTCTGTGGGAGGAGCAGTGTGATTATAACCAATGCCAAACTTCACATTGGAAGCTGTTTGCTTGCTAAGAAGCATTTCAAAGCCCTTGCATGATTGCACCCATCGATCACACTCAACTTGGGTGGTTGCAAGAGTTTCCTTGAGATCTTTGTACTTCTCAAGAAGTACATCTTCCCTAGCTTTAGCATCTTTGTTTGGCAGTTAAGCTTGTAAATCTCATCATTTTTATCTTTTAGAACAACCTCAAAATCAGCTTTTCTTTTGGAAATAGTGTGCTCAAGCTCAAGATTTTTATCTATTAAAGCTACATTTGCTTCTCTAATAGAAGCAAATGCTGCTATGCATGACTCTGAACAAAGCTTGGCTTTTGCCTCAGTGGATACCTGAGATGAGGCATTAGATGATGACCCTTCAGTAGAATCAAGGGCCATCAGAGCAAGATTTCCAAAGGGTTGATCACCACCATGTTGACCAGCACCTTGGAGTAGTGGTTCCTGACCAGATAGCTCTTCTGGTAGACTACTCCAGTCAACAGCAGTTGGGGTGAAAAAGCTTTGTTGTTGAGGTTGTGTGTGGTGATGAGATTGGGAAGAACGAGGCTCTGGAAGAGCATGAGGTGGTTGAGCCGGGGGTGCTTGAGTTTGACCAGGCTGAGGCATGTAGTAACAAGGGTAAGGATAAGGCATATGACCCTGTGGCACAAAATAAGCAGGTGTGCTTGTGCCTGAGATGGATGGGAAGAACTGTAGGAAGGTTGCCCTTTGTGCTGTGAGCTATTGCTGGGAAAAGTCACAAAGGGTGCAGATGAGTTAGATCCAGATGATCTACACTCTCTTGCAAAGTGTCCAAGCCTTTGGCACTTGTGACACCTCAACTTGCTCTTGTCAAAACCAACTTTGGTTTTGCCAGAGAGTCCTGGGAATTTCCTACCAGTTCTTTTGTAGAACTTCTGAGAGCGGATATTTATCATTGCCATTTGGTTCAAAATATCCATCTCTTCCAGATCATCATCTGGAATGCCCTTCAAATCCTCCATCAGAAAACACAAGTTGTCACCACCACCTCCTGAACTACTAACACCAACAAAAGCTTGTTCTGAGTTGGTAGAGAAATCAATATGCTCATCATAAGAACTTTCTGATGAAGCATATTCTGACTCATGACTTATCAATGCAGCATTACCTTGGACAAAGTCATCAGCAAGTTTGCCAGAAGATGACAACTTCCTCTTTTGCTCTACCTCTCTCTCAAAAGTGAGTAATTTCCCATGAAGTTGGGTGAGAGATAGAGTGTCAAGGTCAGCACTAGAGCGTAGGACAATGGTACATGTGTCCCATCTCTCAGGCAATGACCTGAGGAACCTGTTGTTCATCTGGCTTTTGGAGTACTCTTGTTTAACCATCTTTAGCTCAGAGATTAAACAAGAGAACCGCTCAAACTGCTGGGTCAGAGTCTCACCCTTTCTATATGAGAAAGTCTCATATTGTTGGGCAAGGATTTCCCTATTGTTTGCTAAGACCGAATCAGTTCGTCCAAATTATTCCTTTAGAGCAACCCATAGGTCATGAGCAGACTCATGATGCAAGAGCCCTGAATATATCTCGTTTGGAATGGCCATGGCTAAAATTCCATGGGCTCTGGCATCAATTTCGAACAGCTTTAGATCTTCGTCCGAATATTGTTCAGGTTTCTTGGCAACCTGTTCATTAGACTCCGGGACGCTCACCATAGGCTTGTATGGCCCATGCACCACTGACTTCCAACAACCAGCACTGTTGACAGCCAAGTGGTGTAGCATACGTCTTTGCCATATGTTATACTCGTTCCTAACCAGCATCGGAGGCTTGGTTGCGGAACCATTATTGTGAGGATCATTGGTTGGTGTTGTCATCTCAGGTTTTGGTCAAAAACAAGTTTAAACACGACAAACGTAACTCAAAACCACCGAAAGATCTCAAGATTTTGGCCGGAAACAGCAGAAACTTACTCTCTATGGCTAACTCTTGCAAATTGCTAATTCGATCAAACAAAGAGATCAAAAGAGCAGTTTCAAATGATCAATGTTGAAATCGATCAATGATTAACCTGCTCTGATACCATTTGACAGGATCTCAGCCTCTCTCGTTGATCAATTAGATTATGTTTGCAGCGGATTTAGCACATTAATTAGCAATTAGAGCAAGAACATAAAAGATATTTCAAATTAAAGCATAAACATAGAGAGAAGAGTTTCTGCAAAACAATAAATGTTCTATTGGTCGCACGTTTCGGCAATTAAAACAGTATGGTTACCCATCCTTTTATAGGCGGCAAAAGGATGGGCATGATGTCCTTTTTCTGACATCACTGAATATTCAAATTACAACTGACAAAACATAAAACTACTGAAGATGTCAACAACTAACATCTTCTTACAAAAGTTCCTAAGTGCTGACAAAAGTAAACTACTGAAATCCTACAACGACTGAAGAACAAACTCTTCAGTCGTTTATAACTACTGATACTATAACAACTGAAGAACATGCTCTTCAGTTGTTGTACAACTACTGAAACAAAATAAAAACTACTGAAAAAGAAAACCACCACAACAACTGAAGAAGACTTCTTCAGTTGCTGTGACAAACTCTGAGTCTTCAGTACTTGGTCTTCAGACTTTGCTTCAGATGATATAACAACTGATGACTTCAGTAGATATCATCAGTTGTTGTCTTCAGTCTTTGTCTTCAGACTTTGTGCTTCAGTAGAAGGTCTTCAGTTCTTTAGTTCTTCAGCTTTTGATTCTTCAGTACTTGTCTTCAGTACTTGAAGTCTTCAGTACTTGTAAGATCAGTACTTTAGACTTCAGTACTTTGGTCTTCAGTACTTGAAGTCTTCAGTACTTGTAAGATCAGTACTTCAGACTTCAGTATTTGGTCTTCAGTACTTTGGAGTCTTCTTCAGCTGATGTTCTTCAGTTCTTTGATCTTCATACTTTGTTCTTCAGACTTTGTCATAACAGCAGAAGGCTGGAGCTAAGATGCTCTCGAGTTTGACATTCAAGCAAGAGAACACAATAGCTGATGATAGTCTTCAGATGTTCTCGAGTCTGACATTCAAGCAAGAGAACATTGTAACTGATGGGAGTCTTCAGCAGTTGTAGCAGTGGCATGTGGGACTTAGAGGTTTTCCTGATCTTGGCTCATTGGTTCTTTTGGTCCAACAAATGGGCACCTTCTTTCTTTGCTAAGATATTTTCTTTAATTCTATAAATTTCCTAAGGGCCGGTTTGGTTCACGAAATTATCAAGGATTGGAATTGGAATGTTTTCCATTCAAAATAATGTTTGATTGGAACATTTGGCATTAGAATTGAAAAACTCTCTCACTCAATGGAATTCAACAATCCTTCTCATATTTGATGGAATGTAAAACATTCTACTAGAATTTTCAAACATTACTAATATGCCCTCATCATTCGCAACCAAAATCAGCACATTCCATAAAGACTAAAATCAATATCTATCACAAAATCAAAATGAATCCAAATTGAAACCATCCAAAATGAAAACAAATTAAAACCATCCAAAATGAAACTAGATCAATGCCATAAAAAATCAACAGATTCAATTTCCTAATCATTGAGGAACAATGATGGAAGTTCCTATAACCTTACACATTAACATTATCGATTTGTTGATGAACATCAATTTAAACCAAACCTAGAAAATGAGCACGAACAAAGCTATTATAGTCAATTGAAGACAAAGCTACAGGAAAACGATGTAACCTTGAATCGCCTTGAAGCCACTGGAAAAACGATGGAATGTACAATCGATGGGTTCTTCGATTTCACAAACTTTCAAGTGTCTTTGATTTCACAATCTTTCAATCGCCTTGTTACAGGAGTATTCGATTTTAGAGGGGTCTTGGTTTTGTTGTCATTGAACCAGATTTAATGGTGTTAATGAACAAACTTTGACTAGATTTAATGGTGTCAACTTCTTCACACTGAACGAGATTAGGGTTCTGTGAAAAATGGAGTTGTGTGGATTTGGAAGAGTTGGGGGCACTTATGTAATTTTAACTATTATAATTTTTAATTCCATTTATAGATTTGCAAAACAAACATAATACAATTTTGGTTGGAATGAACTCTAGTTCGTCTAAATTCCAATTCAAATTCCAATTCCTATTCTGCTGAAAAACATTCTGTGAACCAAAGGGTCCGAAGTGTTGGACCTGAGTGCTCCCTCCCATTCTGAGTCACGGCTTGGGGTAGTGCTTCTTATGCCAACCTCGGCTGGGGGTGGATATCGGTTGTTCTTTGTGCTTTTATATTCGTACAAAGGACCCTTCGTGTTATTTTATTGCCTTTGTGAAATGCTATAAGATTGAACCGTGACTGGGGTATGCTTTTCCAGGCTGTGGTTTTATACCGGACTGTTTGAAGGTGAGTCGCAGCTACGGTATACCTCCCTGAGGCATGGCATAGGCTACCTTTTCTCTATTTTTGCTTTCTTTTAACAATGATTGTGTCGGATTTGGGTGGTACCCCATCATATGCTACTCCGCACATACACAAAATTCCTTAAAGTTATATACAACATTTTTTAGTTTTGGGCAATTTTAACTATAATTATGACCAACCTTTTTGATTCTTGCCGAGTTTTACCGATTTTCACCGCCTATCGATTTTATGGCCTATTTTCAAAATATAGTAAACCACTAGAAGCATACGAATAAGGTAACAATTGTGGTGGCTAGGTTCCTTGTGAAAGGCATAGGTATATAAGGATATGGTGCACCGGGTGGGTTATAAACATGTATATGTGATGTGGGCTACTATCTAACAAAGGTGTACTAAGGGTGGTAAAAGATGGAACTAAAGACATACCTAGGTCATTGGTTGGTTGTAAATCAAGCATCACTGCCGTGAATTAGGGTCATGGTTCGGTGGAACTGGCAAAGGTGTGGTAGTAAAAAGTGGAGTTGTGGACATACAGGGGTCCTAGTCAGCTGGTCCGATGGTGAACAAGCGTCTATGTTGTGTGGTCTTGTGTTGTCAAGCATATGTGAAAAGTAACAATGAGGGCTCTGCATTTAGGCAAACTATAGCAACATGGTCTATGGTGTCCAAGAATTAAAGACTAAAGGACACAAGAATGATGGGAATGGTATGAAACTCAATATTAGAAGAACTGGAGTGAAAGACATGAAAAAGTAAGGACATGACTCATGAAAAGTGAAATCACTCTAAAAGTATAAGTGAAAGAAGGATTTCTAAAACTAATAGCCTTTTGGATGTATGAGTAACAAAGCGAGTCACAACATATGGATCAAGGTTTAAGTTTAGTGGCACTTAGAAGATAATTATGTACATTTGCTACACTTAAAAGTTTTAGGTATGGGGAAAGGAGTTTCTTTAGGGAATAGGTAAAAAAACAAGGTTTGACATACAAATGAGGGCATATGGTTTATCAAGTAAACAAACAACACCCCTGAGTCGATAAGGGACATGAGAACGAAACATGATTGTGCGAGCAACATCCAACAAATGACGATTCTTGTGTTTAGCAACCTTGAAAAAGCGAGAGGCGCACCGAGGCGACATGGTATAAAACCGAGGCCCAAAGCACAAAGCGCAAATGCTCAGGGATTTTCGTATGTAAAGCACTATGTATTAATATAATAGTTTACAATTAATTTCATATATTATTTACTATAATGTTGACTTTAGAAACAAAAAAGAAAAGAACAAAAACACATATTAGAAAAGTTAAGGGTTATCTTTGACAAAACCTATAATTTCAAGGATGAAAAATATCATTTAATAAAAAAAGCCTTTTAACCTAAATCCTTTCTCAACCATGCCATATTTTAACCCTAAACCCTTTCACATCCTAAACAACCGCCATCTACATATCTAATACCTACATCATCGCACATCTTCATCTTCATCTTCATCTTCATTGTCTCCATAATTTAGCGCATATATTCATCTCCATCATGGTAAGTTTCAGTTTCTTCTTATTCTTACATATATGAATTGATTTTTCAGCATAAAGCTTCGATTTCATCTCCCTGAACCGACTTTTAGCCCAAAAAACAAAGCTCTAAAGCGAGAAAAGCGGATAAAAGCACAGAAGCACGCGCTTTTTGTCACACTTGCTCCTAGTGTAACTGAAAGCCCATGGACCTGCGCCTGAGGTTGCGTCGCGCCTAGGCACGCTTGAGGCGTGCTTTTTAAAACTAAGTCAGCAACATCATTTTGTTAAGGTCTATACACGCCTAAAGACTTGTA
This sequence comes from Flaveria linearis, assembly GCA_024085815.1. Classification (NCBI taxonomy): domain Eukaryota; kingdom Viridiplantae; phylum Streptophyta; class Magnoliopsida; order Asterales; family Asteraceae; genus Flaveria; species Flaveria linearis. The sequence continues at coordinate 37,369,217 of CM044013.1, forward strand.
AACAACGCTATGCGTTTTTTATTATGTACAAACATTATCAGTGTATATGGTTTTAATAGAGGTGTTGAATTGATTTTAACATAATCATGAAACTCATGGAAGTTGAACTAGCTTTGTTATGAGATTTGAGCTAGTAAACCCAAGTAGCACGAGAATAATCAACCGAAACCAAGAGAGAGATAGTAGGACAAGGACCAGATATAGTAGAATGTAAAACTCCACACAAAGTACCAACTCTAGTACACATTTTTGGCAGATACGAGGGTCGTGTATGCTTATCGAGTTGATAATGATAATTAGGTTTTAGAAGGAACTTATTTGCCTCAGTAACCATTGCAAAGTGAAGGTCTAACGAAATTATGCCTCCTAGATACTCATGGTTCAAAACTGGCTCCAATCATCTAAAGACTTGTAAACAATGCTATGCGTTTTTTATTATGTACAAACATTATCAGTGTATATGGTTTTAATAGAGGTGTTGAATTGATTTTAACATAATCATGAAACTCATGGAAGTTGAACTAGCTTTGTTATGAGATTTGAGCTAGTAAACCCAAGTAGCACGAGAATAATCAACCGAAACCAAGAGAGAGATAGTGGGACAAGGACCAGATATAGTAGAATGTAAAACTCCACACAAAGTACCAACTCTAGTACACATTTTTGGGAGATACGGGGGTCGTGTATGCTTATCGAGTTGATAATGAAAATTAGGTTTTAGAAGGAACTTATTTGCCTCAGTAACCATTGCAAAGTGAAGGTCTAACGAAATTATGCCTCCTAGATACTCATGGTTCAAAACTGGCTCCAATCATCTAAAGACTTGTAAACAATGCTATGCATTTTTTATTATGTACAAACATTATCAGTGTATATGGTTTTAATAGAGGTGTTGAATTGATTTTAACATAATCATGAAACTCATGGAAGTTGAACTAGCTTTGTTATGAGATTTGAGCTAGTAAACCCAAGTAGCCAAGGTTTAAAAAAACGGAATCGAGCCTCGAGGCGTTTTCCCATCGCCTCATGAGGCGTAAGCCTCAAGGCGAAACGAGGCGTAAACCCGAGGCGGAAATAAAAAATAAATATAAAAATTATATATCTTATAATTAACAGGCTTGATGTTAACGTTAGACACAATTAATTCTATTTAAGCCCATTACCCAATTAATTCTATTTAAACCCATTACCCAATTAATTCTATTTAAGCCCATTACCCAACTTCTTAAAGGCCCATTTTAAAAAAAAACAAATCTGGGCTCACATAAAAGGAACATTCTCAAAATTTAGGTCTTTATCCTCAAATCAAACCACAACTTTCAGTCTTGCAGCCGCTTCCAATATATCGTTCCTCCACACCTCCACTCTTTGGAGCAACAGGTAACAAAGAACCGAAGGCTTACAGGTCCGGATCGAAGGCTTACAGGTCCGGATCTAAGGCTTGCAGGTATGAAAACCGAGGATCGAAGGCTTTCAGCTCTCGATTGAGGCTTGGTCAGTTTCAGAACCGAACATAAAGTGAAAATCGAATGCTTTATCTCAGTCTCTGTTCTTCATCTTTGTTCCAAAACCACCTCATTACCATCTGTGGGTATTTTTTTTATCCCACCCAAAATAGACCGCCTCAAAAGAAAGCCCCGCCTCTGCGATCTACGTACCGCCTCAGCCACCAGAGGCGTACGCACGAGCTGAACCCCTAAGGCGCCGCCTCATAAACGATTTTTGGCCGCCTCGCCTCAAGGCGCGCCTCGAGGCGCACGCCTCAAACGTTTTTTTAAACCATGCAAGTAGCACGAGAATAATCAACTGAAACCAAGAGAGAGATAGTAGGACAAGGACCAGATATAGTAGAATGTAAAACTCCACACAAAGTACCAACTCTAGTACACATTTTTGGGAGATACGGGGGTCGTGTATGCTTATCGAGTTGATAATGAAAATTAGGTTTTAGAAGGAACTTATTTGCCTCAGTAACCATTGCAAAGTGAAGGTCTAACGAAATTATGCCTCCTAGATACTCATGGTTCAAAACTGGCTCCAATCATCTTGCTCGTCCCTAGTTCCTGCGAGAAATAATGAATAAAATATAAGGTTACAAGGCATTTACTATGGTTTAGTAATTTGAATTAATGAACAAAGGTTGTAAGGAAATTTAGGAACTAATAGGATAAAAGATGGGTCTATTTTTTCGAGTTAATAATGTATTCGACTCGATATAAGGAGCTATAAATACATCAAACCAGTGAGTGAGAAATATGATGTAAAATAGAAAGAATACCCTGATTCCAAGTCATGTGATGTGAGAATTAATCACCCACACTAAGTCTAGGCTAGAAGTAACTGAGTTTGCTAAGTTCGTTTGTGGAATCAAGTAGCAATTGAATAGGAGTTAAACGCTTGGTTAAGCCTACTCCTAGGGTGAATATGCAAGTGCAAACAACATTCTTTCTATCTCCCATTACGTATATGAACTCCACAAAAGATTTGGAACAGGAAATCTAAATAGGAAGCAATAATAACAAAAACTTAACAATAATGCGTACTAAAGCATAAGAGCTTGACGGTGGTGGATAGAACAATGAATGAAGTGGTTGCATTTCTAGAACATAAACTAATGGTGACGTTGGTGGTTATGGTAAGCAATGGAGGGAGGCGATGATGACATGGTTTTAGTTGCATTTAAACAACAATGGTGAACACAAAAAAACCTAGCAAATTTTGTTGACCTTGTCTCAAAGGAAAAAAAAGAGTTTTGTTGTATGAGGTGGCAAAGAAAAACAAGGACAGAAGTAGAGGAATTTATGATTTGTGTGATGCAAACAAAGGTGGGAAGAATCTATTGTCTCAAAGGAAAAAAAAGAGTTTTGCTGTATGAGGTGGCAAAGAAAAACAAGGACAGAAGTAGAGGAATTTACGATTTGTGTGATGCAAACAAAGTTGAGAAGAAACTATTCTACCTTGAAGTAAAAGTTGTGATACTTTCAAGAATTAGAAGAGAAGGCATGGTCAAAGTAGAAGATATATAGATCATAATTTTAATTTTTTGTGATGGTGATGATAGGATGCAGGAAGGTGAATCCGACCCTAAAAATGAAGATCAACTGAACATGGAAAAGATCTTGTAGATTTACAAGGAGATGATATTTAGACATGAAAAGGGTCCAAGAAATATAGTGAATCAACAACGGGTGTTACTTGGAATTCAAGACCAATGTGCTACAACATCAAGATTAAGGACAAGAACGTTAGAAAGTAATGTTGATGTTCAAGGGTGTATACGGGTAAACCAAGAAAAAAGAGGGTGGAATTAGTTCACATGTAGAAAATGTTAGTCAAGGTAAATATTAGGAAAGTATTGAATGTTTTGGCTGTGAATGGGCTATCATTCTAGTAGTTTTTAAGCTGTGGTTTCATAGTAATTAAGGTTGAGAGTAGTATAAAAGAGGGTCATTGTATAGAGTTTAAGGTGTGTTCCTTTGTTCTTCATATTAATAAAAAGAGTCGTGGTAGTTCCCACAAAATACCGAGTATTATCTTTGTTATTCTGGGCTAATATTTTAAAAGAAAAATCATAAGGCATTAGTTTCAATTGCAAACACTGTTGTTCGATAGCTGTAATTCTCTGCTCGGTGAGGAATTTCAGAGTGTAATGATCTGCGCGAATGAAAAAATGATGCCGAAGAAGATAATGGCTCCATTTTGAACAACTAGAACCAAGGCCAATAATTCATAGATGTAGGCTGATTTGAGACGATTAGATAAAAAAAATCCTTGCTAAAATAAGCCATCAGATAAACAAACAAATATACCCAGTGTATCCCGCTGAAAGCAGGGTCTGGGAGGGGTATGTGGTGGCAAGTCTTTCCTCCTTCTTGAGAGATAGAGAGACCGCTTCTGAAGAGACCCCCGACTCATTAACAAAGGCAATAACAATAGTGATCATAAAACATAGCATACAAAAGCATAGCATAGCATACAACACATAGGTAGATATCACATGAAGAATTATCTAGCACGCACATCATAAAAAGCGGCATGTAACACCCAAAATGGGAGATGATACATGTCACCGAAAACCCTTCCCACCCACAAAATCCACTAAAAGTCCTTAATTTTAATCATAGTCACCTAATTCGGTGTTCGCTCCGGTTCGAAAACGAGGTACGGGTTCGCGATTCGCTAGGGGCCACGAATCCGGTTCGTTAGGGGGTAGGTTCATTCCGGTTCGATCCGGTTCGATCCGGTTCGCTGTACCAATCAATTCGGTTCATATATTATCATTAAACAAGGCATGTTAAAAAGCAACATAATTATATATCTAAAAAACATATATTATGATTAAACAAACTTTTAGTTCCATTCCAACTTCCAAAAATCCAGAAGTAAAAAAAAACCCAAATTCAAAATAAATAAAAACACAAAACAGATTGATATGTCTAATCAAGTCTTTGTTTTTTTCCTTTCTTGTCAACGACTTCATCCCCTAAATCCTCCCAAGCCATTTCTTCAAGACGTGCACTTGAACCTTCAATGTACGCACTTTCCGGATTCATATCCCACTTTTTGTTGGGGCCAGATTTGTAAGATTCTGAAAACTGAGATTGAAGTCTTATGTTAGAGTGAATAAAAACTAGTTTATCCGCTCTTTTGGCATTTAAACGGTTTCTCTTGACATTGTGAATGTAGGAGTATGTACTCCAGTTTCTTTCTGCCGAAGAGCTACTTATTGGTTGTGAAAGTACTCTTTTAGCTACTTCGGCTAGTTCTGGAGTCTCCACGCCATATGTGCCCCACCAATCAATTGCATCCATGGTCACAGCATCTGCTTGTGTAGCAGTTCTTGCATAAATCCCTTTCTTCATATGGAATCTTGCGAATTGTTCTCGTAACAACTGAAATTCACTTTCATCTTTAGCAATTCTTTTTAACGCGTCCATAACACCGTTAACAATTTCTATGTCGCTGTTGGGAGCTTTTCTTTGCATTCCACCTGGTGCTAACTTTTGAAGATAATTTTTATCATAAAACCTAGGACTCAAAGCAAAACCCAAACAATGCAACGGGATTGTCATTTTTTCCCACCTAGCTTCAACAATACTTTCCACTTCAGAGCAATAGATAGAGAATTTATTTACTTTCATAACATCTTTTATTTCTCCTAGCATATTATCCATCCTTTCGTATATTTCTCCCATCTTAGGACCCTCACCATCACAAAATTTAACCATCAAGAAAATTGGCTTTGTAAAAGCCAAATATTTTCAACATCATCCCAAAATCCATCATCTTTAATTGTATCAGCAACTATTCCCCCAATTTTTCAAGTGTTTTCGTCCCCATTTTTCACCCATTCCCGCCATGAATTTAGAACAATAGTCGTGGCAAGTGCTTCTCTACAATCTAATAACCTTCTTAGTAGTATATAGTGTGAGGCAAACCGTGTTTTTGCAACTTTTAACAGCTCTAATTTGGAGTTTTCTCTAAATATAGCTAACACATGCGTGTGGTTAAGAAAATACTTCACAATGGATTTACCTTTCTTGTACGTGTCTCGCATCCAACAAAATTCTTTGGCAAAGTCTTTAAAAATCAAATTTAATGTGTGCACACAACAGGGAGACCAAAAGATGTGTTTATATACCTTTTCAATCTCTTTCCCGGCAGCTTTGCAATTAGCAGCGTTGTCCATAACCACTTGTAATACATTGCTTGGTCCAATTTGCTCGATAGCTCCATTAAGAAATTGAGAAATCACCAGCCCTGTTTTTTCCACCCCTATAAAGTTATCCGCGAACATAAAGGTTGCACCACGGGAGTTAACCGTAAGAACATTGATTAGTGGCTCGTGCTTTGATTAGTGGCTCGTGCTTTACATTAGACCACCCATCTGAGACAATTGACACTCCTTGTGTGTACCAAGTGTCTTTAATAGGCGTAAGCTCTTTCTCTACATCTCGCACATATTCATCAAGTAGAACCGTCCTTGCCTTTTCAGACGATGGTGGTTTGTAACTTTCAGGTGCATGCTTAATGGCGTTAATCATTTCAATAAATTGCGGGTTGCGCAATACATTGAAAGGAATGCCATTTGCACACAATCCTCGTATAATTTTTAAGTCCACGGCATTTCTTTCTAAGATGCCAAAAGATTCTTCAATTCGTGACTTTGAAGATGAGTTTTTTGAAAGGATGGAACGTTTTAAAGATTTTGAAACACTTGAATTTTCAGCTTCTTTTACCTTTTTTGAAAGTCTTTCAAACAAACTTCTATCTCAAATAACCGCAGGACATCTTTTAATATCTACCTTTTTCCCCAAACAAGACCCGAAAAAGTGTACATGAATTCGAGTATAACTACTAAACCACTGCCCTCCACAATGATTGCACTTCCAATTCTTAGAACCTCCAGGATTCTTTGAGTTTGCTGCACCAATTAAAGTTACTTCATCATAAAGGGGCTTAGAAGGATCCTGCTCCTCATTTGATGTTTGAGTGTTGCTGCCACTTGCTCCTCCTGTTGATGTTTGGCTCCCACTTGATGCTCCTGTGTGCTGCTCCACCTCATCATCATCAAGATGAACAAAACCTGGTGTCCCACTTATATGTGTTACACTATCAGTATCATCTTGTACATTTGGTCGTTTCTTCCCAAACACCATTTTTGAGATAAGAATGAAATATGTGAGTTGTGCTAAGAAAAGGGTGGTGAACACAACTATTTATAAGTGCTGGAGTGTACAGTGTACTGGAATCGATTCAATTGGCTCGATTGTTAAGTAACAGTTAACACTACTGATTGAAATTAATGGAATTAATGGAAATTAATGGGAATTAATGGAACTTAAGTACTGGAATCTATTCAATTTCTATGGATTGAATTCACAGATGAATTCATAGCGAATTTCTTCCGATTTTCTTCCAGTTACGAATTCAATTTCTTCCAGTTATGAATTCGATTCGCGAATCCATAGCGAATTTCTTCCATCCACAGCGAATTGCAGCCGCGAACCAACAAGCGAACCTCAATCGAACCTCAATCGAACCAAAATCGAACCACAGGAGCGAACCGCGAGCGACTGGGTCGTTAGCGAATGCGAATGGGTTCGAATCGAACCAATTCGAAAATCGTGGGTGACCTAGCGAATCCTGTGACTATGATTTTAATAATACGCCTCCACTCACTCCTATCCTCGATCATGTGCTCAGAAAGATGCAGGTCTATCATATCTCGCCTAATAATCTCGTCCCAAGTCAACCTATGTTTACCTCTACTCTACACCTCCTACCCTCTAAGCTGATGTTCTCTACTGCTCTAACAGGTGCTGCCATCGTTCTTCTCTTCACGTGCCCAAACCATCTTAATCTTCCCACTCTTATTTTACCTGTGATACAAGCCACCTCTAGCCTCTGGAGAAAGACGTCATTTCTTATCCGATCCAATCTTGTGTGTCCACACATCCACCTCAGATGGTTGTTTTAAATTAGCACCAACATCTTTAGACGAAGCATTAGATGGTTGTTTTAAGCCATCAGATGGTTGTTTTAAATTAGAATAGCACCAACATCTTTAGACGAAGCATCACATTCAATAATAAAAGGCTGTGAAAGAAGCTAATGTGTCATCATTCCATAAAAACCGTCCGTTTTGATAAGGTTAGTTAAAGGGCGAGCAATGATCCCATAATGGTGCACAAATCGGCGGTAGTTGCCTGTGAGATCGAGGAACTCGCGAACTTCTTTTACATTAGTTGGGATAGGCCAAGTAGTTACTGCTGCAATTTTTTCTTGGTTGACTTGCAACCCGCAGGAAATAACATGCCCTAAAAACATCACCTCTGCAGGATCGGTTTTGGTTTCTCAACACAAGTTTATCTCACAAACTCACTAAGTCTCACTCGGTTGATGAAGTAGAATCTCTAACTAAGTTGACAATAATATAATAAGTTAATGAACACAAGAATGGTTTTCAAGATACTTGTATATATTATTTCTCAACTCAATATTACAAGACTCTTACAAGCATGGTTTGATGAGTTAAATGAGAAACTATATATACTACTATCTATAGCCGATTATACTTGGATGACCAGCTGGAATTTACAACTAGACAGATACTACATTGCTAGAAGTAAGCATCTAAGATAAAATACTATCCTAGATTAGGTAGTCATGACAGGTTCATGACTTACCTTTTAGCACCAACTAAAAGTGACAACTGTACTAATTGATAAAGGTGAACAGTAGACTAAAGTATGGTCAATTACATGGGCGTGGGAAAGCGCCATGCAGTATGTTAGAGGTTGCAGCGGATGTCAGACGACCCGTACTTATATCCACCGGTTCATAGTTTGTTCTTCCGAAGGTAAATGACTTGGGAAGAATAAGTTCTTCCGAGGCCATTTATACTTCGGAAGAAACAACTTCTTTCAAGTCTTCTGCAAGTCGTCATGACTTTCTTCTTCGGAAGACATTGCCTTGGATCTTCTAAGTGTGAATACTTCGGAAGAAGAACTTTTTTAGTCTCGGAAGACTTGGTTTCGTCTTCGGAAGTTCTTCATATACTTCGGAAGGAAAACTAGTTAGTCTCGGAAGACTCAGTTTTCCTTCGGAAGTTCTTCATACTTTAAGTTTCGGAAGATCTTCAACTTGCCTTCGAAAGAGCAACTTTAGCTTCGGAAGACTTATTCAATTGTACTTCAAAATACTCTTAAGTGTTGTTTTGGTTACACCAGCCTCATATGGTCCAACAACCTCAGATTGACCAAAACAACACTTCGATAATTTAACAAAACGATATTCCTTTAGTAGATCCAAGGCTGTTTGGAGATGAATAATATGACGTTCCATCATCCATGGTGGACCTGTATATTAAAATATCATCGAAAAACAAAAGAATAAATTTTCGTAAATAAGGCGAAACAGGTCATTCATGGTGGATTGGAATGTATATCGGCCATTTGTGAGCCCAAAGGGCATCACTTTGAACTCATAGTGACCTGAATGCGTTCGAAAAGCTGTCTTGTGCAAATCTTCCTCGTTAACTCGGATTTAATAGTACCCTGACCGGAGGTCCATCTTGGTGAAAACAGTAGAGCCATGTCGTTGGTCATTTCGGTGAAAACAGCTTCGTAAATAAGGCGAAACAGGTCATTTCGGTGGCTTTCCTGTCTTCACAAAAGACACTTTCTTCTTTTTCCCGAATACACATGGCTCACAAAATTCAGATTCGACCTTCTTTAACTCTGGAAGCTTTCCACTAGAAACTAGCATTTTCATACCTTTTTCACTCATGTGACCGAGTCGTTGGTGCCACAGATTAGATTGACTCAGGCCACTGGTCACTGCATTTGCCCCATCTACAGGAACTTCAACCATGTACAATGTGCCCCTCTTTGTACCTCTGGCAATCACAAGATTTCCTTTCACGACCTTCCATTGTCCCCCACCAAACATGACATCATATCCTTCACTATCCAACTGCTCAATAGAAATTAACTTCTTCCTGAGACTTGGAATGACCCGAATATCTTTCAAGTTCCATGTGGTGCCCAATGGAGTCTTCAACACAACGTCCCCCATCCCTGTGATATCAAGAGCATGATCATTAGCTAAGTGAACTTTACCAAAGTTATTTGTTCGTAGATTCTTCATCGACTTCGTGCTAGATGTAGCATGAAATGATGCTCCTGAATCCATGACCCATGACTCTGTAGAATCTTCAACACAACAGATAAGAACATCATTTGAATTATCTTCAGCCAGATTAACTTCCTTTTTGTCTTTAGAAGCAGATGGTTTAGGGCATTGGCTTCTGAAATGCCCATGTTCTTTGCAGTTCCAACACTGGATGTCTTTCTTAGGCTTTTACTGACTTCTTCTTCTAGACTTTGAACGACCCCTACTACTACCCCTTTCTTTTCCCTACCTCTTCCTTCAGTACTCAGCAGAGAACTAGATGATTCACCAGAATTTCTCCTTCCAATGTCTTCCCCAAAATCAAATCACGGACCCCGTCAAAGGTAAGCTTAGTAGTACCACATGAACTACTAACTGCAGTAACGGTCCCTGACCAACTTTCAGGCTATGAAGATAACAATAACAAAGCTAAAACTTCATCATCAAACTTGATCTCAACAGATAACAAGCGAGAAATAATGGTATTGAAATCATTGATATGAGAGGAAACTGAACCACCTTCTTTCAATCTGGTGTTAACTAACTGTTTGATTAGAAATACCTTATTAGATCCAGACGGCTTCTCGTACATATTCGATAAGGCTTTCATCAAACCATGAGTAGTAGCTTCCTTCACAATATTGAACGCAACATTCTTTGCCGGTGAGAGTCTGATAACAGCAATTGCTTTCCTGTCCAAAGTCTTTCAATCTTTATCAGTCATATCTTCCGGTTTATCCTCATCCACGGCTGCCATCATATCCTTTTGGCACAGTAGATCCTCAATTTGCATCTTCCAAAACCCAAAATCATGTCCATCAAATTTATCAATCTTTGTTCTCCCATCATCGGCCATTATTCCAAACTAAGTGCTCAACAATCGAGTCAAAACTGAAAACAATGCCAAACACAACTTTGGCCGGCTGCCTGAACTTGAGTGTTGTTCTATTGAGCACTGTTTTGTGGTACCAGTTTCAAAAAAACTGCAAGCACTCGTTTGATAACGCACCTTCAATCAAAGAAAATCAACAACAAGAAGCAGCGGCGGCTGTTTCCGGCGGCGGCAGAGAAGATTTCCGGCAGCGACGGCGCCGGAAACCTAATACGGCGGCGGCGGCGGCTTAACCCTAATCGGGGTTAGGCAGTGGCGGTGGAACCCTAGATCGTGTACAAGTACAAGAGTATATTTATACTAACTAGACAATTAGGGTTAACACTCTTTGCCTAATATAGCAAACTGGGCTTTAGGGCGGCCGTCCCTTAATCTCCTAATTCTGTCTTCAGTTAATACCGGGCCCACCCAAGATGGGTCGGAGCCCACAACTTAACAGGCTTGTACTCCGTTGCATAAGGCCCGAAGTCTGGAGTTTGTTCACTTGGGTTTCTATTTCGGTTTTCTTGGAATGAGGGTATTGGTAAGTGCGAATATATGGCGTGATGAATTCGTCAATTTGGTAATAAGGGATGGAATGGAAATTTGAACAGAAAGGTGGTGGCGTTTTGGGTTCATCAATGTACAACCTTATATTCTTCCAATAAGGGATGTATCATAGTAGGAATGGGAAGTTTGGTCTCGGATTCAAGAACTAAATGTTGAAAGGTGGCTGATTGGGGTCCCGATGATACTCCTTGAAGTTTATACTTTTGCCCATCAATAGCAAAAACTAAAACATCTCCTTCCAATTGGCTTGAATGGTGTTTATAGTGGATAACCACCGGATGCCCAATCCAACGTCCGAACCGCCTAGGAAAGCAAATAGAAATCTTGTTTAATTTTCAGCCCAGACCATAGTCACAGGATTCGCTAGGTCACCCACGATTTTCGAATTGGTTCGATTCGAACCCATTCGCATTCGCTAGCGACCCAGTCGCTCGCGGTTCGCTCCTGTGGTTCGATTGTGGTTCGATTGAGGTTCGATTGAGGTTCGATTGAGTTTCGCTTGTTGGTTCGCGGCTGCAATTCGCTGTGGATGGAAGAAATTCGCTATGGATTCGCGAATCGAATTCATAACTGGAAGAAATTGAATTCGTAACTGGAAGAAAATCGGAAGAAATTCGCTATGAATTCATCTGTGAATTCAATCCATAGAAATTGAATCGATTCCAGTACTTAAGTTCCATTAATTCCCATTAATTTCCATTAATTCCATTAATTTCAATCAGTAGTGTTAACTGTTACTTAACAATCGAGCCAATTGAATCGATTCCAGTACACTGTACACTCCAGCACTTATAAATAGTTGTGTTCACCACCCTTTTCTCAGCACAACTCACATATTTCATTCTTATCTCAAAAATGGTGTTTGGAAAGAAACGACCAAATGTACAAGATGATACTGATAGTGTAACACATATAAGTGGGACACCAGGTTTTGTTCATCTTGATGATGATGAGGTGGAGCAGCACACAGGAGCATCAAGTGGGAGCCAAACATCAACAGGAGGAGCAAGTGGCAGCAACACTCAAACATCAAATGAGGAGCAGGATCCTTCTAAGCCCCTTTATGATGAAGTAACTTTAATTGGTGCAGCGAACTCAAAGAATCCTGGAGGTTCTAAGAATTGGAAGTGCAATCACTGTGGAGGGCAGTGGTTTAGTAGTTATACTCGAATTCATGTACACTTTTTCGGGTCTTGTTTGGGGAAAAAGGTAGATATTAAAAGATGTCCTGCGGTTATTAAAGATAGAAGTTTGTTTGACAGACTTTCAAAAAAGGTAAAAGAAGCTGAAAATTCAAGTGTTTCAAAATCTTTAAAACGTTCCATCCTTTCAAAAAACTCATCTTCAAAGTCACAAATTGAAGAATCTTTTGGCATCTTAGAAAGAAATGCCGTGGACTTAAAAATTATACGAGGATTGTGTGCAAATGGCATTCCTTTCAATGTATTGCGCAACCCGCAATTTATTGAAATGATTAACGCCATTAAGCATGCACCTGAAAGTTACAAACCACCATCGTCTGAAAAGGCAAGGACGGTTCTACTTGATGAATGTGTGCGAGATGTAGAGAAAGAGCTTACGCCTATTAAAGACACTTGGTACACACAAGGAGTGTCAATTGTCTCAGATGGGTGGTCTAATGTAAAGCACGAGCCACTAATCAATGTTCTTGCGGTTAACTCCCGTGGTGCAACCTTTATGTTCGCGGATAACTTTATAGGGGTGGAAAAACAGGGCTGGTGATTTCTCAATTTCTTAATGGAGCTATCGAGCAAACTGGACCAAGCAATGTATTACAAGTGGTTACGGACAACGCCGCTAATTGCAAAGCTGCCGGGAAATAGATTGAAAAGGTATATAAACACATCTTTTGGTCTCCCTGTTGTGTGCACACATTAAATTTGATTTTTAAAGACTTTGCCAAAGAATTTTGTTGGATGCGAGACACGTACAAGAAAGGTAAATCCATTGTGAAGTATTTTCTTAACCACACGCATGTGTTAGCTATATTTAGAGAAAACTCCAAATTAGAGCTGTTAAAAGTTGCAAAAACACGGTTTGCCTCACACTATATACTACTAAGAAGGTTATTAGATTGTAGAGAAGCACTTGCCACGACTATTGTTCTAAATTCATGGCGGGAATGGGTGAAAAATGGGGACGAAAACACTCGAAAAATTGGGGGAATAGTTGCTGATACAATTAAAGATGATGGATTTTGGGATGATGTTGAAAATATTTTGGCTTTTACAAAGCCAATTTTCTTGATGGTTAAATTTTGTGATGGTGAGGGTCCTAAGATGGGAGAAATATACGAAAGGATGGATAATATGCTAGGAGAAATAAAAGATGTTATGAAAGTAAATAAATTCTCTATCTATTGCTCTGAAGTGGAAAGTATTGTTGAAGCTAGGTGGGAAAAAATGACAATCCCGTTGCATTGTTTGGGTTTTGCTTTGAGTCCTAGGTTTTATGATAAAAATTATCTTCAAAAGTTAGCACCAGGTGGAATGCAAAGAAAAGCTCCCAACAGCGACATAGAAATTGTTAACGGTGTTATGGACGCGTTAAAAAGAATTGCTGAAGATGAAAGTGAATTTCAGTTGTTACGAGAACAATTCGCAAGATTCCATATGAAGAAAGGGATTTATGCAAGAACTGCTACACAAGCAGATGCTGTGACCATGGATGTAATTGATTGGTGGGGCACATATGGCGCGGAGACTCCAGAACTAGCCGAAGTAGCTAAAAGAGTACTTTCACAACCAATAAGTAGCTCTTCGGCAGAAAGAAACTGGAGTACATACTCCTACATTTACAATGTCAAGAGAAACCGTTTAAATGCCAAAAGAGCGGATAAACTAGTTTTTATTCACTCTAACATAAGACTTCAATCTCGGTTTTCAGAATCTTACAAATCTGGCCCCAACAAAAAGTGGGATATGAATCCGGAAAGTGCGTACATTGAAGGTTCAAGTGCACGTCTTGAAGAAATGGCTTGGGAGGATTTAGAGGATGAAGGTGTTGACAAGAAAGGAAAAAAACAAAGACTTGATTAGACATATCAATCTGTTTTGTGTTTTTATTTATTTTGAATTTGGGTTTTTTTTTTACTTCTGGATTTTTGGAAGTTGGAATGGAACTAAAAGTTTGTTTAATCATAATATATGTTTTTTAGATATATAATTATGTTGCTTTTTAACATGCCTTGTTTAATGATAATATATGAACCGAATTGATTGGTACAGCGAACCGGATCGAACCGGAATGAACCTACCCCCTAACGAACCGGATTCGTGGCCCCTAACGAATCGCGAACCCGTACCTCGTTTTCGAACCGGAGCGAACCGCGAATTAGGTGACTATGGCCCAGACACCTGCAAAACCACCTCACGACAGATCTTGGGGCACTCCATTACCGATTTGGACACCAAATGGTGGAATGAGTTGTGTGGTTAGATTCAATTTGTGAATCAAGGTTTCTGCAATAAAATTGTGGTTAGACCCACAATCTATAAGTATTAGAACTTCAGTGGATTTAAGACTGTTAACCTTCATCATAGACGTCTTGAGTCTTTCCCAAAATAGCATGAAGACTAATCTCTGCCATATCTTCTTAAATATTCAACGGTTCTACGCTTGTAGTATCTACATTCTCTTCGCATTCCTCATCCACTTCCAACAACTTAAGTGTACTGGGTTTGCATCTATGTACTTGTCCATATTTGTCTCTGCATCGGAAACACTCACCACGAAGAAACCAAACTTACTACTTCTCTGTAGGTTTAGGATCAGATTTTGATGGGATTGAGGATCTGATAGCAGCCACTGTTGTTGGTTTTGGATCTGACTTGAAAGCAGAACTCCAAGAATTTCTTCGATGGGGCTTGATCTGGTTGAGTTTCGACTCAAATTCCACGGTTAAACTCACAGCATTGTACACCGTACGTGGTTTGTAAATTCGTACGTCCGCATTCAGTTCCTCCTTCAAACCATTTAAGAAAACACCAAGTAGTGCATTGTTGGACCAATTAGTCACACGTGCAGATCGCCAAGCAAATTCTTGACGATAGTCGTGCATGGATCTGGATTGTTTTATGCTGCAGAGGTACTTGTCGGGGTTCTAGAATCGGGGTGGACCAAAGTGCTTCTGCAAAGCACTTGCTAATTCTTCCCAATATATTAATTCCTGTTCAACTGTTAACCAGAAATAGAGGTCCAATGCATCGCCTTCTAAGTGCATGGTTGCCACATTGGCTTTTTCTTTATCCAACGTGTTGTAAAACCAGACATACTTTTCCGCTTTTAGATCGAGGGTCTCCACCGCTGAACTGTTGCTGATTCTTCCATGAACTTTCGGCTTCATCTGATCGACCCTATCCACCCACTGTTCTGCCCCGAGGTAGAGCCTGGTTCTTGAGGGTTGCTACATCCAAATCAATTAAATTCAATTTCGCAGATATGGCCCCAACTGCTCCGTGAATTGAATGATAGCTGTAGTCGCATCCGGTGGTTGTTCGCCAGGTTCTGTTTGATTCCGAGTGTTCACCATCTCTATCTAGCGCCGAAATTCCCGCCAATGGAACCAAATGATAGGATTTACATTAGAAACAGTAGGCTGTGATTATTATAGATGATATACCCAACTTTGAGAGGGACAAATCTCCATTACAAGTACATATAATTAGGATAAAAACATTGATAAAACAACCAGAACATAGAGATTGACTATATCTATACCCTTAGAGTAACTTCTTCAACAAAATAGGATATCTAGACAACTAGGGGGAACAATTATTACATTATTCCCCCACCGAGTCAACCGGGTTCTTCTTGCGGTGGGAATAGACTAACACAAGACCGGGTTTCGTATCAAGACGTTGGTGTTTTATTAACTAAAGTTCCTCACAATATGTCAAGGAGGTAAATGAATAATGTCTTGATCAAAGTGCTCACATATGTTAAGGAGGAAAATGAATAAGTCTATTCAGTAGTCACTATCAATTATAGATACCTAGATCTTTTTTGCCTTTATCGATCTCAACTGTTTTCTATATTTGTTTGTTACATATATATTTTTTCCCGGATGGGGATGTCTATTTTGGCTTTTAATTTTTTTTATATGAAGAATAATATGTTTTTCCTTATAGGATATAAAAAAGGAGCGATGGCAATTAACTGCAGAAGGCAAAACTTATGCTGCTAGTGGATCTCCAGAATTCCAACTATTCATGGCCATCCCACAAGAGGGTATCTCACGAGCAGAACTCCAGGTTAAACAAACATACAGTATGGACTAAGTATCTTTGATTTGTGAATTGAAGCTGCATTACATGCAAATTTTATCAGCATCTGATTGATGTCAGAGAACAGTTGGTTGCTTGTTTGAAGCTACTAAATAAATAAATTTTTTGGATGCAGAAGAAATTAGGAGACTTGATTTTCAAAATAGGCTGCCAGCAAGAGATAAAAAATAAATGGATTGAGATGGGAAAGACACACGTCTCTAGAAAGGTAAAGTTAATTGAGTGATGTTAAAGGTAATTTGTATATTTGAACTTGCTACTTCATTAATCAATATAATTCAGTCTTTAAAGTAAATGCTTGTTTGCTTGATATGCATGACAAAAGTATGGAATATGCATGACAAAAGTTCATGTTTGAATCTTTTTAGGATCTGTACCATTATTGTTGCAGCACAATATGATCAACATGCTTTTCAATTCTATCTTGAAACATATTGTTTAATTTGTGACTAATCAATATTAGGCATGTGCTCAACCATCTGCTTAACGTTGCTAGTTTCATATACAATGTGAAGTCATGGTTTTTTTTTTTTTTTTTTTTTTTTTTGATGTAGCAGAAATTTGATCTTGATCTTGCATTATTTATGACTTGATGTAGGTTTCACTTGTTGATGATAATGTGAACGCTCTGCTCGTAAAGATTAATGACGGAGAGGTGCATATCTTCAAGACAAGCTGATCTAAAACATATTTCTCCTCAGTAATAAATCTTTGTGACATTCTTCCTGATCTAAAACATCATCTTCATGTTGGCTGGAATATTAATCATTAACAATTGGCTAAATTGCATATCTTCCTGATCTAAAACATCATCTTCATGTTGGCTGGAATGATAATTGTACTTAAGAACTACATATATTTTTGTTGGCGAGTGTATGATGCTAAGTGGACAACTTTTTCCTTTGATCTGAATATGAATCAATGTTTGACTCTAAATAATATCCTTACATATGTTTGACCATCGAGATAATAAATTTCAGGCCCTCAACCAAGAGGATATTGATGCTTTGAAGCGAAGAAAACTTATTTCTCCTCTGTAATAAATCTTTGTGACATTCTTTTCTTTATGTTTTTGGTTATACATCAAGACAAGCTGGATATTTTTGTATCAAAATCATCTTCTACGTGGATTTTTTGATGTCTAAACTTTTGCAGAATATGGAAAGGCTATTCAGTAAAAAAAGGTCCTAAATATGCTCCCAAAAGAAGGAAGCCTGCCACTGATTTAACCCGGGAAAATCTGCCAAGGTATTACTATTACTATTCATTTGCCCTAAACCTGATTTCCACATGTGTAATGTTTACAACCACAAAAAGAAAAGATAAGCTGTGTTTATAAAGGTGTAAGAACCAAACCATAAGCAAGTCAATAGAATTACCCTTGTATTTTATTTCGAGTCTTCCAAGAAACTGAACTCAATCTTTTGTTCTGACAGAAATTCATTTACAAATATTTGAAGACCTTAAACTTGAAAATTAAAAACCTAAGTCATCTGCTTTTGACCTCTATAAAGTTCTTCACATCCCACAGTAAATGAAAACTTTGGACATGTTGCCAAACATGGCCCAAAGAACTTTATATTCAGTTTCAAACGGGACCTTGAAACTGAAACAATTGATAGATTAAATTAATGGATGCCTTTATCATTGGAGGAAATCAAGAAGCTTGATATCTTTTGATACTTGAATTTTCTTTTTTGTTTTCAAGTGGCGAGTGGAAGGAATTGCAGTTTAAAGAGTATAACTTTACGGCAAAAGGTTTTCCTGTTGAAGGCGGTTATCTCCATCCATTGCTCAAGGCACGAAAACAATTAATGGTTTTCTATATACTTCAATTTCTATTGGAACAATTTGGACACTAAAAATGGATGTCCCTTCTAGATGATAGGATGGATTTTCGTTTAATGAGTATTTTTGGGTTACTTTTGTTATTTTTGGTCAAGGTTGATTGAGTTTGCATAATTTAATCAGCTACCGCATGTTAAAGAATAATTCTTGGATCCCTTAAAAATGAGACGAATAATCTTTGTTGGTGCTAAAAACAGTGTCAATACTTGGACACTTGCATTGAGACTTAATTCATGCAACATTCTAATATTTTTATTTCATCTAGTTGCTGAGGTAGACACCTATATTCTGCCTTGGCACCCAAAGACATTATTATGAAATATGAAACTGAGATATGCTACTATGCTAGTAATTTAAAAATTGCACAGAGAAAGTAGATTTCATCAAAATTAGTTCTCTATCTCTAAATATTAAATCACTGCAGGTAAGGCGACAAATGCAGATGAGTTTTCTTCAAATGGGGTAAAGTCAACTATAACCTTGTATACTGGCATCATTTAAACGGATGATAGCTTTTACAATACCTGTCTGTTTGGTTGCAGGTTCGAGGAAATGCCTACAAATAATTATGTTGAAAGCAGGTAGTTACTGTTTCTTTTCTTTATCCTGCTCGATTATTTGCTACATTGTCTACCCATAAATAGTGTTTATATTTGATGAAATGATCTGCCATAAAACACTTTCCCTGTTGCTAAACAACATATAATAATAAATACAGCTTCTGGAATTTTGATGCACTTTTTCAACCCCAACAACACCCTGCTCGTGATTCGCATGATACATTCTTTTTACGAGGTATGTCTAAACAAGAGTTTTGTGCTTTGTGTGTTTGCTTCTGAATTTATTGAAAGCGGTCATATAAAATATGTAGAACCTTCTACTACGAAGACGCTTCCGGAAGATTATGTTGAGAGAGTGAAACCGATTCATGAGTCTGGAGGTCATGGATCAAGAGGGTATGACATCATATAAAAGTTGTATATGAATACCTTCACACTTTGTCTAAGACTTCCTCAAACTTGTAGCAATATAATTATATTTTAGGTATGGATATGATTGGAAAAGAGAAGAAGCAAATAAAAACTTATTAAGAACTCATACAACTGCCGTGTCCTCAAGGATGCTGTATGCCCTTGCAAAGGTCTTCTTTTTCATTATTTTCTTAACGTCTTACATTAAAACAAAGCATGAGTAGAAGTGTATTGAAAGTGAGGAAAATATGCTTCTTTCTCTGTATGCTGGTTTCCTGTACCTTCTTCTATTTACATGCTTATATTTAGAGTTTAAGGGTGAATTATTTGGCTATATATGAATCTATCAACTGCTAAACTTCTAAAATTTGCAGAAACCTTTTGAAGCCAAAAAATACTATAGTATTGATCGGGTTTTTAGAAATGAGGCTGTTGACCGGACCCACCTGGCTGAATTTCATCAAATAGAAGGCATCTTTGTTTCTGCTCATTTTTACATACGATGTAACTTCTGCTCATGGGCGGCCCTATAGCTTTAATAAAAAAGCAAGGGCTTTAGGATTACTAATATAAAGGGTGCCTGAAGTTTACTTTTTCTTTCTTGTTCACCAATGTGGTATGACAATTTCTAGATCTATTAGAAGAAAATAACTACAGAAATTTTATTTTGAATAAATTTCATCTAAATTTTTTAATAAAAAGAACCCATAAATAATACCTTGTGGCCCCAAAAATTAGGTTGAGCTGCCCTTGCCTGTCTGCTCCTATTGTGAAATCTGGCAGACTAATTTTTTAAAAACTGACTTCTGGTTGAAAATAATAGTTCTGTAAAGTACGTAAGTTTGTTATTTCCTGTTGGAAAAAGGAAAATAACTTTTGGTTATCTGTTTCTAGGATTGTATTTTTATATAATTTTCTATTGGTAGAAATTTTTAGGAAATACGTATATAATATTACACTATGATATGTTTCATCTTGAATTCCGAAGGATACAATTGATGTTGAATTATCAGTAGGGATTCTTCTAAGTTGGCTTTTGGCATGATTTCCCAAAAAATGATCCATTTGTCAAAACTTCTCTTCTTTATTTCTTCAACTTTTGTAGCTAAGACCGGTAAACACCGTGAAAAATCCTCAGGGGTTGATAGTACTTTTGTATTTGTAACACTTGCACCAACATCATCTTCCAATAGCAAATTCCTGATTCATGAGTAACACTCGATAATGCATTGTAAGTTGCATTACTCTTTATTTTATTGTCATGTTTACAACATATGGTTTCAGGGCTAATATGTGATCGTGGACTAAGTCTTGGGGACCTGCAGGGTGTGCTGCATGACTTCTTCTCCCGTTTAGGTAAATATTAATCTTCTTAATGTTAAGGGGCACTGCTGTAAGTTCTTTGACTAATATGAGTGAGATGAGATCTACACCCTTGGTCTCAGGAATCAGTATAACATTAGTTTATGTCAAATCAGTTATAAAGCGTATTAACCCAATGCATATAAACAAACAAACAAACAAACATACCCAGTATGTCCCACTGAGAGTAGGGTCTGGAGGGGTAGGTGGTGGCCAGTCTATCCCTCTATCTTGGGAGACAGAGAGACCGCTTCCAAAAAGACCCCCGACTCGACAACGATAACAACCAAATTATATTACATATATCACATAGGCATACATGACAAAAGAGTTTTGTATATGCATATGCATGTCCATAAACAAAATAACCAGATTATGTTGCATACATCACACACATCACATAAGCAATAACATACTCAAAACAATCAGAATGATAATACAAACCTCACATAAGCAATTAAGCAAACACAACAACATTGAAACAGGTTAGAGGCAGATAAACTTTACTATGATACTAGGCAAGGAGTAAGGCAGATAAATTATACTACGATATTCAAATGTTAGCATGCTATCTTTTGTTCCAGGAATGTCCAGATTGCGTTTCAAGCCTGCTTACAATCCATACACTGAACCTAGCATGGAAATATTCGGGTTGGTTTTTATTTCTGTTAAACTTTAATCATTTTCAGTGTGTGTGGATATATCCTATGAGTTATCTGATGTGGCAGATATCACGAAGGCCTAAAGAAATGGGTTGAAGTAGGAAATTCTGGAATGTTCAGACCTGAAATGTTACTTCCTATGGGACTTCCTGAGGATGTTACAGTTATTGCTTGGGGACTTTCCCTTGAACGGTAAATATGCTCAATTTCTAACCAGATACTTGATAGTGGATTTAATTTACTTAGTAACTGTAACATGAGTGGTAGATTTGGTAATTTGGCTCACTTGTTAGTACAAACAAACAAACATGCCCAGTAAAAATCCCACTCAGAGTGTAAGCTCTGGGGATGGTTGAAATGGCAGCAAACCTTACCCATGACTCCATGCAAAAGCAGGAGCTTCTAAATCATAACAACCAAAAACTAAATCTAACAAACAATATTCCCTTCTATTTATACTACTCTTTCTTACCTGTAACAACTTTCTAGCCACTTTTCTCTTTGCCCCTTCTAGAATAAACTTTCAAGGATTCTCTTTTGATGTTGTGACGACTATATTCGTATCATACACATACAACTAAAGGCAACCTGACTGAAAAATCATAAACCAGAAGACAACCCTCCATCCCCAACCTTGTCTATACGTCCTTCTACAATTCCCTAGCCTTATCTGTCGTCTCCATGAGTTGTGTACCAGCCCATAAGGCCATAACCAATTGTGTAGCGTTTCTCTTAAATCTGGTGATGCTATTTAGGTTGCAGTTTCTTCATTGACCTTGACTGACTAGCATAAATGCTTCCACATTACCAATGACTCGTTTTGTGTCACTCCTTTAACCCAAAGTAGAGGTGGCAAGATGGCAGGCTGAGTAGCTAGTCAAAACAGATTTGGATTAAAAGGGGTCGCTTTTAGTTCAAACTCAACCCACATGGCCACAATTGTCTGTTTTAATTTTTTTAAATAAATAACTAATGTGTTATTTTTTTATTACAAAACATTTTTATTACAATAATAATATAAATTGCGAACAATTCGACACGAGGTTTTGCGCATTAATAGTAAATTTTGGCCTGTTTGACTAGTTTCTCTTCTAACTAATCTTTTGATCTGTTCAAGATAAAAACCCAAATCGGTCCATCCAATATCGTAAAGCACTACCTATACTCCCCTCTATTTACTAAATCTTTTTCATATATGAGTACCACTGATCAAGCATGCTTAAACGTTGGTATGCTTGCATCGAAATATGTTTTTGGATATTAATTACACATGTTTAATCCACTGCATGATTCTAAAGTACTACTTCTGGACTTCTGGTCTGTTTCTACTTTTCTGAATATATTTTTGAAATGACTTAACATATACTTGTTACAAAGTGTTTTGTATGATTGATCTTCATATAAATGTATGAACTCTTTTTTGCAAACACCAGGCCAACTATGATACTTTATGGCATCGATAACATCAGAGATCTCTTTGGGCACAAGGTATGCCAACTGCTATAAACAACCACATTAATATGTTTTGAATGAATAAGACAAACCCCCAAAAGATATAAAACATGATTTGATTCTCCTTTTCTCTTCCTGTTTTCCGCAGGTGGACCTCGGTCTCATTAAGAGCAACCCCGTATGCCGCATTGGCTTATAATACAAAGTTGGGGATGAATGCTCAATTAATAGTATACATACCTCAATTATTCAGTTTCATAGAATACATGATCATTTTAGTTCTCCTCCATGATACCGTTTAAGACATGGGAAGGTCAATATACTAGATCTGTAGTCTTGCTATGAAATTTTTGTATTTCACACATTGCTTTGTAATACATTATTCATGTTTTTCGTGTCTTCAATTTTATGCAAGTGCAGTCACATCCTCTTTGATTAAAAATTGAATATTGATTTTAGGATTCATATTTCAAGTTTTGTTACAAAACCATCGAAGATGTAATCTTGGTTTAACAAAGTGAGATTATTCGAGGTGTTTGGGTCTAAAAACCAAGTGTGAGCTTTATGTACATGAGGTGTTGGATCTTGAAATAAAAATAGTAGGAAACTAGATATAAACCAAGCTATACAAGATGTGCGTTGAGCCTTACAACCCATAGCAATCATCCAGTGATCCAGTGGTAAAGAATCAATATTACATTTAAGCTTCAATTATAAACATTGTTTTATTAATAGGAGTTCGATCACCATAACCATGACCCTAGGATGCTTCACAGTTCACATTAGGATCTAATCCGAGCCATCAATAGGTTAAAATCATCTACATAATCGTGCATACTATAGGAACTACAACCCGAGACCTAATATGCATCCTTACAGCTTGATATGCATCCTTAAAGCTTACTTGTTATGTGTATATCATTGACATGATTTACTACTTGTTATCATTGTATACTGATATGCATCCTTAAAGCTTACTTGTTATGTGTATATCATTGACATGATTTACTACTTGTTATCATTGTTATACAGATTAAACACCATGATACGATTGTCCAGTAAGTATACATACACATACTACAATTATAACTATTATACATGACTATACTTATACACCCGAGACTGTATATACACATATACTTGCCATATGTTTACCTATACACAACTTAATACTTATCATTATTGTTCCACATGTTTATCACTTAATGAAATATCATAACAGCAGTGTCTAGAAAGTACACATACATATATGATGCTAGTAACCGACTTTTTAAGAACCTACGTACACAAACAGCACTATATGCTTACATACTTGGTCCACATGATCTAATACCTGTTATAATTAGCTACATGTGATTAATACTTGTTACAACATCTTAAATTATCCACAAGATATACCCACATGCAAATCATCATGAACTAATATATGTAAAATTATAAGAGCATGCATAGGAAAAATTATACTATAATCATACACGTATCTTAATACCTTGATCGATTGTAATAGTTCAAACACCGTACTAGATATCATCCACTTCGCAGCTACACTCCCCTAGACGCATCCCAACCTATTATTATTTTGATGTTACTAGTAACACCGTTTCTATACACATAATCATTGTATTTTAAGACTTCAGTTATATTATAAATATAAGCATGACTCAATGATTCTAACTAAAAATGGATTTTTAATGTAACTTTGTATATGTTGGGTTTGTGAAGGCTTTGGGCTTGGGCACATGTTTAGTTTTCTTGTTCATTAAGTTGTTAGCCCTAATTAGTCTTTATATATACCCTGTCATGTATTTGTAATCTTTGTACTGAGCAAATAAATAAAACCCTAGTTGCAGCCCGTGGACGTAGGTCACACCGACCGAACCACGTTAAATCCTTGTATCGTTTATTGTTCTGTTTCTTCTGCGTGATATTCGTTTGTGCGTGTTTCATGTGTTGGTTCCGCTGCGCCGCTTGATTCCTAACAAGTGGTATCAGAGCTTTGGCTCGTTGAACACACGATTAGTTGCACTGTTAAACGATTCGTAGTTGTTTTTTTTTCTCGAAGATTACTGTTGTTATTTTTTTTGATTCACGTGCGGGATTGCAAATCAAGCAACAAAAAAAAGGAGATTTAAGTTTTTTTTGAAATTGTACCAAAAGGAATCTTTTTTTGGTGCAATTGGACTCACGTAAGTTGAATAAAAAGGAAGGAAGCAAATATTTTTTTTCTGTCTTGGGGTCTGTGAAGAAACAGAGAACAATTAATTTGTTTTTTTTTTTTGTTGTTGTTGAGGGACGCACGAAAGAAAGCAATAATATTTGATGATCGAAATTAAGTACCAAGTAAAAACTCTTTGAAGCCGTCGATTAGGGTTTGGTGAAGAAATCTTGAAATCGCCGGTAAAGGTTAGAGTTTTACGTTTTCAAATTTCAATTTGTTTTGACTAGTTATTATCAACTTTTTGGGGAACCGTGTTTAGTGAAAGAAAAATACGTTCGGGTTTAGATTTGTCTACAAGGTTTATTGTAGGAGCAAATCGGTCAATTGACAGTGTTCAGTAGAACAGTCGTCAAGTTCAGGCCTGTGCCATTGCTGTGTCTGTTCACTGTTTCGATTTGCTTCTTGTTTGCTGTTTAAGATGGCTGAAGACGGGAAGGTTGTGATCGAAAAATTTAACGGTTCTGATTTCAGTTGGTGGAAAATGCAAATATAAGCATTGTTATGTCAAAAGGACTTGGATATGGTACTAGAAGAAAACCTGCGAAAATAGAACAAGCTGATTGGGAATCAAAGGACAAGAAGGCTCGTGCGGTTATTACATTGGCTTTGACGAAAAATGTTGCTTTTATTGTCATTAAGGAAACCACGGCTCGTGGTATGATGATTGCTTTGTCAAATATGTATGAAAAACCGTCTGCAGCGAATAAGGTGTTCTTGATTCGAGAGCTGGTGAACACAAGGATAAAAGAAGGAAGCTCAGTGATTGCTCACATTAGCAATATAAATTCAATCTTAACAAGACTTGTATGTGTTGAAATTAAGTTTGATGATGAAGTTCAGGCTCTACTGCTGTTGTCGTCTCTGCCTGATAGTTGGTCTGGAACTGTGACTGCAATTTCAAGTTCTGTAGGGACTAAGGGTTTCACTCTTAATGGTATTCGAGATCTGATTATGGGTGAAGAAGTCAGAAGAAAGAACTCGGGTGAATCATCTAATAGTGAACTACTAAATGTTGGCAGGGGTCGGGGTAATAACAGGAACAGTGGGAGTCGGGGAAGAAGAAGTTCATCTAAACCTAGGAAGAATGTGAAGTGTTGGAGCTGCAATGAGGTGGGACATGTTAAGAGTCAATGTCCGAATAAGAAAGAATTGAACACTACTGCTGGGGATGTTTCTGATGATGATGCATTGATACTCAGTGTGGAAAACAGTGTTGACTCTTAGGTCATGGATTCAGGGGCTTCGTTTCACGCCATGGACAACGGGGAAACGATGGTGAATCTGAAACATGGTGATTTTGGAAAGGTACGATTAGCCAATGATGAGATACTTTAGGTAACGGGCATGGGTGATATTGATTTGATTACTTCATTGGGTACTACATGGAACCTAAAGAACGTCAGGGTGATTCCGGGGCTGAAGAAGAAACTGATTTCAGTTGGTTAGTTGGATGAACAAGGACTGGAAGTGAGCTTTGGTGGTGGTAAATGGAGGGTGATCAATGGTAATCTGGTTATTGCTCGTTGTATGAAGCATGGGTCATTATATATGGTTAAGGTACCTGCTGAGGGATGTATGACTGTCCCGGTTAAGCATGATAGAATCCGGTTCGCTAAATCTGGTGCTAAGAGAGTTCATTTTGCAAACATGAAGTCTGGAGCAGGGATGTTAGGTGAAGGAGTTCAAAATTCTAAACCATTCAGGGGATTTGGTGATAATGGGAGCACGAGACGTGTTTCGGGTACAGTTACAAAGAACCGTTGGGTTTTAAAGACTACGACTGAAAAATTCTCTCTTGGTGATTGTTTGCTGAATTTGGAGAGTGATGGTGATTCTCGGTGTATCTTTGAATCCGGTGGAATGTCCAAACCGGTTAAGATGGAGGATGAGTCGTTGGTGTGGCTAGTCACGACTGAGTTGGAGCTCGGGGGAGCTTCAACTGACCCTTCTGGTACTTGATGATGAGGGGTCGCTGCAACTAGGAGATGTGATGGAGTCTTAGCTTGTTCTTAGGGAACTGAAGGCTTGGAAGACTTGTTTAAAGATTACTGAAGTTACTGGACGACTGGGTTGCTTTGTACTTGAATGGCGGCCTAGAATTTATCGCAAAGCCTTCAAGTGGGAGATTGTTGGGTTTGTGAAGGCTTTGGGCTTGGGCACATGTTTAGTTTTCTTGTTCATTAAGTTGTTAGCCCTAATTAGTCTCTATATATACCCTGTCATGTATTTGTAATCTTTGTACTGAGCAAATAAATAAAACCCTAGTTGCAGCATGTGGACGTAGGTCACACCTACCGAACCACGTTAAATCCTTGTGTCATTTATTGTTCTGTTTCTTCTACGTGATATTTGTTTGTGCGTGTTTCGTGTGTTGGTTCCGCTGTGCCGCTTGATTCCTAACAGTATACACATATGCAAGCTTATATAAACATGCAAACTTCGATTTCCAATAAATGTACGTATGTATTTTGACCAAATTAACATATCTAGTAAAATAATAATAAATTATTATCGTTGGTGTTATTGTTGGTGTTATTGTTGGTGTTATTGGTGCTGTTATGGTGCTGCTATCGGTGCTGCCATCGGTGCTGCCATCGGTGCCGCCATCGGTGCGGCCACCGGTGCCGCCACCGGTGCCGCCACCGGTGCCGCCACCGGTGCGCCACCGGTGCCGCCACCGTGCCGCCACCGGTGCCGCCACCGGTGCCGCCACCGGTGCCGCCACCGGTGCCGCCACCGGTGCCGCCACCGGTGCCGCCACCGGTGCCGCCACCGGTGCCGCCACCGGTGCCGCCACCGGTGCCGCCACCGGTGCCGCCACCGGTGCCGCCACCGGTGCCGCCACCGGTGCCGCCATCGGTGCCGCCATCGGTGCTGCTATCGGTGCTACTATCGCTGCTGCTATTGTTATTATTATTATCATTAACATTAGTTGGTTATTATTGTTATTATTAATACACTTATTATTTCGAATAATAATGCTAATTGATTTCTTTGATTATTTATATACTGATTGTAAGTATATAAATATACACACTTATATAGAAAAGTCATAACTAATTATTTCTTTTAGATATATGTGTGTATATGATTAGGTTCATGTGTTAATCTTTCATAATTGTGAGAGCTCACTAAATTAAATTGATCGATAGTATTACGTCATGTCAGCATCTAGTAACAGATTATTAGAGGGTATTATTGTCTTATCATACCCCTCATTTTATGATTTCTTTTTTCTGTAAACTACTTTCTGACATAAACATTCTTTTGATGTACTTTGTTTTGATTACTTGTTTGACCATGTAAGATTATACTTGAAAGGCTGATGCAACCAAAGCAATAAAAAAGCTTTCCACATGCATGCATGATGTACAAGTAGAAGTTACTTTGGAAGTTTTACACTCTTCATAAGAAATATTCTAAATGTAAAATCTTTCGAAGCCAAAGACCAAATCTTTCGAAGCCAAAGATGAAGTCTTCCGAAGCTTCAAGAACAAAGTCTTCCGAAGCTAAAAACTGAAGACTGATTTCTTTCAAAGACAGAGAAGACATGCTTTCTCTGATCAAATTTTTCATAAAGCTGACCAACTTTCCACTGGCACTCTGAATACTCACTAACTTATCCTAGTTGGTGAAAAGTTCCATGCTTTAGTAAACTATATATTATGGTTTGGGGTCTGTAACTTTCTACTCTGTACTTTTATCCTTTTCGTAATAGATTAGGATGTGAGCTATGACATGTCATGTAAGGCCCCGTTCTCGGAACGCTTACAGTTGGACAATCATCGCATTATTACATTAAACAATACATAATTCATAAAATAAGCAGCGGAATTAAATTAACAAAAATCATTCATTTCATTAATAACTATTCTTGTTAAGCAATACAATATTATTTAAGTTACAAAAGCATCATCTAAATTGAATTACAAAACAACAATAATATTATGCGTGAATGGATACTAGTCTTGTCCTGCCGAGTAGCCTCCCCGTGTGCAATCCCCAGTAAAGTTACCTGCAAATTGAAAATGCATAAAAGTCAATATTGCTGAGTGAGTTCTAGTTTTAAAGTATTGAAATGCTTTATACAGTTTATATTTGAAAATACTCTTTCTTAATAAAATACTTTCTTTACTTTCGTACGTGAGCATTCATTGTACATACATCCAAACAATATTCATTGTTTATTTTGTTCTTTCGTACTTTCATTGTTATCTTTCATCATCATTCGTATGCTTTTGTTTCGTACCTTTCATTAACATTTACTTTCATATACATACTTACGTTTCATACCTTTCATTAACATTCACTTTCATATACATACTTTCGTTTCATACCTTTCACTATCTTTACTTTCATACACATACTTTCTTTTCATACTTTTCATCATCTTTTACTTACATACGGATCGATGAACAATACCCCGAATATTGTGCACGAAGCTGATGCTGGGCCTGAGGTCTGCAAATAGACCCTGAACATTGTGCATGAAGCTGACCCAGTCATCTAGGGTATGTCATCTCTCCTTTTCATCCGAACCAATGTGCAATACCCTGAACATTGTGCATGAAGCTGATGATGGGCCTGAGGTTTACAACTAGACCCCGAACATTATGCACGAAGCTGACACAGTCACCTAGGGTATGCCACAAGGGTCCCGTCAATCTTAATGATTTACCCTAAGTGCATCCTTCGGGTTTGTTAAACCACACACAGTTGAGCTAACGACAACATGTTCGTGCACCTCCTTTCTCTTTGCTTGCAAGCCATTCTTTCGTTCATTACGTTCTACTTTTCATCTTTGTTATCTTTCACTTCATTACGTTATACTTTATGTTCATTCATACATACGTCATACTACGTAAAGTCATAACATAATACATAACGTATTTAATGTAATAAACATACGTTTTGAAAACCGTTAAAAGATAACACACCATTCGTATATGCATAACATACATCACATCATCATACATACTTTAACATTAGCCCATCACATATTCATGCTTAAAATAGACAAATATAGTCCATATGTCAAACTAGGGTCAAACCCTAAAATTATCATCTTTCCTAAAATTCCAGAAAATTTTCTAAGTGTCCAGGCGCATGGGCATTATACAGGCGCATGAGCGCTGCTTGAGCGCATCAGCATTATTCGGGCGCATGAACTTTACACTTAGGTATTTTCAGCCTACTTTTAGGCGCATGTACTGTTCAGGCGCATGAGCTTATATTTAGTTGTCTGAGGAAAAGTTGGGCGCATGGGCACTATTGGGGCGCCTGACCCCAACACTTAGGCTCCTGGGCAAAATACTTAGGCGCATGAACTACTGTGCAGGCGCATGGGAGTATTGTTTGGGCGCATCAACCTCACTTAGTCTTTCTAAGTCAATTTTCCAGGCGCATGAGCCTATTTGGGTGCATGACCCCACTTAATTTTTTTAAGGCAATTTCTCAGGCACATGGGCCCTGTTTGGGCGCATGACCACCTATATAACATATTTCTAAGTCATTTTCAGTCCCAAACATCATCTTAATATGTTCTTAACTTATATTTACCCTTTTAAGCATCAATTTAACTCAAATTATCATAATGTAGGATTCTATGTGCCCAAGACACTAAGAATATTGATGTGGTTAGTACGTTATGATCCAAGTCGGGTTATACCCAATAACAAGTTTAGCAAACACCAATTAATATTTAATTGATGATATGATCATGCAACTAAATATTTACACCAAATTTAGAAAATGGGTTTTCTAAATAAGTTGCATATGAGATAGAACAATTTATTAGAATATTTTGTTCAATGATATTATTTGAAGTGTTATTTAAATTAGTTGTATAACACCAAATAATAATGAGAGTATACTACTTAAACAATTAAATGGTTAATTGTTACTAGACTAGACATATGTGTGTGCGTTTAATTAAAAGAGAAATCTCTCTTTTTTTTAACAAGAAACCGTCCCCTTTATTCCATGGAGTGGGAGACACACATGCATGTGTGTTTCCACTACTATATTCTCTTGAAAGAGGCACACACATGCATTGTTCCTTTTACTAGTCAAGTTCTCTCTCTTTCCCTTCATTCCATACATGCAACTAACAACAAAAATCAGCTCTCTCACACGGTTTTAACAAGCTGAAAAGAGGGTTTTCAGCAAGAATCAAGAGGGTTTTCAGCAAGAATCAAGAGGGTTTTGGAGCTGTTCTTGGTGTATTCTATCTAACAAGAAGGTGTGTTTGCAATGAGGCTTGGGGTATACAAGCTTGAGGACTTCTACTCTTGAAGTCTTGGCCTTTTTCAGCATCATTCCAACTTCTTTTGGTCGACTTTTTGCTGCTGCAGTAAAGTAGTTTCACAGCTCAATGAAGCTGTGATTTTATGTAGTTTTACATATGTTCATAGCTTGCTAATTCACATAAATGATCCTTTGTTCTTTGGGTTTGTTTTATACATCAATATGGTCATCTAATGAAAATATTTTTCAGCTTATAAACATGGTTATAATGCTTTACTTCCGCTGCGTTTTCAGAAAGTTTAAATGGTTAAACTATGATTTTATGTTCTAACAAACCCAACAATGGCATCAAGAGCCGGTTATGTGGATAGCTTGCTTGTTCTTACCCTTTAAAAAACGTTTTAAAGGATGTTAATCAACTAATTAGGGGCTGATTTTGGTTGATTTAATAAACCCCAAGTCTTTCAAAGTTATATCTTCATGCTTATGATTAAACTTTGAAAGATAAGAAAGTCAATTGGTTGATATTTTTGGATATTGTTTGTTTGGACAAACAAACCCTAATTTTCAGTTTATGTTGGCTGAAAATTTAGGGTTTGATGGGATTTATTTTGCTTGTTGAATGATGTTAATGATTGTTCATGTTGGTGCATAACCTAGCTTTTGGCCTTGTGTTGTTTGGATGCTTGCAATGTTTGTTTTGGTTGTTTTCATTTGGGTTGTAATATTATTCTTTTGTGCTTTGTTTAAAAATGTAATTTGTCTATTTATTCATTGGGATGTAATAATAGATTAGGAGTATTTTTCTTTTACTAGAAAATATGTATTAGGATATATATTTTGTAAAAGAAGATGCTCGGGAAGGAAGCACAAGAAGAAGACACAAAAGGACTTGAAGCATATGGATGCAAGTTCAAGTGGGAGTCTATGAAGACCTCAATTTTGTGTTGTATTCAACCCTTAGGAAAGACCAAATGACCACACTTGTGATGGCAAACAAGTGTGGTCACAATAGTAGCTATGGTTATGCACATTGTGGTTGTTAATATTATGCTTGTTTGGTTGTTTGTTGTATGATTGTTGTTTGATATTTGGATATGCATAACAAACTCATTAGCAAACTTAACAAGCTGAAAATTTATGGTTTCTAATCATTAAGTAGTTAATAAAAGGTTATTAAAAGGACTAATGATTTAATAAAAGAGGTTTTATTAAAAATAAACCATAGGATACCTTGCATTTGAAAGCATGCAAATACAAGGTACATAGAGTTTTCAAAACTAGAATTAATGAAAACCAAAAATCCCTTTTGAAACAAGTTTAACACCATCCTTTTTCACGACACTCGAATCACTTGAGAACTATTTGTGGGATAAAGGTCACCTAACCACTTTTAGGGAACTTGTGTTTTGAGGTGGGCTTAACATATTTGTGGGATAAAGGTCACCTAACCACTTGTATGAGTAAACTCACATGTGTGTGTAAGTAGGACGACTTGAATTGGAAACCATGTGCATAGGGTCACCGAAGCATGGCGTACAATGGTGTTGATGGGATTAAACATGTCAACCAAACATAAGATGTTTAACCGATCCCATAAAGGCTAGAAGTTGCAAAAGGTTGCAATTGTCAAATATTGACTATCTTGTTAAATTAAATAATGGGATAAAGGTCACCTAACCATTATTTGAATGTAACGTTGGATTCTAGATTTTAATTATTAATTGTCTATGAGACATAAAAGGGTATTAATAATTAAAATAAAATTTTAAGAAATACTAATAAGAACTTTGTAAATTTTGTAGAATGGCCGCAAACAATAATGCTACCACCCCGACCGTTCATACCCTATCACTGAGAATCATTATCAAAATGAGTAAAGGCCTATGTCCTTGACGATCCCATCTCTCACCAACCAACGCTGTTGATGTTAAGGCCTTTTGACGATTGGCTTAAGCACATTAAGGATTCTATGCAAGTTTCCTACCTCATGTTGGGAATATGATTCCCGAACTCCAAAAGGGTTTGGAACATCATAGGGCATATGACATGATAATCTAGTTGAAGGAAATGTTCCTTCAACAAACATTAGTAAGAGTGCTTCGAAATGGTTCAAGCACTTTATGCATGTCACATGGAAGAAACCCAATCGATATCATCTTATATATTCTTAAGATGAAAAGCCACATTGATAGCCTCAAGATGCTTAACTCTCCTATCTCAAAGTAGTTGGCCAAGGATTTGATCCTTGATTGCCCAACTAAAGGTTTGAGACATTCATAATAAACTGTAATATGAACGGGTGGGACAAGAGCATCGGTGAAATTCACGCAATGCTCAAAAGCAACCGAGGCAGGGATAGGTAGAGAGGCTCTACCCATTCTCTCGATCAATGAGGGAGAATATAAGAAATGGCCAATCTCGATCCTAACGCAATTATTGCTAAAAGAAAGGAATACATCAAAACAAAGGTTAAAGCGAAACCTCAACAACCTAAGCTTATGAAGCCTATAGTAAAGGAGAACGATCCATGCTTTGAGCATGGAGAGATAGGACAATAAAAGGGAACTGTCCCTCCTATCTCAAGGAGTTGAAAAATAAAGAGGGATGCTAGGCAAACCTCAAATACAATTTTCATGATTCACATTGTATTAAATGTCATTTCTTCAAACACATGGGTATTGGATACCGGATGTGAGACTCATACTTGTAATTGTTGCAAAGGGGTTCAAAAGAAATGTGCACTTCAAAAAGGGAAACTCTATTTTGAGACTTACAAATGGTTTGGAAGTTGTTCTCAAAACCTTTTGTATGCACCTAGTTTGACTAGGAACATAATTAAAGTTTCCTATTAAAACAATATGGTCATGATTTAAAGTTTGTATATAATGGTATTAAGTTTTATGGATGATGTATTTCA